>CM026391.1:50903436-50930706 GCA_014843695.1 Archivesica marissinica
CATCTACTGTAGGTCAGATAATGTTTACTTATAACATCTACTGTAGGTCAGATAATGTTTACTTATAACATCTACTGTAGGTCAGATAATGTTTACTTATAACATCTACTGTAGGTCAGATAATGTTTACTTATAAACAACATACATGTAGGTCAGATAATGTTTACTTATAACATCTACTGTAGGTCAGATGTTTACTTATAACATCTACTGTAGGTCAGATAATGTTTACTTATAACATCTACTGTAGGTCAGATATGTTTACTTATAACATCTACTGTAGGTCAGATAATGTTTACTTATAACATCTACTGTAGGTCAGATAATGTTTACTTATAACATCTACTGTAGGTCAGATGTTTACTTATAACATCATTACTGTAGGTCAGATAATGTTTACTTATAACATCTACTGTAGGTCAGATAATGTTTACTTATAACATCTACTGTAGGTCAGATAATGTTTACTTATAACATCTACTGTAGGTCAGATAATGTTTACTTATAACATCTACTGTAGGTCAGCTAATGATTACTTATAACATATACTTTAGGTCAGATAATGTTTACTTATAACATCTACTGTAGGTCAGATAATGTTTACTTATAACATCTACTGTAGGTCAGATAATGTTTACTTATAACATCTACTGTAGGTCAGATAATGTTTACTTATAACATCTACTGTAGGTCAGATAATGTTTACTTATAACATCTACTGTAGGTCAGATAATGTTTACTTATAACATCTACTGTAGGTCAGATAATGTTTACTTATAACATCTACTGTAGGTCAGATAATGTTTACTTATAACATCTACTGTAGGTCAGATAATGTTTACTTATAACATCTACTGTAGGTCAGATAATGTTTACTTATAACATCTACTGTAGGTCAGATAATGTTTACTTATAACATCTACTGTAGGTCAGATAATGTTTACTTATAACATCTACTGTAGGTCAGATAATGTTTACTTATAACATCTACTGTAGGTCAGATAATGTTTACTTATAACATCTACTGTAGGCAGATAATGTTTACTTATAACATCACTGTAGGTCAGCTAATGTTTACTTATAACATCTACTGTAGGTCAGATAATGTTTACCTATAACATCTACTGTAGGTCAGCTAATGTTTACTTATAACATCTACTGTAGGTCAGATAATGTTTACTTATAACATCTACTGTAGGTCAGATGTTTACTTATAACCTGTACTGTAGGTCAGATAATGTTTACTTATAACATCTACTGTAGGTCAGATAATGTTTACTTATAACATCTACTGTAAGTCAAATAATGTTTACTTATAACATCTACTGTAGGTCAGCTAATGTTTACTTATAACATATACTGTAGGTCAGATAATGTTTATACTTATAACATCTACTGTAGGTCAGATAATGTTTACTTATAACATCTACTGTAGGTCAGATGTTTACTTATAACAACATAACACAAATCTACTGTAGGTCAGATTATGTTTACTTATAACATCTACTGTAGGTCAGATAATGTTTACTTATAACATCTACTGTAGGTCAGATAATGTTTACTTATAAATTACTGTAGGTCAGATAATGTTTACTTATAACATCTACTGTAGGTCAGATAATGTTTACTTATAACATCTACTGTAGGTCAGATAATGTTTACTTATAACATCTACTGTAGGTCAGATAATGTTTACTTATAACATCTACTGTAGGTCAGATAATGTTTACTTATAACATCTACTGTAGGTCAGATGTTTACTTATAACATCTACTGTAGGTCAGATAATGTTTACTTATAACATCTACTGTAGGTCAGATAATGTTTACTTATAACATCTACTGTAGGTCAGATAATGTTTACTTATAACATCTACTGTAGGTCAGATAATGTTTACTTATAACATCTACTGTAGGTCAGCTAATGTTTACTTATAACATCTACTGTAGGTCAGATAATGTTTACTTATAACATCTACTGTAGGTCAGATAATGTTTACTTATAACATCTACTGTAGGTCAGATGTTTACTTATAACATACTTATAACATCTAGTAGATCTACTGTAGGTCAGATTATGTTTACTTATAACATCTACTGTAGGTCAGATAATGTTTACTTATAACATCTACTGTAGGTCAGCTAATGTTTACTTATAAACATCTACTGTAGGTCAGATAATGTTTACTTATAACATCTACTGTAGGTCAGATAATGTTTACTTATAACATCTACTGTAGGTCAGATAATGTTTACTTATAACATCTACTGTAGGTCAGCTAATGTTTACTTATAACATCTACTGTAGGTCAGATAATGTTTACTTATAACATCTACTGTAGGTCAGATAATGTTTACTTATAACATCTACTGTAGGTCAGATAATGTTTACTTATAACATCTACTGTAGGTCAGAAATGTTTACTTATAACATCTACTGTAGGTCAGATAATGTTTACTTATAACATCTACTGTAGGTCAGATAATGTTTACTTATAACATCTACTGTAGGTCAGATAATGTTTACTTATAACATCTACTGTAGGTCAGATAATGTTTACTTATAAATAACATCCATTGTAGGTCAGATGTTTACTTATAACATCTACTGTAGGTCAGATGTTTACTTATAACATCTACTGTAGGTCAGATAATGTTTACTTATAACATCTACTGTAGGTCAGATAATGTTTACTTATAACATCTACTGTAGGTCAGCTAATGTTTACTTATAAATAACATCCATTGTAGGTCAGATAATGTTTACTTATAACATCTACTGTAGGTCAGATGTTTACTTATAACATCTACTGTAGGTCAGATAATGTTTACTTATAACATCTACTGTAGGTCAGATAATGTTTACTTATAACATCTACTGTAGGTCAGATAATGTTTACTTATAACATCTACTGTAGGTCAGATAATGTTTACTTATAACATCTACTGTAGGTCAGATAATGTTTACTTATAACATCTACTGTAGGTCAGCTAATGTTTACTTATAACATCTACTGTAGGTCAGATAATGTTTACTTATAACATCTACTGTAGGTCAGATAATGTTTACTTATAACATCTACTGTAGGTCAGATAATGTTTACTTATAACATCTACTGTAGGTCAGATAATGTTTACTTATAACATCTACTGTAGGTCAGATAATGTTTACTTATAACATCTACTGTAGGTCAGATAATGTTTACTTATAACATCTACTGTAGGTCAGATAATGTTTACTTATAACATCTACTGTAGGTCAGATAATGTTTACTTATAACATCTACTGTAGGTCAGATAATGTTTACTTATAACATCTACTGTAGGTCAGATAATGTTTACTTATAACATCTACTGTAGGTCAGCTAATGTTTACTTATAACATCTACTGTAGGTCAGATAATGTTTACTTATAACATCTACTGTAGGTCAGATAATGTTTACTTATAACATCTACTGTAGGTCAGATAATGTTTACTTATAACATCTACTGTAGGTCAGATGTTTACTTATAACATCTACTGTAGGTCAGATAATGTTTACTTATAACATCTACTGTAGGTCAGATAATGTTTACTTATAACATCTACTGTAGGTCAGATAATGTTTACTTATAACATCTACTGTAGGTCAGATAATGTTTACTTATAACATCTACTGTAGGTCAGATAATGTTTACTTATAACATCTACTGTAGGTCAGATAATGTTTACTTATAACATCTACTGTAGGTCAGATAATGTTTACTTATAACATCTACTGTAGGTCAGCTAATGTTTACTTAAATAACATCTACTGTAGGTCAGATAATGTTTACTTATAACAACTACTGTAGGTCAGCTAATGTTTACTTATAACATCTACTGTAGGTCAGATAATGTTTACTTATAACATCTACTGTAGGTCAGATAATGTTTACTTATAACATCTACTGTAGGTCAGATAATGTTTACTTATAACATCTACTGTAGGTCAGATAATGTTTACTTATAACATCTACTGTAGGTCAGATAATGTTTACTTATAACATCTACTGTAGGTCAGATAATGTTTACTTATAACATCTACTGTAGGTCAGATAATGTTTACTTATAACATCTACTGTAGGTCAGATAATGTTTACTTATAACATCTACTGTAGGTCAGATAATGTTTACTTATAACATCTACTGTAGGTCAGATAATGTTTACTTATAACATCTACTGTAGGTCAGATAATGTTTACTTATAACATCTACTGTAGGTCAGATAATGTTTACTTATAACATCTACTGTAGGTCAGATAATGTTTACTTATAACATCTACTGTAGGTCAGATAATGTTTACTTATAACATCTACTGTAGGTCAGATGTTTACTTATAACAAATAAAACATCTACTGTAGGTCAGATAATGTTTACTTATAACATCTACTGTAGGTCAGATAATGTTTACTTATAACATCTACTGTAGGTCAGCTAATGTTTACTTATAAATAACATCTACTGTAGGTCAGATAATGTTTACTTATAACATCTACTGTAGGTCAGATGTTTACTTATAACATCTACTGTAGGTCAGATAATGTTTACTTATAACATCTACTGTAGGTCAGCTAATGTTTACTTATAACATCTACTGTAGGTCAGATAATGTTTACTTATAACATCTACTGTAGGTCAGATAATGTTTACTTATAACATCTACTGTAGGTCAGATAATGTTTACTTATAACATCTACTGTAGGTCAGATAATGTTTACTTATAACATCTACTGTAGGTCAGATAATGTTTACTTATAACATCTACTGTAGGTCAGATAATGTTTACTTATAACATCTACTGTAGGTCAGATAATGTTTACTTATAACATCTACTGTAGGTCAGATAATGTTTACTTATAAATAACATCTACTGTAGGTCAGATGTTTACTTATAACATCTACTGTAGGTCAGATGTTTACTTATAACATCTACTGTAGGTCAGATAATGTTTACTTATAACATCTACTGTAGGTCAGATAATGTTTACTTATAACATCTACTGTAGGTCAGATAATGTTTACTTATAACATCTACTGTAGGTCAGATAATGTTTACTTATAACATCTACTGTAGGTCAGATAATGTTTACTTATAACATCTACTGTAGGTCAGATAATGTTTACTTATAACATCTACTGTAGGTCAGATAATGTTTACTTATAACATCTACTGTAGGTCAGATAATGTTTACTTATAACATCTACTGTAGGTCAGATGTTTACTTATAACATCTACTGTAGGTCAGATAATGTTTACTTATAACATCTACTGTAGGTCAGATAATGTTTACTTATAACATCTACTGTAGGTCAGATAATGTTTACTTATAACATCTACTGTAGGTCAGATAATGTTTACTTATAACATCTACTGTAGGTCAGATAATGTTTACTTATAACATCTACTGTAGGTCAGATAATGTTTACTTATAACATCTACTGTAGGTCAGATAATGTTTACTTATAACATCTACTGTAGGTCAGATAATGTTTACTTATAACATCTACTGTAGGTCAGATAATGTTTACTTATAACATCTACTGTAGGTCAGATAATGTTTACTTATAACATCTACTGTAGGTCAGATAATGTTTACTTATAACATCTACTGTAGGTCAGATAATGTTTACTTATAACATCTACTGTAGGTCAGATAATGTTTACTTATAACATCTACTGTAGGTCAGATAATGTTTACTTATAACATCTACTGTAGGTCAGATAATGTTTACTTATAACATCTACTGTAGGTCAGATAATGTTTACTTATAACATCTACTGTAGGTCAGATAATGTTTACTTATAACATCTACTGTAGGTCAGATAATGTTTACTTATAACATCTACTGTAGGTCAGATAATGTTTACTTATAACATCTACTGTAGGTCAGATAATGTTTACTTATAACATCTACTGTAGGTCAGATAATGTTTACTTATAACATCTACTGTAGGTCAGATAATGTTTACTTATAACATCTACTGTAGGTCAGATAATGTTTACTTATAACATCTACTGTAGGTCAGCTAATGTTTACTTATAACATCTACTGTAGGTCAGATAATGTTTACTTATAACATCTACTGTAGGTCAGATAATGTTTACTTATAACATCTACTGTAGGTCAGATAATGTTTACTTATAACATCTACTGTAGGTCAGATAATGTTTACTTATAACATCTACTGTAGGTCAGCTAATGTTTACTTATAACATCTACTGTAGGTCAGATAATGTTTACTTATAACATCTACTGTAGGTCAGATAATGTTTACTTATAACATCTACTGTAGGTCAGATAATGTTTACTTATAACATCTACTGTAGGTCAGCTAATGTTTACTTATAACATCTACTGTAGGTCAGATAATGTTTACTTATAACATCTACTGTAGGTCAGCTAATGTTTACTTATAACATCTACTGTAGGTCAGATAATGTTTACTTATAACATCTACTGTAGGTCAGCTAATGTTTACTTATAACATCTACTGTAGGTCAGATAATGTTTACTTATAACATCTACTGTAGGTCAGAAAATGTTTACTTATAACATCTACTGTGGTCGGTCAGATAATGTTTACTTATAACATCTACTGTAGGTCAGCTAATGTTTACTTATAAATAACATCTACTGTAGGTCAGCTAATGTTTACTTATAAATAACATCTACTGTAGGTCAGCTAATGTTTACTTATAACATCTACTGTAGGTCAGATAATGTTTACTTATAACATCTACTGTAGGTCAGATAATGTTTACTTATAACATCTACTGTAGGTCAGATAATGTTTACTTATAACATCTACTGTAGGTCAGATAATGTTTACTTATAACATCTACTGTAGGTCAGATAATGTTTACTTATAACATCTACTGTAGGTCAGATAATGTTTACTTATAACATCTACTGTAGGTCAGATAATGTTTACTTATAACATCTACTGTAGGTCAGATAATGTTTACTTATAACATCTACTGTAGGTCAGATAATGTTTACTTATAACATCTACTGTAGGTCAGATAATGTTTACTTATAACATCTACTGTAGGTCAGATAATGTTTACTTATAACATCTACTGTAGGTCAATATGTTTACTTATAACATCTACTGTAGGTCAGATAATGTTTACTTATAACATCTATGTAGGTCAGATAATGTTTACTTATAACATCTACTGTAGGTCAGATGTTTACTTATAACATCTACTGTAGGTCAGATAATGTTTACTTATAACATCTACTGTAGGTCAGATAATGTTTACTTATAACATCTACTGTAGGTCAGATAATGTTTACTTATAACATCTACTGTAGGTCAGATAATGTTTACTTATAACATCTACTGTAGGTCAGATAATGTTTACTTATAACATCTACTGTAGGTCAGCTAATGTTTACTTATAACATCTACTGTAGGTCAGATAATGTTTACTTATAACATCTACTGTAGGTCAGATAATGTTTACTTATAACATCTACTGTAGGTCAGATAATGTTTACTTATAACATCTACTGTAGGTCAGATGTTTACTTATAACATCTACTGTAGGTCAGCTAATGTTTACTTATAACATCTACTGTAGGTCAGATAATGTTTACTTATAACATCTACTGTAGGTCAGATAATGTTTACTTATAACATCTACTGTAGGTCAGATAATGTTTACTTATAACATCTACTGTAGGTCAGATAATGTTTACTTATAACATCTACTGTAGGTCAGATAATGTTTACTTATAAATAACATCCATTGTAGGTCAGATAATGTTTACTTATAACATCTACTGTAGGTCAGATGTTTACTTATAACATCTACTGTAGGTCAGATAATGTTTACTTATAACATCTACTGTAGGTCAGATAATGTTTACCTATAACATCTACTGTAGGTCAGCTAATGTTTACTTATAAATAACATCCATTGTAGGTCAGATAATGTTTACTTATAACATCTACTGTAGGTCAGATGTTTACTTATAACATCTACTGTAGGTCAGATAATGTTTACTTATAACATCTACTGTAGGTCAGATAATGTTTACTTATAACATCTACTGTAGGTCAGATAATGTTTACTTATAACATCTACTGTAGGTCAGATAATGTTTACTTATAACATCTACTGTAGGTCAGATAATGTTTACTTATAACATCTACTGTAGGTCAGATAATGTTTACTTATAACATCTACTGTAGGTCAGCTAATGTTTACTTATAACATCTACTGTAGGTCAGATAATGTTTACTTATAACATCTACTGTAGGTCAGATAATGTTTACTTATAACATCTACTGTAGGTCAGATAATGTTTACTTATAACATCTACTGTAGGTCAGATGTTTACTTATAACATCTACTGTAGGTCAGATAATGTTTACTTATAAATAACATCTACTGTAGGTCAGATAATGTTTACTTATAACATCTACTGTAGGTCAGATAATGTTTACTTATAACATCTACTGTAGGTCAGCTAATGTTTACTTATAACATCTACTGTAGGTCAGATAATGTTTACTTATAACATCTACTGTAGGTCAGCTAATGTTTACTTATAACATCTACTGTAGGTCAGATAATGTTTACTTATAACATCTACTGTAGGTCAGATAATGTTTACTTATAACATCTACTGTAGGTCAGATAATGTTTACTTATAACATCTACTGTAGGTCAGATAATGTTTACTTAAATAACATCTATTGTAGGTCAGCTAATGTTTACTTATAACATCTACTGTAGGTCAGATAATGTTTACTTATAACATCTACTGTAGGTCAGATAATGTTTACTTATAACATCTACTGTAGGTCAGATAATGTTTACTTATAACATCTACTGTAGGTCAGATAATGTTTACTTATAACATCTACTGTAGGTCAGATAATGTTTACTTATAACATCTACTGTAGGTCAGATAATGTTTACTTATAACATCTACTGTAGGTCAGATAATGTTTACTTATAACATCTACTGTAGGTCAGATAATGTTTACTTATAACATCTACTGTAGGTCAGATAATGTTTACTTATAACATCTACTGTAGGTCAGATAATGTTTACTTATAACATCTACTGTAGGTCAGATAATGTTTACTTATAACATCTACTGTAGGTCAGATAATGTTTACTTATAACATCTACTGTAGGTCAGATAATGTTTACTTATAACATCTACTGTAGGTCAGATAATGTTTACTTATAACATCTACTGTATGTCAGATAATGTTTACTTATAACAGGTCAGATAATGTTTGAATAAAATTAATATGAAATAGACCCTACTTATCAAAGGGAAGCCAATAAAGGGTTGAAGTAAAAATCATTAAACTGAAATAGACATAATAGAAGGAATATGACTATCCCCGCAAGGGGTTTGATATCTAAGGAAGCTTAAGAGAATATTTGTTTGTTTCAGTGTATGATCAAATTATATTTCATCGAATGAACATTGAAAGCATTATTACAGTACACGTCAGGAGGAAAACTCAAATATGCCAGAACGCGGCAATTTGACCTAGCGCGGATTTTAACGAGGAAACGCCGAGTCAGGAGGAATGCAGCAATTTCCGTGAAAATTGCCGGCTGGTTGACAGTTGCCAGGTTACGCGGATTGCGGTGTTTTCTTTTATTTACACACGACACATATGCAGTGTACATACATGTATACTTCAAACAATTGTACAGGTACATGTATGTGTTTCACAACTATATTATAGTTATATAATTATGTTTACATGTATTACGTTATCTGTTCACCAAGCTATATGTATCACTAAACACTTTTGACATACCTGTGCGTAATTATACGTTTGTATTTAGCATTATTTGTTCACATTTAATTTGTTAATTGCGTTGGTAACACTCGTGAGCACAAAGGTGTAACCTTTTAACCCAGTATTAATTTTAATCCGCCAATTAATAATGGCCGTAGTTTTCAAGACTCCATAATTGACCACAATTGTGTGAAAAATAAATGACATGTTGTTGAGTAGGAAGCCAATGAAGAGCACAATAATTGTGATGTTTCTGTTGGGCTGGGTGATACAAATAAATAAACAATAAATGAAAGGATATGGTGTTGAGTAACTTGAGTTGCTTCTGTAAGACAAAATGACATGTTGAGTTCCCAAAAGTTAGTAAATGCACATGCGCGAGATTTCATTTTCAGAAAATTTTACATACATAGCCGTGTGCTCTGCGACTGTTAAACTCCAAGTTTTATATCTACCTATGATCCGGAGAAACTGCAGGCTACAAAAAGTGTATTAATCGAGATATTGGATGGCCGTTTACATGTATATCGTGCTGCATCGCAGCAAATAGTGGGCATGTTCCGCCGAGAAACGCGAGGGAGGACAGGAGACTCCTTGCGTTGTCCTCCTGACAAACGCCGCGATATTCCTCCTAGATAAAATTCCGTCCATCGCGGACAGATGGAATGTGCGCTTTCCGCCTGACGTGTACTGTATCACGAGTGGTGCTAGCTTTCTATGTTCATAAGTGAACTATTATTCATCTCTTAAGCAAACACAAATATGTATTTTATCTTAGGCTGAAAAGTAGTTTTCATTCGAGCATGTTAAATTTGGTCACCTGTTCTAAATGGTTATCATCGTAGTCCCACTTAGGTAATGTCGCCGACAGTTGATCATTGGCCTTTGTGTCTGTTGAGATGTCTTCTGTTGTTGCGATGACATTACTTGTGAAGGATGGCAACCCGCGAGGCACATGATCCACAAACTGAACAGGAAACTGGCCTTTTCTGTCCCCTATTTCTCCAAACAGCCATTCTTCATTGACCATATGGCTAATTTTGATTGATTCTCCAGCCTAGAAACAATGTCTTTAAAGGTTATCATTTTTATTATGCCATTTTTTACTTTGTGTCAATTCGGTGGAGGGGTCAGATTGGCCATTGCTAGGTGAGGCTGCTGTGGTAATTCAGGTTCGATACCTGTCTTATGCCTATATCATTGAAATTCAAAAAATGCAATTTGTGCTAAAAATAACTAATGTTATTGTCAACATAAATCTGATATCCGTGTAATGTAATGGATATAACTTCCTTATCATTGTTTCTATGCCTGAGCTCATGGTTTGCAGCAAGGGGGGGGGTAGGTGGGGAGTGGTGGCAGTGGTGCACTCGTGAGTGGTCAGATTTGTTCTTATGTGGAAACGAGACAAGGCATAAATGATTGAATACATTTGTATTCCTATATGTTCAGAAAGATGAGAGTGCTCTGTATACGAGCGTCCCATTTCTTTATGCCAGCAATTTAATAAAACAAGCTAAAAGTGATCTATGCGCATTAAGAACCCATATACATTTGGGATAAATCAGACTTTATCTGCCAAGGGAGGTAATAGAAAAATCAACGATGATTATGAAATACAATACCTGAAAGACAAGTTCCCCTTCTTCCCCATCAAAGTCGAATATCGCCTTCGTATAACTTCCTGTATCAACCTCGGTCGCTTCTGCTAAATCTTCAATAATTTCAACAAAAGACAAAGGAAATAATCCGCGAGCCCCATTAATCTCCCCTTTTCTCCACTCTAGCCCAACTCTTTCAACAAGCTTAATTACATCTCCTTCCTCGAACACCAAGTCGTCGGGCCCTTCACCATCAAAGTCGAATCGCGCCCGACACCTTGGGCCATGCCCAACATTGTCTGGTTTCTCGGCACTTGCATCATAAAACATATCTACAGAGTCTGTGGAAGAGTTATCGTCGTCCAGTTTCTGCAAACAAATGGATGGATGAAATTGACTTTTAGGGCGTAAGAACATTTATACAGTCAATTATTCAATTAATACTAGTGTTGTATCCCAGTAATTGGTTGAAATCTACAAATGAATGATTAGTTATAATCAGTGATCAATCACTGGTAACATAATTGGCTGATTTAGAAACTTAGAAACTGTAACCAAGAAATTTGGAAACCAAATGTACATTCATTTAAAGCTTTCATTTAGCATCACCATGCAACTTTCTCAACTCTTGTAAGTTTATTTTTGTATGATAGCACAAGATATAGATGACCCACCAATTCCAGACTCATATCTGGTTCTCTTACATGCCATGTGTACACTACATGGATCTCAGTTTATAGTCAGATCCCAAGTACAAGGACAGGACAGGGATCAAACTAGTCCATTGTGTTATCCTGCAGATAATTGACCCACCCCTAACATCTTGCCAAAAGCCTGCTTTGAAAATTTCATGTTGTTTGGGGAATGCCATACAGACTAAATATATTGATTGAAACGATTGTCTATTGATCATACAATGTTATCAACTATCACCTATCTGGAATAGAAACGATTAAAACTGTATGAACATTTAGGGGAATAACGCCCATTCAATAGGGCTGGGCTGGCACATCCAGAATATAACTCTTTGTTTAGACATTAAAACTAGTAATAACTACATTTATGGATCAAAATTCAAGATCACAAGTAGAATGGAGACTTATGGTGGTGGAAGATATTTAGTCTGACTGACTAATAAGGTTATAAATGCATTTGGGCAACTGAGTTTTCTAAGAAAATTAAAATACCTGGGCGACTGAGTTTTCTAAGAAAATTAAAATACCCATCATCTAAAAGTGATGGTTTTGCCTATCGCAATTATTATTATATTGTTTTAGATATACGATGGACCAATCAAATATTGTTTTAGATATACGATGGACCAATCAAACATTGATTCAGATATACGATGGACAAATCAAACATTGTTTTAGTTATACGATGGACCAATCAAACATTGTTTTAGTTATACGATGGACCAATCAAATATTGTTTTAGTTATACGATGGACCAATCAAACATTGATTCAGATATACGATGGACCAATCAAACATTGTTTTAGTTATACGATGGACAAATCAAACATTGTTTTAGTTATACGATGGACAAATCAAACATTGTTTTAGTTATACGATGGACCAATCAAAAATTGTTTTAGATATACGATGGACCAATCAAACATTGATTCAGATATACGATGGACCAATCAAATATTGTTTTAGATATACGATGGACCAATCAAACATTGTTTTAGATATACGATGGACCAATCAAACATTGATTCAGATATACGATGGACCAATCAAACATTGTTTTAGATATACGATGGACCAATCAAACATTGTTTTAGATATACGATGGACCAATCAAACATGCGTGTAAGTCGTGATAGCGCAGTGGATGCGCCTTCGCTTCAGGTCCGGAGTTCAAGCCCCACTGGAGCCGTTACGATTGTGCCCTTAGGCAAGGCATTTAAATTCCACGTTGCCTCTCCCTCGTGGCGATGGATTCCATCAGGAATGAGGTCTCGAGAGTGATTTATATAAGTTGAAATAACTTGTTTCGCAATCGAGCTAAAATAAATTTGTATAAACTAAACTAATCAAACATTGTTTTAGATATACGATAATCAAACATTGTTTTAGATATACGATGGACCAATCAAACATTGTTTTAGATATACGATGGACCAATCAAACATTGTTTTAGATATACGATGGAACAATCAAACATTGTTTTAGATGAGATACCATACACATACCTCTCCAGGCAATGGCATTTTAACTTTGACAAAGTCCCGTGGAAACATTCCCTCCCTCTCATCAACTTTGCCCAATATCCAGTCTGTGTCAATACTCTGCACCAATATAATAATATCACCTGCCTGAAAAAGAACCCAAATAACTTCTTGTTTTTAATAATATATCCAACATGACAAATAACCCAAACAGCGTCTTGTATACATTCGTGATGATTTCATACCATATTTTATGAAATGAATTTTGGAAATTTACTATTAATTGAGTCTTTTGGCGAACTTAATAGCAAAATCCAAAACAAGTTTCATACAATATGGTATGAAATCACCACAAGCGTAAGATCATTTTTATCACATTACAACAGAAACCATCAATTCGAAAAAGAAACTTTTCTATTTGCAAAAAGAAATTTTTCTGTTTGCCTGTATACTTTGAGCCTTAATACATCTCAAGGAAATCATCATGGTGCATCCGTACGTTGTAGTAAATGGTTCCCGATATTCAACCAACTTCACGCAAATAATCGACACATTACTTTTAATTACTATACTGTATTCCACTAGTGTATACAATGTATTTAACATTGGATTCATTTTCAACAAGAGCATTCCATTAGCCACAACAGGAGCTAACCCTAGACCACTAGACAAATAGATCTATTTTTATCTTAGCCATGTAAGTTTCCTCTAGTGTGCACGGACAGACAGCAATGACAAAAACAATATGTCCCCATTAGGAGAGACATAATTCTGACCAAAACTTGAGTTGTTGCAATCTTTATAGAGTTCTGTTTTCATTTGTTCTAATTATGACCTTATTATGAGTGTTTGGACTGTCCGATTAGCGCAGTCCCACTAATGCAATCTGGGTTTGATCCTCGGACCGGAAGTGAGATGGAACGGTGGCATTCCGGTTCCCTCCCACATGAATGTCCACACATCCGCACCAATGAGAGTGATAAAATGCAATTGTAAAATAAACAACGTACACAAAATAGTATTCTGAAATTTTCCGGAAATGGTCAATTACTGAAAGAAACAAACCTATTATCAAATGATATTTTTGTGACCTAGTTGGAAATACTATTTGACTGTGAAAAGGTAAATTATGTATCCATGAGAATGTTGGCTTTCAATAGTCCACAAAGGTAAATTATGTATCGATGAGAATGTTGGCTTTCAGTAGTCCACAAAGGTAAATTATGTATCCATGAGAATGTTGGCTTTCAGTAGTCCACAAAATTCATACACACGATTACATTCACAGTAGAAATCTCGAAATGTCTGTAAAACTACTACACAGGTGTACATCAATCTTACCTGGAAGCTTAGTTCATCTTGTTGTTGTGCGCTGTAGTCATGGAGGGCTATGCCATGGGGAACCTGCATCATGTAGAAGTACAGTGGATGGCCTGGCATTGGTCGGCTTGGCATGGGTGGCACACCTTTCTTCCCGGCTCTAGTACCACGCTGTTTTGGTCGCTGGGACTTGGCAGGCTGACTACTGAAACATTTTGGAACTTTGATGTAGCTAAATATATATCGTGTAATAGGAACAGCTGCATATACATGCCATTAGGTATATTGATGTCACCGGGTCTTCATGGAATAAATAAATAAACCAAAACCATATCCGAGATTCGTAGTTTATATCAATACATAAAAAGAGGACCTGTAATAACAATAACAACTAATAGAAACACATATATGGAATATACACACTAATCCACCCGGAAAATATCACAGCCGCTATCACATATTTCATCTCATATTATATATACATTAGCTTACTACTAAATGGTTTCTTACCAGAATCGACTGTATACTAGTCTTATGAATATTTATTTAATTGATCAGAGGTAGATCTAAACAAAAATATATATACTAATTCATTCTGACATTGTTGCAAAACAATGTCGATGTGTACAACTTGACTTCTGTTTCTGCAGTGCGCGGATTATTAGAAAGGGCGGCAAAACGGGTTTAGTTGGGGTTAATAGTGGATTAGTGATTTGACCTCTCATATGTCATTCTCCCGTACTATCACTCAGACATAATTACATGACGTTACACCACAGTAGATAACACAATAGACTGGACACACATGGGTAACTGTCATAGAAGAGGAAGGAACAGCTACCGTACATATACAGATAAGAGAGCATTGCTTGCAGTACAATAATAATACACAATATTACCTTTCTATATAACATATAAATAAGGCCTGGGCTACATTGAATTGAAACCTAAAACCAACCTATTTCCATGATGATTATTCAAATTTTCAAAGATGATGAAAGAGTGTACAATGCAGAGGGTCATTTGGTTGTTTAATGTACACGTCGTAAGCATCGACATGAGACCTGCTTAGAGTTGCATATTGTTTAATGTATTGTAAGCATCGACATGAGACATGCTTAGAGTTGCATATTGTTTAATGTATTGTAAGCATCGACATGAGACCTGCTTAGAGTTGCATATTGTTTAATGTATTGTAAGCATCGACATGAGACCTGCTTAGAGTTGCATATTGTTTAATGTATTGTAAGCATCGACATGAGACCTGCTTAGAGTTGCATATTGTTTAATGTATTGTAAGCATCGACATGAGACCTGCTTAGAGTTGCATATTGTTTAATGTACACGTCGTAAGCATCGACATGAGACATGCTTTGAGTTGCATATTGTTTAATGTATACAACGTAAGCATCGACATGAGACCTGCTTAGAGTTGCATATTGTTTAATGCATACAACGTAAGCATCGACATGAGACCTGCTTAGAGTTGCATATTGTTTAATGTACACAACGTAAGCATCGACATGAGACCTGCTTAGAGTTGCATATTGTTTAATGTACACAACGTAAGCATCGACATGAGACCTGCTTAGAGTTGCATATTGTTTAATGTAACGTAAGCATCGACATGAGACCTGCTTAGAGTTGCATATTGTTTAATGTATACAACGTAAGCATCGACATGAGACCTGCTTAGAGTTGCATATTGTTTAATGTATTGTAAGCATCAACATGAGACCTGCTTAGAGTTGCATATTGTTTAATGTATTGTAAGCATCGACATGAGACCTGCTTAGAGTTGCATATTTTTTAATGTACTCGTAAGCATCGACATGAGACCTGCTTAGAGTTGCATATTGCTTAATGTATTGTAAGCATCGACATGAGACCTGCTTAGAGTTGCATATTGTTTAATGTATTGTAAGCATCGACATGAGACCTGCTTAGAGTTGCATATTGCTTAATGTATTGTAAGCATCGACATGAGACCTGCTTAGAGTTGCATATTGTTTAATGTATACAACGTAAGCATCGACATGAGACCTGCTTAGAGTTGCATATTGTTTAATGTATTGTAAGTATCGACATGAGACATGCTTAGAGTTGCATATTGCTTAATGTATTGTAAGCATCGACATGAGACCTGCTTAGAGTTGCATATTGTTTAATGTATTGTAAGCATCGACATGAGACCTGCTTAGAGTTGCATATTGTTTAATGTATTGTAAGCATCGACATGAGACCTGCTTAGAGTTGCATATTGTTTAATGTATTGTAAGCATCTACATGAGACCTGCTTAGAGTTGCATATTGTTTAATGTATTGTAAGCATCGACATGAGACCTGCTTAGAGTTGCATATTGTTTAATGTACACAATGTAAGCATCGACATGAGACATGCTTAGAGTTGCATATTGCTTAATGTATTGTAAGCATCGACATGAGACCTGCTTAGAGTTGCATATTGCTTAATGTATTGTAAGCATCGACATGAGACATGCTTAGAGTTGCATATTGTTTAATGTATTGTAAGCATCGACATGAGACCTGCTTAGAGTTGCATATTGTTTAATGTACACAACGTAAGCATCGACATGAGACATGCTTAGAGTTGCATATTGTTTAATGTATACAACATAAGCATCGACATGAGACCTGCTTAGAGTTGCATATTGCTTAATGTATTGTAAGCATCGACATGAGACCTGCTTAGAGTTGCATATTGTTCAATGTATTGTAAGCATCGACATGAGACCTGCTTAGAGTTGCATATTGTTTAATGTACACAATGTAAGCTTCGACATGAGACATGCTTAGAGTTGCATATTGTTTAATGTACACAACGTAAGCATCGATATGAGACCTGCTTAGAGTTGCATATTGTTTAATGTACACAACGTAAGCATCGACATGAGACCTGCTTAGAGTTGCATATTGTTTAATGTACACAACGTAAGCATCGACATGAGACCTGCTTAGAGTTGCATATTGCTTAATGTATTGTAAGCATCAACATGAGACCTGCTTAGAGTTGCATATTGTTTAATGTATTGTAAGCATCGACATGAGACCTGCTTAGAGTTGCATATTGCTTAATGTATTGTAAGCATCGACATGAGACCTGCTTAGCGTTGCATATTGTTTAATGTACACAATGTAAGCATTGACATGAGACCTGCTTAGAGTTGCATATTGTTTAATGTATTGTAAGCATCGCCATGAGACCTGCTTAGAGTTGCATATTGCTTAATGTATTGTAAGCATCGACATGAGACCTGCTTAGAGTTGCATATTGCTTAATGTATTGTAAGCATCGACATGAGACCTGCTTAGAGTTGCATATTGTTTAATGTAGTAAGCATCGACATGAGACCCATGCTTAGAGTTGCATATTGCTTAATGTATTGTAAGCATCGACATGAGACCTGCTTAGAGTTGCATACTGTTTAATGTATTGTAAGCATCAACATGAGACCTGCTTAGAGTTGCATATTGTTTAATGTAATGTAAGCTCGACATGAGACCTGCTTAGAGTTGCATATTGTTTAATGTAACGTAAGCATCGACATGAGACCTGCTTAGAGTTGCATATTGTTTAATGTACAAGTAGCATGACATGAGACCTGCTTAGAGTTGCATATTGCTTAATGTAAAGTAAGCATCGACATGAGACCTGCTTAGAGTTGCATATTGCTTAATGTATTGTAAGCATCGACATGAGACCTGCTTAGAGTTGCATATTGTTTAATGTATTGTAAGCATCGACATGAGACCTGCTTAGAGTTGCATATTGCTTAATGTATTGTAAGCATCGACATGAGACCTGCTTAGAGTTGCATATTGTTTAATGTACACAATGTAAGCATCGACATGAGACATGCTTAGAGTTGCATATTGCTTAATGTATTGTAAGCATCGACATGAGACTGCTTAGATTGCATATTGTTAATGTATTGTAAGCATCGACATGAGACCTGCTTAGAGTTGCATATTGTTTAATGTATTGTAAGCATCGACATGAGACCTGCTTAGAGTTGCATATTGTTAATGTACACAACGTAAGCATCGACATGAGACCTGCTTAGAGTTGCATATTGTTTAATGTACACAACGTAAGCATCGACATGAGACCTGCTTAGAGTTGCATATTGTTTAATGTACACATGTAAGCATCGACATGAGACCTGCTTAGAGTTGCATATTGTTTAATGTACACAACGTAAGCATCGACATGAGACCTGCTTAGAGTTGCATATTGCTTAATGTATTGTAAGCATCGACATGAGACCTGCTTAGAGTTGCATATTGTTAATGTAGTAAGCATCGACATGAGACCTGCTTAGAGTTGCATATTGTTTAATGTAACGTAAGCATCGACATGAGACCTGCTTAGAGTTGCATATTGTTTAATGTACATATCATCGACATGAGACTGCTTAGAGTTGCATATTGCTTAATGTATTGTAAGCATCGACATGAGACATGCTTAGAGTTGCATATTGCTTAATGTATTGTAAGCATCGACATGAGACCTGCTTAGAGTTGCATATTGTTTAATGTACACATCGTAAGCATCGACATGAGACCTGCTTAGAGTTGCATATTGTTTAATGTACACAACGTAAGCATCGACATGAGACCTGCTTAGAGTTGCATATTGTTTAATGTACATCATAAGCATCGACATGAGACATGCTTAGAGTTGCATATTGCTTAATGTATTGTAAGCATCGACATGAGACATGCTTAGAGTTGCATATTGCTTAATGTATTGTAAGCATCGACATGAGACCTGCTTAGAGTTGCATATTGTTTAATGTACACAACGTAAGCATCGACATGAGACCTGCTTAGAGTTGCATATTGTTTAATGTACACAACGTAAGCATCGACATGAGACCTGCTTAGAGTTGCATATTGTTTAATGTACACAGTAAGCATCGACATGAGACCTGCTTAGAGTTGCATATTGTTAATGTATGTAACACAACAAACCAACAAAAGTAAGCATCGACATGAGACCTGCTTAGAGTTGCATATTGCTTAATGTATTGTAAGCATCGACATGAGACATGCTTAGAGTTGCATATTGTTCAATGTATTGTAAGCATCGACATGAGACCTGCTTAGAGTTGCATATTGCTCAATGTATTGTAAGCATCGACATGAGACCTGCTTAGAGTTGCATATTGTTTAATGTACACAACGTAAGCATCGACATGAGACCTGCTTAGAGTTGCATATTGTTTAATGTACACAACGTAAGCATCGACATGAGACCTGCTTAGAGTTGCATATTGTTTAATGTACACGTCGTAAGCATCGACATGAGACATGCTTAGAGTTGCATATTGTTTAATGTACACATCGTAAGCATCGACATGAGACCTGCTTAGAGTTGCATATTGTTTAATGTACACGTCGTAAGCATCGACATGAGACCTGCTTAGAGTTGCATATTGTTTAATGTACACAACGTAAGCATCGACATGAGACCTGCTTAGAGTTGCATATTGTTTAATGTACACGTCGTAAGCATCGACATGAGACCTGCTTAGAGTTGCATATTGTTTAATGTATTGTAAGCATCGACATGAGACCTGCTTAGAGTTGCATATTGTTTAATGTATTGTAAGCATCGACATGAGACCTGCTTAGAGTTGCATATTGTTTAATGTACTCGTAAGCATCGACATGAGACCTGCTTAGAGTTGCATATTGTTTAATGTATCGTAAGCATCGACATGAGACCTGCTTAGAGTTGCATATTGTTTAATGTATACAATGTAAGCATCGACATGAGACCTGCTTAGAGTTGCATATTGTTTAATGTACACATCGTAAGCATCGACATGAGACCTGCTTAGAGTTGCATATTGTTTAATGTACACAACGTAAGCATCGACATGAGACCTGCTTAGAGTTGCATATTGTTTAATGTACACAACGTAAGCATCGACATGAGACCTGCTTAGAGTTGCATATTGTTTAATGTACACAACGTAAGCATCGACATGAGACCTGCTTAGAGTTGCATATTGCTTAATGTATTGTAAGCATCAACATGAGACCTGCTTAGAGTTGCAAATTGTTTAATGTATTGTAAGCATCGACATGAGACCTGCTTAGAGTTGCATATTGTTTAATGTATTGTAAGCATCGACATGAGACCTGCTTAGAGTTGCATATTGTTTAATGTATTGTAAGCATCGACATGAGACATGCTTAGAGTTGCATATTGCTTAATGTATTGTAAGCATCGACATGAGACCTGCTTAGCATTGCATATTGTTTAATGTACACAATGTAAGCATCGACATGAGACCTGCTTAGAGTTGCATATTGTTTAATGTACACAACGTAAGCATCGACATGAGACCTGCTTAGAGTTGCATATTGTTTAATGTACACAACGTAAGCATCGACATGAGACCTGCTTAGAGTTGCATATTGTTAATGTACACAACGTAAGCATCGACATGAGACATGCTTAGAGTTGCATATTGTTTAATGTATTGTAAGCATCGACATGAGACCTGCTTAGAGTTGCATATTGTTAATGTAAAGCATCGACATGAGACATGCTTAGAGTTGCATATTGTTTAATGTACACGTCGTAAGCATCGACATGAGACCTGCTTAGAGTTGCATATTGCTTAATGTACACGTCGTAAGCATCGACATGAGACCTGCTTAGAGTTGCATATTGTTTAATGTACACATCGTAAGCATCGACATGAGACCTGCTTAGAGTTGCATATTGTTTAATGTACACAACGTAAGCATCGACATGAGACCTGCTTAGAGTTGCATATTGTTTAATGTACAAGTCATAAGCATCGACATGAGACCTGCTTAGAGTTGCATATTGCTTAATGTATTGTAAGCATCGACATGAGACCTGCTTAGAGTTGCATATTGCTTAATGTATTGTAAGCATCGACATGAGACCTGCTTAGCGTTGCATATTGTTTAATGTACACAACGTAAGCATTGACATGAGACCTGCTTAGAGTTGCATATTGTTTAATGTACAAGTCATAAGCATCGACATGAGACATGCTTAGAGTTGCATATTGCTTAATGTATTGTAAGCATCGACATGAGACCTGCTTAGCGTTGCATATTGTTTAATGTACACATCGTAAGCATCGACATGAGACCTGCTTAGAGTTGCATATTGTTTAATGTACACAACGTAAGCATCGACATGAGACCTGCTTAGAGTTGCATATTGTTTAATGTACAAGTCATAAGCATCGACATGAGACATGCTTAGAGTTGCATATTGCTTAATGTATTGTAAGCATCGACATGAGACATGCTTAGAGTTGCATATTGCTTAATGTATTGTAAGCATCGACATGAGACCTGCTTAGAGTTGCATATTGTTTAATGTACACAATGTAAGCTTCGACATGAGACATGCTTAGAGTTGCATATTGTTTAATGTACACAACGTAAGCATCGACATGAGACCTGCTTAGAGTTGCATATTGCTTAATGTACACAACGTAAGCATCGATATGAGACCTGCTTAGAGTTGCATATTGCTTAATGTACACAACGTAAGCATCGACATGAGACATGCTTAGAGTTGCATATTGCTTAATGTATTGTAAGCATCGACATGAGACATGCTTAGAGTTGCATATTGTTCAATGTATTGTAAGCATCGACATGAGACCTGCTTAGAGTTGCATATTGCTTAATGTATTGTAAGCATCGACATGAGACATGCTTAGAGTTGCATATTGTTCAATGTATTGTAAGCATCGACATGAGACATGCTTAGAGTTGCATATTGCTTAATGTATTGTAAGCATCGACATGAGACATGCTTAGAGTTGCATATTGTTAATGTATTGTAAGCATCGACATGAGACCTGCTTAGAGTTGCATATTGCTTAATGTATTGTAAGCATCGACATGAGACCTGCTTAGAGTTGCATATTGTTTAATGTACACAACGTAAGCATCGACATGAGACCTGCTTAGAGTTGCATATTGTTTAATGTACACAACGTAAGCATCGACATGAGACCTGCTTAGAGTTGCATATTGTTTAATGTACACGTCGTAAGCATCGACATGAGACCTGCTTAGAGTTGCATATTGTTTAATGTACACAACGTAAGCATCGACATGAGACCTGCTTAGAGTTGCATATTGTTTAATGTACACGTCGTAAGCATCGACATGAGACATGCTTAGAGTTGCATATTGTTTAATGTACAATTGTAAGCATCGACATGAGACCTGCTTAGAGTTGCATATTGTTTAATGTATTGTAAGCATCGACATGAGACCTGCTTAGAGTTGCATATTGTTTAATGTACACAATGTAAGCATTGACATGAGACCTGCTTAGAGTTGCATATTGCTTAATGTATTGTAAGCATCGACATGAGACATGCTTAGAGTTGCATATTGCTTAATGTATTGTAAGCATCGACATGAGACCTGCTTAGAGTTGCATATTGTTTAATGTACACAACTTAAGCATCGACATGAGACCTGCTTAGAGTTGCATATTGCTTAATATATTGTAAGCATCGACATGAGACATGCTTAGAGTTGCATATTGTTTAATGTACACAATGTAAGCATCGACATGAGACATGCTTAGAGTTGCATATTGTTTAATGTACACAACGTAAGCATCGACATGAGACCTGCTTAGAGTTGCATATTGTTTAATGTACACAACGTAAGCATCGACATGAGACCTGCTTAGAGTTGCATATTGCTTAATGTATTGTAAGCATCAACATGAGACCTGCTTAGAGTTGCATATTGTTTAATGTATTGTAAGCATCGACATGAGACCTGCTTAGAGTTGCATATTGTTTAATGTATTGTAAGCATCGACATGAGACCTGCTTAGAGTTGCATATTGTTTAATGTATTGTAAGCATCGACATGAGACATGCTTAGAGTTGCATATTGCTTAATGTATTGTAAGCATCGACATGAGACCTGCTTAGCATTGCATATTGTTTAATGTATTGTAAGCATCGACATGAGACCTGCTTAGAGTTGCATATTGTTTAATGTACACAACGTAAGCATCGACATGAGACATGCTTAGAGTTGCATATTGTTTAATGTACACGTCGTAAGCATCGACATGAGACATGCTTAGAGTTGCATATTGTTTAATGTACACAACGTAAGCATCGACATGAGACCTGCTTAGAGTTGCATATTGTTTAATGTACACGTCGTAAGCATCGACATGAGACCTGCTTAGAGTTGCATATTGTTTAATGTACACGTCGTAAGCATCGACATGAGACCTGCTTAGAGTTGCATATTGCTTAATGTACACGTCGTAAGCATCGACATGAGACCTGCTTAGAGTTGCATATTGTTTAATGTACACATCGTAAGCATCGACATGAGACCTGCTTAGAGTTGCATATTGTTTAATGTACACAACGTAAGCATCGACATGAGACCTGCTTAGAGTTGCATATTGTTTAATGTACAAGTCATAAGCATCGACATGAGACCTGCTTAGAGTTGCATATTGCTTAATGTATTGTAAGCATCGACATGAGACCTGCTTAGAGTTGCATATTGCTTAATGTATTGTAAGCATCGACATGAGACCTGCTTAGCGTTGCATATTGTTTAATGTACACAACGTAAGCATTGACATGAGACCTGCTTAGAGTTGCATATTGTTTAATGTACAAGTCATAAGCATCGACATGAGACATGCTTAGAGTTGCATATTGCTTAATGTATTGTAAGCATCGACATGAGACCTGCTTAGCGTTGCATATTGTTTAATGTACACATCGTAAGCATCGACATGAGACCTGCTTAGAGTTGCATATTGTTTAATGTACACAACGTAAGCATCGACATGAGACCTGCTTAGAGTTGCATATTGTTTAATGTACAAGTCATAAGCATCGACATGAGACATGCTTAGAGTTGCATATTGCTTAATGTATTGTAAGCATCGACATGAGACATGCTTAGAGTTGCATATTGCTTAATGTATTGTAAGCATCGACATGAGACCTGCTTAGAGTTGCATATTGTTTAATGTACACAATGTAAGCTTCGACATGAGACATGCTTAGAGTTGCATATTGTTTAATGTACACAACGTAAGCATCGACATGAGACCTGCTTAGAGTTGCATATTGCTTAATGTACACAACGTAAGCATCGACATGAGACCTGCTTAGAGTTGCATATTGCTTAATGTATTGTAAGCATCGACATGAGACATGCTTAGAGTTGCATATTTTAATGTATTGTAAGCATCGACATGAGACCTGCTTAGAGTTGCATATTGTTTAATGTATTGTAAGCATCGACATGAGACATGCTTAGAGTTGCATATTGTTCAATGTATTGTAAGCATCGACATGAGACCTGCTTAGAGTTGCATATTGTTTAATGTATCGTAAGCATCGACATGAGACCTGCTTAGAGTTGCATATTGTTTAATGTACACAACGTAAGCATCGACATGAGACCTGCTTAGAGTTGCATATTGTTTAATGTACAATCGTAAGCATCGACATGAGACATGCTTAGAGTTGCATATTGCTTAATGTATTGTAAGCATCGACATGAGACATGCTTAGAGTTGCATATTGTTAATGTATTGTAAGCATCGACATGAGACCTGCTTAGAGTTGCATATTGTTTAATGTACACATGTAAGCATCGACATGAGACATGCTTAGAGTTGCATATTGTTTAATGTACACACGTAAGCATCGACATGAGACCTGCTTAGAGTTGCATATTGTTATGTTTGTAAGCATCGACATGAGACCTGCTTAGAGTTGCATATTGTTTAATGTACAAATGTAAGCATCGACATGAGACCTGCTTAGAGTTGCATATTGTTTAATGTACACAACGTAAGCATCGACATGAGACCTGCTTAGAGTTGCATATTGTTTAATGTACACACGTAAGCATCGACATGAGACCTGCTTAGAGTTGCATATTGTTTAATGTATTGTAAGCATCGACATGAGACCTGCTTAGAGTTGCATATTGTTTAATGTATTGTAAGCATCGACATGAGACCTGCTTAGAGTTGCATATTGTTTAATGTATTGTAAGCATCGACATGAGACATGCTTAGAGTTGCATATTGCTTAATGTATTGTAAGCATCGACATGAGACCTGCTTAGCGTTGCATATTGCTTAATGTATTGTAAGCATCGACATGAGACCTGCTTAGAGTTGCATATTGTTTAATGTACACAACGTAAGCATCGACATGAGACATGCTTAGAGTTGCATATTGTTTAATGTACACAACGTAAGCATCGACATGAGACATGCTTAGAGTTGCATATTGTTTAATGTACACAACGTAAGCATCGACATGAGACCTGCTTAGAGTTGCATATTGAAAGTAAGCATCGACATGAGACCTGCTTAGAGTTGCATATTGTTTAATGTATCGTAAGCATCGACATGAGACATGCTTAGAGTTGCATATTGTTTAATGTACACGTCGTAAGCATCGACATGAGACCTGCTTAGAGTTGCATATTGCTTAATGTACACGTCGTAAGCATCGACATGAGACCTGCTTAGAGTTGCATATTGTTTAATGTACACATCGTAAGCATCGACATGAGACCTGCTTAGAGTTGCATATTGTTTAATGTACACAACGTAAGCATCGACATGAGACCTGCTTAGAGTTGCATATTGTTTAATGTACAGTCATAAGCATCGACATGAGACCTGCTTAGAGTTGCATATTGCTTAATGTATTGTAAGCATCGACATGAGACCTGCTTAGAGTTGCATATTGCTTAATGTATTGTAAGCATCGACATGAGACATGCTTAGAGTTGCATATTGTTTAATGTACACAACGTAAGCATTGACATGAGACCTGCTTAGAGTTGCATATTGTTTAATGTATCGTAAGCATCGACATGAGACATGCTTAGAGTTGCATATTGCTTAATGTATTGTAAGCATCGACATGAGACCTGCTTAGAGTTGCATATTGTTTAATGTATCGTAACATCGACATAGACCTGCTTAGAGTTGCATATTGTTAATGTAACGTAAGCATCGACATGAGACCTGCTTAGAGTTGCATATTGTTTAATGTATTGTAAGCATCGACATGAGACCTGCTTAGAGTTGCATATTGCTTAATGTATTGTAAGCATCGACATGAGACCTGCTTAGAGTTGCATATTGTTTAATGTATTGTAAGCATCGACATGAGACCTGCTTAGAGTTGCATATTGTTTAATGTACACAATGTAAGCATCGACATGAGACCTGCTTAGAGTTGCATATTGTTTAATGTACACAATGTAAGCATCGACATGAGACATGCTTAGAGTTGCATATT
>CM026391.1:50931706-50969732 GCA_014843695.1 Archivesica marissinica
ATGTATTGTAAGCATCGACATGAGACCTGCTTAGAGTTGCATATTGCTTAATGTATTGTAAGCATCGACATGAGACATGCTTAGAGTTGCATATTGTTCAATGTATTGTAAGCATCGACATGAGACATGCTTAGAGTTGCATATTGTTTAATGTACACGTCGTAAGCATCGACATGAGACCTGCTTAGAGTTGCATATTGCTTAATGTACACGTCGTAAGCATCGACATGAGACCTGCTTAGAGTTGCATATTGTTTAATGTACACATCGTAAGCATCGACATGAGACCTGCTTAGAGTTGCATATTGTTTAATGTACACAACGTAAGCATCGACATGAGACCTGCTTAGAGTTGCATATTGTTTAATGTACAAGTCATAAGCATCGACATGAGACCTGCTTAGAGTTGCATATTGCTTAATGTATTGTAAGCATCGACATGAGACCTGCTTAGAGTTGCATATTGCTTAATGTATTGTAAGCATCGACATGAGACCTGCTTAGCGTTGCATATTGTTTAATGTACACAACGTAAGCATTGACATGAGACCTGCTTAGAGTTGCATATTGTTTAATGTACAAGTCATAAGCATCGACATGAGACATGCTTAGAGTTGCATATTGCTTAATGTATTGTAAGCATCGACATGAGACCTGCTTAGCGTTGCATATTGTTTAATGTACACATCGTAAGCATCGACATGAGACCTGCTTAGAGTTGCATATTGTTTAATGTACACAACGTAAGCATCGACATGAGACCTGCTTAGAGTTGCATATTGTTTAATGTACAAGTCATAAGCATCGACATGAGACATGCTTAGAGTTGCATATTGCTTAATGTATTGTAAGCATCGACATGAGACATGCTTAGAGTTGCATATTGCTTAATGTATTGTAAGCATCGACATGAGACCTGCTTAGAGTTGCATATTGTTTAATGTACACAATGTAAGCTTCGACATGAGACATGCTTAGAGTTGCATATTGTTTAATGTACACAACGTAAGCAT
Organism: Archivesica marissinica; assembly: GCA_014843695.1. Classification (NCBI taxonomy): domain Eukaryota; kingdom Metazoa; phylum Mollusca; class Bivalvia; order Venerida; family Vesicomyidae; genus Archivesica; species Archivesica marissinica. Next base: position 50,932,720 of record CM026391.1, read on the forward strand.
CGACATGAGACCTGCTTAGAGTTGCATATTGCTTAATGTATTGTAAGCATCGACATGAGACCTGCTTAGAGTTGCATATTGTTTAATGTATTGAAAGCATCGACATGAGACCTGCTTAGAGTTGCATATTGCTTAATGTATTGTAAGCATCGACATGAGACATGCTTAGAGTTGCATATTGTTAATGTATTGTAAGCATCGACATGAGACCTGCTTAGAGTTGCATATTGCTTAATGTATTGTAAGCATCGACATGAGACATGCTTAGAGTTGCATATTGTTTAATGTATTGTAAGCATCGACATGAGACCTGCTTAGAGTTGCATATTGTTAATGTATTTAAGCATCGACATGAGACCTGCTTAGAGTTGCATATTGTTTAATGTACACAACGTAAGCATCGACATGAGACCTGCTTAGAGTTGCATATTGTTTAATGTACACATCGTAAGCATCGACATGAGACCTGCTTAGAGTTGCATATTGTTTAATGTATTGTAAGCATCGACATGAGACCTGCTTAGAGTTGCATATTGTTTAATGTACACAACGTAAGCATCGACATGAGACCTGCTTAGAGTTGCATATTGTTTAATGTACATCGTAAGCATCGACATGAGACCTGCTTAGAGTTGCATATTGTTAATGTATTGTAAGCATCGACATGAGACCTGCTTAGAGTTGCATATTGTTTAATGTACACAACGTAAGCATCGACATGAGACCTGCTTAGAGTTGCATATTGTTTAATGTACAAGTCATAAGCATCGACATGAGACATGCTTAGAGTTGCATATTGCTTAATGTATTGTAAGCATCGACATGAGACATGCTTAGAGTTGCATATTGCTTAATGTATTGTAAGCATCGACATGAGACCTGCTTAGAGTTGCATATTGTTTAATGTACACATCGTAAGCATCGACATGAGACCTGCTTAGAGTTGCATATTGTTTAATGTACACAACATAAGCATCGACATGAGACCTGCTTAGAGTTGCATATTGTTTAATGTACAAGTCATAAGCATCGACATGAGACATGCTTAGAGTTGCATATTGCTTAATGTATTGTAAGCATCGACATGAGACATGCTTAGAGTTGCATATTGCTTAATGTATTGTAAGCATCGACATGAGACCTGCTTAGAGTTGCATATTGTTTAATGTACACATCGTAAGCATCGACATGAGACCTGCTTAGAGTTGCATATTGTTTAATGTACACAACGTAAGCATCGACATGAGACCTGCTTAGAGTTGCATATTGTTTAATGTACACAACATAAGCATCGACATGAGACATGCTTAGAGTTGCATATTGCTTAATGTATTGTAAGCATCGACATGAGACATGCTTAGAGTTGCATATTGTTCAATGTATTGTAAGCATCGACATGAGACCTGCTTAGAGTTGCATATTGCTTAATGTATTGTAAGCATCGACATGAGACATGCTTAGAGTTGCATATTGTTCAATGTATTGTAAGCATCGACATGAGACATGCTTAGAGTTGCATATTGCTTAATGTATTGTAAGCATCGACATGAGACATGCTTAGAGTTGCATATTGTTAATGTATTGTAAGCATCGACATGAGACCTGCTTAGAGTTGCATATTGTTTAATGTATTGTAAGCATCGACATGAGACCTGCTTAGAGTTGCATATTGTTTAATGTACACATCGTAAGCATCGACATGAGACATGCTTAGAGTTGCATATTGTTTAATGTACACAACGTAAGCATCGACATGAGACCTGCTTAGAGTTGCATATTGTTTAATGTATACAACGTAAGCATCGACATGAGACCTGCTTAGAGTTGCATATTGTTTAATGTACACGTAAGCATCGACATGAGACCTGCTTAGAGTTGCATATTGTTTAATGTACACAACGTAAGCATCGACATGAGACCTGCTTAGAGTTGCATATTGTTTAATGTACACAACGTAAGCATCGACATGAGACCTGCTTAGAGTTGCATATTGTTTAATGTATTGTAAGCATCGACATGAGACATGCTTAGAGTTGCATATTGCTTAATGTATTGTAAGCATCGACATGAGACCTGCTTAGAGTTGCATATTGTTTAATGTATTGTAAGCATCGACATGAGACCTGCTTAGAGTTGCATATTGTTTAATGTATTGTAAGCATCGACATGAGACCTGCTTAGAGTTGCATATTGTTTAATGTACAAGTGTAAGCATCGACATGAGACATGCTTAGAGTTGCATATTGCTTAATGTATTGTAAGCATCGACATGAGACATGCTTAGAGTTGCATATTGCTTAATGTATTGTAAGCATCGACATGAGACCTGCTTAGAGTTGCATATTGTTTAATGTACACAATGTAAGCTTCGACATGAGACATGCTTAGAGTTGCATATTGTTTAATGTACACAACGTAAGCATCGACATGAGACCTGCTTAGAGTTGCATATTGTTTAATGTATTGTAAGCATCGACATGAGACCTGCTTAGAGTTGCATATTGTTTAATGTACACAATGTAAGCATTGACATGAGACCTGCTTAGAGTTGCATATTGCTTAATGTATTGTAAGCATCGACATGAGACATGCTTAGAGTTGCATATTGCTTAATGTATTGTAAGCATCGACATGAGACCTGCTTAGAGTTGCATATTGTTTAATGTACACAATGTAAGCATCGACATGAGACATGCTTAGAGTTGCATATTGTTTAATGTACACAACGTAAGCATCGACATGAGACCTGCTTAGAGTTGCATATTGTTTAATGTATTGTAAGCATCGACATGAGACCTGCTTAGAGTTGCATATTGTTTAATGTACACGTAAGCATCGACATGAGACATGCTTAGAGTTGCATATTGCTTAATGTATTGTAAGCATCGACATGAGACATGCTTAGAGTTGCATATTGTTCAATGTATTGTAAGCATCGACATGAGACCTGCTTAGAGTTGCATATTGCTTAATGTATTGTAAGCATCGACATGAGACATGCTTAGAGTTGCATATTGTTCAATGTATTGTAAGCATCGACATGAGACATGCTTAGAGTTGCATATTGTTTAATGTACACGTCGTAAGCATCGACATGAGACCTGCTTAGAGTTGCATATTGCTTAATGTACACGTCGTAAGCATCGACATGAGACCTGCTTAGAGTTGCATATTGTTTAATGTACACATCGTAAGCATCGACATGAGACCTGCTTAGAGTTGCATATTGTTTAATGTACAAGTCATAAGCATCGACATGAGACCTGCTTAGAGTTGCATATTGCTTAATGTATTGTAAGCATCGACATGAGACCTGCTTAGAGTTGCATATTGCTTAATGTATTGTAAGCATCGACATGAGACCTGCTTAGCGTTGCATATTGTTTAATGTACACAACGTAAGCATTGACATGAGACCTGCTTAGAGTTGCATATTGTTTAATGTACAAGTCATAAGCATCGACATGAGACATGCTTAGAGTTGCATATTGCTTAATGTATTGTAAGCATCGACATGAGACCTGCTTAGCGTTGCATATTGTTTAATGTACACATCGTAAGCATCGACATGAGACCTGCTTAGAGTTGCATATTGTTTAATGTACACAACGTAAGCATCGACATGAGACCTGCTTAGAGTTGCATATTGTTTAATGTACAAGTCATAAGCATCGACATGAGACATGCTTAGAGTTGCATATTGCTTAATGTATTGTAAGCATCGACATGAGACATGCTTAGAGTTGCATATTGCTTAATGTATTGTAAGCATCGACATGAGACCTGCTTAGAGTTGCATATTGTTTAATGTACACAATGTAAGCTTCGACATGAGACATGCTTAGAGTTGCATATTGTTTAATGTACACAACGTAAGCATCGACATGAGACCTGCTTAGAGTTGCATATTGCTTAATGTACACAACGTAAGCATCGATATGAGACCTGCTTAGAGTTGCATATTGCTTAATGTACACAACGTAAGCATCGACATGAGACATGCTTAGAGTTGCATATTGCTTAATGTATTGTAAGCATCGACATGAGACATGCTTAGAGTTGCATATTGTTCAATGTATTGTAAGCATCGACATGAGACCTGCTTAGAGTTGCATATTGCTTAATGTATTGTAAGCATCGACATGAGACATGCTTAGAGTTGCATATTGTTCAATGTATTGTAAGCATCGACATGAGACATGCTTAGAGTTGCATATTGCTTAATGTATTGTAAGCATCGACATGAGACATGCTTAGAGTTGCATATTGTTCAATGTATTGTAAGCATCGACATGAGACCTGCTTAGAGTTGCATATTGCTTAATGTATTGTAAGCATCGACATGAGACCTGCTTAGAGTTGCATATTGTTTAATGTACACAACGTAAGCATCGACATGAGACCTGCTTAGAGTTGCATATTGTTTAATGTACACAACGTAAGCATCGACATGAGACCTGCTTAGAGTTGCATATTGTTTAATGTACACGTCGTAAGCATCGACATGAGACATGCTTAGAGTTGCATATTGTTTAATGTACACAACGTAAGCATCGACATGAGACCTGCTTAGAGTTGCATATTGTTTAATGTACACGTCGTAAGCATCGACATGAGACATGCTTAGAGTTGCATATTGTTTAATGTACACAACGTAAGCATCGACATGAGACCTGCTTAGAGTTGCATATTGTTTAATGTATTGTAAGCATCGACATGAGACCTGCTTAGAGTTGCATATTGTTTAATGTACACAATGTAAGCATCGACATGAGACCTGCTTAGAGTTGCATATTGCTTAATGTATTGTAAGCATCGACATGAGACATGCTTAGAGTTGCATATTGCTTAATGTATTGTAAGCATCGACATGAGACCTGCTTAGAGTTGCATATTGTTTAATGTACACATTAAGCATCGACATGAGACCTGCTTAGAGTTGCATATTGCTTAATATATTGTAAGCATCGACATGAGACATGCTTAGAGTTGCATATTGTTTAATGTACACAATGTAAGCATCGACATGAGACATGCTTAGAGTTGCATATTGTTTAATGTACACAACGTAAGCATCGACATGAGACCTGCTTAGAGTTGCATATTGTTTAATGTACACAACGTAAGCATCGACATGAGACCTGCTTAGAGTTGCATATTGCTTAATGTATTGTAAGCATCAACATGAGACCTGCTTAGAGTTGCATATTGTTTAATGTATTGTAAGCATCGACATGAGACCTGCTTAGAGTTGCATATTGTTTAATGTATTGTAAGCATCGACATGAGACCTGCTTAGAGTTGCATATTGTTTAATGTATTGTAAGCATCGACATGAGACATGCTTAGAGTTGCATATTGCTTAATGTATTGTAAGCATCGACATGAGACCTGCTTAGCGTTGCATATTGTTTAATGTATTGTAAGCATCGACATGAGACCTGCTTAGAGTTGCATATTGTTTAATGTACACAACGTAAGCATCGACATGAGACATGCTTAGAGTTGCATATTGTTTAATGTACACTCGTAAGCATCGACATGAGACATGCTTAGAGTTGCATATTGTTTAATGTACACAACGTAAGCATCGACATGAGACCTGCTTAGAGTTGCATATTGTTTAATGTACACGTCGTAAGCATCGACATGAGACCTGCTTAGAGTTGCATATTGTTTAATGTACACGTCGTAAGCATCGACATGAGACCTGCTTAGAGTTGCATATTGCTTAATGTACACGTCGTAAGCATCGACATGAGACCTGCTTAGAGTTGCATATTGTTTAATGTACACATCGTAAGCATCGACATGAGACCTGCTTAGAGTTGCATATTGTTTAATGTACACAACGTAAGCATCGACATGAGACCTGCTTAGAGTTGCATATTGTTTAATGTACAAGTCATAAGCATCGACATGAGACCTGCTTAGAGTTGCATATTGCTTAATGTATTGTAAGCATCGACATGAGACCTGCTTAGAGTTGCATATTGCTTAATGTATGTTGACATGAGACCTGCTTAGGTTGCATATTGTTTAATGTATTGTAAGCATCGACATGAGACATGCTTAGAGTTGCATATTGCTTAATGTATTGTAAGCATCGACATGAGACCTGCTTAGAGTTGCATATTGTTTAATGTACACAATGTAAGCATCGACATGAGACATGCTTAGAGTTGCATATTGTTTAATGTACACAACGTAAGCATCGACATGAGACCTGCTTAGAGTTGCATATTGTTTAATGTATTGTAAGCATCGACATGAGACCTGCTTAGAGTTGCATATTGTTTAATGTACACAATGTAAGCATCGACATGAGACCTGCTTAGAGTTGCATATTGCTTAATGTATTGTAAGCATCGACATGAGACATGCTTAGAGTTGCATATTGCTTAATGTATTGTAAGCATCGACATGAGACCTGCTTAGAGTTGCATATTGTTTAATGTACACAATGTAAGCTTCGACATGAGACATGCTTAGAGTTGCATATTGTTTAATGTACACAACGTAAGCATCGACATGAGACCTGCTTAGAGTTGCATATTGCTTAATGTACACAACGTAAGCATCGACATGAGACATGCTTAGAGTTGCATATTGCTTAATGTATTGTAAGCATCGACATGAGACATGCTTAGAGTTGCATATTGTTCAATGTATTGTAAGCATCGACATGAGACCTGCTTAGAGTTGCATATTGCTTAATGTATTGTAAGCATCGACATGAGACATGCTTAGAGTTGCATATTGTTCAATGTATTGTAAGCATCGACATGAGACATGCTTAGAGTTGCATATTGTTTAATGTACAGTCGTAAGCATCGACATGAGACCTGCTTAGAGTTGCATATTGCTTAATGTACACGTCGTAAGCATCGACATGAGACCTGCTTAGAGTTGCATATTGTTTAATGTACACATCGTAAGCATCGACATGAGACCTGCTTAGAGTTGCATATTGTTTAATGTACACAACGTAAGCATCGACATGAGACCTGCTTAGAGTTGCATATTGTTTAATGTACACGTCGTAAGCATCGACATGAGACCTGCTTAGAGTTGCATATTGCTTAATGTATTGTAAGCATCGACATGAGACCTGCTTAGAGTTGCATATTGTTTAATGTACACATGTAAGCATCGACATGAGACCTGCTTAGAGTTGCATATTGTTTAATGTACACGTCGTAAGCATCGACATGAGACCTGCTTAGAGTTGCATATTGTTTAATGTACACGTAAGCATCGACATGAGACCTGCTTAGAGTTGCATATTGTTTAATGTATTGTAAGCATCGACATGAGACCTGCTTAGAGTTGCATATTGTTTAATGTACACGTCGTAAGCATCGACATGAGACATGCTTAGAGTTGCATATTGTTTAATGTATACAACGTAAGCATCGACATGAGACCTGCTTAGAGTTGCATATTGCTTAATGTATACAACGTAAGCATCGACATGAGACCTGCTTAGAGTTGCATATTGTTTAATGTACACAACGTAAGCATCGACATGAGACCTGCTTAGAGTTGCATATTGTTTAATGTACACAACGTAAGCATCGACATGAGACCTGCTTAGAGTTGCATATTGTTTAATGTACAAGTCATAAGCATCGACATGAGACATGCTTAGAGTTGCATATTGCTTAATGTATTGTAAGCATCGACATGAGACATGCTTAGAGTTGCATATTGCTTAATGTATTGTAAGCATCGACATGAGACCTGCTTAGAGTTGCATATTGTTTAATGTACACATCGTAAGCATCGACATGAGACCTGCTTAGAGTTGCATATTGTTTAATGTACACAACTAAGCATCGACATGAGACCTGCTTAGAGTTGCATATTGTTTAATGTACAAGTCATAAGCATCGACATGAGACATGCTTAGAGTTGCATATTGCTTAATGTATTGTAAGCATCGACATGAGACATGCTTAGAGTTGCATATTGCTTAATGTATTGTAAGCATCGACATGAGACCTGCTTAGAGTTGCATATTGTTTAATGTACACATCGTAAGCATCGACATGAGACCTGCTTAGAGTTGCATATTGTTTAATGTACACCTAAGCATCGACATGAGACCTGCTTAGAGTTGCATATTGTTTAATGTACAGTCGTAAGCATCGACATGAGACATGCTTAGAGTTGCATATTGTTATGTATTGTAAGCATCGACATGAGACCTGCTTAGAGTTGCATATTGCTTAATGTATTGTAAGCATCGACATGAGACCTGCTTAGAGTTGCATATTGTTTAATGTACACAACGTAAGCATCGACATGAGACCTGCTTAGAGTTGCATATTGTTTAATGTACACAACGTAAGCATCGACATGAGACCTGCTTAGAGTTGCATATTGTTTAATGTACACGTCGTAAGCATCGACATGAGACATGCTTAGAGTTGCATATTGTTTAATGTACACACGTAAGCATCGACATGAGACCTGCTTAGAGTTGCATATTGTTTAATGTACACATCGTAAGCATCGACATGAGACATGCTTAGAGTTGCATATTGTTTAATGTACACAACGTAAGCATCGACATGAGACCTGCTTAGAGTTGCATATTGTTTAATGTATTGTAAGCATCGACATGAGACCTGCTTAGAGTTGCATATTGTTTAATGTACACAATGTAAGCATTGACATGAGACCTGCTTAGAGTTGCATATTGCTTAATGTATTGTAAGCATCGACATGAGACATGCTTAGAGTTGCATATTGCTTAATGTATTGTAAGCATCGACATGAGACCTGCTTAGAGTTGCATATTGTTTAATGTACACAATGTAAGCTTCGACATGAGACATGCTTAGAGTTGCATATTGTTTAATGTACACAACGTAAGCATCGACATGAGACCTGCTTAGAGTTGCATATTGTTTAATGTATTGTAAGCATCGACATGAGACCTGCTTAGAGTTGCATATTGTTTAATGTACACAATGTAAGCATCGACATGAGACCTGCTTAGAGTTGCATATTGCTTAATGTATTGTAAGCATCGACATGAGACATGCTTAGAGTTGCATATTGCTTAATGTATTGTAAGCATCGACATGAGACCTGCTTAGAGTTGCATATTGTTTAATGTATTGTAAGCATCGACATGAGACCTGCTTAGAGTTGCATATTGTTTAATGTATTGTAAGCATCGACATGAGACATGCTTAGAGTTGCATATTGTTAATGTATTGTAAGCATCGACATGAGACCTGCTTAGAGTTGCATATTGTTTAATGTACACAATGTAAGCATCGACATGAGACATGCTTAGAGTTGCATATTGTTTAATGTACACAACGTAAGCATCGACATGAGACCTGCTTAGAGTTGCATATTGCTTAATGTACACAACGTAAGCATCGACATGAGACCTGCTTAGAGTTGCATATTGTTTAATGTACACAACGTAAGCATCGACATGAGACATGCTTAGAGTTGCATATTGTTAATGTATTGTAAGCATCGACATGAGACCTGCTTAGAGTTGCATATTGCTTAATGTATTGTAAGCATCGACATGAGACATGCTTAGAGTTGCATATTGTTCAATGTATTGTAAGCATCGACATGAGACATGCTTAGATTTGCATATTGTTTAATGTACACTTCGTAAGCATCGACATGAGACCTGCTTAGAGTTGCATATTGCTTAATGTACACGTCGTAAGCATCGACATGAGACCTGCTTAGAGTTGCATATTGTTTAATGTACACATCGTAAGCATCGACATGAGACCTGCTTAGAGTTGCATATTGTTTAATGTACAAGTCATAAGCATCGACATGAGACCTGCTTAGAGTTGCATATTGCTTAATGTATTGTAAGCATCGACATGAGACCTGCTTAGAGTTGCATATTGCTTAATGTATTGTAAGCATCGACATGAGACCTGCTTAGCGTTGCATATTGTTTAATGTACACAACGTAAGCATTGACATGAGACCTGCTTAGAGTTGCATATTGTTTAATGTACAAGTCATAAGCATCGACATGAGACATGCTTAGAGTTGCATATTGCTTAATGTATTGTAAGCATCGACATGAGACCTGCTTAGCGTTGCATATTGTTTAATGTACACATCGTAAGCATCGACATGAGACCTGCTTAGAGTTGCATATTGTTTAATGTACACAACGTAAGCATCGACATGAGACCTGCTTAGAGTTGCATATTGTTTAATGTACAAGTCATAAGCATCGACATGAGACATGCTTAGAGTTGCATATTGCTTAATGTATTGTAAGCATCGACATGAGACATGCTTAGAGTTGCATATTGCTTAATGTATTGTAAGCATCGACATGAGACCTGCTTAGAGTTGCATATTGTTTAATGTACACAATGTAAGCTTCGACATGAGACATGCTTAGAGTTGCATATTGTTTAATGTACACAACGTAAGCATCGACATGAGACCTGCTTAGAGTTGCATATTGCTTAATGTACACAACGTAAGCATCGATATGAGACCTGCTTAGAGTTGCATATTGCTTAATGTACACAACGTAAGCATCGACATGAGACATGCTTAGAGTTGCATATTGCTTAATGTATTGTAAGCATCGACATGAGACATGCTTAGAGTTGCATATTGTTCAATGTATTGTAAGCATCGACATGAGACCTGCTTAGAGTTGCATATTGCTTAATGTATTGTAAGCATCGACATGAGACATGCTTAGAGTTGCATATTGTTCAATGTATTGTAAGCATCGACATGAGACATGCTTAGAGTTGCATATTGTTTAATGTATTGTAAGCATCGACATGAGACATGCTTAGAGTTGCATATTGTTCAATGTATTGTAAGCATCGACATGAGACCTGCTTAGAGTTGCATATTGCTCAATGTATTGTAAGCATCGACATGAGACCTGCTTAGAGTTGCATATTGTTTAATGTACACAACGTAATCATCGACATGAGACCTGCTTAGAGTTGCATATTGTTTAATGTACACAACGTAAGCATCGACATGAGACCTGCTTAGAGTTGCATATTGTTTAATGTACACGTCGTAAGCATCGACATGAGACATGCTTAGAGTTGCATATTGTTTAATGTACACAACGTAAGCATCGACATGAGACCTGCTTAGAGTTGCATATTGTTTAATGTACACGTCGTAAGCATCGACATGAGACATGCTTAGAGTTGCATATTGTTTAATGTACACAACGTAAGCATCGACATGAGACCTGCTTAGAGTTGCATATTGTTTAATGTATTGTAAGCATCGACATGAGACCTGCTTAGAGTTGCATATTGTTTAATGTACACAATGTAAGCATTGACATGAGACCTGCTTAGAGTTGCATATTGCTTAATGTATTTTAAGCATCGACATGAGACATGCTTAGAGTTGCATATTGCTTAATGTATTGTAAGCATCGACATGAGACCTGCTTAGAGTTGCATATTGTTTAATGTACACAACTTAAGCATCGACATGAGACCTGCTTAGAGTTGCATATTGCTTAATATATTGTAAGCATCGACATGAGACATGCTTAGAGTTGCATATTGTTTAATGTACACAATGTAAGCATCGACATGAGACATGCTTAGAGTTGCATATTGTTTAATGTACACAACGTAAGCATCGACATGAGACCTGCTTAGAGTTGCATATTGTTTAATGTACACAACGTAAGCATCGACATGAGACCTGCTTAGAGTTGCATATTGCTTAATGTATTGTAAGAATCAACATGAGACCTGCTTAGAGTTGCATATTGTTTAATGTATTGTAAGCATCGACATGAGACCTGCTTAGAGTTGCATATTGTTTAATGTATTGTAAGCATCGACATGAGACCTGCTTAGAGTTGCATATTGTTTAATGTATTGTAAGCATCGACATGAGACATGCTTAGAGTTGCATATTGCTTAATGTATTGTAAGCATCGACATGAGACCTGCTTAGCGTTGCATATTGTTTAATGTATTGTAAGCATCGACATGAGACCTGCTTAGAGTTGCATATTGTTTAATGTACACAACGTAAGCATCGACATGAGACATGCTTAGAGTTGCATATTGTTTAATGTACACGTCGTAAGCATCGACATGAGACATGCTTAGAGTTGCATATTGTTTAATGTACACAACGTAAGCATCGACATGAGACCTGCTTAGAGTTGCATATTGTTTAATGTACACGTCGTAAGCATCGACATGAGACCTGCTTAGAGTTGCATATTGTTTAATGTACACGTCGTAAGCATCGACATGAGACCTGCTTAGAGTTGCATATTGCTTAATGTACACGTCGTAAGCATCGACATGAGACCTGCTTAGAGTTGCATATTGTTTAATGTACACATCGTAAGCATCGACATGAGACCTGCTTAGAGTTGCATATTGTTTAATGTACACAACGTAAGCATCGACATGAGACCTGCTTAGAGTTGCATATTGTTTAATGTACAAGTCATAAGCATCGACATGAGACCTGCTTAGAGTTGCATATTGCTTAATGTATTGTAAGCATCGACATGAGACCTGCTTAGAGTTGCATATTGCTTAATGTATTGTAAGCATCGACATGAGACCTGCTTAGCGTTGCATATTGTTTAATGTACACAACGTAAGCATTGACATGAGACCTGCTTAGAGTTGCATATTGTTTAATGTACAAGTCATAAGCATCGACATGAGACATGCTTAGAGTTGCATATTGCTTAATGTATTGTAAGCATCGACATGAGACCTGCTTAGCGTTGCATATTGTTTAATGTACACATCGTAAGCATCGACATGAGACCTGCTTAGAGTTGCATATTGTTTAATGTACACACGTAAGCATCGACATGAGACCTGCTTAGAGTTGCATATTGTTAATGTACTGTAAGCATCGACATGAGACATGCTTAGAGTTGCATATTGCTTAATGTATTGTAAGCATCGACATGAGACATGCTTAGAGTTGCATATTGCTTAATGTATTGTAAGCATCGACATGAGACCTGCTTAGAGTTGCATATTGTTTAATGTACACAATGTAAGCTTCGACATGAGACATGCTTAGAGTTGCATATTGTTTAATGTACACAACGTAAGCATCGACATGAGACCTGCTTAGAGTTGCATATTGCTTAATGTACACAACGTAAGCATCGACATGAGACATGCTTAGAGTTGCATATTGCTTAATGTATTGTAAGCATCGACATGAGACATGCTTAGAGTTGCATATTGTTCAATGTATTGTAAGCATCGACATGAGACCTGCTTAGAGTTGCATATTGGTTAATGTATTGTAAGCATCGACATGAGACATGCTTAGAGTTGCATATTGTTCAATGTATTGTAAGCATCGACATGAGACCTGCTTAGAGTTGCATATTGTTTAATGTACACATCGTAAGCATCGACATGAGACCTGCTTAGAGTTGCATATTGTTTAATGTACACAACGTAAGCATCGACATGAGACCTGCTTAGAGTTGCATATTGTTTAATGTACAAGTCATAAGCATCGACATGAGACATGCTTAGAGTTGCATATTGCTTAATGTATTGTAAGCATCGACATGAGACATGCTTAGAGTTGCATATTGCTTAATGTATTGTAAGCATCGACATGAGACCTGCTTAGAGTTGCATATTGTTTAATGTACACATGTAAGCATCGACATGAGACTGCTTAGAGTTGCATATTGTTTAATGTACAAGTAGCATCGACATGAGACTGCTTAGAGTTGCATATTGTTTATGTGTAAGCATCGACATGAGACCTGCTTAGAGTTGCATATTGTTTAATGTACAACGTAAGCATCGACATGAGACCTGCTTAGAGTTGCATATTGTTTAATGTACACAACGTAAGCATCGACATGAGACCTGCTTAGAGTTGCATATTGTTTAATGTATTGTAAGCATCGACATGAGACCTGCTTAGAGTTGCATATTGTTTAATGTATTGTAAGATCGACATGAGACCTGCTTAGAGTTGCATATTGTTTAATGTATTGTAAGCATCGACATGAGACCTGCTTAGAGTTGCATATTGTTTAATGTATTGTAAGCATCGACATGAGACATGCTTAGAGTTGCATATTGCTTAATGTATTGTAAGCATCGACATGAGACCTGCTTAGAGTTGCATATTGTTTAATGTATTGTAAGCATCGACATGAGACCTGCTTAGAGTTGCATATTGTTTAATGTACACAACGTAAGCATCGACATGAGACATGCTTAGAGTTGCATATTGTTTAATGTACACGTAAGCATCGACATGAGACATGCTTAGAGTTGCATATTGTTTAATGTACACAACGTAAGCATCGACATGAGACCTGCTTAGAGTTGCATATTGTTTAATGTATGTAAGCATCGACATGAGACTGCTTAGAGTTGCATATTGTTAATGTATTGTAAGCATCGACATGAGACCTGCTTAGAGTTGCATATTGTTTAATGTACACGTCGTAAGCATCGACATGAGACCTGCTTAGAGTTGCATATTGCTTAATGTACACGTCGTAAGCATCGACATGAGACCTGCTTAGAGTTGCATATTGTTTAATGTACACATCGTAAGCATCGACATGAGACCTGCTTAGAGTTGCATATTGTTTAATGTACACAACGTAAGCATCGACATGAGACCTGCTTAGAGTTGCATATTGTTTAATGTACAAGTCATAAGCATCGACATGAGACCTGCTTAGAGTTGCATATTGCTTAATGTATTGTAAGCATCGACATGAGACCTGCTTAGAGTTGCATATTGCTTAATGTATTGTAAGCATCGACATGAGACCTGCTTAGCGTTGCATATTGTTTAATGTACACAACGTAAGCATTGACATGAGACCTGCTTAGAGTTGCATATTGTTTAATGTACAAGTCATAAGCATCGACATGAGACATGCTTAGAGTTGCATATTGCTTAATGTATTGTACATCGACATGAGACCTGCTTAGCGTTGCATATTGTTTAATGTACACATCGTAAGCATCGACATGAGACCTGCTTAGAGTTGCATATTGTTTAATGTACACAACGTAAGCATCGACATGAGACCTGCTTAGAGTTGCATATTGTTTAATGTACAAGTCATAAGCATCGACATGAGACATGCTTAGAGTTGCATATTGCTTAATGTATTGTAAGCATCGACATGAGACATGCTTAGAGTTGCATATTGCTTAATGTATTGTAAGCATCGACATGAGACCTGCTTAGAGTTGCATATTGTTTAATGTACACAATGTAAGCATCGACATGAGACATGCTTAGAGTTGCATATTGTTTAATGTACACAACGTAAGCATCGACATGAGACCTGCTTAGAGTTGCATATTGTTTAATGTACACAACGTAAGCATCGACATGAGACCTGCTTAGAGTTGCATATTGCTTAATGTACAGTAAGCATCGACATGAGACATGCTTAGAGTTGCATATTGTTTAATGTATTGTAAGCATCGACATGAGACCTGCTTAGAGTTGCATATTGCTTAATGTATTGTAAGCATCGACATGAGATGCTTAGAGTTGCATATTGTTAATGTATTGTAAGCATCGACATGAGACTGCTTAGAGTTGCATATTGTTTATGTATGTAAGCATCGACATGAGACCTGCTTAGAGTTGCATATTGCTTAATGTATTGTAAGCATCGACATGAGACCTGCTTAGAGTTGCATATTGTTTAATGTATTGTAAGCATCGACATGAGACCTGCTTAGAGTTGCATATTGCTTAATGTATTGTAAGCATCGACATGAGACATGCTTAGAGTTGCATATTGTTTAATGTATTGTAAGCATCGACATGAGACATGCTTAGAGTTGCATATTGCTTAATGTATTGTAAGCATCGACATGAGACATGCTTAGAGTTGCATATTGTTTAATGTATGTAAGCATCGACATGAGACTGCTTAGAGTTGCATATTGTTTAATGTACACGTAACTTGCTAGAGTTGCATATGTTTAATGTACATCGTAAGCATCGACATGAGACCTGCTTAGAGTTGCATATTGCTTAATGTACACTCGTAAGCATCGACATGAGACCTGCTTAGAGTTGCATATTGTTTAATGTACACAACGTAAGCATCGACATGAGACCTGCTTAGAGTTGCATATTGTTTAATGTACACAACGTAAGCATCGACATGAGACCTGCTTAGAGTTGCATATTGTTAATGTATTAAGATCACATGAGACATGCTTAGAGTTGCATATTGTTAATGTATTGTAAGCATCGACATGAGACCTGCTTAGAGTTGCATATTGTTTAATGTACTAAGCATCGACATGAGACCTGCTTAGAGTTGCATATTGCTTAATGTATTGTAAGCATCGACATGAGACCTGCTTAGAGTTGCATATTGTTTAATGTACACAATGTAAGCATCGACATGAGACCTGCTTAGAGTTGCATATTGTTTAATGTACACAACGTAAGCATCGACATGAGACCTGCTTAGAGTTGCATATTGTTTAATGTACACAACGTAAGCATCGACATGAGACCTGCTTAGAGTTGCATATTGCTTAATGTATTGTAAGCATCGACATGAGACCTGCTTAGAGTTGCATATTGTTTAATGTATTGTAAGCATCGACATGAGACCTGCTTAGAGTTGCATATTGTTTAATGTATTGTAAGCATCGACATGAGACCTGCTTAGAGTTGCATATTGTTTAATGTATTGTAAGCATCGACATGAGACATGCTTAGAGTTGCATATTGCTTAATGTATTGTAAGCATCGACATGAGACCTGCTTAGAGTTGCATATTGTTTAATGTATTGTAAGCATCGACATGAGACCTGCTTAGAGTTGCATATTGTTTAATGTACACAACGTAAGCATCGACATGAGACATGCTTAGAGTTGCATATTGTTTAATGTACACGTCGTAAGCATCGACATGAGACATGCTTAGAGTTGCATATTGTTTAATGTACACAACGTAAGCATCGACATGAGACCTGCTTAGAGTTGCATATTGTTTAATGTACACGTCGTAAGCATCGACATGAGACCTGCTTAGAGTTGCATATTGTTTAATGTACACGTCGTAAGCATCGACATGAGACCTGCTTAGAGTTGCATATTGCTTAATGTACACGTCGTAAGCATCGACATGAGACCTGCTTAGAGTTGCATATTGTTTAATGTACACATCGTAAGCATCGACATGAGACCTGCTTAGAGTTGCATATTGTTTAATGTACACAACGTAAGCATCGACATGAGACCTGCTTAGAGTTGCATATTGTTTAATGTACAAGTCATAAGCATCGACATGAGACCTGCTTAGAGTTGCATATTGCTTAATGTATTGTAAGCATCGACATGAGACCTGCTTAGAGTTGCATATTGCTTAATGTATTGTAAGCATCGACATGAGACCTGCTTAGAGTTGCATATTGTTTAATGTATTGTAAGCATCGACATGAGACATGCTTAGAGTTGCATATTGTTTAATGTATTGTAAGCATCGACATGAGACCTGCTTAGAGTTGCATATTGTTTAATGTACACATGTAAGCATCGACATGAGACCTGCTTAGAGTTGCATATTGTTTAATGTACACAACGTAAGCATCGACATGAGACCTGCTTAGAGTTGCATATTGTTTAATGTATCGTAAGCATCGACATGAGACCTGCTTAGAGTTGCATATTGCTTAATGTATTGTAAGCATCGACATGAGACATGCTTAGAGTTGCATATTGCTTAATGTATTGTAAGCATCGACATGAGACATGCTTAGAGTTGCATATTGCTTAATGTATTGTAAGCATCGACATGAGACCTGCTTAGAGTTGCATATTGTTTAATGTACACAACGTAAGCTTCGACATGAGACATGCTTAGAGTTGCATATTGTTTAATGTACACAACGTAAGCATCGACATGAGACCTGCTTAGAGTTGCATATTGCTTAATGTACACAACGTAAGCATCGACATGAGACATGCTTAGAGTTGCATATTGCTTAATGTATTGTAAGCATCGACATGAGACATGCTTAGAGTTGCATATTGTTCAATGTATTGTAAGCATCGACATGAGACCTGCTTAGAGTTGCATATTGCTTAATGTATTGTAAGCATCGACATGAGACATGCTTAGAGTTGCATATTGTTCAATGTATTGTAAGCATCGACATGAGACATGCTTAGAGTTGCATATTGTTTAATGTATCGTAAGCATCGACATGAGACCTGCTTAGAGTTGCATATTGCTTAATGTACACGTCGTAAGCATCGACATGAGACCTGCTTAGAGTTGCATATTGTTTAATGTACACATCGTAAGCATCGACATGAGACCTGCTTAGAGTTGCATATTGTTTAATGTACACAACGTAAGCATCGACATGAGACCTGCTTAGAGTTGCATATTGTTTAATGTACACGTCGTAAGCATCGACATGAGACATGCTTAGAGTTGCATATTGCTTAATGTATTGTAAGCATCGACATGAGACCTGCTTAGAGTTGCATATTGTTTAATGTATGTAAGCATCGACATGAGACCTGCTTAGAGTTGCATATTGTTTAATGTATGTAAGCATCGACATGAGACATGCTTAGAGTTGCATATTGTTAATGTATTGTAAGCATCGACATGAGACTGCTTAGAGTTGCATATTGTTTAATGTACACATCGTAAGCATCGACATGAGACCTGCTTAGAGTTGCATATTGTTTAATGTACACAACGTAAGCATCGACATGAGACCTGCTTAGAGTTGCATATTGTTTAATGTACACGTCTAAGCATCGACATGAGACATGCTTAGAGTTGCATATTGTTAATGTATTGTAAGCATCGACATGAGACCTGCTTAGAGTTGCATATTGCTTAATGTATTGTAAGCATCGACATGAGACCTGCTTAGAGTTGCATATTGTTTAATGTACACGTCGTAAGCATCGACATGAGACCTGCTTAGAGTTGCATATTGTTTAATGTACACAACGTAAGCATCGATATGAGACCTGCTTAGAGTTGCATATTGTTTAATGTACACAACGTAAGCATCGACATGAGACCTGCTTAGAGTTGCATATTGCTTAATGTATTGTAAGCATTGACATGAGACCTGCTTAGAGTTGCATATTGCTTAATGTATTGTAAGCATTGACATGAGACCTGCTTAGAGTTGCATATTGTTTAATGTATTGTAAGCATCGACATGAGACCTGCTTAGAGTTGCATATTGCTTAATGTATTGTAAACATCGACATGAGACCTGCTTAGAGTTGCATATTGCTTAATGTATTGTAAGCATCGACATGAGACCTGCTTAGAGTTGCATATTGCTTAATGTATTGTAAGCATCGACATGAGACATGCTTAGAGTTGCATATTGCTTAATGTATTGTAAGCATCGACATGAGACCTGCTTAGAGTTGCATATTGTTTAATGTACACAACGTAAGCATCGACATGAGACCTGCTTAGAGTTGCATATTGCTTAATGTATTGTAAGCATCGACATGAGACATGCTTAGAGTTGCATATTGTTTAATGTATTGTAAGCATCGACATGAGACCTGCTTAGAGTTGCATATTGTTTAATGTACACAACGTAAGCATCGACATGAGACCTGCTTAGAGTTGCATATTGCTTAATGTATTGTAAGCATCGACATGAGACATGCTTAGAGTTGCATATTGCTTAATGTATTGTAAGCATCGACATGAGACCTGCTTAGAGTTGCATATTGTTTAATGTACTGTAAGCATCGACATGAGACCTGCTTAGAGTTGCATATTGTTTAATGTACACAACGTAAGCATCGACATGAGACCTGCTTAGAGTTGCATATTGCTTAATGTATTGTAAGCATCGACATGAGACATGCTTAGAGTTGCATATTGCTTAATGTATTGTAAGCATCGACATGAGACCTGCTTAGAGTTGCATATTGTTTAATGTATTGTAAGCATCGACATGAGACCTGCTTAGAGTTGCATATTGTTTAATGTATTGTAAGCATCGACATGAGACATGCTTAGAGTTGCATATTGTTTAATGTATTGTAAGCATCGACATGAGACATGCTTAGAGTTGCATATTGTTTAATGTATTGTAAGCATCGACATGAGACATGCTTAGAGTTGCTAATTGCTTAATGTATTGTAAGCATTGACATGAGACATGCTTAGAGTTGCATATTGCTTAATGTATTGTAAGCATCGACATGAGACATGCTTAGAGTTGCATATTGCTTAATGTACACAACGTAAGTATCGACATGAGACCTGCTTAGAGTTGCATATTGCTTAATGTACACAATGTAAGCATCGACATGAGACATGCTTAGAGTTGCATATTGTTTAATGTACACAACGTAAGCATCGACATGAGACCTGCTTAGAGTTGCATATTGCTTAATGTACACAACGTAAGTATCGACATGAGACATGCTTAGAGTTGCATATTGCTTAATGTACACAACGTAAGCATCGACATGAGACATGCTTAGAGTTGCATATTGCTTAATGTATTGTAAGCATCCGCATGAGACCTATTGTTTTATGTAGCGTCACATTGCAACTCCAGCTGTTATTGGTATAGAAAGACCTCAGGTGCCCCTCCTAGTACTTGGTATAGAAAGACCTCAGGTGCCCCTCCTAGTACTTGGTATAGAAAGACCTCAGGTGCCCCTCCTAGTACTTGGTATAGAAAGACCTCAGGTGCCCCTCCTAGTACATGGTATAGAAAGACCTCAGGTGTCCCTCCTAGTACTTGGTATAGAAAGACCTCAGGTGCCCCTCCTAGTACTTGGTATAGAAAGACCTCAGGTGCCCCTCCTAGTACTTGGTATAGAAAGACCTCAGGTGCCCCTCCTAGTACTTGGTATAGAAAGACCTCAGGTGCCCCTCCTAGTACTTGGTATAGAAAGACCTCAGGTGCCCCTCCTAGTACTTGGTATAGAAAGACCTCAGGTGCCCCTCCTAGTACTTGGTATAGAAAGACCTCAGGTGCCCCTCCTATTTCAGGCACTCGGGTAGAAACATCGACTTCCTATAACCTATCTAGATAGCTTCCTCACACAAGGGAATTAATTACTTATAGTGGGATCCGAACCTATAGTGGCGAAGAACAAGTGATTTGAAGTCAATGACAGTAACCATTTAGCCATGGAGGAATCCTAACTGTTATTTTGTATTTCAACGATATATAGCTCCCATCACGACGATAATCTATACAACAGGAACTTACGATTTAACAGGCATGGATATGGGTCTGGTTGGCCTATTGTCAGGTTTGGGAGGCCTTGTTTTCACAGCTTCATCCTCATCATCTAAAGTATATCGAAAACATATTAAATATAACATTTGTGATACCTTCCTAAATATTTGTTTAAATATTATTTTGGATATAGTTATTTATCGTTGCCTCCTGATTATTTGGGGGCGAGGCCTCCAGAAAAATATTATTTGTTTTATTGTTTGGATCATAGTGCAAAATACAGAGGAACCTCCAATTGCAGAAGCATCCCTGGTTCCTTAACATGTAGAGCACCTCAGTTTATAGTTACATCTGAAACACTGTTAATATTACTAGGGTCAGGTGGGGTATCGAACACGCTTGAAACATATACAATGTATACAGTTTTTATTTAAAGCTCCACAAGGATTTACATACATGTAGAATGTGCAGAACAGTGATATATGCTAATGAACAGACATATATGCTAATGAGCAGCGAGATATGCTAATGAACAGAGAGATATGCTAATGAACAGAGAGATATGCTAATGAACAGTGAGGTATGCTAATGAACAGTGAGATATGCTAATGTGCGGAGAGTTATGTAAATGAACACAGAGATATGCTAATGAACAGAGAGATATTCTAATGAACAGAGAGATATGCTAATGAGCAGAGAGATATGCTAATGAACAGTGAGTTATGCTAATGATCAGTGAGATATGCTAATGATCAGTGAGATATGCTAATGAGCGGAGAGATATGCTACTGAACAAAGAGATATGCTAATGAACAGTGAGTATGCTAATGATCAGTGAGATATGCTAATGAGTGGAGATATATGCTAATGAGTGGAGATATATGCTAATGAACAGAGAGATATGCTAATGAACAGTGATATATGCTATTGATCAGTGAGATATGCTAATGACATTATAATGAACAGTGAGATATGCTAATGATCAGTGAGATATGCTAATGAATGGAGAGATATGCTAATGAACAGAAGTATATGCTAATGAACAGAGAGATATGCTAATGAACAGTAAGATATGCTAATTAACGGATGATTAGAAAACATGATCGCTGTCCTATAATTCCAATTCAAATTAAATTTTCAAGATTTGCACATAAATAAATTGGGTTTTTGTGAAATGTTCATTTTGTTAATTACCTTCCCTATATTCGTGAATAATTTTATAAATGTTGGGATAAATTAGTGACTTAAACAATACAGTCAAATAACTGTTATCGATCACCTATATTAAGCAGCTAGTTACAACATTCCCAATGTGGCAATTTGTTCAACAGCCTGAAAGACTGAATATTAATCTGGATTATACTGAATCAAATCACTTATATTGGTGGTTACCTGTATTAACCAGCCAGTTATCAGATTACTAGTACCAAAATCTGTTCAACATTTTCTCTACTAAGCAGCAATCTCTACAAACCAGCAACTCCCTTTCTTTTGATCGAGAGCTATCAACGGGTTAGACTGTATTAGTTAAAGGTAGATAAATAAAATGGCGGCATGTACACAAATTGGTGGCATGAACACAAAATGATGACATGTACACAAGCTAGAAATTGATTTTGAAAAAACCCGCATATGTTCCGAGTAGTGTTACATCAGTGGAGTAAAGCGGCACAAGTGTGAAATATTAATCAAGCGAGATGTGAAGATGATATATAGAACTAGGTTTGGCATTGATAATTATGTACAAGTATCGTTGAAATCTGGCTACGGATTTAGCAGCAGTAGTCCGGAGAAACTGACATACTTCACAAATCTTTAAATGGCCATAACTGTGTGGGGGAAAAAAGTGGTAGGCAAAATGATATGCACAACTACCGGTAGGCTTGATTTGTCCGGACAATGTCATTATGTGTGTTATTTAAAAAATATTCAAAGGGCCGTAATTGTATGAAAAATGAACCAAATGAAAAAAAAGGATTCATGTGATTGTTCATGTCATAAAAAGTGATTACTCGTGGAATAAAATAGTGATTACTCGTGGAATAACAGTGATTACTCGTGGAATAAAATAGTGATTCCTCGTGGAATAAAATAGTGATTACTCGTGGAATAAAATAGTGATTCCTCGTGGAATAAAATAGTGATTACTCGTGGAATAAAATAGTGATTACTCGTGGAATATAAATAGTGATTACTCGTGGAATAAAATAGTGATTACTCGTGGAATAAGTGTAAAATAGTGATTACTCGTGGAATAAAATAGTGATTACTCGTGGAATAAAATAGTGATTACTCGTGGAATAAAATAGTGATTACTCGTGGAATATAAAATAGTGATTACTCGTGGAATATAAAATAGTGATTACTCGTGGAATAAAATAGTGATTACTCGTGGAATAAAATAGTGATTACTCGTGGAATATAAAATAGTGATTACTCGTGGAATATAAAATAGTGATTACTCGTGGAATATAAAATAGTGATTACTTGTGGAATAAAATAGTGATTACTCGTGGAATAAAATAGTGATTACTCGTGGAATATAAAATAGTGATTACTCGTGGAATATAAAATAGTGATTACTCGTGGAATATAAAATAGTGATTACTCGTGGAATAAAATAGTGATTATTCGTGGAATAACATAGTGATTATTCGTGGAATAAAATAGTGATTGTTTGTGGAATAAAATAGTGATTATTCGTGGAATAACATAGTGATTATTTGTGGAATAAAATAGTGATTATTTGTGGAATAAAATAGTGATTATTCGTGGAATAACATAGTGATTATTCGTGTAATAAAATACAGTCAAACCTGCCTTAAGCAGCCAGCCAAGGGAATTACAGAAAGTGGCTGCTTAGCACAGGTGGCTGCTTAATAGAGGTCAAATGTATAGCAAAACAACATATTGGGAATCTGGAAACTGGCTGCTTAATGCAGGTTGGCTGCTTAATAGAGGTGACAACTATCACAGGTTTGACTGTAGTGATTATTCGTGGCAAAACATAGATCCTATTATTTGAATTCTGGACGTATCAATCTGAAACACATTCCATAACAAAGTCATACAAGTAAAATGGAGCATATTATTTATGTACCTTTATCTGGTGAATCATTCACAGAGCCCTTTCTAGGAGGCGGGGCACCAGGCCGGGGTGGTTTCTTCACGCCATCAACACCAGAATCCCTCTGCACAGATCCTGGTAACTTCATAGCCGGTGCAGCTGAGAACAGTGAGATTAAGTGAACTATACAGGGGCGTAGTCAGGAGGCAAATTATGTGCAGGCCCGGGTAAAGAATGTTGAGTGAGCGTAGCGAACAAGGTTGCTAGGGGGGTCCGGGGGCATGCAACCCACTGAATATTTTGGTTTTTAGGATGCAATTTCCCGCATTCTGCTGCATTTAAAAGACAAATTCGGACATGTTTTTATAACAAATAAACATGATAATACACTGTTCTGCCTAGCTATACATGTACATCAAAAGCAATAACAATTCTGCACTCTATAATTATCTGTGATTTTACTCAATTAAAAGCCAAATACACAAATGTACAGTTACACTGGTGGACCCAAAGAGTCGGACGTTCTAATGTATGTTCAGCACTTTCAGCACTGTTAATGTTCTGTTCGCTGTGTATTTTTCTATACACAGCGAACAGAAAATCGAAAGTGATGAAAGTACTGAGCAGAAATCAAAACGTCCGATTCCTGTGGGT
This sequence comes from Archivesica marissinica, assembly GCA_014843695.1. NCBI lineage: Eukaryota > Metazoa > Mollusca > Bivalvia > Venerida > Vesicomyidae > Archivesica > Archivesica marissinica. Next base: position 50,957,665 of record CM026391.1, read on the forward strand.
GACTGATGATAGGTAATGAGCTAAACAAATTGAATGCGACGGTGTTTGCCTGCCGAAAATCGTGTGATGATAACGCTAATGTCGACGTCTATGTCACGGTGTGAGTGCAACAATGCCAGACCAGATAAGCGATCGTCTGCCATTGTTGACCGGAGATAGCTCTTGACACGACGCATGTTGTTGTCGTCGTCGCGACATCTCCATGCTTATTTTATTTGTATGCATTAACTGACTATGCCTATCCATGGGCTGAAGGTATAACAATTAGTATCTATTATACATTATTAGAGGTCTAGGACAGGAATATCTAGGTAGCCTAGGTCTATTATAGTAAAATATATATTTATTTTTTTGTGTCAAAATGATGTGCAGGCCCAGGCCTTTTGGCCTAATGGCAGCTACGCGCCTGCTATATTCTTTTTTTACTTGTTGTTTGAAGTGATATAAGGAGACGAATTCTATAAGACTTAGTTTTTCATTCTTATCAGCTCTTTTGTATTATTGTCATTTGTGTTGTAAATAATTGAAAAATAAAATAGTCAAACCTGTCTTAAGCAGTCAGTCAAGGGAATCCAACAACATATTAGGATTCTGGAAACTGACTGCTTATTACGGGTTGGCTGCTTAATAGAGGTGACCACTAACACAGGTTGACTGTATGCTTAAACTGAAGTGACATAAAACAGCACAAAACAAAAAATATCTTAGTTTATACAAATTTCTTTTAGCTCGATTGCAAAACAAGTTCTTACAACTTATATTAATCACTCTCAAGACTCTCACTCCTAATGGATCTATTGCCACGAGGGAGAGAAGAGGCAATGTGGAATCTAAATGCCTTATTAGATACAATCGTAACGGCTCCAATGTGACTCGAACTCCGGGCCTTTCACACATGAAGGAAATGTGCTACCACTGCGCTATCACGACTTTCACAAAAAATATCTTTTTTATTACTATTTATTTTCCTTTTATAGCATTCACAACATAATTGTCACATGTTAACACTATACATAGTACTTAATGAACATATAATTATAATTCTTATCTATTTAATATGACTTTGTGCTGACAGTTACAAATATTTCGTATTTCAAAATTCTTGCATCTGATGCATGGATGCCATAAAAGGTGTCCGTCTTAATTGCTTGACGGGTAAATTGTTAAGGTATATAAACATTCTAAGAAAAGGGGTTTTAGAATACATGGACAATGTTTAAAAAGATAACGTTATTAAAACTCCCAATGATTATAATAATATCTTAATAACGTATACCAGTATACCAGTATACCAGTATACCAGTATACCAGTATACCAGTATACTGCATTGCAACCGCACATACAAATAATACTAGTGGTTCTTGGAGTATTATTTGCATACACTGTCCATCAGGAGAACAATCACGGTTTGGGTTAATACTAGTGATTCTTGGAGTATTATTTGCATACACTGTTCATCAGGAGCACAATCACTGTTTGGGTTAATACTAGTGATTCTTGGAGTATTATTTGCATACACTGTTGGGTTTTGGGTTTTTGTTTGGGTTTTTTTTGTTTGGTTAGTGGTTCTTGGAGTATTATTTGCATACACTGTCCATCAGGAGCACAATCACTGTTTGGGTTAATACTAGTGATTCTTGGAGTATTATTTGCATACACTGTCCATCAGGAGCACAATCACTGTTTGGGTTAATACTAGTGATTCTTGGAGTATTATTTGCATACACTGTTCATCAGGAGCACAATCACTGAGAACATTTTTGTTTTTGTCTCGAAATGACAATTCTTGGAGAGTAAAATGTTACCCTAGACACAAACAATCTAAAAGGACCATAATACAATATACTAGATATTAACCTACCACATAACTGTATAAACCATTCACATCAAATGTTCTTTTTATTTTGTTCATATGGGGTTGCATAATATAATCCATTATCGGTATTCTAGAGACTCAATAATTAACAATATTCAATACAATTTTAAGCTCAGGTTTCTAATTCTAAACATCATATTTGGGCCAGATGTTATTTTGTGAAGCGTGACAGTGCCATAGTTGTTTATTTTTCAAGTATTAGTTTTTAATAAAATCCCGTAATATGATTAAATAAGATTCTATAGAAGTTTCCTTTTGATATTTTCTGGATTTTATGTCACTTTAATTGTCAATATTCAAATTTTAACATAACATGAACATTTATTTGTGTTCAGGGATAATTCTAGGTCTGACTTTGTGGGAGAAGTGAGAAAGCGTGCGATCGCGTCCTTAAATGGATGGTGTTATTCAATACATTTTAACAAAATATGGTTAAAATGCACAGAATGACCATTAAATACAACATTTCAATAGAAGGAGTGCTTTATAAATGGGCCAGTGTGTCTTACTGGACAAAAGGGCGACTATTTCGCCCACATCGCCCTCTAGAATGATCCCTGGTTTGTGTGCTTTTATTTACTGTCGCTAACAGTTGCCAACATGATCTATGCCCCCAAGAGAGATTGATCATTTGAACTGCAATGAGGCAGAGCTTCCAGAGGCTCGCCTCGTTCCTGTACTTGCATGGTGTACAGCAGCAATGTAACAAGACCTTGGTCTAAAGTCCTAAATTAAAATTATGACAATGGTTATATTAGTATGGTGTATTAGTTTATACAACTTGATTTAGCTCGATTACGAAATAAGTTCTTACAACATATATTAATCACTCTCAAGACCTCATTCATACATGGAATCTATCACCACGAGGATGAGAGACGAGGCAACATGGAATTTAAATGCCTTGCCTAGAGGGCATAATTGTAGCGGCTCCAGTGGGGCTCTAACTCAAGGCTTTTTGCACCTAAAGAAAACACGCTATCACGACTTCCAGTATGGTGTATTGGGGGAATAAAACCTATAACTTATTGATTAAGTAATGCATCACCCACTGATTCGCTGCATCAACATTCAGTCCACAGGTATACCAATAATAGATACATCATATACTGGTACTTCAGATATAAAGAGAAATATAGAATTTTGTTACAGTCAAAGATGTGCTAAAGACCACCTGTTTGCCAATGAATAGTTGCACAAATAGATTAGGCCATACAGCTTTCACAGGTAGAGGAAGATACCTCACAAGAAAGTATTTGTATGGCAGTGAGATAATGCAACAGATATTAACAGAGGAGGTCTTATCATTTACACATAAAGATTCGAATGAACGGTCTCAAATTAAAAATTACCTGAAGGCCGGTCAGGTTTTTCATTGGCTGTCACAAATTCCTCTTCTTCGGAAGACTCGGATGATTTCTGTGCAGATCTTGGGTGCTGTGGCTTTCTAAATGACTTTGGGCGTCCAGAATGGTCCAACTCTGGTCTTGGCAGTACTGATACACCAAATAAATGACTGGTCCCCAAGTTTTCATTTGTCATTTCATCAACTGTACTTTCATCATTATGATCAGAACTTGAGGGTTGTGGTTTCAACAGAGGTCTGGGAGGCAAATCAGAACGCCCACGATTTGATTTTTCAGTTTTTGAGCCTGTAGAAGGCAAAGGAGGTCGGGGCATAGGAGGCACCCTCATGGAAACTGGTCTTGTTCTTGCTGCAGGCCTAGGCAAAGGTTTAGGTCTTAAAGTTTCACTTATATTTTCTGAAGAATTGGATGAGTTTGTGTTGAAACAGTCTGATGGTTCTTCCATTGCCTTGTGGATGTTAATCATTGACACAGGTCTCTTATTTGGCAATGGTGGTTGTGATTGTAAGCTTGAGCTTATGGCAGCACTGTCATCAATGAATGTTTTCATGTGATCATCAGAATCAATTCTCTTTCCATCAATTGCCTGACTTACATTTTCTACACTACCAAATTTTACAGCTCTATTTGGCCGAATTATTGTCGGTCTTTTGGGCAATGTTGATTTAACTGCTTGAGCAAATTCATTAGTATCATTCTTGTTTTGTTCTCTTTGAGGGGAAACCTTTTCATTATTGTTTTCTTTCTTTCCAGATTCATGATCAACATTTGTAGTTTGCTCATGACTTTCTAGTTCATTTAAGCTTGGCGAAGGTAATGGTTTAGCTGAGACTTGTGACTTTAACTGAAGGACTGAAGGCTTTGGTTTCATTTCTGGAGGTGGACCCCTAGAAGACATAGGTTTGGGTTTAAGAGGCACAGTGAATTGTCCCTGCACAGTGGCACCCGAGGATCCACTGCCAGCAGTGAAAACAGATTCATCCCCTTCATTCTTTTTGTCCACAGTAGGTTTCAATTTTTTAAATTCTGGAACTGTATCTTCATCCAACGTATCATGAAAAGGGCTTGTCTTTGACAACTTTGAGTCAACAAATCTTGGTAGTCTTGGTGTTGGGCTTATATTAGATTCAGCCTTATTAGCACTGTGTGCTGGATTATCAACATTTTGTTCCAAGTTTGATTTAATCACAGGTTTACTAGGTCTGATTATTGTAGGTCTTTTGGATTTATTTATTACAGCATTAAGTTTACTTACATTTTCAGAGTTTTCAGTTTTCTCACTAGATTCCAAGTCAGGATTTGTATCACTAGGTGTTGTGTGGGTTTCTTTAGAATCACTTGGTGGTGGTACATTTGGATTAAAAGGCACTAATTGGGGTGGTATTTTTGTTTTGGCAGATGGACTTCTAGGTACAGGTGGAGGTACACCATGGGGCTTCGGAGGAGAAATATGTGATTTCTCTTGACAGTTTCGCTCAGATGACTGGTCCAACATTATGCCCTGTGGATTTGTTATGGGTCTACCTGGGACTGCAGGAGGTTGTCTCTGAGGAGCCACAGAAGTAGGCACATTTGGTTTTATCACAGCAGGTCTAGGAACAGGTGGTGGTGGGCCTCTAATGGAAGCAGATCTAGCTTCTTCAGCTTTTTCTTCATCATTTTCTAAATCAATGTCTTTGTTGTTATCATTATTCCTTAGAATGCTTTGAGGCACTGGAGGTGGAGCACCCCTTGATGGGCCTCCTGAATCATGAGAACTCCTTGTGAGGTGTTTTGAATCAGCAACATTAACAAGTGTTTCTTGCTTATCTCCCCTTGGTGCAACTCTAGGAGATGGAGCTGGTGGTTGGATTGGACCGGGAAAGGTATCATCATCATCACATGTAGCTGATTTTGAATTTGTAGACTGGCTACCTGCACTTGCTAGTGTTGTAGTCGGCATGTGATCCCTAAATCCTGCCTCAGTCATTGGCCGAGCACTAACAATTGTGATTTCTGGTCTTCTACAAAAGTCAACAAGGATATATTTTTACATATTCACTGTAATGTTTGAACTCTTCTGAAACAAGAAAGCCACCTTCAAATTGAGTACCATCACCAGAGTAAAGTGCTAAACAGATTTTCTACGAGGCTGTGAGGTAACATTTTCAATTTATGACATTATGTTACTGTCACATACGTCATGTACAAATAGTTTCTCAAAAGGACCCCATCACATACATCATGTAAGGACCCTGTCACATACGTCATGTACAAATAGTTTCTCAAAAGGACCCCATCACATACATCATGTAAGGACCCTGTCACATACGTCATGTACAAATAGTTTCTCAAAAGGACCCCATGACATACATCATGTAAGGACCCTGTCACATACGTCATGTACAAATAGTTTCTCAAAAGGACCCCATCACATACATCATGTAAGGACCCTGTCACATACGTCATGTACAAATAGTTTCTCAAAAGGACCGCATCACATACATCATGTAAGGACCCTGTCACATACGTCATGTACAAATAGTTTCTCAAAAGGACCCCATGACATACATCATGTAATAACCCTGTCACATATGTCATGTACAAATAGTTTCTCAAAAGGACCCCATCACATACATCATGTAAGGACCTTGTCACATACGTCATGTACAAATAGTTTCTCAAAAGGACCCCATGACATACATCATGTAAGGACCCTGTCACATACATCATGTACAAATAGTTTCTCAAAAGGACCCCATCACATACATCATGTAAGGACCCTGTCACATACGTCATGTACAAATAGTTTCTCAAAAGGACCCCATCACATACATCATGTAAGGACCTCCGTCATACGACATACGTCATGTACAAATAGTTTCTCAAAAGGACCCCATCACATACATCATGTAAGGACCCTGTCACATACGTCATGTACAAATAGTTTCTCAAAAGGACCCCATCACATACATCATGTAAGGACCCTGTCACATACGTCATGTACAAATAGTTTCTCAAAAGGACCCCATGACATACATCATGTAAGGACCCTGTCACATATATCATGTACAAATAGTTTCTCAAAAGGACCCCATCACATACATCATGTAAGGACCTTGTCACATACATCATGTAAGGACCCCATCACATACATCATGTAAGGACCCTGTCACATACGTCATGTACAAATAGTTTCTCAAAAGGACACCATCACATACATTATGTAAGGACCCTGTCACATACGTCATGTACAAATAGTTTCTCAAAAGGACCCCATGACATACATCATGTAAGGACCCTGTCACATATGTCATGTACAAATAGTTTCTCAAAAGGACCCCATCACATACATCATGTAAGGACCTTGTCACATACATCATGTAAGGACCCCATCACATACATCATGTAAGGACCCTGTCACATACGTCATGTACAAATAGTTTCTCAAAAGGACCCCATCACATACATCATGTAAGGACCTACGTCATACGACATACGTCATGTACAAATAGTTTCTCAAAAGGACCCAATCACATACATCATGTAAGGACCCTGTCACATACGTCATGTACAAATAGTTTCTCAAAAGGACCCCATCACATACATCATGTAAGGACCCTGTCACATACGTCATGTACAAATAGTTTCTCAAAAGGACCCCATCACATACATCATGTAAGGACCCTGTCACATACGTCATGTACAAATAGTTTCTCAAAAGGACCGCATCACATACATCATGTAAGGACCCTGTCACATACGTCATGTACAAATAGTTTCTCAAAAGGACCCCATGACATACATCATGTAATAACCCTGTCACATATGTCATGTACAAATAGTTTCTCAAAAGGACCCCATGACATACACCATGTAAGGACCCTGTCACATACATCATGTACAAATAGTTTCTCAAAAGGACCCCATCACACACATCATGTAAGGACCCTGTCACATACGTCATGTACAAATAGTTTCTCAAAAGGACCCCATCACATACATCATGTAAGGACCCTGTCACATACGTCATGTACAAATAGTTTCTCAAAAGGACCCCATTACATACATCATGTAAGGACCTCGTCATACGTCATGTACAAATAGTTTCTCAAAAGGACCCCATCACATACATCATGTAAGGACCCGTCAACATACGTCATGTACAAATAGTTTCTCAAAAGGACCCCATCACATACATCATGTAAGGACCCTGTCACATATGTCATGTACAAATAGTTTCTCAAAAGGACCCCATCACATACATCATGTAAGGACCCTGTCACATACGTCATGTACAAATAGTTTCTCAAAAGGACCCCATCACATACATCATGTAAGGACCCTGTCACATACGTCATGTACAAATAGTTTCTCAAAAGGACCCCATGACATACATCATGTAAGGACCCTGTCACATATGACATGTACAAATAGTTTCTCAAAAGGACCCCATCACATACATCATGTAAGGACCTTGTCACATACATCATGTAAGGACCCCATCACATACATCATGTAAGGACCCTGTCACATACGTCATGTACAAATAGTTTCTCAAAAGGACCCCATCACATACATCATGTAAGGACCCTGTCACATATGTCATGTACAAATAGTTTCTCAAAAGGACCCCATCACATACATCATGTAAGGACCTTGTCACATACGTCATGTACAAATAGTTTCTCAAAAGGACCCCATGACATACATCATGTAAGGACCCTGTCACATACATCATGTACAAATAGTTTCTCAAAAGGACCCCATCACATACATCATGTAAGGACCCTGTCACATACGTCATGTACTAATAGTTTCTGAAAAGGACCCCATCACATACATCATGTAAGGACCTACATAATACGACATACATCATGTACAAATAGTTTCTCAAAAGGACCCCATCACATACATCATGTAAGGACCCTGTCACATACGTCATGTACAAATAGTTTCTCAAAAGGACCCCATCACATACATCATGTAAGGACCCTGTCACATACGTCATGTACAAATAGTTTCTCAAAAGGACCCCATCACATACATCATGTAAGGACCCTGTCACATACGTCATGTACAAATAGTTTCTCAAAAGGACCCCATGACATACATCATGTAAGGACCCTGTCACATATGTCATGTACAAATAGTTTCTCAAAAGGACCCCATCACATACATCATGTAAGGACCTTGTCACATACGTCATGTACACATACAAAGGACCTGACATACTCATGTACACATACATCAACAATACAACACATACTCAACACATACTCATGTACAAATAGTTTCTCAAAAGGACCCCATCACATACATCATGTAAGGACCTTGTCACATACATCATGTACAAATAGTTTCTCAAAGGACCCCATCACATACATCATGTAAGGACCCTGTCACATACGTCATGTACAAATAGTTTCTCAAAAGGACCCCATCACATACATCATGTAAGGACCCTGTCACATACGTCATGTACAAATAGTTTCTCAAAAGGACCCCATGACATACATCATGTAAGGACCCTGTCACATACGTCATGTACAAATAGTTTCTCAAAAGGACCCCATCACATACATCATGTAAGGACCCTGTCACATACGTCATGTACAAATAGTTTCTCAAAAGGACCCCATCACATACATCATGTAAGGACCTTGTCACATACATCATGTAAGGACCCCATTACATACATCATGTAAGGACCCTGTCACATACGTCATGTACAAATAGTTTCTCAAAAGGACCCCATCACATATGTCATGTAAGGACCCTGTCACATTATGTCATGTACAAATAGTTTCTCAAAAGGACCCCATCACATACATCATGTAAGGACCCTGTCACATACGTCATGTACAAATAGTTTCTCAAAAGGACCCCATCACATATGTCATGTAAAGACCTTGTCACATATGCCATGTAAGGACCCTGTCACATACGCCATGTAAGGACCTGTCACATACGCCATGTAAGGACCTGTCACATACACCATGTAAGGACCCTGTCACATACGCCATGTAAGGACCTGTCACATACGCCATGTAAGGACCCTGTCACATACGCCATGTAAGGACCTGTCACATATGCCATGTAAGGACCTGTCACATACGCCATGTAAGGACCTGTCACATACACCATGTAAGGACCCTGTCACATACGCCATGTAAGGACCTGTCACATACGCCATGTAAGGACCTGTCACATACGTCATGTAAGGACCCTGTCACATACGCCATGTAAGGACCTGTTACATACGTCATGTAAGGACCTGTCACATATGTCATGTAAGGACCCTGTCACATACGCCATGTAAGGACCCTGTCACATATGTCATGTAAGGACCTGTCACATATGCCATGTAAGGACCTGTCACATACGCCATGTAAGGACCCTGTCACATACGCCATGTAAGGACCTGTCACATATGTCATGTACAAATAGTTTCTCAAAAATACCTAGATTTCGCTTACATGTAAATACAATTAACAATGACCAAACTGTTCATACTACCATATGCAAAAAGACCACATGTAGTTATATGCTTAATATTGGATTGAGTTTCCCAATGTTCTTCGGCATCCGTCAGTCTTGTCAGACTATGGAGTTAGCGCCCGTTGAGTCTGCAGATGAGTAGATATTCAACATGCCAACAGTAATCAAGCTATTATTTTTACCAGGTTAAACATAACAATTTCCCTACCTCATGAATAGTCTCCAATGTTGCATAATATGCAAAACTGAAATATCATAGCTTTGAAAGTGATAGTCTACCCAAATGTTAACTGTTGCCATTAGAAATGGTAGTTATTGTTTTTTGGCTGCATCTGTATGTCTGTCTGTGTACATGATAACTCCAAAATGTTGCTGATGGATGTTGTGGATATATACAGGGTTGGTCTACGAGGATGTGCTTCAATTTTGGGAGAAATCGGTGAATGTCTGTGGTCATGGTAATCAGCGAAGTGTCCAGTCTCATAGACTTCAATAGTAAACTGTGAATGCTTTAACTAGAAACGAAGCAAAATAGACATACAGATTCATGGAACACCAATAGGAAACCTTATATGACCTTTCAAGTAAGCAATATCCAGTGACCTTGAGGTTGACGTTTCAAATCAATGTCATGTGAAATAAATAATTTGTTCTTATGTCAAATAACAGCGTGGGGATTTGCATCTATCCGATTGCTATTCTTAACCCTTTCCCTCATAGTAGCACCACTTGATGCCATTACCAATACGACATACATTAACCCTTTCCCTCATAGTAGCACCACTTGACGCCATTACCAATACGACATACATTAACCCTTTCCCTCATAGTAGCACCACTTGACGCCATTACCAATACGACATACATTAACCCTTTCCCTCATAGAAGCACCACTTGACGCCATTACCAATACGACATACATTAACCCTTTCCCTCATAGTAGCACCACTTGACGCCATTACCAATACGACATACATTGACAATGTAGTAGCCAAACCAATGTTCATAATAAAGGCCAGAATCTCCTGTAGATCCAGTAATATCTATGGAGGTGGGATAGATATGGCGACTACTTTGTATGGAGATATATATTAACCTAAGTCTCTATGAAGGAAAGAGCTAAGGGATTTAAATCACAACTTAACATCTATAAAATCCAGGTGAAACCAGCATTAAAATAAATTCATTCCACAAGAATGAGGTCAAATCAAAGTTAGAGCTTTGACAAACTTACTTGTTTACAATAGAACTTCTTGAATTTTCGCCTGGTTTCACACATTGAATGTTGACTGGCCTGGCTGCATCAACAGGTCGGCTTGGAGGCTGGGGCTTTGATCTGGCTGCATTACTAAGTCGAGCTGGAGGCAGAGACCGAGACTGTGTTGTTACTTTATCTGAAAATACCATAGAAAAATGACCAAAAAAATGTTTGAGCATAATGTTTTAGGTGTAACTGGTAAATCACATATTTTTTGGTTCCATTCCCGGATTCAGAAGAAGTCGGGCATCTGGATCAGAGTTCAGGCAATCACTTCAACCGGGTCGTATCAAACAGAGAGGTTGGTGAATTTTAGTGAATTGTACTGTTCAAACAATTTCGAAGAAGACATTATGTTTTCACACGAACGTTATTTTGAGTATCAAAGTCACTGTTTGCAAAACCAGTCCATTACTTGTGTTAAAGCAGAATAAGAGAACATTTCGACCTTTGGAAAGATACAATTAAACACCCCTCTTTATTTTAGAGATTATCAAAAACGGATATAGTATTCCTTTTTTAGATGTTCCGAGCAGTTATTTGTTAAAAAATAACAAATCTGCAGTTTCGAATTCCATTTTTGTATCTGAGGCAGTGGAAGATTTGTTACAATCCGTGTGCATTATACAAGTGCCTTTACTTCCTTACTTAGATATGTTTGGAAGGAACATATAAAGTTTGAAGACTGGAAGGTGGCTTATGAATTTCTCATTCAGTTCAGAGTTCAGTCCTTTTTCGTTTTCACGGTTTTACCATTCGGTTTGACCTCGGCCCCCTTACATCTTCATCAAGTGCCGTAGGTATATTGTCAAATATATCAGCGAAAATGGCGGACGTCTAGTTTTATTTCTAGATGACGGATTGGTAATAAATCTGGCTCTTACAGATGCTCAGTTCGTGAAAAATGTGCTAATAAATTCTGGTTTTATTATCAATTATCAAAAATCGGTTTTTAATTCCTACTCAGCTGTTAGAATGGCTAGGTTTGGTTTGGAATCTGGGGGAAAGTAAGTTAGGGACATCGGAAAAAACGTTTTTCGAGTCTAAATGTTCTTCTAGACAATATGTGAAAGAAATTGCGTTTTT
>CM026391.1:50970732-51045155 GCA_014843695.1 Archivesica marissinica
TTATACAATGGTAATGTGTTATACAATGGTAATGTGTTATACAATGGTAATGTGTTATACAATGGTAATGTGTTATACAATGGTAATGTGTTATACAATGGTAATGTGTTATACAATGGTAATGTGTTATACAATGGTAATGTGTTACTATGGTAATGTGTTATACAATGGTAATGTGTTATACAATGGTAATGTGTTATACAATGGTAATGTGTTACAATGGTAATGTGTTATACAATGGTAATGTGTTATACAATGGTAATGTGTTATACAATGGTAATGTGTTATACAATGGTAATGTGTTACCATGGTAATGTGTTATACAATGGTAATGTGTTACCATGGTAATGTGTTAGAAAGGATCTCACACTCGTGATGATTTCATACCTTATTTTATGAAACTCGTTTTGGAATTTTGCTATTAAGCGAGCCTTTCGTCTGCTAGGTACCATCGGCAGTAGACAAACTTTGCACTGTCATAGGTTGTGCGGTGTACTGACTGAATAAACACATAGTCTATTAGCTGGTGCTAGCTACAACTTGGTCAGCTAGCGACCACAGACAGTAGAGTAGATGTTTTTGGGGTTTACTGTTGCACCAACAGCTTATGACGTATGGCGACCCCAGTGATTATTGATGCAAGAAGACTCCGGGTGCCCATCTGAGCACTATTTCAAAGCATGGATGGGCACCCATGTAGAACCACTGGCCTTCTGCAAGCCAGCTGGATAGCTTCCTCATAAAGAATTCCACACTCCAAATGGGATTCGAAAAATTCAGTGATTCGACATCAACAGAGGCAACTGTGACAGTAGAGGCACTGTGACTGGCACATGTGGTGCTGGCTACTTATTGACTTACCAGCAGGTCAGCTAGGTACCGCAGGCAGTAGATAACTGTGGCTGGTGGCACAGGTGGTGCTGGCTACCTATTGACTTACCACCAGGTCAGCTAGGTACCGCAGGCAGTAGATAACTGTGGCTGGTGGCACATGTGGTGCTGGCTACCTATTGACTTACCACCAGGTCAGCTAGGTACCGCAGGCAGTAGATAACTGTGGCTGGCACAGGTGGTGCTGGCTACCTATTGACTTACCACCAGGGCTGCTAGGTACCGCAGGCAGTAGATAACTGTGGCTGGTGGCACAGGTGGTGCTGGCTACCTATTGACTTACCACCAGGGCTGCTAGGTACCGCAGGCAGTAGATAACTGTGGCTGGTGGCACATGTGGTGCTGGCTACCTATTGACTTACCACCAGGGCTGCTAGGTACTGCAGGCAGTAGATAACTGTGGCTGGTGGCACATGTGGTGCTGGCTACCTATTGACTTACCACCAGGGCTGCTAGGTACCGCAGGCGTTAGATAACTGTGGCTGGTGGCACAGGTGGTGCTGGCTACCTATTGACTTACCACCAGGTCTGCTAGGTACTGCAGGCAGTAGATAACTGTGGCTGGTGGCACAGGTGGTGCTGGCTACCTATTGACTTACCACCAGGGCTGCTAGGTACCGCAGGTGGTAGATAACTGTGGCTGGTGGCACAGGTGGTGCTGGCTGCCTATTGACTTACCACCAGGTCTGCTAGGTACCGCAGGCGGTAGATGAACTGTGGCTGGTGGCACAGGTGGTGCTGGTCTTGCTGGTATTGGCGGTCCCATATCTGAAAAATACAAATATCAACTCTACCGGTTACTCACTGCCATTCATGTATGTCAATAATAATATGCAATAGGCCAGTCTTGTAAATACGTACGGTTCTCTGACATCTGAACATGACATTGTCTTTGTAGAGTATGTCATCAAAGCTAAAAGGGTACAGACACCTAGAAACAAATGTGCTGTACAAATGTGCTGTACAAATGAGTTGATATGGCCACACTAAGAGACCATTTGCATGTATTCAGCTCCAACTTCATTGTTCAGTCACACTGGCAAATTTGAAATACTTCTGGTAATAGACAAACAAAGATGTCCTTGGTGGAAGGTGATGGTTATCCTTGGATTGGTACTGAGATAAACAGATATCCCTGGATTGGTACTGAGATAAACAGATATCCCTGGATTGGTACTGAGATAAACAGATATCCTTGGATTGGTACTGAGATCAACAGATATCCCTGGATTTGTACTGAGATAAACAGTTATCCTTGGATTGGTACTGAGATAAACAGATATCCCTGGATTGGTACTGAGATCAACAGTTATACCTGGATTGGTACTGAGATCAACAGTTACACCTGGATTGGTACTGAGATCAACAGTTACACCTGGATTGGTACTGAGATAAACAGTTACACCTGGATTGGTACTGAGATAAACAGTTACACCTGGATTGGTACTGAGATCAACAGTTACACCTGGATTGGTACTGAGATCAACAGTTACACCTGGATTGGTACTGAGATAAACAGATATTTCTGGATTGGTACTGAGATAAACAGTTATCCTTGGATTGGTACTGAGATCAACAGTTATACCTGGATTGGTACTGAGATAAACAGATATCCTTGGATTGGTACTGAGATAAACAGTTATACCTGGATTGGTACTGAGATAAACAGTTATCCCTGGATTGGTACTGAGATAAACAGTTATCCCTGGATTGGTACTGAGATAAACAGATATACCTGGATTGGTACTGAGATCAACAGATATCCCTGGATTGGTACTGAGATAAACAGATATACCTGGATTGGTACTGAGATCAACAGATATCCCTGGATTGGTACTGAGATCAACAGATATACCTGGATTGGTACTGAGATCAACATATATCCCTGGATTGGTACTGAGATCAACAGATATCCCTGGATTGGTACTGAGATAAACAGTTACACCTGGATTGGTACTGAGATAAACAGTTATCCCTGGATTGGTACTGAGATCAACAGTTACACCTGGATTGGTACTGAGATAAACAGATATACCTGGATTGGTACTGAGATCAACAGATATCCCTGGATTGGTACTGAGATAAACAGATATACCTGGATTGGTACTGAGATCAACAGATATCCCTGGATTGGTACTGAGATCAACAGATATACCTGGATTGGTACTGAGATCAACATATATCCCTGGATTGGTACTGAGATCAACAGATATCCCTGGATTGGTACTGAGATAAACAGATATCCTTGGATTGGTACTGAGATCAACAGATATCCCTGGATTGGTACTGAGATCAACATATATCCCTGGATTGGTACTGAGATAAACAGATATCCTTGGATTGGTACTGAGATCAACAGATATCCCTGGATTTGTACTGAGATAAACAGTTATCCTTGGATTGGTACTGAGATAAACAGATATCCCTGGATTGGTACTGAGATCAACAGTTACACCTGGATTGGTACTGAGATCAACAGTTACACCTGGATTGGTACTGAGATCAACAGTTACACCTGGATTGGTACTGAGATCAACAGTTACACCTGGATTGGTACTGAGATAAACAGTTACACCTGGATTGGTACTGAGATAAACAGTTACACCTGGATTGGTACTGAGATCAACAGTTACACCTGGATTGGTACTGAGATCAACAGTTACACCTGGATTGGTACTGAGATAAACAGTTATACCTGGATTGGTACTGAGATAAACAGTTACACCTGGATTGGTACTGAGATAAACAGTTACACCTGGATTGGTACTGAGATAAACAGTTACACCTGGATTGGTACTGAGATAAACAGATATTTCTGGATTGGTACTGAGATAAACAGTTATCCTTGGATTGGTACTGAGATCAACAGATATCCCTGGATTGGTACTGAGATCAACAGATATCCCTGGATTGGTACTGAGATCAACAGATATCCCTGGATTGGTACTGAGATCAACAGATATCCCTGGATTGGTACTGAGATAAACAGTTATCCCTGGATTGGTACTGAGATCAACAGATATCCCTGGATTGGTACTGAGATAAACAGATATCCCTGGATTGGTACTGAGATCAACAGATATACCTGGATTGGTACTGAGATCATGTGAGTGAGTATTTGGTTTAACGGCGCATCAGCACAGTTCAGGCTATATCGTGCCAGGTTAAGTATATTGTATACAAGATATCTACAATTAAAAATATTATGTAGATAATATACTGTATGTATTAAAATTGTAATGACCAAAGGTCAATTGTAACAATATTTATCAAACTGTAAGAATGATAAAAAAAAACATCAGTTGTAAAACTTACAATTAATGGAAAAGATGTGATTCTTTTAAAAATGCAATAATGTATTTAAAATCAACAGTGTCAAAAAGTCAAAAAAATCCTTCATTGTCACAACTGTATAATATTTTCGAAGAATGAGTGCTAAATCTACACAGTGAATTAAGATGTGTTCAACATTTATAGAGGAATGGCATGGTATACACCATGGTGGATCCTCTCTTTTCAATATAAATGAGTGTGTAAAATGGGTATGTCCAAGTCTCAACCGTGACATTACTGTTTCCTCTCTACGGTTGGAGTAATAAATAAAAGATGATTTACCAATGTTTGGCTTAATTGGTTGTAGTTTATTGAATTGTATGTTATTCCAAGTGGTTTGCCACTTTGAAGTAATGTAAGAAAGAATCGATTGCCTAGCATCAGTGTATGGTACATGTATTTTAGAATTGATACAGTCTAGTTTAAGTGCATCTTTTGCACTTTGATCAGCCATTTCATTGCCACAAATACCAATATGACTTGGTATCCAGCAATATATAACATGTTTAGTCGATGTAATATATGTGAGCTTAATAAGTAATTTGTGAATAAGGGGGTTTATAACGTTCATGTTATCTACTGATTGTAGTACAGATAAAGAATCTGAAAGGATCATAAATTTCCTATCACGTGATGCATCAGCAAAATTCAAAGCTAAATCAATAGCCTCTACTTCTGCTGAAAATATAGACGCATGATCAGGTAGTCATAATTTAGAATTATGTAATTTACTGACAGTTGCTGGCTTTACATCCATCTGTGTATATTGGTGTATAATCTGAAAACATGGTTCTGATTTCATTTAGTTTTGATCTAAACATTAGCGGGTTAGTATATGATTTCAGGTTATCATGAAGTTGTAAAATAACGTTGGGTTTAATCAGGTGAAAAGAAGCTATATCTGATATAAAAGTTTCATAAACATTGTCAATGTTAAAATTTACGTTATGAATAGCTTCCTCGATGTGAAGCGCAAGAGGACATATCGCCTTTGGCTTCGCCTCATAGGAAGTTTTATTGCTTAGATCAAACACGACTTTGTACACTGGATTTCTTGGGTTTGATTTAAGCTTAAAGGCATATTGTAGAGATAATTTTTCACGTCTGAGATAAAGGGATGGTTCATTTGCTTCTACATATAAACTAGCTATTGGTGCAAGTCGTAAGCCTTGGTGATGTATTGGGTCAAGTGTTTTGATATATGATGGTCTGGCTGATCCATACTCAATTGATCCATAATCGAGTTTAGAACGAACTAGCACTCTATACAGTCTAAGGAGGACCTTTTGATCAGCTCCCCAGTCCGTATGAGCTACTACTTTGATAAGGTTCATTGCCTTGAGGCATCTTGCTTTCAAGTACTTCAAGTGAGAAATAAACGAGTTTTTTATCAAAAATTACTCCAAGAAATTTAGTCTCAGGAACAACAGGAATGGGGACTCCATCAATAGTTAATACAGGGTAGGGTCATTGTGTAATTTTCTTGATTGACAAAAGTGAATACAATTGGTTTTGACCTTCGAAAAAAATCGGGAAAAAACAGTTATTTAAAGCCCATACCTGGACTTATTTAAATAAAGTTGAAGATGGCGTTCAATAGTAGCCATAGACTTTGATCGATAACATATAACAAAATCATCTACATATAAAGAACACTCAGCATCTTTGCCAAGGCATTTCACAATGTTATTTATTTTAATATTAAAAAGTGTAACAGATAAAATACTGCCTTGCAGGACACCCATTTCTTGTTCGTGATTGCTAGAGAGGGTAGAACCCACTCTAACTTTAAATTGTCTATCCACGAGAAAGTCAGATATAAATTGTGACATGTGTCCTTTAAGGCCTAACTCGTGTAAGTCTTTCATAATACCATGTTTCCATGTTGAGTAGAAACTTAGTGTTCTCTTTTCCTCTCTGGTTTTAACCTTTTGAAATCGTTTATCGTAATTTGTGGAAGAAGAGTTTTTGGAGACTGAATCTGCTAAAGTGTTTGCAATATCCTCCCTTGAGGTGATGTTTTTATTTGATATATTTAAATAACCTAAAGAGTTGGATTTCGATTTTCCACTAATTTTCCTCACCATATCAATAACCTTTTTAATTAAAGTCCTAGAGTTAAGTTTAGACACATAACTTTTCAAGGAATCCCTTTTAGAGAGTTTCAATGTTCTGCGAGCCGCACAAAATATTTTAAACGAGTTTAAGTGTTCTTTTGTTGGTCTAACATTAATTTTTTTAAGAACTGCACGACGTTTTCTAATGTCATCATTAAACCATGGCTTTTTAAGTTTTGCTGAATTCGCCAAAGATTTTGGTATAGATTCTTCTGCTATTCCATGTAAAATATTTGTAAAAGTGTTAATAGGATCTTCCGTATGAATTAAATTGTCAATAGATATTAGATCTTCACACATTTCTTCAAATGTGTGCCAATCAGATTTATTTAATTTCCAATGCTGAATATTATCATTTGCCACTGGTTGTAAACATTATAAGAAAAATTGGAAAGTGATCACTTCCACAAAGGTCATCTCCTACTTTCCATTCAAAATCCAGAAAGATAGATGGATGGCATATAGTTAAATCAAGTGATGAATAATTTCCAGTTGCAGGATGCAGATAAGTATACGATTTGTCATTCAAAATACAAAGATCGTGTCTGTCTATAAAATGTTCAATAAGTTCACCTCTTGGGTAATCCAGGGATCGCGGGTCTGACCCTAATAAAATTAACAGTCTTTCAGATGGGACGTTAAACCGAGGTCTCGTGTCGGTGCTGTACACCGTGCACGTAAAAGAACCAGAGGAGACTCTGTAATGGGTCTCGTTCTGTATCATTGCACTATCCTCCAAAATCTAAAATGACTAATCTCTTCAGGAGGCGTCGCTCATATGGGCAACCGGTAGCGACGATAAATAAACGTAAAACACACACACCTCTTGGGTTTATATCTTTACACCCCCATAGCTTATTTTGTCCATAAAGATCACCTAAAATTATGAAAGGTTTTGGAAGCTGTTGAACTAAATTATCTAATTCAGCTATTGATGGTTTACTGCTTGGTGGAATATAAAGTGAACAGATGGTGATAACTTTGTGTAGTGTGGCCGAAAAGAGTTTTATTACTGACAATGATGGATGAACCACCACATGCTCGTTCTGCATCTGGAACGGTTTAGTTATACATAGAATAATTTTTGAAGGAAATGTTGTTAGTTGCTTTTAAAAAGGTTACTTGAAGACAAAGTACAGAAGTTCCTTGATTCAATAACAGAATAATTTCATTATAATTGGGTCTTAAACCACGACAATTCCACTGAATAATATCTGGTTTATTATCCATTTGATTTATTTAAAAATTATGGAACAAAGTACACAATGAATATAGAAACATGTTTATTAATGTTGCATGAGATCTTGAGGATCACAGTAATGTTGTAGTATATCCACGCGGCATCATGAAGAATCACAGTAATGTTGTAGTAGATTCATGCGGCACGAAGAATCACAGTAATGTTGTAGTAGATCCATGCGGCATCATGAAGAATCACAGTAATGTTGTAGTAGATTCATGCGGCATGAAGAATCACAGAAATGTTGTAGTAGATTCATGCGGCATCATGAAGAATCACAGTAATGTTGTAGTAGATTCATGCGGCACGAAGAATCACAGTAATGTTGTAGTAGATTCATGCGGCACGAAGAATCACAGTAATGTTGTAGTAGATTCATGCGGCACGAAGAATCACAGTAATGTTGTAGTAGATTCATGCGGCATCATGAAGAATCACAGTAATGTTGTAGTAGATTCATGCGGCATCATGAAGAATCACAGTAATGTTGTAGTAGATCCACGCGGCATCACGAAGAATCACAGTAATGTTGTAGTAGATTCATGCGGCACGAAGAATCACAGTAATGTTGTAGTAGATTCATGCGGCATGAAGAATCACAGTAATGTTGTAGTAGATTCATGCGGCATCATGAAGAATCACAGTAATGTTGTAGTAGATTCATGCGGCATCATGAAGAATCTCAGTAATATTGTAGTAGATTCATGCGGCATCACGAAGAATCACAGTAATGTTGTAGTAGATTCATGCGGCATCACGAAGAATCACAGTAATGTTGTAGTAGATTCATGCGGCACGAAGAATCACAGTAATGTTGTAGTAGATTCATGCGGCATCATGAAGAATCACAGTAATGTTGTAGTAGATTCATGCAGCATCATGAAGAATCACAGTAATGTTGTAGTAGATTCATGCGGCATGAAGAATCACAGTAATGTTGTAGTAGATTCATGCGGCATCATGAAGAATCACAGTAATGTTGTAGTAGATTCATGCGGCATGAAAAATCACAGTAATGTTGTAGTAGATTCATGCGGCATCATGAAGAATCACAGTAATGTTGTAGTAGATTCATGCGGCACGAAGAATCACAGTAATGTTGTAGTAGATTCATGCGGCACGAAGAATCACAGTAATGTTGTAGTAGATTCACGTGGCATCATGAAGAATCACAGTAATGTTGTAGTAGATTCACGTGGCATCATGAAGAATCACAGTAATGTTGTAGTAGATTCATGCGGCATCACGAAGAATCACAGTAATGTTGTAGTAGATTCACGTGGCATCAGGAAGAATCACAGTAATGTTGTAGTAGATTCATGCGGCATCATGAAGAATCACAGTAATGTTGTAGTAGATTCATGCGGCATCACGAAGAATCACAGTAATGTTGTAGTAGATTCATGTGGCATCAGGAAGAATCACAGTAATGTTGTAGTAGATCCACGTGGCATCATGAAGAATCACAGTAATGTTGTAGTAGATTCAGTGGCATCAGGAAGAATCACAGTAATGTTGTAGTAGATCCACGTGGCATCAAAGAATCACAGTAATGTTGTAGTAGATTCACGTGGCATCAGGAAGAATCACAGTAATGTTGTAGTAGATCCACGTGGCATCACAAAGAATCACAGTAATGTTGTAGTAGATTCATGCGGCATCACGAAGAATCACAGTAATGTTGTAGTAGATGCATGCGGCATCACAAAGAATCACAGTAATGTTGTAGTAGATTCATGCGGCATCATGAAGAATCACAGTAATGTTGTAGTAGATGCATGCGGCATCACAAAGAATCACAGTAATGTTGTAGTAGATTCACGCGGCATCACGAAGAATCAAAGTAATGTTGTAGTAGATCCACGCGGCATCAGGAAGAATCACAGTAATGTTGTAGTATATTCATGCAGCATCACGAAGAATCACAGTAATGTTGTAGTAGATTCATGCGGCATCATGAAGAATCACAGTAATGTTGTAGTATATTCATGCAGCATCACGAAGAATCACAGTAATGTTGTAGTAGATTCACGCGGCATCACGAAGAATCACAGTAATGTTGTAGTAGATTCATGCGGCATCACGAAGAATCACAGTAATGTTGTAGTAGATTCACGTGGCATCATGAAGAATCACAGTAATGTTGTAGTAGATTCACGTGGCATCACGAAGAATCACAGTAATGTTGTAGTAGATTCATGCGGCATCACGAAGAATCACAGTAATGTTGTAGTAGATTCATGCGGCATCACGAAGAATCACAGTAATGTTGTAGTAGATTCATGCGGCATCACGAAGAATCACAGTAATGTTGTAGTAGATTCACGTGGCATCATGAAGAATCACAGTAATGTTGTAGTAGATGCACGCAGCATCAGGAAGAATCACAGTAATGTTGTAGTAGATTCATGCGGCATCACAAAGAATCACAGTAATGTTGTAGTAGATTCACACGGCATCATGAAGAATCACAGTAATGTTGTAGTAGATGCACGCGGCATCACGAAGAATCAAAGTAATGTTGTAGTAGATTCACGCGGCATCATGAAGAATCACAGTAATGTTGTAGTAGATTCACGCGGCATCATGAAGAATCACAGTAATGTTGTAGTAGATGCATGCGGCATCATGAAGAATCACAGTAATGTTGTAGTAGATTCATGCGGCATCATGATGAATCACAGTAATGTTGTAGTAGATGCATGCAGCATCAGGAAGAATCACAGTAATGTTGCAATAAATTCACGTGGCATCATGAAGAATCACAGTAATGTTGTAGTAGATGCATGCAGCATCAGGAAGAATCACAGTAATGTTGCAATAGATTCACATGGCATCATGAAGAATCACAGTAATGTTGTAGTAGATTCATGTGGCATCATGAAGAATCACAGTAATGTTGCAATAGATTCACGTGGCATCATGAAGAATCACAGTAATGTTGTAGTAGATTCATGCGGCATCACGAAGAATCACAGTAATGTTGTAGTAGATTCATGCGGCATCACGAAGAATCACAGTAATGTTGTAGTAGATGCACGCGGCATCATGAAGAATCACAGTAATGTTGTAGTAGATGCACGCAGCATCACGAGGAATCACGGTAATGTTGTAGTAGATGCACGCAGCATCACGAGGAATCACGGTAATGTTGTAGTAGATTCATGCGGCATCACGAAGAATCACAGTAATGTTGTAGTAGATTCACGCGGCATCACAAAGAATCACAGTAATGTTGTAGTAGATTCACGCGGCATCACGAAGAATCACAGAAATGTTGTAGTAGATTCACGTGGCATCACGAAGAATCACAGTAATGTTGTAGTAGATTCATGCGGCATGAAGAATCACAGTAATGTTGTAGTAGATTCATATGGCATCACGAAGAATCACAGTAATGTTGCAATAGATTCACGTGGCATCATGAGAATCACAGTAATGTTGTAGTAGATTCATGCGGCATCATGAAGAATCACAGTAATGTTGTAGTAGATGCACGCAGCATCAGGAAGAATCACAGTAATGTTGTAGTAGATTCATGCGGCATCATGAAGAATCACAGTAATGTTGTAGTAGATGCACGCAGCATCACGAAGAATCACGGTAATGTTGTAGTAGATTCATGCGGCATCACGAAGAATCACAGTATTGTTGTAGTAGATTCATGCGGCATCATGAAGAATCACAGTAATGTTGTAGTAGATGCACGCTGTATCATGAAGAATCACAGTAATGTTGTAGTAGATCCACGCGGCATCACGAAGAATCACAGTAATGTTGTAGTAGATTCACGTGGCATCACGAAGAATCACAGTAATGTTGTAGTATATTCACGTGGCATCACGAAGAATCACAGTAATGTTGTAGTCGATTCACGCGGCATCATGAAGAATCACAGTAATGTTGTAGTATATTCATGCAGCATCACGAAGAATCACAGTAATGTTGTAGTAGATTCATGCGGCATCATGAAGAATCACAGTAATGTTGTAGTAGATTCACGCGGCATCATGAAGAATCACAGTAATGTTGTAGTAGATTCACATGGCATCACGAAGAATCACAGTAATGTTGTAGTAGATGCACGCGGCATTATGAAGAATCACAGTAATGTTGTAGTAGATGCACGCAGCATCACGAGGAATCACGGTAATGTTGTAGTAGATGCACGCAGCATCACGAGGAATCATGGTAATGTTGTAGTAGATTCATACGGCATCACGAAGAATCACAGTAATGTTGTAGTAGATTCACGCGGCATCACGAAGAATCACAGTAATGTTGTAGTAGATTCACGCGGCATCACGAAGAATCACAGTAATGTTGTAGTAGATTCACGTGGCATCACGAAGAATCACAGTAATGTTGTAGTAGATTCATGTGGCATGAAGAATCACAGTAATGTTGTAGTAGATTCACGCGGCATCACGAAGAATCACAGTAATGTTGTAGTAGATTCATGTGGCATCACGAAGAATCACAGTAATGTTGCAATAGATTCACGTGGCATCATGAGAATCACAATAATGTTGTAGTAGATGCACGCAGCATCAGGAAGAATCACAGTAATGTTGTAGTAGATTTATGCGGCATCATGAAGAATCACAGTAATGTTGTAGTAGATGCACGCAGCATCACGAGGAATCATGGTAATGTTGTAGTAGATTCATGCGGCATCACGAAGAATCACAGTAATGTTGTAGTAGATTCACGCGGCATCACGAAGAATCACAGTAATGTTGTAGTAGATTCACGCGGCATCACGAAGAATCACAGTAATGTTGTAGTAGATTCACGTGGCATCACGAAGAATCACAGTAATGTTGTAGTAGATTCATGCGGCATGAAGAATCACAGTAATGTTGTAGTAGATTCACGTGGCATCACGAAGAATCACAGTAATGTTGTAGTAGATCCACGCGGCATCACGAAGAATCACAGTAATGTTGTAGTAGATTCACGCGGCATCATGAAGAATCACAGTAATGTTGTAGTAGATCCACGTGGCATCACGAAGAATCACAGTAATGTTGTAGTAGATTCATGCGGCACGAAGAATCACAGTAATGTTGTAGTAGATTCATGCGGCACGAAGAATCACAGTAATGTTGTAGTAGATTCACGTGGCATCATGAAGAATCACAGTAATGTTGTAGTAGATCCATGCGGCATCATGAAGAATCACAGTAATGTTGTAGTAGATTCATGCGGCATCATGAAGAATCATAGTAATGTTGTAGTAGATTCACGTGGCATCATGAAGAATCACAGTAATGTTGTAGTAGATCCATGCGGCATCATGAAGAATCACAGTAATGTTGTAGTAGATTCACGCGGCATCATGAAGAATCACAGTAATGTTGTAGTAGATTCACGCGGCATCACGAAGAATCACAGTAATGTTGTAGTAGATTCACGCGGCATCATGAAGAATCACAGTAATGTTGTAGTAGATTCATGCGGCATCATGAAGAATCACAGTAATGTTGTAGTAGATTCATGCGGCATCATGAAGAATCACAGTAATGTTGTAGTAGATTCATGCGGCATGAAGAATCATAGTAATGTTGTAGTAGATTCATGCGGCATCACGAAGAATCACAGCAATGTTGTAGTAGATTCATGCGGCATCATGAAGAATCACAGTAATGTTGTAGTAGATTCATGCGGCATCATGAAGAATCACAGTAATGTTGTAGTAGATGCATGCGGCATGAAGAATCACAGTAATGTTGTAGCAGATTCACGTGGCATCACGAAGAATCACAGTAATGTTGTAGTAGATTCATGCGGCATCATGAAGAATCACAGTAATGTTGTAGTAGATGCACGCTGTATCATGAAGAATCACAGTAATGTTGTAGCAGATTCATGCGGCATCACGAAGAATCACAGTAATGTTGTAGTAGATTCATGCGGCATCACGAAGAATCACAGTAATGTTGTAGTAGATTCATGCGGCATGAAGAATCACAGTAATGTTGTAGTAGATTCATGCGGCATCATGAAGAATCACAGTAATGTTGTAGTAGATTCATGCGGCATGAAGAATCACAGTAATGTTGTAGTAGATTCATGCGGCATCATGAAGAATCACAGTAATGTTGTAGTAGATTCATGCAGCATGAAGAATCACAGTAATGTTGTAGTAGATTCATGCGGCATCACAAAGAATCACAGTAATGTTGTAGTAGATTCATGCGGCATGAAGAATCACAGTAATGTTGTAGTAGATTCATGCGGCATCATGAAGAATCACAGTAATGTTGTAGTAGATTCATGCGTCATGAAGAATCACAGTAATGTTGTAGTAGATTCATGCGGCACGAAGAATCACAGTAATGTTGTAGTAGATTCATGCGGTATCACGAAGAATCACAGTAATGTTGTAGTAGATTCATGGGGCATCACGAAGAATCACAGTAATGTTGTAGTAGATTCATGCGGCATCACGAAGAATCACAGTAATGTTGTAGTAGATTCACGCGGCATCATGAAGAATCACAGTAATGTTGTAGTAGATTCATGCGGCACGAAGAATCACAGTAATGTTGTAGTAGATTCACGTGGCATCACGAAGAATCACAGTAATGTTGTAGTAGATTCATGCGGCATCACGAAGAATCACAGTAATGTTGTAGTAGATTCATGGGGCATCACGAAGAATCACAGTAATGTTGTAGTAGATTCATGGGGCATCACGAAGAATCACAGTAATGTTGTAGTAGATTCATGCAGCATCATGAAGAATCACAGTAATGTTGTAGTAGATTCATGCGGCATCATGAAGAATCACAGTAATGTTGTAGTAGATTCATGCAGCATCATGAAGAATCACAGTAATGATGTAGTAGATTCACACGATTTATGTAGGTAACGGTCATGTGAAACCCAGTTGTACAATTTGTACATGATTTCGTTTCCAACAAGACACAGCCAGACTGATGACAACATAATTGATTTGTGAAATCTTACCCATAGACTATTAAAAATTATAAACGGGATGTGCTCATGTGATGAAAAAACTGCCATATCCCGATGATATCCGCGGGGCGCCATTTTTTAAGGTTAGTCTACATTCAAGCTAGTTTGGTAGACAGTTATCAGGTGATCATTTGTACCAAACAACTTCAATTGTAACTGTTGGTTTCAGAGGAGAAGATATCTATATATGACTTGAGGGACATGACTTACCATCTGGTCGGCTAGGGACAGCTGGCAGTAGATGAACTGCGACTGACACAGGTGGTACTGGTCTCGCTGGTATTGGCGGTCCCATATCTGAAAAATACAAATATCAACTACACTCACTGATATTCATGTATCTTTGACGTCTGTATTATGAACCTTTTTACTACCAGTTTGCGGTGTGTCATGGGCCATCGTTTCACGAAAAATGACGTAACGGAAATTATTGTGTTTTAACAATTTATTTACAAGAAAAATAGATAATGTCCTGCACAAACTCTAACTGATCACATACAAGTAATTAAAAGTTTCACAAAGTCCTTACAAAGTATTATTCACAGAGAATGGTAAAATAATATTAGGTTATATTTGTTCTCTTTTTTTTTAATAAGTAAATTCTGGGCTATAATTATATACCATTCTTGGTAGCATAATTGTTGACACCTAATAGTAATATGAAATGTTAGATAAATGTGAACATGTGTCAATTTCATTATTAACAAAACAATAGACAATCTGATTACATTTGATATTGAAGGTCATTGGTGACAACACATATTGTATTTATTAATCCCAACAGAGCTTTAGGGAAGGGAAATGAAGATGGCTGTCACATGACAGTATAATTATGCTATCAATTGGTGATTATTTTAAAAAGTAGACAATAAGTGATTGATCTAAGTAATGACTACAGATGGTAGAACTTGATAAGCAAATGCAGAAGTAGAGTATTACAAACAGACGGATCTGTAGTCCAGTGGTTAACACGTTGGACTGGTAATCCAGGGATCGCAGGTTCGATACCTCGTCTGACCCTAATAAAATTAATAGTCTTTCAGATGGGACCATAAACAGAGGTCTTGTGTCGGAGCTTTACATCGTGCACGTAAAAGAACCAGAGGAGACTCTAGAATGGGTCGCTGTCTGTATCCTCCAAAAATCTAAAATGACTAATTTCTTAAGAAGGCGTCACTTAGGAGGTTAAATTCATGAACATGACCACTATATGCTCACGGATTTTACTATGTTAATATTGGATGTATACATGTATACCGGGCTCATATACGGTGAGAATTTTAGGAGAAGTGAGAAAGTATGTGATGGCACCGCACCCTAAAATGGTATTATTTAATAAATTTCAACAAAATAGGGTTAAAACACACAATTTTATCATTAACTAGTGCATTACAATGGCCAGTGTATCTTTCTGGACCAAATTTTGTATTGTATGAAAATAAATAATATATACATGTATATATATATATATTTTTTTTTTTTTCTTAGGGAGAAGTGGGCTAAGTCTGTGTCCCTAGGGCGACTATTTCACCCATGTCGTCCTCTAGAATGAGCCCTAGTATATTGTGATACATATTGTTGTGCGACATATTTAAGCTTAAATGGTGGATTGTATTTGTTTCACACAGGACAAATTGTCTCATGCTACCATGGTAACCCGAGTACAGAGGTAACCGTCTCCCGAGTACAGAGGTAACCGTCTCCCGAGTACAGAGGGATTACAACAACCCTGGTGTTTACCGAAGCCAGAGAGGCTTACAGGTAGTTATGAAAACATGCTTGTTTAGGTGGACGTATTTATTTCACCTAGATGTTTTTTACTTTAACTCTTTCAACACCAAGTAACTCACATGGACTGGTCCATGATATTCATAAACCAATAAATGAATCAGAAAATCACATTTGGACAAGTTCATTTATCAAAATGTGTAATTATGTCTAAAAATAGTCATATCACTGGCAAAAAGTGCAGATCCTGATGAGACGGCTCGTCACGATCCGGCTCATCTGGATCTACACTTTTTGTAAGCCTATTTAGAGGTCTGTGGTGTTGAAAGGGTTAAATCTACATTTTTCGTGTTCACGATCAGACTTAGGCCATCATACAGTGAGTGCATTGCCATTTGCCAGACTCGTCTTCTTGATACCATTAAAAATAATTAAGTTATTCACCTACAACGTTTTGGACGACTCATGATTGTCTCAGAAGATAACTCCTACTAAGCAATTTTATTATACTGAATCATACCCCTCCCCCAAATGAATCCAAAAAGCAAAATCATTTAACATCAATGTTAAGTTGTTAACAAATGTATCTGTGTTTCAGTTAAATTTGACCGAAATATTATTATATATCCGTACGTATTCTACATGCTTAACCCTTTCAACACCACAGACCTCTAAATTGGCTTACAAAAAGTGTAGATCCAGATGAGCCCCAGGACCTGCACTTTTTTCAAGTAATATAACTATTTTTAGAAATAAAATTACCCATTTTGATAAATGAACTGATCCAAATGTAATTTTGTTATTAATTTATTGGTCTAAAAATATTATGGACCAGTCCATGTCAGTTACTTGGTGTTGAATGGGTTAATTTGGATTTTAAAAAAGTTTGAAAGTGTTAATGGTAAATGGTTCCAAATCAAACATATGATTAAAACGTGTTACATTGTATCTGGAGTTCCCGAGGGTCTTGAGACCAATCTCTTTCCTCGTTCATATAAATGCCATAGCAGAATATTGTGGGAAACTAGCCTTTCATTGACGATTGTACACGCATACCGGTGTCATATAGAATAATGACCCCCCCCATCCCCAAAGCCTACAAAAACAATGTTATCAATATATTTTATTAACACAGTGGCTGCGTAACCGGCACCGGCTATATAGACAAAAATCTAGGTAGCCGGTGCCGGTTATATAGCTTGTAGGCTATATAGCCGGCAGAGTTGTGGTGAGAAGTTCTTGGGCAGGTATAACAAATATGAGTGATAATAAGATTGTAATTTGCAGGATAACCCCTTCACCACCCTCACCCCGGTATTTAATGACCAGCCGAATAAACCTACACGTTTAAAACATCTTGTTACATTCTAATAATCCAATCAGAACGCTCGTTTCAACGCTCGTTTCAACGCGAATTGCGCCGCTTTAGAAATTTTCAAAACAAATTGAAAATGTTACGAAATCTCTTTTTGACATACATTTTTGCCAAATAAACCTACACGTTAGTGGAAACACATTTTATTGATAATGTTATTCACAGTTAAAACTCACCCGTCAAAGATTTTTTGTTGTTGCTGACAGAACCCGTGTCCTAGTATGGAAATGTGACCTGCTATGGCCAATGTCTGTGGCAATTGCTTGCAAAGTATACATGCATGCAGCTTAAAGTTGTGTTTTATTTGAAGAACAATATAAAGACTCGGGATAGGCGTTATATTTGCACAGCTTTGTACAAAATTGTTTCAGATAGGGCCATTTTACTGATCGATGCGAAATCTGACATTCCACAGAGTAGAATCCCTGTACTTAAATATATATACTAGTACTCCCAAACTTGCCGAATCCCTGTGAAAATAGCACAATACTAACCATTCTTATCATCTTCATGCATGCTCTCTTAAACTTTCCAGATATTCTGAATTTTGTTCTGTTATTGAAAAAGAAATGCACGATAAATTACCAGGTAAAAATATAATAATTAAGTATGGTATTTCAAATAAACGTAGACGTATACGAAAACCTTGGTGGAATGTAGAGTTGCACGGGCTTTGGAATGACATGTGTATAGCTGATAAAGAATGGCATAGATGCCATAGTTGTATAAAGCACAGATTAAAACATGACTTTGTTAACAAACGTAAAAGTTTTGATCGTATGGTCCAGCAAAGTAAGAGAAACTACTGGTTCTCTATCCAACATGAATTATTGAATAATGCAAAAAAGAATCCTAAAGAGTTTTGGAAATGCATAGGTAGAGTAGGAATAAGGAATATGGGACAGGTGTGACCCTGGACATGTGTGACCCCGCTTAGGGACCAGGTTATATGATTAAGGTGTAGTTTAACATGTATATTTATGTGTATTGGACAAGAAATTGGCCAGTTAATGGCAGTTATAATTTTTCTTGTCTGTCAATTTCATTTAAACACTACATATAGTAAGTAATGTTCAGATATATAAATAAATATGTACCATAAAATAGGTTATAGAACAAGGTGTATTGTACTTCAGTATGTATGTATACTGCATTTTTAGGCCCACCAAACAGCGGTAGAATCAAGGTTGTCTTGTGTTGTGTCCCAAACGGGAAATAGAAAAGATGAAATACCTGAAAATGGTGTGCTAACGCAAAACAAGGGATCAGTTTTTGCAAAATGGAAACAATCATTTAGTACACTTTATAATCCACCGTCTCAAATGGGTTAATCACGATCTAGTAGATGTTAATGTTGATATTGAACCCGATGTTGGGGAAGGTGTTCTTAGTCAAGATTTTACTTTGTCTGAAGTTAAAGAAGCTGCATATGATATTAAAAGTAATAGAGCCATTGGGGTGGACAATATACCAGGTAAAGTTTTAAAAAATGATATGGTTATTAGTTTTCTACACAAACTTTGTAATAGATGTTTTAGTACTAGTACAAATGTATAGTGATTTCTTAGAAACCATTGATAAAAACCAAGTCACAATAGTGGTCATGATCGAACATTTGTAAAACCGAGATGATCAATTATGGAATTAACTCGGCTAGCCCAACATTTACCGTTAACGTTATTACACAGATCGGCATATTTACATTGGAGAATCAACATTTTTCATTACTTTAAACCAAAATTTAATTACTCTCTCTTTAAATATAACAGATAATGGAAATCGTCCTAATTCACCATATATAGCATTGGTAGGTGTTTGCAGCTTAACACTCAAAATATATTTACAAAATCTCAAATGTAATGTATCGACATCCTTTAGGTTGTAGACACCCCAAACCTCAGATCCATATAAAATAATAGGTACACTCATTGTATCAAACAACTTAAGTTTAGTTTTAATATCCATATGTACTCTATCGAATAATGACAATAAATTGTGATAAGCTCTTAACCCTTTCCTCATAATAAAACAGTCATATCAGGTTCTCCAGCCCAATATAGTAACTATGTAATAGCTTATCAGCTACCAATAGATAAGAAACCAATAACTGTACACTGTCCCCATAAGGTATTTCAGGAAAAACTGATAAAATGACCCCTATCATGTTTAACCCTGTTTTCCCTGATAAAAACTTACTTTAATATATTTATGGTAAGAATAAAAAATTTAGAAAAATAAACGATGTTTTCAACGATATAATTTTTAAATGAAACTTTTTAGTATTTACTTAGATACGGAGGTGTAAATATTGGATATGCAGGTTTTGGAGAATAATTATTATATTCGACTATATTTGTTTATTTATTAGTTAATACCGATTACTATAATGCATTGCACTTTATCAATGTGATACAAGTTGCAAGTTAAAACTGTTTCGTCCTCGCCAAGGGACTCTTCAGGTGGCTTTTGGCTACCACGACAGTTGTTTTTTTTCAATGTCCAAAAATATTTCAAACAAGTCCAAAAGAATAAGCCACAGTCCAACGAAAGTATTTCATCACAAAGTCCAACAGAATAAATAATCCATAATTTCACCACAAAGTCCAAAAAAGAATGCCCGTAAAAATCAATGTTTACGACTGCATAGCTGTGTGGAAATGGGCGTGACAACCTTCTCTGCACAAACGCACATTGCAGACTTCACGGGCCGTACACCGTCTCTATGCGTGACTTCAGCACCCTGGTGTGGTATTTGCATGTTGAGATGCGGCCTGGCAGTCTACGGCTGATGTGGCCTCCAATGTTCTGCTGGTCAACAAGGACTGGAACATTGCGGTTGTCCCCAGTGGAGCGTTTCCTCTTACTGAACCCTCCAATCAGTGCCCGTACCATCTCCAGTCGGAAGTCAAGATGAGTAAACCTCTTGCTCCTTGTGCGTCTTGTAGACACCTTCTGGTAGATGATGCTGGCATTGACGATGGCACAGTTCAGCACAAACCAAAACAAGTACCACCACCACTTCTTGGAGTTCCACCCAACGCCATATTTGATCATGTAGGTCAACTCCACCCATGAATGCATTGTATACATATAGAGTATGCGGCTGTCTCATGTGGAGTACATGTCGACCAGAACGCGCTGGGCATCTCGCGCATCATGTGGGCCGCTGAGGGTTGACAGGTGGTAGACTAGCCGTTTGTCTCTCCACACAGATGCTGTTACATTCGTGTCACCAAACTGCAGGGTCTTGAAGTCCCCCCGGTTTGGAATGTCCCGGGGTTTCTCTAGGTCCTTTGGAAATCCAAGACGATTCATACGAACAGTTCCACAGGCATACAATCCATTGGCAAGTAAATCCTTCGGAAGTTGAAGTCCTGTGAAAAAGTTGTCGAAGAATATCCACCGGAAAGACTGTTGCAGATGGTCCGTTGTATCCTAATCCATGTTCAGTCCTGTTGTTTTGCCTTCCCAGATAAACCTTCAATGAATGAATGAATGGTGTTTTACGGCGCATCGACATCTAAGGTCATGTAGCGCGCATTAAAGTTATGTTTATTGTCGAGTGTATGAAATAAAATTCTATATAAGTATATGCATTACGTAAAAATTAATACTAAGAAGTTATAAAGACGTAAGATTAATTACTGGTAATATATGAATGAATGATTACTACAAAGGCATGATTAACAATTGATATCACAGCTTATTATAAATTCCTATTGCCTTGATAAATGATATGATGGACTCTACTCTGATAGAGTCGAAGTGTTTTTTAATGTTGTCCACATTGTAGTATTGCAACCGGATTGGTTGAAGGTCAACACAGTGTATTAAGATATGCTCCACCGTGTATAGAGTATTGCATGGGATACATTCTGGTGCATCATCTCGTGACAACAGCCATGAATGTGATATTCGAGAATGACAAATCCTGAGACGGGCAAGAATGACTTCTTCTCGACGAATAGGCCTGTAAATTGGGCACCATTCGCCAAGTGTTGGTTTGATCGAATGAAGTTTGTTAAAAATTTCAACATCCCATTGGGCCTGCCAAGAGGATTGAATTAAGGTAGGAATTGTAGACTTAAAATCGGTATAACGTACTTTAATCCTAGAAATGGTAATGACAAAGCCAGCTTTGCATTCTGGTCAGCCACTTCATTACCTGTTATACCCATATGACTCGGAAGCCAGCAGAACACAAATGTATTTGTTTCTGAAAGGGAAGAAATCCTTTCAAGCAAAGTACAAACAATAGGATTTTCAAACTTTTCATAATACAAAGCCTGTAAAACAGACAAGGAATCAGAGAAAATGATATATTGAACATAGTGTGATTCCACTGCAAGATCTAGAGCGAGATATATGGCTTTCAGTTCGGCAGAGAAAATTGAGGACTTGTTTGGAAGTCTACATTTCCGATTTTTATTCCCAAAGATTGCTGCTGACGCAACAGTGTCACAAGCTTTTGAACCATCTGTGTATATGGCTTTGAAGTCAGAATAAAATTCCCTGATTTCATGATATTTTGTTTGAAACTGGCTCCTGTCTGTAATATACGTTTTATCAGAAGTGAGATCAAAGCGAAACTCGGCAGTTTTAAGGGTCCAAGGAGGAGAATCTGGGATTTTATACTGTGCAATAGATTTCATGTCAATATGTAGGTCATCTAGACATTGTTCCATGCATATACCTAGTGGAGCAATAGCTCTCGGTTTTCTTTGAAACTGCACTTTAAATTGGGGTTGAAAGACCACTTTGTGAGCTGGGTTTAGAGGATTTGACTTGAGTTTCAGTAGGTATTGAAGAGCTAGCTTCTGTCGTCTAGCATACAGAGAGGGTTCATGTGCTTCAGCATAAAGACTTTTAACAGGGGAAGTTCTGAAAGCTCCAAGGACTAATCGTAGACCGTGATTATGTATAGGATCAAGTATTTTCAGGTACGATTTTCGTGCAGATCCGTAAATTATCGAACCATAATCCAGCTTAGAGCGAACCAATGACCGATAGAGCCGTAGAAGTACCTTTCTATCAGCTCCCCAATCGGGAATGTGCCACAACCTTTAAAATATTTAGAGCTTTTTGACATTTCTTTTTTAAATTATTGATATGAGGAATGAATGAGAGTTTTTATCAAAGATAACACCTAAAAATTTGTATTCTGAGACTACTTCTACACGTGAGCCATCCAGGTAAATTTCTGGGTCTGGATGAAGTCCACGTAGATTACAAAAATGCATACATTTAGTTTTTGATTTAGAAAATTTAAAACCATTTTCATCCAACCAAGTCTGAAGTTTATTCAGACATTGCTGGAGTTGGCGTTCTATTATGTTCATATTACTAGACCTGAAGCAAATAACAAAATCATCGACATAAAGGGAGCACTCAACCCCTGGATTTATTGATTTAACAATATTGTTTATCTTAATACTAAACAATGTAACGGACAAAATACAACCCTGTGGTACACCCATCTGCTGTTCCCGAGCATCTGATAGGGTATTACAAACACGAACACGAAAGTCTTTCATTTAAAAATGCAGAAATAAATAATGGAAGGCGTCCTCTGAGGTCAAAGTCGTGAAGATCTTTTAAAATGCCATATTTCCAGGTTGTGTCATAAGCACTCTCAAGGTCGAAAAATACTGCAGCAACATGTTGTTTATTGACAAAGCCCTCTCTTATAAATGTTTCGAAACGAACTAGATGATCCAGTGTGGTTCATTGCTGACGAAAGCCACTCTGGACATTAACAATTAAATGATTTGATTCGAGAAACCATACAAGCCGGTTGTTTACCATTCTTTCCATAGTTTTACATATACAACTCGTTAACGCTATGGGTCTATAGTTGTTTGGATCCTTTTTATCCTTATCTGGTTTTGGTATTGGGATGACTAAAGCCTCCCTCCAAGATGTAGGAAATTCACCAGTTTGCCATATAGAATTAAACATGTCCAATAATATAAAGAGGGAGGAGCTAGGTAGATGTTTTAAGAATTAATAGTGGATTTTATCTGGACCTGGGGATGTATCATGTGCTTTTGACAAAGCAGACTTTAGTTCTTTAAGATTAAATAGTTTGTTGTAATGTTCTTTGTTCTTTGAATTGAAGTTTAGTTTTTTTCTTTTCTTTAGTGTCTTTGAATTTCTGAAATTTTTGTGAATAATTATTTGCTGATGATTTTTGTGCAAATGTTTCTGCTAAGGTGTTTGAAATTTCCAGAGGTGTGGTGATTTGTTTGTTGTTTGCAGTGAGGTGGCTAATAGGTGAAGTACCGTTGCCATTAATTTTTCTTATCATGTCCCACGTTTTCTTAGTTGTTGTTCTGTTATTTAGTCTTGAGATGTATTGTTTCCAACATTTGCGTTTGCTGCTTTGGCAAAGTCCAATTTGCTTTAGAAAGTTTCCATCTTCTGGGTTGACTATAAGCTGTTGGCTGATTTTCAGATATGAGGATGGGGAAGTGGTCGCTTCCGTGGAGATCATCATCGACTTTCCATGAGAAATCTGGAAGTATGACTGGGCTACATAGTGTAAGATCTATTGCAGAATAGGATCCTGTTCCTGGGTGTAAATATGTTTTGGAAGATGGATCGTTCATGTAAGAAAGAGAATTATCAGAGATGAAATTCTCTATCTGGATACCTCTTTGATTTGTATTATTACAACACCAGATGATGTTATGTGCATTGAAATCACCTATTAGAATATATGGAGTGGGTAATTGTATTATAAGATCATTCAGCCTATGTTCTTCAATTGGTTTACTTGGGGGAAGATATAGTGAACACAGTGTGATAGTGCTATGTAATGACAGTCTTACAGCAACAGCTTGTAAGTTTGTATTTAACAGTAATTCCTTATGTGGAACACTATTATTGACGATGATAGATACCCCACCATGGGCTTTATCACCTTCACTGTATATTTTATTGAAAATGGTGTGATGTTTTATAGATATTGTATCATTTTGTTTCAAAAATGTTTCTTGAAGGCATAACGCAGCAGGTTTATGTTCTTGCACTAAAAGAGAAAGCTCTGCAAAATTAGATTTTAAACCTCGACAATTCCACTGGATAATTCCATTGGCCATTATTGAGAGATTAATTATTAAAAATACTATACCGATATTTACATAATTATTATTCATAGATAAAATATAAAGTTAAAAATATATTAAGTGGCATCCTGCCACGACTGGAGGTTCTTGCTCCAGCCACCCTCGCTATCGTGCCAGGTCATAGACTCGGACTTGTCTGAGCCTGATGCCTCGCCCTCCAGATTGCCATCGTCCGTGTCCAAATCCGAGTATCTATTGCTTGTAGACACTGGACTGGACACTGTGTGTTTATCTGATTGTTTATCTGATTGCATAGGTTTATTTTTCTGCTGTCTGGAAGTGACAGCAGATTTCTTTTTTGTTGGAGTTGATGTTTGTTGAGTTGTAGATTCTTTAGTAGGTTTTGATGAAGTTGATGTTGTTTTTGGTTGAATGTGTTTTTCTTGTGTATTGTTGTTTCGAGTGTTTTTTGTTGTTGGATTCTTGTGTATGTTTGTTTTTGATTGTTTTTGTTTGTCTGCTGTAGGTTTAGGTGTTTGTGGTGTATTTTGATTTGTAAGCGTAGGTTTAGGTGTTTGTGGTGTATTTTGATTTGTAAGCTGGTCAAGATGAGAAGAACTATCAGAACCAGGGAATAACTGCATTATTTCTGTTTTTTTGTCTGGAAATATTTGGCAAAGTTTGGTCAACAAGTTTTTGCAAGTTTTGCATTCAACAGAAGCTTGGCTGATTTTCGGATTTGTACCGAGATTCATAAATTTTTCTTGCATCCTGGAATGAAATGTTTTCCGAATATTTGATCTTAACAATTTCTTTTTCTTTTTTCCAGGAGTCACAGTCTTTAGAATTGGATATATGATCAGCGCCACAATTGGCGCATTTATTTGTGTTGGGGCAGTTGTTCTCTTGATGTTGTGGAGCAGTCTCAGCACACTTGGAGCATACAGACTCATTCCGACACCTATCCTCATGATGACCATACTTCTGGCATTTAAAGCATCTAAGAGGGTTAGGTATATATATGTCGACGGTGACAATCTGGTAGCCGACTTTGATACGTGATGGGATGACTGGTGTGTCACATGTAATTATATATGTGTTTGTGGGTTTTATTTTGTTGTTACGTTTTATAGATATTCTCTTCACGTCAATGATCCCTTGACTTGACAAACCTTCTTTGATCTCATCCAAAGAGCAGGAAGATAATTCCCTGCACCTGATGACACCTTTGGATGAGTTCAAAGATTTGTGGGGACTGACCTTCACAGAATGTCCAAAGAAGGTGTTCGTTGATAATAAATTCTGAGATCGAGCTTTTGAAGTAATTTCAACCAAAAGACTTCCATTTCGAAGACTTTTAACAGATTTAGGTGTACCTAGGATATATTTCATTTGCTTTTCAATGACGAAAGGGTAAATTTTAGTGATAGGTTTTGAACTGTCTACAGCCTCAATGAGAATGAAGCGAGGGAAGTTCACTCTCTGTTGTTCAACAGAATCATCATCGGATTCACTTAGTGCACGCTTGGCTTTTTTTTGAGTGGAACTCATAATAGTAATATATAGTTCATCGTCAATGCTCCCCACCCGTCTCAGAGCCCAACAAGGGGACATGATCTGGGGAAATCCATCACAGATCATGACAGGGATACATCAATGATATACTCAGAATGAAAGGACTAGACTGGACAAGTGTATTCCCACAGAAGGTCCTACCAAGTTTAGACTATCCTTGGGAGGTTACAAAAGTCAATCAAACATCAAACTTTCACCCGATTAGCCCATAAGCCACCGCCTTCTAGGGCATCAAAAAGAAGACAATGAAAGAGTATAAATATTTAGAGATCAATATATTTTTTTCAAGACAAATTTTGAAAATATGTGTTTAAGATTAACGATGCCCTAGGGCTCGGCATGATCAGCCGATTGATCAAAGACGGGCTTTCCTGACCTCCCGTTTAACCCAACTTAAGGCCGAAGTGGTGTGTTGTGGAAACAGGGTATTATTTGCCAACACTGATTCTACTCAACCACCAGGATCCTCTCATCAGGCGACACAGGTCTCCGCCCACGGCAAACACATTTGGGGGGGGGTTGTACCCCTCTGTAGTGCGACAGCTGGGATATTCTAACCCCTGCCCAGCTGGGGGGAGAAAAATGCCAGAAGAAATGTTGAGAAACTGGGTAGGACAGGAAGCGAATTATATAATGATGGCAGCAGAAACTAAATATGGATTAGAACGTAGTCACAGCACACTAATTCAAAAAAGACACGGATATGGTATTGCTAATAGAACATTCCAATTCCATAGTTATGAGAAAAGGCCAGAGCAATTCAGACAATGTAAAGTATGCAATGGTGAACATGGTGTATGGGAATGTAGACAATTTAGAGCAACATCAGACGTCGAAAGGTGGCAAACGGCAAAAGAATTGCAGTTGTGCTTCCGTTGTCTAGGCACGAATCATTATGGCAAAGATTGTCGAAGTAGAAAGTGTGGTATAGATGATTGTAAAAATTCACATCATAGACTGCTACATGTACACACTAGTGAAAAAGCACAAGGAACTCCAGATAGAGTTGAAAGACCACAGAACAGTCGAAGTGGTATAGAAATACAAAACTGTAACTTGAATAGAACTGAAGCACAACAATTACAAACAGTCGTAGAACAATAAGTCTGAGAACAGTGCCAGTGACTATTGAAAATAATAACAAGCAACTTAAAATCAATGCGTTGTTAGATGATGGTAGTACCACAACATACATAAATGCAGACATAGCGGCAGAGCTGGAATTACGGGCAGAAACACAGAGTGAACATAAATGTTTTAAGTGGCAGATCTGAAACTTTTGAAACAATGTCAGTACAAGTAGGATTTCGAAGTTTGTCTGGAAAAGTAAAGATGACTATTGAAGCCAATACAATAAACAACGTCACTGGAAAGCTACAGGTAGTAAACTGGGACAAGCATGCAGATAAGTTTGAACACTTACGCAGTATAGAATTCCCTGAGATTGGAAGCAAACAAACCGTTGATATGTTGATTGGGTTAGACTATATGGAGTTACATTCTGATGTGCTAGAAATTATAGGCAGGCCTGGAGAGCCCATAGCTAGATTGACACCCTTGGGATGGACGTGTGTAGGTTGTCCATCAACATATGAAACAGAGTACAGTTACCATACATACTTCCAAATAACTGACGCTGGAGTAGAAGATACCCTTAAGAGATTTTGGGAAATAGAGTCAGAAGGCATTTCCAGTGAATCATTCATATCTACAGAAGACAGAATGGTACTACAGAAAGTTGAGCAGTGTACCAAATATGATAACAAACATTATGAAGTATCAATGCCATGGAAACCAAACAAGGACTCATTAGTAAACAATTATGAAATGGCATTAAAGAGATTACAAAATACTGAGAAAAGACTTGACAAACATTCAGAAGTTGCCGAATTGTACAAAAGCACCATTGAAAAATATGTGAAAAGGGGTTACATTAGAAAAGTACCAGAAGACGAACATTCATTAAAACCTGCATGGTATCTGCCGCATTTCCCGGTGATAAGAATGAATCGTGAAACAACCAAAGTTAGAATTGTGTTTGACGCATCAGCTAAATGTGATAATATAAGTCTCAATGATGTCATATTCACCGGACCGAAACTACAACAGCAGCTTTCTAATGTTCTACTTCGTTTTCGCAAAAATAACATAGCAGTTGTATGTGATGTAGAGGAGATGTACCTTAGAGTAGGCATTAACCCAACAGACAGACGGTACCATCGTTTCTTGTGGAACTCAAAAGCAAACCCTCCTGAGAAATACGAATTTAGCAGCCTAGTATTTGGGGTGAACGCATTGCCATTTTTGTCACAATACGTTTCACAAGAAAATGCAAGAAAACATGCTGATAAATATCCATTGGCGACTGAAACAGTGCTGCAAAGTACATACATGGACGATCGCATGGATAGTGTAGAGAATGAACAACAAGGCATATAACTGTACAAACAGCTTCATAAGTTATGGTCGTTAGCGGGTATGAATGCCAAGAAGTGGCTATCCAACTCAAAAGTTGTACTAGATAACATACCGATAGAAAATCGAGCATCTGAGATTGATTTATCGAAAGATGAATTGCCAATGGTGAAGACTCTTGGAGTACTGTGGATTGCAGAACAAGATCATTTTACTTTCCACTACTGTTCGCCACGACCGGAAAGTCACTGGACCAAAATATCCATACTTAAGAAGATTGCAACATTATTTGATCCATTAGGTTTCAGTTAGAGCCAAAATGATTATGCAACAGTCATGGTTGAGTGAAGATGACTCGGATGAAAACATTGCATCAGAGTGTAGCATGCAAATTCGTACATGGTTTCAAGAGTTACCTGATTTGAGAGACATTCGCGTACCACGATGTATTCATGAAAACAGAGTTGTTGCATCAGATACACTACAAGCATTTTGTGATGCTTCAGAGAGTGCTTTCGGTGCGGTTGTTTATGCCAGACATGTATATCAAGATGGTGATGTTTCAGTAAGTCTTGTAGTTTCAAAAAGTAGAGTTACACCATTGAAAACAGTCAGTATACCTAGACTCGAGTTGATGGCGGCTGTGTTAAGTGTAAAACTCAAACACACAGTAAGCAAAGTACTTCAGGTTGATAGTGATAGTTGCACTCTATGGTCAGATAGTATCGATGTACTTTACTGGATAAAAAGTCAGAGTAGACAATATAAACCATTTATCGCAAACCGAATAGCCGAGATCCAACAGATGTCATCACCAAAACAATGGAAACATGTTCCAGGAAAGACAATCCAGCAGATGAACTAAGTGGAGGAATAACAGTAAAGAATTTAGGTGATGGTGGCATTGACCAGAATTCCTCAAAAGGGAAGAGAACAAATGGCCGTCAACCACTATTCACACCAGTACAAAAGGAAAAGAAGCAGAAACAAACTGATGTCTTGAGAAACGCAGATTGTGTTTATCTTAACAATCTGGAAGTCAATAGCGATAATGAAAAAGCAGACTGGCGATTGGATGCTACACGATTTTCAAGCTGGAAACGATTAGTCAGAGTGTACTGTTGGGTGAATAGGTTTATTGATAATTGTAGAAGCATCAAAAGTAAACATGGGGAAATTGATGCGGATGAGATCAAAGATGCAGAAGAAAAGATTATCAGAGACATGCAAGTTGTGGTATTTCCAGAATACAAAGTGTTAAAGAGTGGAGGGAAAGTATCTAGAAACAGCAAATTGTTGCCGTCAAAGCCAGTTATAGACTCTGATGGTATTCTGAGGTGTGATGGACGATTACAGAATGCAAAATATCTTTCTCATGACAATATATACCCAATCATCTTACCGAGGAAGAACCATGTAACACATTTAATCGTGAGACAATGTCATGAAATAAGTAATCATAGTGGCAAAAATTATACACTGTCAAAACCATCTTCAAGGTTCTGGGTCATTCATGCACGTGAAGAAATTCGAGAAGTTGAAAAAAATTGTGCTGAGTGTAGAAGACGGAAAGTTCAATCAGCTCGACAGATCATGGCGCCGTCTATTCGAGTCAACATGCCACTAAGACCATTCGCGCATACTGCTATAGATTTCGGAGGCCCATTCATTACTATCCAAGGATGTGGTAAAAGACGTGAAAAACGCTACCCGTGTCTATTTACGTATCTCAAATGATGTAAATGTGATTGGGTTTTAATTGGAAACCGTGCAAAATGTTTCATATGCCGAATATGTGTTAAATTAATGTGAAACCACTTCAGAATTTGTCCTTGGGGCGCACATGGGATATTTTTAACAACATTTTCATAAATCATTATAAAGAAAATATATCGTTTCTCATGATTGTTTTGCAGAATTTGAGCATCAAGTATCTGGATAATCTTTATTAATTAATAGCTTCGTGGGGGCGGAGGGTTTGCTTACATATCCTGATTTTTATTATGGCTAAAGTGCATTTCAGGTATTTAGTATATAAAAAATTATTTTATCTTGATTGCGAAACAAGTTCCTAAACTTATATTAATCACTCTCGAGACCTCATTCCTGAACGAATCCATCGCCACGAGGGAGAGAGAAGAGGCAACGTGGAATTTAAATGCCTCGCCTAAGGGCATAATCGTAATGGCTCCAGCGGGGCTCGAACTCTGGAACGTCGTCCAGCATTGCATTTGGAATTGAACGGACCCAGGTGTCATTAA
Source organism: Archivesica marissinica (assembly GCA_014843695.1). Lineage (NCBI taxonomy): Eukaryota > Metazoa > Mollusca > Bivalvia > Venerida > Vesicomyidae > Archivesica > Archivesica marissinica. Next base: position 51,001,719 of record CM026391.1, read on the forward strand.
GTCGGCTAAGCCTGCTCAGGACAACCCGCAAGGGGTTTAACATTAATGGAACATACATACAAATTGGTTTGTTTTGGAAAATGTCACATGTGCCCAGGATTACCTCTATAATATTACTAAGACGACCATAGACAAGAACTGTTTGTTGCCCAGTACCGAACCGAGTTGACCACAGCTGGCACAAGCTACATTGAATATATACGACGTAGTCCATAAACGTGTACAAATGTGAATGCTTAAATTTTAAAGGAAGAATTAGAAAGAACAGAATTGCAATAAATGTAATTCAGTGGCAATCAAAGATGATTTTCTGCCACTCATTCTAAATGCAACTACATGCAAATTGTACAAGACTTAGTATATACATATATTACATGTTGTCTATTGTTGCAACCGTATATAATAATGAACATGTATTATTTACATTTCACAGCCATTATAGAGTTAAAGTGCAGAGGGGTTGTGGTAGAGGGGTTGTGGTAGGGGTGGCAGAGGGGTTGTGGTAGGGGTGGCAGAGGGGTTGTGGTAGAGGTGGCAGAGGGGTTGTGGTAGGGGTGGCAGAGGGGTTGTGGTAGAGGTGGCAGAGGGGTTGTGGTAGGGGTGGCAGAGGGGTTGTGGTAGAGGTGGCAGAGGGGTTGTGGTAGGGGTGGCAGAGGGGTTGTGGTAGAGGTGGCAGAGAGGAAGTTCTAGGAGTAGAAGTATAGGAAGAGGTAATTATGAATGCTCCATTTATGTCGAAGAAAACCCTTGCGGGACCTAGACATGTTTTCCTGGGCAAGCTTGATCGACATAAGCGATTAACCAGTACTAAGCACTGTGTATGAGGAGCCTTGCTCAATGACACTACATTTGTTCCGTGACCCGAGTATCGAACCTGGTACCCTTCAGGCCTTCTATTCCAAATCTGGTGCTCTACCATGGGTGTCACACAATTAAATACACATTCCAGCTTTATGTCTTATAACTAACATATCTTGAAATCTAAACCATCAAAACATCAGTAGCAACATAGCTTTTTGTTGTGTTTACAATATCTTTGATGATGTTTGCTGTGCAGACATACATGGCCATTATAATACAGTATTGCACGCGAGATGTAGTCCTTTTAGACAGTACATTTGCTCGTTAGGATGCGTATCAATGGTATAAAAAGTGTTCATCACTGAATCATGGATGTCACACAGGGTCACGCCACACATACAGTGAGTGATGCACCATCACAATGAAGTCACATTGGAAAAAAGAGAAGAATGTATTTGTTTAAAATGTTTTAATAACATTTTGTTTGTATTTTTTTCTTAATGGGATTCTGGCTGTTTATATATGTACGGTACCTCATAGAAAATTCATTGCATTTACAGATTGTCATCGAGCACATGGGTGTTGATAAGTTGCAGAATCTGGTACTCAATCTCCACCACCATAACCAGGACCTCTACAACCAGCTGTAACAGTTAGTACACAATAATATTGGTGCAGGTGTGGACATTGCAATGAGATGGGGGGCAGACTTGAACAAATAGTGTGGATGTCTGCCCAGCAACTGCATTTCAATGCGAAATGTAAGAATATATTCCAGTCATATATAGAGTATCAGTCAAATATGACTGCGCCAGTGCAAGTCATAAATGTTTGGATGATATTTGCATCACTTAAAGTGTTACAAATGGAAGTTGATTGTGTGTGTGTTTTACGGATATTTAACGTCGCTACCTGTTGCCCATATGAGCTACACTTCTTGAAGAGATTAGTAATTTTAGTGGATTGTGCAATGATACATACAGAGACGCATTCCATAGTGTCCTCTGCCTCGTTTACATGCACGGATTAGAGTCTTATCCGAAAGAATATGATGCGAGTCATTTTAGTATGGTATAGTGGTGAGTTTAACCTGCGTGTTAACCACTAGACCGCTACATAATTGAGGTTGATTCTGATCACAAATTATTATTCACTTGTTTATAAGTAACCTCATGTATATAGTTGTGGCTGTCCGATTAGCGCAGTGGTTAATGCGCTCGCTTCTCACAAATGCAACCTGAGTTTGATCATCATCACACTTGGAAGTATGCGAGATGGTACGGTGGTCACCAGATCAGACAGGTGGGTTTTCTCCGGTTTCCTCAGACACGAATGACCACAAATACTCTGTCATCCACTTCAACAAGAGTGATTAATATAAGATGTTACAGCTTGTTTCCCAGTCATTGTTAAATAAATAAAGTTTAAACTTAACCTCACACAGTTGTCACAGGTGAGCGATTCCATTGGACATCATTGATATACCTATATCACCCCTCCGTTATGTCATGTTAATTGACGAAACTTCTCTCATTTTAAAAATCATCTTTAATATCAGAAACCATAATTCTCAGATAATGTGGCTAGTGGATATGTATACTAGCTGTGTTACAACTATAAGCATTCATTGGGCGACCTGTTAAACTAGAATTATATGAAATAAAAATAGTGTAAAGTATTGTTTATTTTAATGTCACCCCTATTGAAAGCGCCAGCCATTTCTGACGAGGTTCGAACTTTCAACCTCCCGCTACATATGTGGACGCCTTAACCACTAGGCCACGGAGAATATGCAAACGTTCCAGATACTGTGTTTGTATAACCCTTTGAACTCTGGTGAGCACACTGAGGCCTTCAAAAATTCATGGTGCTCTTATTTAGATTAGCTTGCATCCTAGAAATTACTAACCTCAAATGTCACTAATACATTCAGACTTTGATGATAATTTACTCCTGTTTCAGATTGAACGGTTGGTCCTAGACTGACAGGTTCTGACAGTGTCTTCGGTACTACATGGAAATGTTGGGACGCAATGAAATACGTGGAAATGTTGGGACGCAATGGAACAAACTAATAACCAAATAAAATTTCAATATTTGATATTATGGATCTTAATGAAATGAATTGCTGTATAATCATCTGGAATAAAAGTGCATTAAAGGACAATTGTTCTCTTTCATTTCTTTGTTTCAAATAAAGTTTTAGTTTGAGGGGGAGATAAGTTACAGTAATCCTCGAATCATGTTGAGTCATCACAGTTTGTTCTGTCAGTTTTTCTTCACACTGCATAGTGTCTGGATATGATTGGCATTATCGCATATATATATCCATACTACTTTGGTTCTTTCACAACATAACGTGTCCAGTTGTTGCTATATTCTACATAGCCTGTAAATAAAATACAATATCAATAATACTGGTACTAAACCAAACTAGATCCAGTTTACCCTGACAAACCAGACAATGGTTAAAATTATTGTCAAACTACTGATCAGGTTTGTACGAAGCAACTGTTGTGTAAATGAGTTATGACACAATTCAGTATTGTAAGCTGGGCTAGTTTTACACAATGATCCCATTTTAACTCAGAAGTTTATATGAAGCTATTGACAGAATGCTACATCCACTATCTGTCTGCAACACCCACTATATCTCCGTGGATGAGTATCTAAGGTAGTCAGTCACCTGCTTCTCAACTCTATATGTTCAGTTCCACTGGTGGTGTCCAATTATATCAGGTTGGTGGTTTTACCAGGTGCATGAAATACTGCTCAGAGGGCACCTGGATACATAAGCTGTTATGCTGTCGGTAATATACAAATTTCAGAATGACCATACAATCTAGATATGCCTGTAAACAGTGTTTTACAAAATGTCACAAATACATAAGATCTATAAAACTAGGGAATAGCACTTGGATTGCTGGTATTTGACAAAAGATTAGCATGACCCCGATTCGACATTGAAAGGTCAAACACATGGTATTGTTTATTTGACAGTTCATACAAGGTTTCCTACTATAGAAATCAATTGGAGTGGACTCGTCGCTGATCACAGACATTTGACCGAATTCACACACAACCCACTTTCTTTTACACCAGCAAACATCAACAAAGTCTATCAACATATTTTTGAAATACCCTGTCCCCAGACAGACGTAGCTATAAACATTAGCACCCATTCCTATCGCATGGTTAATTATTGATTGATGGAAAAAACAAATTACATTCTCCAAGTTATATGAACATTTCTTTAGGTGGTGGCATATTCACAACCCTTTGAGAAGGGTTATATAGTGTCCAAAGTATCGATATACAGTCAATAGAATAAACTATTACACGGTCATTCAGGCATTATCAATTTATACATGTTTATATAATAATAATAAATTAAATAAGGTGTGAGAATCTGGTCTATTAAAATAAAATAATTAATATGCGACACAGCTGCTTTAGTGTAGATTCAATGTATTAATGAAGTTACCTTATGAATGATCTCTGTTATTCAATATTGTGGTGTTTGCGTCCTCGTTCATCTTGTGGACACTCGACAGTACCCGGATGCCTGACATGTCTTCAATAATACACAGTTCTGATCCAATTCTGCAACAAGAATGATACATACCCATAACAATTCTTAATTTTAGCTGGTTGAATATCTTATCCAGTTTATTCAAATTGCTTGATTGCGAAACAAGTTATTTCATCATTAATTTAATTGATCTCGCTGCCTCATCCCCTTAATGGAACACATTGTCACGAGGAAGAGGCAATGTTGATTTAAATGGCTTAACTACATACATGATCACTATGGTTCTGGTGGGGCGCAAACGCACACCATTATGGTTACCAAGGTGAGAACCATGTGCAGTTTCTTTATCTGTGTCTCAAAACTGTTAAAATCAAATAATGTATCAGAACAAAATCGTAAATAAATGAAAACATTAATTCACATGCAAATTTACATTAATTGTTGATTTATATAATTTTTATGTTCAGTAAGCAAGAATGTTTTCACATAACAATTATCACTGGATAAGAACACATGGTTACCTCCCCAAGCATGCCTTGTTTGACTGTAAATTACAGGCAATACCCCATTCCCAACCAATGAAAACATAATTAAAACCTCTCACATTAAAGGTTATTGCATACATGTGGGTATGAAAACTAACAAAATGAAATGGGCGTTGATTGTAAGCAAGAATGTTATCACTGGATAAGAACACATGGCTACCTCTCCAAGCATGCCTTGCTTGACAGTAAATTGTAGACAATACCCCATTCCCCACCAATGAAAATATATAATTAAAACCTTTCAAATTAAAGGTTACCTTGCATACATGCAAGCTCACAAAATGAAATGTGTGTTAATTAGATTACTGGCAAAACAAACAACAGATGCCTAATCTGTTGACCCTTTCCTTCATAGAGATTTAGGTTAATATACTATTACATCTCCATACAAACGACAGCTATTTAGCTATCATGCAGTGGATAAGTAGTCGCCATATATATCCCACCTCCATAGATATTACTGGGACTACATGATATGCTGGCCTTTATTAGGAACATTGGTTTGGCTACTACATTGTCAATGTATGTCGTGTTGGTAATTGCGTCAAGAGGTGCTTCTATGAGGGAAAGGGTTAAGGTACAAATATGTAATTTGCAGCTGTCCCTAAACGAAGACCCCCCTGTTCAAGCAGGTTGTCAACCCTAACCCTGCCCCACCCTCGCCATTTTAGAAGGTGTATGGTAAGTGGAGTAACATGTAGATGTGTTGGCAGAAAAAAACCCACCCAAAATGCAAACTGGTTTTGACCCCCCCCCCGACAAAAGAACGTCCAAAGGGGGGCGTGGCTATTTTTCCGAATAGCCTTTAATGCATGAGAATCAGTAATGGAAATGTATACAATGATTCGTAATAATTATGTATCATATGTATCAATCTTTGTTATGGCACAGTCTTTGATATTGCTAAACACCATTTTCCACTTGTCTCCTGCATTAAATTTAGAATTAATAGCGTATTAACTGTAAAAACAAATACATTCATTGTTACTTTGAATATCAAATGTATTCTAAACACAACCAATTTGGTATTTACGAAAATTTATAGGCGATAAAGTAACTGTCTTCCTTCTCAAATATGTCTTGGTTTTATACCCTGTGGGGGGCCCCATAAATTATAACGATTGTTTGAAAACAAGTATGTCCACTGACATATACTATAGTATGTTGATTTTTAAGCCTTACAATGATTAAACAACTACTGGTAGTTATAAGATACATCGTTAGTGCTCAAAAAAACTAAAATAAAATAATTCTTACAAAATAAAACGTAGCAACAAACCTTGCGTTTAGTAGATAATACGCGACGGAATTGGTGAATTTCAATGTTTTTGTCTTTCTAAATCCTGCCCATTTGCCCCACGTTGTCTGTTTTAATTGAATTACTTCATATGTCGATTCATAACCACTGTTGTCTAGGTCCTCGCAAGGGGTTTGACATTAATGGGACATACATACAATTATGTCATGTTCAATGTGCTTTTCTACATCCACTGTTTCACACATGCGCGTTGTGTGTGTTTACATTTGGTTTGTTGATAAACAAATTCACGTATACAACGCTTTGTATTTATTGGAATTTTATCGTTTCTGGGCGACTATATCGATTTTTGTAAACACATTATAGTATTTATATTTTACACAAAACATCCTTTATTACGATGTAGAGTGGTGGAACCTATGCTCGACGTAAATCCTACATATCATGGCCTATAAAAAAAGCTAAATGCACTTGCCGTATATTATTATTTTCTTAAGTCGTGAACACAACTTTCATAAAATTTTAGCTTCATTACGTAACCATGCGCCTAAATACAACTATTGCAACGCCACCTGTTTCCATGGGGAACTAGATACTTTAGGGCACCTATGCACAGCATACATGAATGTTTTTATTTATGCATGGGTAAATGTTGAATATATTATTTTGACTTAGTAACATCAATAACTAACAATATTACAACTCATAAGAAACTTTTTTCTAGTTATTTGTACATTTTTTTTCCAATCCAGATAACCACCTGAAATGCTCATAAACCGCACATTTCGGTGGAAAAAAATGTCCCAACTGTTTATATTCGGCTACTGAACCAGTCAGGTGACAGTTGCATTAGGCTACCGGTACGCACAACGGAATGTTATTGAACCATGCTTCACCTCTGTCAGCGAAAATAGGTTAAAACTATTTAAATACGAATGTAAATGGAAAAAATACGCCGAGCATAGGAATACGCCGAGCATAGGTTCCACCACTCTAATGCTACTTTAACACCAATGCACACATGTCCGAAAAGCTTCAACATATTGGTCAGAAATCCCGCCATCGGATCAGGGCAGAAAGTGCTATGCGAAAATGAACTTCAACGATAAGACCTCGAAATAACAGAATTTTTTTTTATGTAAAGGTCTTATTTATTGGACTAAAATAAAAGGTGAATATTTATCTGCTTTACACGCAGTTTACTCTTTGATATGTGAACACCATAAGTACCAAAGCGTCTATATTCTTAGAGCAATGACGTCATTCGCGTGCCTGAAGAAAACAAAAATCAGGTAAATAAACAAAGGCCGAAAACAGGTGAGGGCCGATATCAGGGATGTTGACGATACGTTTTCATGGCGCTGTGGTCGATGTGTGACATATCCGGAAAATAAAACATTTTATGTACGATAAATTAGTTTGTTACCATCAGTATTGCTCTGGTCTATAATAGTTGGTCTTTGATAGTTTGGTCTTTTAGGAAGAGGAGGTTCTGTCCCTCCCTCAAAAGCAGCCATTTTTAAAGGGACGTAACTCGTATAAAGAGCTGGAATGGTTCTCAAATAATAATAATACATAAATGTATCCAACAGAATTGAATAATTTTACAGTTGACCTTCATTGAAAACCACAGCATTTGCCAGTGATTTTGGTTTCTTATGATATATACATTTTTTTAAATTAAATTTATTTTTAACATCGCTACCGAGTTATTCATTTGAGCGACGGACAGTTTAACTAACACCACCTTTCCTGCTCCCCCTTGCTGCACCAACCTCCATAATAAACATGTGCCTAGAAATACCGAAAGACGGCGCCGTCTAAACGCGTTATATATATATATATAGAGAGAGAGAGAGAGAGGGAGAGAGAGAGAGAGAGAGAGAGAGAGAGAGAACGAGAGAGGGAGGGGGAGGGAGAGAGGAGGGAGATAATGCTGTCGCTATGTAACAATAGGGGGAAAGCGGGCGCTATACGTATTGCTTGATAAAGGTGTTAGATAAGGTGTGAGATTAAACGTACTTATAATCGCTGTGTTTTTAGTGTGTCAGATGTCTTTTCTTTCATTCATTATGTTATTTTCTTTAAATTGTTGATGGAATTATAAAAATATTTTATCTTTTTCAAAAGTATGCATGCGTCTTCTTTCTATCTCTCTTTGTCCCATTCTGTTATTATTTTCGTCATTAATTTATATAGCAATTTCAAAATGTCGGTAGATCTGTTATTTATTTTTAAAGACGTTAATAAATAATAACATAGATAAAATAAAAATGCCAGCACTGAGATGATATTGCATCTTTATTGACAACGAATTGCGGAGTGTATAGTTATAAACTGTATTTACTATAAAGTGTTCAATATGACACTAAAATTTTAAATAATTCTTTTTAACAATGATCTCATAATTCGATCATCCGCAGTTGGTTCTATGTCAAACTAGTACTTGAAACAATTCTTATAAAAAATATCTCATAATTCGAGCGCCCGCAAGTAATAGCTATTCCTCCCGCTAATTCCTGTGAATTTCATAGCGCCCGCATTTTCTCTATGCATCTATAGCGCCCGCATTTTCTTTATACATCAGATCTATAGCGTCCGCAATTTGTTATACATAATTATATGTTCTCTAGGATATTAATTTTTATACTAAAACTTGAAATAAATATATTTAAAATGGAAAAATATGGTGAAAATATCTTATTAAAAATTATTTCATAATTCGAGCACCCGCATGTAAGAAGTATACAGCCCGCTAATTCCTATGTATTTCATAGCGCCCGCATTTTCTCTATACATCTATAGCGTCCGCAGTATGTTATATGCTTAATATGATATTAATGTGTCTGCTTTTCATACAGTGATTTACCAGTGTGCTCTATGTTCAATATCAAACTAAAACTTGAAATAAAAACTAGTTTTTAAATGATCTCATAATTCGAGCACCGCAAGTAAATGCTATATCTCCCGCTAATGCATATGTATTCCATATCGCCCGCATTATCTATATACATCTATTGCGTCCGCAGTTTGTTATAATATAATTATGTTCAATATGTATGCTTGTCATACAGTGACATCGACGCATCTGCAATTTACCAGGCGTACTCTTAAATGAATTAAAACTACGAAATGTTTGGAAATTAAATCGTATTTCCTGAAATCACACCATGGTAGAATTTGAGATTTTTATCATGGGAAATTAATGTATATATATATATATCCAATAGCCCGTGTTGTTTTATCACCACTTATTTTAGTTCGTTAATTTGAGGAATTCTTACTAATGTCGTATTCATTACCGTAAAACCACAATAACAATTATTAAGCAACATATACATTTTCTAAGATATACATATCCACACAAATGTATCACTATATTTGCACACAGTCCTATTTTAATATCTGATTGGTATTCTTTTCATACTATAAATTGCCAAAAGCAAATTGCCAATATCGTACCAGAATAAACAACTTCTTTATTGTGTAATAAGTGTGCCATGAAAGGACATGCGCTACTGTTTATATGATTATGCTGATTGATACTCCACGTTGAGTGTGCTCACTGATCGGATTACACTGATTGCGATAACCGATGATGATAATGATTGAGCTTATTTACCCTCGCCTCCGGCGAACCATATGGGCGAGCGTACTAAGAAGTTTAGTTACACTCATATAATTATAAATTAATTAAAACTATTTTGGCAAACAATTCACAGAATTAAAGGTATAGCTTCAAAATACTGTACCATTATTAAAATACAAAAATGATTTGGCAATAGGTCCCCTTGAAAAGGCTAATTTCCTGGCAAAACACTACCAACAGGTCTCAGTGATTCAAATATGTCACCAGATACTATAAAATTTCAACAAACTTTTGAATCACAACATCAAAATGTAATAAATGAACCGCGAGGGGAAATGATATTCCTTTAAATCTTCCATTTTCATTGTCCGAGTTTAAATCTTGCATTAGTGACAGGCGTGATTCTGCGGCGGGACTAGATAGGATATCCTATTCTATTTAGACATATGCCGGATTCGGCCCATGAACTATGGCTGAAGCTTGTCAACAAGATATGGAGTAGTGGGTTGTACCCGATGGCCTGGAAGGATGCATGTGTGATACCACTTTATAAAAATGGAAAAGATAAAAATGAACCAAAATCTTACAGACCTATAAGCCTTACATCACACTCAGGCAAATTGCTTGAGGGAATGGTAAAGGCACGTTTAGAACATCACATAGAATTTTAAAAAAATATTAACTCCCATTCAATCTGGCCTTTGAAGGGGGAATGAGCACTCTAGATCAACTTGCTCAACTGCAGCAGGACGTACTCTATGTATGCTAAAAACAGAAAACGTTCAGTGCTGGCAATTTTCTTAGACCTTCAGGCCGCTTTTGACTTAACGTGGAACTTTGGAGTACTCTATAAATTAAAAGAGTACGGTATTCTTGCTTCCAATATAGCAGGGCCTTTCTGGAGAATAGGACTATTCAAGTAAAGGTTGGGAGCTCTCTCTCTCCCTCCCTCCCTCCCCCTCCCCCCTCCCTCCCTCCCCTTCCTCCCTCCCCCTCTCTCTCTCTCTCTCTCTCTCTCTCTCTCTCTCTCTGCAAAAGCAACTTTTGACAGAGGGACTCCTCAGGGCGCGATACTCTCACCTTTGCTCTTTTCTCTTATAATCAATGGTCTCCCAGATACTCTCCAAGGTTCTGGGATGGTTATTAGCCAGTTTACTGATGATTCGGGAACCTGGAAAATGGGGTCCAACTTGGTTAAACTAGTTTTATTTGGGAATCAGAAACAGCACAATTTCAACGTTAACTTAGGTGGAACACCAATTAAATTTGAAAGAGTTGCGAGATTCTTAGGTCTTCTTTTGGACGATAGGTTATCTTTCACGCAACACATTAAGGATTTGGTTACCCGGTGTGAAAAAGACTTAAATGTCATGAGGATGTTAAGAGGCACAGACTTTGGATCAGATAAGAACAGCCTCTTACTCATTTATAAGTCATTAATACGTTCAAAGATAGATTATGGTGCTCAAATCTATTCTTGTGCTGTGACATCTGAACTTAAAAAACTTGAAATAGTCCAAAATAAAGCCCTCATACTGGCTCTAGGAGCCATTCGCTCCACCCCTGGATATCTGTTGGAAGCGGAGACGAGTGTACCTCCTCTAAATATTAGACGCATGGAGCAAACTGTTAAATATTGGGCCCGGGCTCAAACTAGGCATAATGGTAATCCAGTGAAAGCCATCCTCGGGACAGGATACTTTGTCAAGGCACGCTTCAAAAATCCTGTCTTACCTTTTGGTGCTCAGGTCCAGGAACTTGCGGTGTCATGCGGTCTCAGTGGTGTGTAGGTAGCAGACTTCAGGCCGGGCCAGATTCCTCCATGAACCTTATCAGACCCAGATGTTGATACCGCCTTATCAGGAAAAGTGAAGAAATCTGATTTAACGTACCTCATTAAATCAGAACTACAGATTCATATAGAGAAAAATTACCTAGGTTATTTACAGATTTATACAGATGGATTAAAATGTTCCAATTCAGGAAAAGTAGCTGTTGCAGTGGCACTTCCATCAGAAAATTACACATTTGTAGAAAGGTTATCTAATAAACTATCCACCTACACTGCATAGCTATTGGCCATCAAAATGTCACTGTGCTGGATCATAGAGAACAAGCCATCCAAATGCATTATCCTCTCTGATTCTTTGTCCTCCCTGGTCTCATTGAAATCCAAAATAAGTCAATCGAGACCCGATATCTTAAGATCTATCATTGAACTTTACAATGATACCATAACTTTAGGATTAAAGGTTACACTGGTATGGTGTCCAGCACATGTAGGTATATCTGGGAATGAACAAGTGGATATGGCCTGAATCATAGCTCGGTTGATAATTGTGTGAGGCTCGCACCCACTGAAATGAACTATGTGGTTAGATCAGCCATGTTAGAGAGGTGGCGCAAGACCCTTGGTGGGCGGCCTTTTAGACAGAATGTTCGCAGAACCTCAGTGGGGCTTAGTCGACCTATCCAGTATTCTTGTTTCAAGAATGTTGAAAAGGCCATCACTCGACTGAGACTCGGGGCAAATCTGTTACCAGGCAATATGGGACAATATATTATTCCTGGCCTGGATCCTGAGAGGTGCACTGAACGGTGAAGGATTGTATTTCAACCTACATAATATCCTGGATCCGTGCAAGGCAGCTCGCAAATCAGTCTTTAGATCTGTCGCAATCTATATCTTGGACTGCGTAATGTCAGACAAGATATAGATTATCAACACATACTTGTCCCTTAATTGGCATGGAACCAGACTATAGATCTCCTAATTACATATAACCATTAAGGCAATATATGTGATGTCTTAATTAACAATGACAATTAGCCCAATGTAATTGATGTACAATAATGCATATACTGTTTATCTACACATATACAAAGGCATGTGGTGTCATCCACACATATTCAAATGCACGTAATGTTCATGCCTACAATTAGTTAAATGTGTAAAATTATATACATGGTTCTATTGGGCACAACAATCTGTGCCTCACATGATCATTGTGGTCATATTAACCATTATATAATGTCCACTATTATTAGCGATACAGTACTATACATCGTTATTATTAGACTAAAATACTGAGTTATTTATTTAGTGGTACACTTAAACATGGAGAAAACTAAGTCTGGATCCTGCCAATACAGCTCTAGAACCCGTGGCCCAATGGCAATGCTGGAGTCGTGGGAGAAAAACTAGCAATGCACGGAAAAAATGATCAGGAATCGCATAAAATAAACATTGAGAGTACTCCATCCTAAAATTAATATTCCTCCGCAACTTCTCTTCACAACATAATATGTAATAACCAATATCCTAATAACGTTATAGCATTTACTACTTGGAATCACCAATTATTGGGCCAATCTAGGAATATTCACTGAAGTGAAGCTTTGATGCTATAACATGTAACAATTTATAACAATAAATGCTCAACATGCTAAAAATGGACATTTCCCATAAATCATGTCATAGCTCATTTTAGTTACTGATATGAATATGTTATCACATCTGATCATTTTCAGTCAGAAACATGTAAACCTTTGTAGAAATGTTTAAATGTTCTGGACATATCAAATAATTATCTAGAAAATCCAGGTTATGTAAGCATGATTTTTAGTTAATAAGAAACTGTGTGGAGAAATATATTCCTAAACAGTGAGCACATCCTAAATGACTTGTTTTTTTGTAAATACACACACTTAGTAAAGGTGAGGTTATTTGTTTATTTATGACCACATTCTGTGTTTGGAAGGAATTCCACCCCATCTAAAACTCATTTGAAAGAGTAAGTGTCCAAAAACTGTCCAAAACTGCAAAAATTGGACACTCCCCTTATATCATAGCATATGGGCCTGAGTCAATAAAATATTAATGTTTGTAGAAATATATAAATCTTCTAGATACATCACATAATTGTTCAGAAAATCTAGGTTATCCAAATATGTACAATTGTGATGTGAAAATCTCAAAAGAAATGTTTTCTATATATTGCTCCATACTTATTATGGAATGGTTATTTGGCTTTGCAAAGTAATATTTAATAGGCAGAAGTCTTTTTTCTCCTGCCAATCACTCATTTGATAGTAACAGGATCCATTATAAAAACGGATTTTCCACCCAATTCCGTTTTTAGGACACATATCGGCCTATTTATGCCACATACTACAGGGAACTTTTGCAGACTGCCTAACAAAGACTCTACAAAGCGAGAGTAGTATTGAAGACACAACAAATAGTTGAGCAAAAGTTGGCTGTGTATTCGCGAAGAAACATCTCAATATACATCTAGGTGTGTATTCGCGAATAAACATGTCAATAAACATCTGAATAAACACCTGGCTGTGTATTCGCCAATAAACATCTGAATAACCAACTACCATCTACAAGCCAGCTTCACAGACCATAACAATTGATGTAGTGAACTAAAATATGTATTGTCAAACATAGGTCTAAGTGAACAGTTCAATAATCATACAGTTATTGGATTAGACGTTGTAAAGTCCATGATAGGGAACTTTTACCGAAATGTCTGGCCAGAAGGTGTTGTTTGTGTGTGTGCGTGCGTGCGTGCGTGCGCGCGTGCGCGCGTATGTGCGTGCGTGTGAAGGTAGGTAGGTAGGTACGCACGTAGGTAGGTAGGTAGGTACGTACGTAGGTAGATGGATGGATGGATGGATGGATGGATATTGACAATAAGAGAACTGTGGCATGATTTCATCATTGTGAAATATGTACATTACATTATAAATAAGTGCATGCATTGTGTACACAATTGCTCTAACGATATGTGTTGGTTATTAACATGTTCATATTAATACGTACGTAATCTTTGAAATAAACCCCACTTTCACACATTATGACACAATACACAGGATTAAGTAGACCTCTTAATAAGTGTCAGATAACACGTGCAAATTGATCTGAAACTGGTCTTATTACTGGGATAATAGTGTTATTTGGGACTGAAAAATTATTACTGAGTACCGGTCCTATTATAGAGGTTTATGTATTACTGAGTACCGGTCCTACTATAGAGGTTTATGTATTACTGAGTACCGGTCCTATTATAGAGGTTTATGTATTACTGAGTACCGGTCCTATTATAGAGGTTTATGTATTACTGAGTACCGGTCCTATTATAGAGGTTTATGTATTACTGAGTACCGGTCCTACTATAGAGGTTTATGTATTACTGAGTACCGGTCCTACTATAGAGGTTTATGTATTACTGAGTACCGGTCCTACTATAGAGGTTTATGTATTACTGAGTACCGGTCCTACTATAGAGGTTTATGTATTACTGAGCACAGGGATTCGGCACGTTTGGGGGTACTAGTATATATATTTAAGTACAGGGATTCTACTCTGTGGGATGTCAGATTTCGCATCGATCAGTAAAATGGCCCTATCTGAAACAAGTTTGTACAAAGCTGTTCAAATATAACGCCTATCCCGAGTCTTTATATTGTTCTTCAAATAAAACACAACTTTAAGCTGCATGCATGTACACGAGCGTTCTGATTGGATTATGATTATTCTTCATATATAAAAAAACATCTTGTTACATTCTAATAATCCAATCAGAACGCTCGTTTCAACGCTCGTTTCAACGCGAATTGTGCCGCTTTAGAAATTTTCAAAACAAATTGAAAATGCTACGAAATCTCTTTTTGACGTACATTTTTGCCGAATAAACCTACACGTTAGTGGAAACACATTTTATTGATAATGTTATTCACAGTTAAAACTCACCCGTCGAAGATTGTTTGTTGTTGCTGACAGAACCCGTGTCCTAGTATGGAACTGTGACCTGCTATGGCCAATGTCTGTGGCAATTGCTTGCAAAGTATACATGCATGCAGCTTAAAGTTGTGTTTTATTTGAAGAACAATATAAAGACTCGGGATAGGCGTTATATTTGGACAGCTTTGTACAAAATTGTTTCAGATAGGGCCATTTTACTGATCGATGCGAAATCTGACATCCCACAGAGTAGAATCCCTGTACTTAAATATATATACTAGTACCCCCAAACGTGCCGAATCCCTGTGTTACTGAGTACCGGTCATATTATAGAGGTTTATATATTACTGAGTACCGGTCCTATTATAGAGGTTTATGTATTACTGAGTACCGGTCCTATTATAGAGGTTTATGTATTACTGAGTACAGGTCCTATTATAGAGGTTTATATATTACTGAGTACCGGTCCTATTATAGAGGTTTATGTATTACTGAGTACCGGTCCTATTATAGAGGTTTATATATTACTGAGTACCGGTCCTATTATAGAGGTTTATATATTACTGAGTACCGGTCCTATTATAGAGGTTTATGTATTACTGAGTACCGGTCCTACTATAGAGGTTTATATATTACTGAGTACCGGTCCTATTATAGAGGTTTATGTATTACTGAGTACCGGTCCTATTATAGAGGTTTATGTATTACTGAGTACCGGTCCTATATAGAGGTTTATATATTACTGAGTACCGGTCCTACTATAGAGGTTTATACCATTGAAATATAGAGGAAATAAATCCGGACTGAGAAAAACTTGTCTTAATAGCGTTGTCGTCTTAATATAGCCTTATGTGTGGTGTTTATGAGGGTTTATATGATAGTTCTTCACGAAAACTCGACTACAGGCCCATAATAAGGAACATAACTATGCAGAAAGAAAACATGCATGCAATTGCATATTGTTCTCTAAACAGTTATATAGATTCACTCTAATTGAGTATGATTAAATCGTGGATGTCTCTCAGATACTGACATGTCATCTAGGGACATATCTACGGAGTTTTGGGTAGTATGTGGTAATCGTCTAGCACAGCTGTCCTTCGAGCGCTTCTCACTAGACAGTCGTTCTCCTCTTCCTAACTCTTTACGTCTAATAATCAAATACACCCATAGGTTGAGACAGCCTCCAATATTTGAGAATGTCGTTACGAGATGGAAGACAGGCTGGGGTACTGGTTCGTCCACGAGTGCCCATACTCCATACAACGCCATTGCCCACCACTGGATAAAGAATGCGACCACGAAGAGCGTCATAGCTCGTGCAGCACGATGAGACGCTCGCATGGAAGCGGACATACTACCGAGTGCTTGCTTTATAGCCTCGGTCTGGTCGTGGATACGTTTCCATGTTATGATGTACATAACTGTATTCACGATTAACACAAGGAGGAGAGGAACCGTAGTGAAGCAGATGTTAGCGACATTGCCGTTGATGCCGTCAAAGTAACAACTGAAAATGGTAAGGATAAATTATTAAGAATGGTCATTTGCTACGTAAATAAACAGCGCTATTTGTGAATTATAGCGGGCGTAAGGTTTATAGAGTTGCAATAGAAATATACCTATCATCGGTGTTGCCCTATCACCGGTGTATACCTATCATCGATGTTGCCCTATCACCGGTGTATACCTATAATCGGTGTCGATCTATCACCGGTGTATACCTATCATCGGTGTTGACCTATCACCGATGTATACCTATCATCGGTGTTGACCTATCACCGGTGTATACCTATCATCGGTGTGATTTGTTTCTGGAGGATTAAAATCGAGTCGACAGATTAGGTTATTTGACAAATCGCCAGCTTTTATTGGTGGATGAAGATCCAGGGTGCCAATCGATCCGAGCAGTATTTAAGGAACGGACTGGTACACCCTCATGACAGAATTCAACACACCCAGTGGGATTCGAGCGATGAGGTGGTGATTTAATGTCAACGACTTTAACCACTCGGCCACGAAGCCCCAACCCCTTCATAGGTGTGATACATTGAAGATCACTTTATGTTATGCTCACCAGTTTGGGGGTTGTGATGATAGTGCAGTGGTAGTCGGTAGTGCGGAGTCGCCATTGAGGTAAGTGTTCGAAAATCGCCCTATGCATTTAAGGAATAAACTCAAACTGGGTTGCGTTCTTTGGGGTATTATACAATACAGTTGCCCTGTTCTAGCAAAGCTTTATGATGTAACGCATTGTCATTTAATTTGTTAATAGTTATGCATGAAACATTCGTATCATTTTCTCTACTAAGCAAATAAATAACTGTCATGGTGCAGCCATGTCTCGGTAAATGAAAGCTATGAAATTATGTGTACCTATAAGATAGATCAAGCTTAATACAGTGTGTGCTCCACAGGGTATGAACACATGGTTTCAGGTTCAAAACCAAAACAACATGTTTTTACTAGTTTCAAGAACATTATGAAACACCATATGCCTAAGCAAGTTGTATGTATCAAGCATGTGGTGTATCAATATGTTCTTAAAAACATTAAGACAGTTGGGTTTTTTTCTGAACCCGAAAGTGTCTATGGTAGGATGTGTAAATCACGGTATATGTACAAAGAAACAGTTAATTGATAGATAACGCCTGCTTGATTAATTACTGGAACCTCCAGCAATGATGGGCAAGTAATTTGAAGTCAACGACTTTAATCACTCGGCCATGCAGCCTCTTCCCTCCCCCCAATATGTTACAACACACAAAACCAAGATGCAATGTTGAATGAAAATAACATTTAGAAGAGTACATGCATATAAATTGAATGTGTGAACACTGCTGTATCAATCACTGGTTTCCAACGGTACCAAAACATGTGTGAACAATGCTGTATCAAGCACTGGTTTCCAACGGTACCAAAACATGTGTGAACAATGCTGTATCAAGCACTGGTTTCCAACGGTATCAGAGCATGTGTGCACAATGCTGTATCAAGCACTGGTTTCCAACGGTATCAGAGCATGTGTGCACAATGCTGTATCAAGCACTGGTTTCCAACGGTATCAGAGCATGTGTGAACAATGCCGTACCAAGCACTGGTTTCCAACGGTATCAAAACATGTGTGAACAATGTCGTACTAAGCACTGGTTTCCAACGGTATCAGAGCATGTGTGAACAATGCCGTACCAAGCACTGGTTTCCAACGGTATCAGAGCATGTGTGAACAATGCCGTACCAAGCACTGGTTTCCAACGGTATCAGAGCATGTGTGAACAATGCCGTACCAAGCACTGGTTTCCAACGGTATCAGAGCATGTGTGAACAATGCCGTACTAAGCACTGGTTTCCAACGGTATCAGAGCATGTGTGAACAATGCCGTACCAAGCACTGGTTTCCAACGGTATCAAAACATGTGTGAACAATGTCGTACTAAGCACTGGTTTCCAACGGTATCAGAGCATGTGTGAACAATGCCGTACCAAGCACACTGGTTTCCAACGGTATCAGAGCATGTGTGCACAATGCTGTATCAAGCACTGGTTTCCAACGGTATCAGAGCATGTGTGCACAATGCTGTATCAAGCACTGGTTTCCAACGGTATCAGAGCATGTGTGAACAATGCCGTATCAAGCACTGGTTTCCAACGGTATCAGAGCATGTGTGAACAATGTCGTACCAATCACTGGTTACCAACGGTATCAGAGCATGTGTGAACAATGCCGTACCAAGCACTGGTTTCCAACGGTATCAGAGCATGTGTGAACAATGCCGTACCAAGCACTGGTTTCCAACGGTATCAGAGCATGTGTGAACAATGCCGTACCAAGCACTGGTTTCCAACGGTATCAAAACATGTGTGAACAATGTCGTACTAAGCACTGGTTTCCAACGGTATCAGAGCATGTGTGAACAATGCCGTACCAAGCACTGGTTTCCAACGGTATCAAAACATGTGTGAACAATGCTGTATCAAGCACTGGTTTCCAACGGTATCAAACCATGTGTGCACAATGCTGTATCAATCACTGGTTTCCAACGGTATCAGAGCATGTGTGAACAATGCTGTATCAAGCAATGGTTTCCAACGGTATCAGAGCATGTGTGAACAATGCCGTACCAAGCACTGGTTTCCAACGGTATCAGAGCATGTGTGCACAATGCTGTATCAAGCACTGGTTTCCAACGGTATCAGAGCATGTGTGAACAATGCCGTACCAAGCACTGGTTTCCAACGGTATCAGAGCATGTATGCAGAATGCTGTATCAAGCACTGGTTTCCAACGGTATCAAAGCAACATTACTGTATTTGTCTTCTTCTAAATTAAACAGAATGCACCATGTTTGTCTTTTGGAGACTAAGTGGCCCTTTTATCCAGTTGAAACACAGTAGTGGAACCGATCATTTACAGTTGGTGACATGTTGTGGGACTTCCGTTGAATGGATACGATGGCCGTCTCGTAAGCGATGAGTGTAAGATCGACCCCCCGCATTTCACATCCCCTAAACAATGGTGGAAATGCACTTACATCCAAACTGTCCACCCGCTCTCCGTCATGTCGATGGATACCGCCAGGAAGTGATCTGACGGGTATTAAGACATATGCCCTCAGAAATTGTATGTAAATAACATGCAATATAAATAATACAATTATTAAACCATACTTGGTAATAATACAATTATTGTTGCCTTTTATAATGAATATCTGTTTAAGGTTATGCATTTTTATTTCTTAGAACGTAAAATAGGCATCGTTCATGGTAACAATTACACAAACTAAGCATTTTGTAGCACATATTTTCATAAAAGTGTGAAAAGTTATTTATCTATTTATCACCAATTTGGGTTCAGCTAATTGATAAGTTATTGTTCCTCTGAAAACGTGTCAAATTGTAGGTGCAAACAGATTGAGACAAGCTGGTGTTTGAGACCAAGACCGATGGCATGACAAAGTAACCACTGATTACTTAATTTCCTATGTTTGCACAACAATTAGCCAAGCCTGAAAATGACCTTATATTAGTAGAGACGTTAACTTCCCACAGACGAATATGTAGTCCAGTGGTAACACGCTGGACTGGTAATCCAGGGATCGCAGGTTCGATCCTCCGTCTGACCCTAATAAAATTAACAGTCTTTCAGATGGGACGTTAAACCGAGGATCTAGTGTCGGTGCTTTACACCGTGCACGTAAAATAACCAGAGGAGACTCTGGAATGGGTGTCTGTCTGTATCATTGCACTATCCTCCAAAAATCTAAAATGACTAATCTCTTCAGGAGGCGTCGCTCATATGGGCAACCGGTAGCGACGATAAATAAACGCAACCCACACACACACAGTCATACCAACTTGACTGCAGAGAAATAAAGATCTAGAATTTATATTTATTCTGACGTCCTATCTACTATTCCAGAAATAAATACACGCGTGAGCGCGGTGTAAAAGACACTACATTCGAGCTAAATCAAATTTGTATCATTTTCATGTACGTTACGTAAGTATGACAGCAACTTCTGCAAGATACGAAATAAAGGAAAGGAATTGAACGACATGTGTAGTCATGCCAACTCGCTATCATACTAATACTACTCAATAATTAAGTGAACTATGCTGTACTCACAATGTTCCATTCGGGCCAAGCTGTCCCAATATACCCACAATAGTTGCACCGATAAATGGAACTCCAAACGTCCAAAGCAAGAGTATCCAGTCACGTCGACCGAAGTTCAGATTTTTATCAAAATACATCAGCATGAATGCATTTAATGCAACTATATTAACCATGAGGTTTTGAGCCGTAATGAACAAAGCGATGTTAAATCCATAAAATTCACACAGTTCTTTCGGGTACACGTGATTTTTCACAATCACAATATGCATGTGGTCTGCAAAATGTGATACATTAAACAAACCATCGCATACGGCCAAATATACAATAAATCGCTCACTCTTTGACCAGCGGGTGAAGAAGGTGCGATAACTCTGCCGCGTGAACGACAATGTAATAGCGATTACAGCGCATATGAAGCTGCTACTGATGCAGAATAAGGCTGGAATGTGAATGTAATAAAATGAGCCATTGTCTAGTCCGTATACAGGGAGATCATATCCGGTTTGTGCGCCAGGTGGTGTCCCCTCCTCACTTGTAGTATTAAACATCGCTGTATACTTGACTGGCCAAATCACTATGTGAACTACAGTTTATATTATTTGAATTTACACAGTGTATACATGTACATGTATTTACTTAATAGTTGTTCAGTGACAATATGCACAATCTATCTGAGTCCGCCGAAAACATACACAACTTCTTTACAAGCCAATAGCACTCTTATCCAACTCTCGATAACATAGCACCGCTAGTATTGCGTGGTCTATCTATGATTTCATGTGTAGTATAGTTCAACACATTGGCAATGTCCTGCACTAGTTAATACAGGTCCGCTAGAATTGTTTGGTCTATCTATGATTTCATGTGTAGTATAGTTCAACACATTGGCAATGTCCTGCACTAGTTAATACAGGTCCGATAGAATTGCTTGGTCTATCTATGATCGTGAAGTATAGTTCAACACATTGGCAATGCCCTGCACTAGTTAATGTTGCTCAGTTTCATAACCACAAAGTCTATGCATTCATATAACGAATCCAGTTCTGAATACAGACACATCTGTCGAAGGCCTCATGTCAATAAGCAATATACTTGTATTAAGCTGTTAGTTACAGGACTTCCGCCTTTGCCATTAGGTAATTGATTTTACTTTGTTGTGCAACCACTATCCAAAACAAAACAGCTTCTTATTTCACTTCTGGAGTGGCTGCTTGTCGTAAACATATGTTGTTACAGAGAACACTATATTTGCAGAATGTAAACGAATGACATGTCTTGTTATACAATTAATGTTCTTATATACTTCTACGTGATTGTTTAAGACAAGTTTGAATGTATATATAATATAAAATTTAATTAATTTAAATTGTAGATATTGAATCTGTATACCATGGATATTGAATCTGTATACCATGGATATATAGGTTGATTGTTTGTATGTGTTTTTAAGAAACATACACAATGAAAATATCAAACACTGAATAATATACCATTCAAGTGAGTATTATATGACTTCACGGCATATCCTCTATATTGTAATAATGCACACGCTCGGATACTATAGTTTCATAATAAACATCGCCAGAGTAGGCACGAATTAATGCTGTAAGTACGTGTACTTTTAATGATGTAGAGTAATTTATGACGTTGCCTCTTCTCTCTCCCTCGTGGCGATGGATTTCATCAGGAATGAGGTCTCGAGAGTGATTAATATAAGTTGTAAACACTTGTTTCGCAATCGAGCTAAATTAAATTTGTATAAACTAATGAATGACGCATGTCGTGCTTTCACAATTAGCACAGGAGACACGTGTGTCCGTAATAATCACGTTAGCACTGTATCCACGAACACTGTTCACTGCTGCTCTTGTTTCGAACGCTTCATAATGACACGTGTGTCCATATTCAAACGCAAAGGCATTTATCTCTGTTTATGTCTTGTTTTCTCTTCCTTGTGTAATTTATCATTTAAAATAGTCCAAATTTAGAGTTATATGATTGCTCGGTTACTTTTAAATTGTCTTATCCAAGGTGCATAGATATCGGTAACGTAGGATAGATACTATATTTAAAATCGCATGTACGTTGCATGACAACGTGCCGCATCCTGGACTTGCACGTTATCAAATTCAATATTGCATTCACAAAATTGTTTGCTTACACAATCAACAATTAACTATCACAGTGAACTTAATATTGCTCAATTTAATTAATCGTTGCACTAATTGGTGATTGCACATTCGCTAAGTATGCGGAAACAAAATTATTTCAATATCCCGTTTCTCCCTATATGCCATATTCTTAAAATGTTTTAGTTGTCAACACCCCATGTTTGAAGAGATTTTGAAATCTTCCCAACTTTACAGGCCGTAAGATAAACAATGGTTCACGATAATGAAACATTTTATTTTAAGTCCTGATATGATTTTCATGTGAACGTCGTGATAGCGTTGTGACGGTAGTGTGTTTTAGTCAGAGTGATAACTCCAGTTTTCCATAATAATTGTTTACTTCTGGATAGAAGCAACAAACTTACCATGGCAATAGATGAATACCAGAAGATTATTTTAAGATCGAGATCCACGTCTGAAATTCAAGATGGACGCCGTTTTTCAAGATGGCCGCCAATATGGCTGCTGCAGGTAAGACAATCTTGTTCATATCAATTTATTTTAACATATACATTGTATTGAATTTGTTTTGTGAAAGAATAATAAAATATAATTATTTCTGTTAATAGTATACAATCACACTGGCATAAAACATTAAATCACAGTGGTGGATCCAGTCGCAGTTGAAATTCAATAGGTGCCAGCCCTAAATTGTGGCAAACTGTTTTGTTTCAGGAAAATATTACAGACAATCACTGAATGTTGGATTGTCCCCATACAGTTTCAAATGTAACATCTTTAACTGGAACTTAGCCTCCTGGTTACATTGCCACCCCTCGTAACATGAAAACCTGGATCCGCCACTAAAATGTGCCTTAATGTCAGGTTATTAATAGTATACCGTGATCACCTCATATCTTTGTTTATTCAGGTGGCTGGAGCATCTTAGTGCCATGAACGATACAGATAACGGCGTCAGTTTGAACATGTCATGGTCAGTTTTCCATGCAGATATGCAGTTACTTGACACTGACTCACCCGTTGACATAAGTACATTGTTACCTCTCTTTCCTGAGCAAACCAAATCGGTAACAATGATTCGTCATTCAATGGATATCATGGAGAAGATTGTTATTTATTTGAACACCAGTCATCGCCTGTGATCAGCCTCTAATCGATTTGTAGTTATGTTTGGTGGCCTTCATACTGAGTTGGCAGCACCGAAAACAATCGGTGACTTGCTTCAAGAAAGCGGGTGAAGTAATGCCATCACAGAAGCTAATATAGCTACTCCTGGATCGAGTCATTTCCTAAGGCCACAAATATAGCACGTACAAGGCACGCTCACCAAGTCACATCATGTTCCCTTTTCATTCTGAGATGTAAGCAGTATATTGCATACATTGAGCATAGTATCAATGCCTCAGAAGGAAGGTCCTGCGATGTCTTTCGAACGTTGGTGTCAACAGAGACATGATGATAGTGCACAATTTCAGTTTTGGTCATTGATATTGAAGTTTGAGCAATTAATACTCATATTCATTAGATATTTGAGAAGGGAATTTTGGCCGCCATCTTGATTTTTGGAAGTGGGTCTCGATCTTAAAATAATCTTCTGGTATTTACCTATTACCATGGTAAGTTTGTTGCTTCTATCCAGAAGTGAACAATTGTTATGTCTATCACTCTAACTATTTGTTCACTTCATGTTTTGAAAGGTCAGGAGTTCTCGCCCAGCTGTAGCCGTTACGAGTGTCCCCATGTGCAAGGCATTTACATTCCACATTTCCACTCTTCTTTCTCCCTCATGGCGACGGATTCCACCAAGAATAATGTCTCGAGAGCGATTAATCTTATGTTGTAAAACTTCACAATCGAACTAAAATAAATTGGTATAGACAAAACTAAGCTGAATAATATATTAACAGAATAACATGTAAAACTATTCATACTTACAATAGTACATATGTAGGCTTAATTACTCAATAACCTCTGTTAGTCACAGTCCACTGTTGGCGATTCTCAACAATGTGACACTATATTCCCTTACTTACAAACGTACACGATGTCAAATACACCATTTCTCTTATACACTCATCAAAGGCACATGGTCCAAAAAATAATTCGAGAAGCGGCTAACGAAATAGCAGCACCTATATCGACTTAGTTTAGTACACTTCTTGATAATTCTGTATTTCCTTAGCATAGCACCAATCTATAAAAAGGCAGAGACATGGATTCCTATCATCCGTCCAGTTGTATAGGCAAGGTAATGGAACGTTGTATTCATAAATACCTCTATTACTACGTAAACCAAAGACGGATGGTGTCAAGATCGACAACGCAGTTTGCAAAATCTGCATTGCAGATATGAAATCAAGTGGATGAACATCTATCTTACACAAGCACATTAGTCGTCGCCATTGCATATATCACACAGCATTATACACTACAGTGTACATACTATCCGGTGCTATGTCTGTACACTGACAGCAATAGTGTACATACTATCCGGTGCTATGTAGGTACACTGACAACAATAGTATACATACTAGCCGGCGCTATGTCGGTACACTGACAACAATAGTGTACATAATAGCCGGTGCTATGTCGGTACACTGACAGCAATAATGTACATACTAGCCGGTGCTAAGTCGGTACACTGACAGCAATAGTGTACATACTATCCGATACTATGTCGGTACACTGACAGCAATAGTGTACATACTATCCGATACTATGTCGGTACACTGACAGCAATATTGTACATACTATCCGGTGCTATGTCTGTACACAGACGGCAATAATGTACATACTATCCGATGCTATGTCGGAACACTGACAGCAATGGTGTACATGCTATCCGCTGCTATGTCGGTACACAGCAGCAGTGTACATACTATCCGGTACTATGTCAGTACACAGCAACATTGTATATACTATCCGGTACTATGTCTGTACACTGACAGCAATAGTGTACATACTATCCGGTGCTATGTAGGTACACTGACAGCAATAGTGTACATACTATCCGGTGCTATGTAGGTACACTGACAGCAATGGTGTACATGCTATCCGCTGCTATGTCGGTACACTGACAGCAATAGTGTACATGCTATCCGCTCCTATGTCGGTACACTGACAGCAATGGTGTACATGCTATCCGCTGCTATGTCGGTACACTGACAGCAATGGTGTACATGCTATCCGCTGCTATGTCGGTACACTGACAGCAATAGTGTACATACTATCCGGTGCTATGTCAGTACACTGACAGCAATAGTGTACATACTACCAGGTGCTATGTCGATACACTGACAGCAACAGTCTACATACTACCAGGTGCTATGTCGATACACTGAAAGCAGTAGTGTACATATTATCCGGTGCTATGTCGGAACACTGACAGCAATAGTGTACATATTATTCGCTACTATGTCTGTACACTGACAGCAATAGTGTACATATTATCCGGTGCTATGTCGATACAATCACAGCAATAGTGCACATGCTATCCGCTCCTATGTCGGTACACTGACAGCAATGGTGTACATGCTATCCGCTGCTATGTCGGTACACTGACAGCAATGGTGTACATGCTATCCGCTGCTATGTCGGTACACTGACAGCAATAGTGTACATACTATCCGGTGCTATGTCGGTACACTGACAGCAATAGTGTACATACTACCAGGTGCTATGTCGATACACTGACAGCAACAGTCTACATACTACCAGGTGCTATGTCGATACACTGAAAGCAGTAGTGTACATATTATCCGGTGCTATGTCGGAACACTGACAGCAATAGTGTACATATTATTCGCTACTATGTCTGTACACTGACAGCAATAGTGTACATATTATCCGGTGCTATGTCGATACAATCACAGCAATAGTGCACATGCTATCCGGTACTATGTCGGTACACTGAAAGCAATAGTGTACATAGTATACGGTGCTATGTCGGTACACTGACAGCAATAGTGTACATACTATGCGGTGCTATATCGGTACACTGACAGCAATAGTGTACACACTATCCGGTGCTATGTAGGTACACTGACAGGGATTGTGTACATACTATTCGGTGCTATGTGGGTACACTGACAGCAATAGTGTACATACTATCCTGTACTATGTCGGTGCACAGCAACAATGTACATACTATCCGTTTCTATGTCGATACATTGACATCAATGGTGTACATACTATCCAATATTATGTCTGTACACTGACAGCAGTAGTGTGCATACTATCCGGTACTATATCGGTACACTGAAAGCAGTAGTGTACATATTATCCGGTGCTATGTCGGTATACTGACAGCAACAGTTTACATACTACCAGGTGCTATGTCGATACACTTACCGCAATAGTGTACATATTAGCCGGTGCTATGTCGGTACACTGACAGCAATAGTGTACACTATTCGGTACTATGTCGGTACACAGCAACACTGTACATATTATCCGGTGCTATGTTGATACAATCACAGCAATAGTATACATACTATCCGGTACTATGTCGGTACACTGAAAGCAGTAGTGTACATGTTATCTGGTGCTATGTCGGTACACTGACAGCAATAGTGTACATATTATCCGTGCTATGTCGATACAATCACAGCAATAGTGTACATACTATCCGGTACTATGTCTGTACATGGAAAGCAATAGTGTACATATTATCCGGTGCTATGTCGGTATACTGACAGCAGTAGTGTACATACTATCCGGTGCTATGTAGATACACTGACAGTAATAATGTACATACTATCCGTTACTATGACTGTACACTGACAGCAATAGTGTACATAATATCCGGTGCTATATATGTACACTGACAGCAATAGTGTACATACTATCCGGTATCATGTCTGTACACTGACAGCAATAGTGTACATACTATCCGGTGCTATGTAGGTACACTGACTGCAGCAATGTACATATTATCCCGTGCTATGTAGGTACACTGACAGCAATAGTGTACATACTATCCGCTACTATGTAGGTATACTGACAGCAATGTATATACTATCCGGTGCTATGTCGGTACACTGACAGCAATAGTGTACATACTATCCGGTACTATGTCGGTGTACAGCAACAATGTACATACTCTCCGGTGCTATGTAGGTACACTGACAGCAATAGTGTACATACTATCCGGTACTATGTCTGTACACTGAAAGCAATAATGTACATATTATCCGGTGCTATGTCGGTATACTGACAGCAGTAGTGTACATACTACCCGGTACTATGTCGATGCACATTAACAATGTACATACTATCCGCTGCGATGTCGGTACACTGACAGCAATAGTGTACTCACTATCCGGTGCTATGTAGGTACACTGACAGC
This sequence comes from Archivesica marissinica, assembly GCA_014843695.1. Lineage (NCBI taxonomy): Eukaryota > Metazoa > Mollusca > Bivalvia > Venerida > Vesicomyidae > Archivesica > Archivesica marissinica. The sequence continues at coordinate 51,030,292 of CM026391.1, forward strand.
AATAGTGTGCATACTATCCGGTGCTATGTCGGTGAACAGCAACAATGTACATATTATCCGGTGATATGTCGGTACACTGACAGCAATAGTGTACATACTCTCCGGTACTATGTCTGTACACTGACATCAATAGTGTACGCACTATCCGGTGCTATGTCGGTATACTGACAGCAATAGTGTATATACTATCCGATACTATGTCGGTACACTGACAGCAATAGTGTACGCACTATCCGGTGCTATGTAGGTACACTGACAGCAATAATGTACATACTACCCGGTACTATGTCGATGCACATTAACAATGTACATACTATCCGCTGCGATGTCGGTACACTGACAGCAATAGTGTACTCACTATCCGGTGCTATGTAGGTACACTGACAGCAATGGTGTACATACTATCCGGTACTATATCTGTACACTGACATCAATAGTGTACATACTATCCGGTACTATGTATGTACATTGACAGCAATATTGTACATACTATCCGGTACTATGTCGGTACACTGAAAGCGGTAGTGTACATATTATCCGGTGCTATGTCGGTACACTGACAGCAATAGTGTACATACTATTCGGTACTTTGTCTGTACACTGACAACAATAGTGTACATACTATCCGGTGCTATGTCGGTACACTGACAGCAATAGTGTGCATACTATCCGGTGCTATGTCGGTACACTGACAGCAATAGTGTACATACTATTCGGTACTTTGTCGGTACACTGACAGCAATAGTGTACATACTATTCGATACTTTGTCTGTACACTGACAGCAATAGTGTACATACTATCCGGTGCTATGTCGGTACACTGACAGCAATAGTGTACATACTATTCGGTGCTATGTCGGTACACTGACAGCAATAGTGTACATACTATCCGGTACTATGTCGGTACACTGAAAGCGGTAGTGTACATATTATCCGGTGCTATGTCGGTACACTGCCAGCAATAGTGTACATACTATTCGGTACTTTGTCTGTACACTGACAACAATAGTGTACATACTATCCGGTGCTATGTCGGTACACTGACAGCAATAGTGTACATACTATCCGGTGCTATGTCGGTACACTGACAGCAATAGTGTACATACTATTCGGTACTTTGTCGGTACACTGACAGCAATAGTGTACATACTATTCGGTACTTTGTCTGTACACTGACAGCAATAGTGTACATACTATCCGGTGCTATATCGGTACACTGACAGCAATAGTGTACATACTATCCGGTGCTATGTCGGTACACTGACAGCAATAGTGTACATACTATCCGGTGCTATGTCGGTACACTGACAGCAATAGTTTACATACTATCCGGTGCTATGTAGGTACACTGACAGCAATGGTGTACATACTATCCGATACTATGTCGATACACTGACAGCAATATTGTACATACTATCCGGTACTATGTCTGTGCACAGCAACAATGTACATACTATCCGATGTTCTTCTGCTACAATGACTGCAACAGCTTACATTCTATCCGATGTTATACAGTTACACTGACAGCAACTGTTTACATACTATCATATGCTCTACTGTTAAACGGACAGCAACTGTTTACATACTATCCGATGCTCTACTGTTACACTGACAGCAACTGTTTACATATTATCATATGCTCTACTGTTACACTGACAGCAACTGTTTACATACTATCCGATGCTCTACTGTTACACTGACAGCAACTGTTTACATACTATCCTATATTATACTAGTACACTGACAGCATATGTTTACATATTATCCTATGCTCTACTGTTACACTGACAGCAACTGTTTACATACTATCCTATGCTCTACTGTTACACTGACAGCAACTGTTTACATACTATCCTATGCTCTACTGTTACACTGACAGCAACTGTTTACATACTATCCTATATTATACTAGTACACTGACAGCATATGTTTACATATTATCCTATGCTCTACTGTTACACTGACAGCAACTGTTTACATACTATCCTATGCTCTACTGTTACACTGACAGCAACTGTTTACATACTATCCTATGCTCTACTGTTACACTGACAGCAACTGTTTACATACTATCCTATGCTCTACTGTTACACTGACAGCAACTGTTTACATACTATCCGATGCTCTACTGTTACACTGACAGCAACTGTTTACATACTATCCGATGCTCTACTGTTACACTGACAGCAACTGTTTACATACTATCCTATGCTCTACTGTTACACTGACAGCAACTGTTTACATACTATCCGATGCTCTACTGTTACACTGACAGCAACTGTTTACATACTATCCGATGCTCTACTGTTACACTGACAGCAACTGTTTACATACTGTACGATGTTCTACTGTTACACTGACAGCAACTGTTTACATACTATCCGATGCTCTACTGTTACACTGACAACTGTTTACATACTGTACGATGTGCTACTGTTACACTGTCATACCTCTCTTATTATTATTATATTTATGTAACATATGTATTCGCACGTTCATTAAAAAAATTATAGTTTGTCATTCATTATATGTATATATATACTCAATTCCAAAATAAAGTGTGCACTTTGTTTTCTGTGATTTCTCATCGCCTATTTAACCGAAAGCTTATACATTTGGTACCAAACTTTAGATCAGACCCTGTAGAATATGGCAAACATATAGATTTTAAGTCATGGTCAGTTTAAGATGCTTTTTTATGCGAGAAAGGAGACGGTGCTAAAATCAAAGTTGCAAAAGTACTCGAAGCATCAGGTCACATTCAATAATGCATTTAAAGTTGTTTTAATCGCCGTTCTGGTGGTTTTTTTCGATCAGTATCTTGTGAGTAGTAGAAGTCCGCCACTTTGTTTTGAGGAGTCAATTTTTTAATACCATTGGTCGATGTTTTTCCCGTTTAATCTATTTATAGTCGATCGTAGCAGACGACGTTACAACCGCCAGTGATACAACGACAGTAATTGAGCAGACGGTATTTAAAGCGCATCATCATGTGCAAGTTGTTTACTATTTGCATGATATCTTATATACAGGTAAGGTTACTGGGAAAGGGCATCACTCATTTAATACTCTTATATACGAGGAGGATACAATACTGCAGCGCAAATTATAATAGCAAAAAGAAGATACAATTGATATCTGTATACACATTTTTATTGACATTATTATGACCAAAACATAGTGTACATTATAAAATAATATGTAATCAGTTTTCTTTAACAATATGTACATTTTTGAGCCATTATACACAAACTATATCAGTAACGTAGCTAATACCCATATGTGTACGATACATAAGTCTTTTTTGCGATAACCCGTTTGTCAAAGACTAATTCATAGTCCTTCCTTTCACACTTAGTAACTATGTGTGCAGTATCTCTTAACTGTTGCGATTGTATGCGCATCCACAACCGATAACACGGCATTTGGGCGTTTTGTTAGAAAGTCTGTAAGAACGTCAAAATTCACATTCAACTTGTTTCTACAGTTTAGAGTTATGCCACGTATTTTGCAAGGAGTAAGGTTGTCGTCTTTATCTGGCTTTTGTAGTCGGTAGGCATACATTTTAGGCACCCCTGTCACAAAGGTTAGCATGCGATTGTTTGGAACTTCGTCTGTTAAGTCACCTAGGAAATCCCCCAGTTTTGGTTTCTGTTCTCCTGGTTTGGTGGAGAAGATGGTCGAGTCTGTATCTGCGTATAGTGCTCTGGATCCTAACTGTTCTAGATACGAATACAACTTCAGTCGAGCTTGCGCAGTTGTATACGCTGCAATAATGACATTGGTTTTGGGATTTGAGTCTACAAAGTCATGTTTGCATTTCCAACGCATTTCAACAAATTCATCAGACACGTAATTGACGCAAGTCAGAAGTCAACTTATCGAAATATACTGATGGGTCATCTACTATGTCTACATGGGCCATGTTGGATCTTTGTCCGAATTTCCCCCAAAAGGAGTTGAGCATAAGTTTGGCAAGTGCTCGCAAACCTTTGTTTTTCTGGATTTTGTGATAATCCAACAATATTCCTTCTTTCTCATGATACAGCTGTATATCGTGTCTGCTTCGGTTTGACACCAATCAGGCCAACCACTCGCTTCTTGTTTTATTTTCAGGAATGTGTTAACGTACTCCGTAAACAGTCCACCTGTCTTAGTCAATGGGTCATATCGCGATACTTGATCAAAGTGCCACACCTCAAATATCTTGTCAATCTGATACCCCTCCTGCACAGCCTTTTTAACCTCATCTATCACCCCAAGTCCCCGTCATAGAACGTTCGTCGTCAGTATGTATACATTTGTCTTGACATTGGTTTTCTGCACAAATCTTACAAAGATGAAACAGCAATTTACCGTTCATTTTACATGGCAAGACAGGATGAAAAAGATCCCTTGGTGGTATAACTTTACATTTTATGAGACCTTCATAACTGTCCAATGTGGTAAATGTTCAGTGATGATTTCAGGATGACCTAAAGGAATTTTCCCTTTATTATTCACCCATGGATACAGAGAGGTGACATCATAGTAGTCGATGTCTTCGTCAATAGAAGCCTCTTTGTACAATGTATAGGCCTCGGTACGACCACCGTAAAAAGCGTCCCTTGGTTCTAATGGAGTAACCAATTCCAGTTTGTCAATATACGACTTCATAGCGGAATTCTCGTGACACTGTTTATCAAAGTCAGCTTCCCAAATGAACCTATATGTATACCCTAGGTCTTCCAAATACATTCTCTTCTCAATATTCTTGTCATACAAATCCCCCATGGTCATTTGTGTCACCGGATGTACAGTAGAACGAGAATATCGAGCTGGGTTTCCATGCCAGAAGTCACCGTGAAATTCCAACACTATCTTTTCACCAGACTCTGTTTCGAAGTAGCCGTCCACGAGATAAGTGCCAATACATTTCTCACCACCATTTCTAACATGCTGGATGTCAATATTCTCAGCATATGAAATGTATTTCAGCCATTGTAGGGCCTTTCTGGATTGCTTTTGTTCTGGGTTGTACACATGGTGAGGGATGAGGGCAATGGTTTCAGCTTGTAGAAAGTTAGTTCGAAATACCAAATTGCATGCGGAGGCGATAGTAATGCACTGAGCAAAAGGGTCAATGTTAGTGATATCATAAAGTCCTCACGAAACTTCAGAGAGCAACGTCTGAGAATGTCCACGTCCGATCTGCAATAACCTAGCAGTTCAGATTGGACAGGGAACCCGTCGTTTTTGTGCTTGTCATACCATTCTAAAAACGTCCTTTTGTCTTCTGGCTTCATGCCATCGGGGTTATAGTATTGAATATCGGGCTGTTTATCTAGAACCACGGACTAATTTTCCTTTCGGTTAAATAAATGAGGGAAATAACCTTTTTTCAGTTCATTGAAGCCAAACATATCAGGTAGTTTAGCCAATGCCATGGGCAAGAAGTTGATAGAATCAATCATTTTGATCTTGCACGATCGTACAGTGAGACTCATGATCTTTGCGCCATTGGGTACGATTGTGGGTAGGATGGCATGTTTGTAGAGATACATTTATTGTAGGATAGGATATGAATCATACCCTTGATAATTGTGACGCAAAACAGTTGAGTCATAGTTATCCTCCGAGAATAGCCACTCACAGAAATCGTCCAATGTGCTTTCACCCCGGAAAACATGTTCTCGCGCACCACATGCCTCACATTCCTCTGTTATCCATTCATGCTGTACACACTTTCTGAGCCACACAGAGATTGGGTTTATGCTCATAGCTACCGCAGCTAGACTTTAGACAATGTTGACATTTTCCATAAATATCAGGAGTGTAACCATTTATGCAATGAATCAAATCGTCTTGTGTACATTCAAAATCAAAGAATATGAACGTTTTTGCATTTTCTATCTCATCTATAGCTTCCTCTTCTATGGAAATGTGCTCAGTTTCAAAGTTGGCTTCCTCTGGTATCATATAGCAACGGTGACCTTCTTCAAAGAAATCCTTACACACATTACAGTAGACTTGTCCACACTTGTGTTTTTTGTCCATCTTCTTGTTGACCGTTTTACCGCATTCCCTGCATCTGTAGATCAATTTACACCTAGCATTTCCTTTAGCTGTCATGCTCTTGTGGAGGTCATAACAGTGCTGAACTCGGAAAAATCGATTACATTCTTCACATGGCTCGTCACATATGTCATGCACCTTTCGACAATTGTGACACACACTGTTACATGCATGTTGTTCCTTATGATCATAACCTTTGTTGCACTGCGTACAAAAGTAGTTCCTGCTTAGAAATGCCGACATGCTGGTTATGACATCATAGTGGTTGTCATGATGATACAAATAAATCTTCTTTTCTGCCTCTGGTCCACTATATGTTATGCCATTGAAGTATTCTTTGGACACAACATTTAGTTGATAGTCCACTAAAACGTGTTGTAACTTCTTAATATCATCGATCCCACATTGTCCTGGAACAACGTCGGTCATTTGGTGTAGCTTTCTTGCTAGATTGCCTTGGATAACCCTTCCTTGTCGTATGTAATTCCATTTCTCATGTTCATCAATTTTGGCTTTCGCCGTTATGATGGCCCTGGCGCAACAAAGATCATCCTGATTCTGTATTCGTATGATGCATCTTTTGTCCATCAGAAATGTCTCCGTGTTGACGTATCTGCATCTTTTCTGAGCGCCACCAATAGGCATGTCCACGTGGGTCACTTCGAATATCAAGGATTCATCAATGACGAAATCCTAATTGGACTGTATGACGCGTTCAATTTCTGACATAAAGCGGTCGACTGTCAGTTCTGGTACTCGTATAAAAGGAATCACAATTGGATAATCCAATGATGGAGTTTGCACCGTTAGTCTCACCAAATCACTTGGCTTCGCTCCCTTGGTCAGGTCTTCAATGATAGCCGCAAACATTCGCTTGAGTGTAGATAACACATCCTCTGTTATCTCAATGTCTCTAAACGAAACCTTGTATGTTGATCCGATTGTTCTAAACTTAGGTATTCGTTCTTCTTTAATCTTGGTTATGTGGTAGAACTGTCTCAGATCATCATCTTTCTTCAATCGTTTGGTAGGTCCAGTACTTGTAGGTTCTGCATCGGCAGGCCTTTTTAAGCCACCACCAATTTGATGTGTCTCCATCAGATGACGTTGTAGATTGTCAGGACGGCTAAAGGCACGTTTGCATTCGGAACAATGAACGTTATTCACATTGTTGTGTTTTTCCATGTGCCTGTCTAGATTGGTCTTCCTAGTAAACAGAGCACTACATATTTGGCAATGATAACGTCTCCAATGATTAGCTGTCCTCTGGTGTTGAAGAAGTTGGCTCTTCTTATCAGCAGCAAATTCGCACTCGGGACAGCTGAAAGCCATGTTGATTGCTTAACGTCTGGAAAAGAATTGTAAAAATATGACAACAATGAGTCACATCTTACAAGTTTGTGCAAAAGGGGCAACTGATTGGTCAGTGTAGGCCCTGTACAAAAAGTTCTTCATTTGGATTGGTTGGTTGAAAAGCACTTTTTAAGCTTAAGATGTTTTATTTTGCAAATAGACAAACATGCTAGTATTAAATAATCAACTAACATTTCAATGTTCAATATGCTTTGGCTGTGAAAATATCCAAACAATTAAAATATTAAGTAAAATACCTTATGTTGTTGCCATCTGTAAACACGCGTTTGGTTTTACTGTATGTCCTTTAGAGATGTGTCTCAATCTGGAAGTGAAATAATGGTATGAGTACTGGTATTTAAATTATGATGTTGCGCATGTGCATAAAGGTTGAATAACTGGATTTGATTGGCTAAACACGAAAAAGAACGTTTTTATCTTTTCTTAATGATATAATATCCGGACAAAAAGGTGTATGTCATCATTCTGAAGATAGTTATCCGAAGAGCAACATGTATACTGCAAGGTGTCCTGAATGTAGGCAAGACTTTTCGAGGAGAGATGTTATGCTAAGACATCAGAGACACAGACATAATGTTGATGAACTAGATCATAGGACGGTGGGCAATGAATCGCAGAGCATTCATGCGTATCCGCCGCCACAGAGCATTCATGCGTATCCGCCACCGCCGCCACCGCCACCGAGAGCGTCTTTGACCCCACCAGAGGGATCGCCAACAGTGGTGTTGCAGCATCCATTCACCATGATGATTTCGGAACCCACGGGTAATCGATTTGTTTTATTAATTGCCATATTTTATTTCATATATTTTACATATAGTATCATTCTATGTCTGCAGTGTATTTGCTGACTTGTACTATATCATGTAAGTAGTATAGGCGTCTCTTTGGGGTCATGGACTGCGCATGCGCGGCGGCCATTTTTGAACAACATCATTCATCATCATCGGATGACAGTTGACAGGTCATTAACATAATAAGTGTTCATCAAAAGAAAGCAATTTAATGTCTCTTTGGGGTCATGGACTGCGCATGCGCGGCGGCCATGTTGGGTCTTTAAATAATTATATAATAGGTATGGATCAGACATCACACGAACTTTCAAGTATATACGTCTCTTTGGGGTCATGGACTGCGCATGCGCGGCAGCCATTTTTGAACGACATCATTCATCATCATCGGATGACACTTGACAAGGCATTAACATAATAAGTGTTCATCAAAAGAAAGCAATTTAATGTCTCTTTGGGGGTCATGGACTGCGCATGCGCGGCGGCCATTTTGGGTCCTTAAATAATTATAAAATAGGTATGTATCAGACATCAAACGAACTTTCAAGTATATACGTCTCTTTAGGGTCATGGACTGAATTAATTTACATCGAAATACAATCATGACAGATAAGTAACTCAATAAGTAATGATATATCATTATGGTCTTTAAATTACATACGGCAATATCCAAGTCTTTTTTCAATTTTATATCACCCCTAACGGCTTATTCAACTTTGCAGTGAATTTATAATGAGGGTGTTTTTAAGTCACACCAACAGCTTAGGTCATATGACAACTCTTAGGTAATTAATGTTAATAAATAATGTCTTCTCATTGCTTAGTTAGTTTATACAAATTTATTTTAGATCGATTGCGAAACAAGTTCTTACAACTTATAGTAATCACTCTCAAGACCTCATTACTGACGAAATCCATTGCCACGAAGGAGAGAGAAGAGGCACTGTGGAATTTAAATGCATAGACTCGTAGCGGCTCCAGCTGGAGCATCGGGCCCTTTCGTACCTGAAGCGAATACGGGTTATTAGGGGTCAAATTCATACAAATGTTTTGACATGGATCAATTTTGCATCTATGACTAATCTCCGTTGTACACCGACATCATCGTAGATTATCACAGGTACTATGCATTACGAGACTCACAGTGTCTTTTTGAGTTACAAAACTCTTCACACATAAGACATTTACAGCATGAGCATCAGTATATGGTAGCCCAAATGTCATTACTATATAGGTAACTTAAATAAATAACTTTAGATGTTTAAAGCGTCTTACCTATTAGTCTTGTTTTAGCTGTATTTGTCTCAACCGGTTGTTATAACTGTACTGTCCAAGTTCTATCTTTGGTATGAGCGTTGAGTTCGCAGCAAGATATCTGGGTCCGTTCTGCTCTCGCCCAGTCTCCCAGAATCTCGTCTCGTGCTGCCGTGGTGATATTTCCCCGGCCTCAAGCCGTACCGTAGTTATCACCACACTTCCCTCTTTATCCAAAGTGTCTTGCATATAGTAATACAGTCCTTCAGAACCAGTCAGTTTGGGTTATTTTGACTCAGTACTCCGACAAACGAGCGTTCTGATTGGATTATTAGAATGTAACAAGATGTTTTTTTTATATGAAGAATAATCATAATCCAACCAGAACGCTCGTTTCAACGCTCGTTTCAATGCGAATTGCGCCGCTTTAGAAATTTTCAAAACAAATTGAAAATTCTACGAAATCTCTTTTTGACGTACATTTTTGCCGAATAAACCTACACGTTAGTGGAAACACATTTTATTGATAATGTTATTCACAGTTAAAACTCTCCCGTCGAAGATTTTTTGTTGCTGACAGAACCCGTGTCCTAGTATGGAAATGTGACCTGCTATGGCCAATGTCTGTGGCAATTGTTTGCAAAGTATACATGCATGCAGCTTAAAGTTGTGTTTTATTTGAAGAACAATATAAAGACTCGGGATAGGCGTTATATTTGGACAGATTTGTACAAAATTGTTTCAGATAGGGCCATTTTACTGATCGATGCGAAATCTGACATCCCACAGAGTAGAATCCCTGTACTTAAATATATATACTAGTACCCCCAAACGTGCCGACTCCCTATGATCTAGGTCACACACTTTGAGTTACAACTGTTTTCAAGGCATGTATTGAATTGTTTATGTATTTGTATTTCCCGTTTGCTTGAGCTAATATGGAATTATCTAAATCGCATATAGCATCTAATCATCTTTATATTTCCAAAACAAACGTGTAAGTATTTGAAATATGATAACCACTTTTGCCCAATCAATAAGGAAACACAATAGAGTAAAATACGGTTATCCGTTTGTGAATGCAAGCAATAAGAGAAATAAATTGAGAACATCACAGTAAAGGTTAACGGCATTTTGAGCTATAAATAAGGAATGTGACACCACTGATTATGGATAGTTGTGAGCCCATATCCATTATGCACATAATACACATAACCCAACTTTCTACATTGGGATTGGATACCCAATTTAAGGGCTCTTTACTGTAAATCCAGGTGTTTAGATTCTAAACACAAAACTAAACGCCACTGTGTAACACTTTGTAAACACTATATAGCGTTACATTGTGTTTAGTTTGGTTAAACAATGTGTTTAGTTTGGATAAGCACATCGTTTAGTTTATAAACATTGTGTTTACTAACTAAACACATAGAAGTGTTTATTATATAAACACGTTGAAGTGTGTATACCTCTGTAACACTTTGTAAACACCTAAACGTGTTTAGTTACTTAAAAACTAAACATGATGTTTAGGTTCTAAACACAAACAAGGCTAAGCACATGAATACACACATAGACATGTTTAGATTTCATACATAAATACAATTTTTATTTAGATTCCATCTCAAATGCATACAGAAAATATACAGAAAATAATCATTTTACCTATATCTTCCAAAGGAATAGTGAATGACCACATACATGTAGATTATCATTGACTAACAAAATTGCTTATAATAATTTGTAACATGCGGTAATCATTCTAATAATTCGAACAGTAAAAAATAATATTTTTAAAATTTGGGGGTGTATGAATTATTAGAAGCACTGTTTTATGTATAAATAAATTATCAAAATATCTCAAATTTAGGGGTGTACGATTTATCAGAGCATTCGAATTATTAGAATGATTACCGTATGTAATAGTACCGGTATTTTTCCATAATGTTCACAATTTTTCTCAAATGGAAAAAAAGCTTGACAATTTTTAACAATTACCAGATTTAAATCAGACTTTACAATTTCAAAATTGCCAGTGACACTTCAGCAGAGGGCAGATAAATCCTTACAATAATTATATAGCTCTGTTAGCATACAGGATAGTAGAGGTGCAACAATTCATTGCGGTGCATCGTGAATCACACGATAACGATCCAAAAACCCTCATTAACATTTTCGATTCGATTCGATTCGATTTACAATTTGGAACATGTCGGACAACTTGAATACACGTTAATGCCCGAAACGCTCCAAATACATGTGGTAGTTTACATATATATAGTGACTGACATTTTTATTCATACTGCTTTATAAGAGATATTATTTTATTAATGTAATTCAAGTTCTAGTCACGGAGTGACTTTTACTATAATTTTACATTTTTTCTTCTGCGATAGTCCGGAATTGACTTGCTACCTAATTTCCTCTTTGTGATTAAAATGGTATGTATAACTAACAGTCTTGCCTTGCTGTCATGAATCATATCAAAATTAATCAAATGGCGGAGTTTTAATCGTGAATCGAAACATTGGCGAATAGTTGCAGCCCTAGAGGATAGTACACATCAATTTGGCACAATAAAAAAGTCTTTACATACAATGATACATACGAACTGTATAATATCCACACAAAAACTAATGTACATTGACTCACTGGCTATTCATATACATGTACTGCCCAGCGACCAATTATTGCCGCGTACCAATTATCACTATCGCCATCTTAATTGGGCAGCGAAAATTCAGCATAGGTCAGATAAGTCCTTACCAAAATTCTATAGCTCTGGTAGCATAGAGGATAGTACACATCAATTTGGCACAACAAAAAAAGTATTTACATACATGGACGAACTGTATAATATCCACACAAAAACTAATGTACATTGACTAGTTGACTCACAGGACTCGCCGTTCTGGGGCGCGGGACATAACACTCCAGACAACAACAACAATTCACTGGCTATTCATATACATGTACCGCCCAGCGACCAATTATTGCCGCGTACCAATTATCGCCATCTTAATTGGTCAGCGAAAATTCAGCAGAGGGCAGATAAATCCTTACCATAATTCTATAGCTCTGTTAGCATAGAGGATAGTACACATCAATTTGGCACAACAAAAAAGTCTATACATACATGTACGTACTATAGAATTGACTGTCCTATTTTTCGAGTTCATCTTGCGTATGAACGTTGAGGCCGGTGTACACACTGTATAATCCGCGTAGCGGATTATACAAAAGTGTGTACACCGGCCTCAACGTTCATACGCAAGATGAACTCGACAAAAATGACAGTCAATTCTTATAATTAAATAATGAACAGAAACAAACACTAGAGACAGTTTAAATTGACGGGAACAAGCTATAAATGCCGGTAAAACGCGGCGTAGCAATACATGAAACTAGATTAGTTGCGAAGAGTTGCACGACGCGCGCTGCTCTGACGTGACGTCACAACTATTAATGACGCGTTTAGTCAAGCGCGTGGACCAGAAACAGTTCATCGGGAATTGAACGGAAGATTTTGACCAATGACGTGTCCCCAAACCGTGTGAACTGAACAATTATTTAATTATTGTATAATATCCACACAAAAACTAATGTACATTGACTATTGTTGACTCACTGGCTATTCATATACATGTACTGCCCAGCGACCAATTATTGCCGCGTACCAATTTTCGCCATCTTAATTGGGCAGCGAAAATTCAGCATAGGGCAGATAAATCCTTACCAACATTCTATAGCTCTGGTAGCATAGAGGATAGTGCACATCAATTTGGCACAACAAAAAAAGTCTATACATACATGTACGAACTGTATAATATCCACACAAAAACTAATGTACATTGAATAGTTGACTCACAGGACTTGCCGTCCTGCATATCCCGTTCTGGGGCGCGGGACATAAAACTCCAGACAACAACAACAATTCACTGGCTATTCATATACATGTACTGCCCAGCGACCAATTATTGCCGCGTACCAATTATCGCCATCTTAATTGGGCAGCGAAAATTCAACAGAGGGCAGATAAATCCTTACCATAATTCTATAGCTCTGTTAGCATAGAGGATAGTACACATCAATTTGGCACAACAAAAAAAGTATTTACATACATGTACGAACTGTATAATATCCACACAAAATCTAATGTACATTGACTAGTTGACTCACAGGACTTGCCGTCCTGCATATCCCGTTCTGGGTCACGGGACGTACACGTAACTCCAGACAACAACAATTCACTGGCTATTCATATACATGTACTGCCCAGCGACCAATTATTGCCGCGTACCAATTATCCCCATCAGCGTCTAGCACAGTTATAATGCCACATTGTGATAATTGGTCACTTGGCAACTTAGGGCTAATACAGTCCATAGTCTCTCGATATTTTTTCACACGTATAATACTTCATCATTAACTTGGATTTCATCATGGAATTCCACGCTCACTGTTCCTCCTCCTCATACAGCTCTTTCTCTAGAGCGGTAGAAAACTTTTTGAAGCGCATGCTCCTGACCCCAATATAGGGCTGCAGACGCAACAGATACGTCTGCAAAATTCCCAGGAGTTGGGAATACATCCGGGGATATTCCATATCAAAAACATAGTATGCAGCCATCAGCTCCAAGATTGATGCATTTGCGCTGGTTGCACAACACTCTATGTAAGTATTGTCGCTAACAATGTACTGTCCTTTAATTTTGCCTTCGGTCTTGAACACAACAAGCTTGGGTGGCTGCAAATGTTTGGTCTTCAATGACTTTTGGATGTCTTCATCAGGAACATCCTTCAACAAAATGACAATATATAGGTCATAATATTCAGTTGAGATATTTGTAATATCACACATGCTTGCACTGACTGTCTTGAAAATGTTTAATGGCTCATGCACATCCCTGTCGATAGATTAATCAATCTCCAAATAGTTTGAAGTCTACTGTAAATTGCTTCTTTTTCGGGAGGGGAGGGATGTGATTTCTGCGGTCGGGATTTTATCGCGAAAATCAAACACCCGCGAAAGTCAGTAACTCCCACTTTTCAAAACCGATACTCTATGTGCGGAGTTGTACATCACCGTCATATCCATGGTTGAAGAAGTAACCAAAACAAAAAAACATTTTTTAAATGTTTACTTACGGCACTTCGATTAATAAGTCGATACTTATGAAAAAAGCACCATTAAATGTCTGTTGCATCTTGACAAAAATATGCGGTGAATGTAAACATTCAAACCTTCGCTACATATCCGAACAATCATTAACACATCTGTCATCAAAACATGCGTTCTCATATCAGTAAATCCTTGAAACATTTCCTTTGTCTCTCAAACATGCACATGTTTGCAGTCTTCTGACAACAAATACATCATTTGGCTTTTTC
>CM026391.1:51046155-51133656 GCA_014843695.1 Archivesica marissinica
AGTAATGTATGTACATATGGTGAGTTAGTGGATATATCTTGTAGGAATGTATGTAGATATGGTGAGATAGTGTGTATATCTTGTAGTAATATAATCATTTTATCGGTATATGTCGCTATCCTGGATTCTGATTGGTCGGTTATAACGTCATTGGATAAATGATAATAGCAATACCGGTTCAAACTAGTTTTCTATTTATAGTAACGTAGGTATTTGTTATTTATAGCAATACGATCTCCTGGAATGAATATAAATAACCCGTTCCAACTAGTTTTCTATTTATAGTAACTTAGGTCATTTATAGGATAGGTCTATACGTGTCTGGACATGATTTCGTGACGCCAACGACTGACTGATGCAATATGCCTGAAACGGTCAGCGACTTAAGTATCGGATGCCAAAGTGTAAGGATATTTAGGCACTTATACGTATTATATAATATCAACATCTTAAGATCGAAATGAAGATAATAAATATAATCGGTATAACGAGAATGTGTAGTGGGAGTGTGTACGGACATTAGCTACGTAATTAGAATTAATGGTAAGTACGGACAGAAATGGCACACCCCGAGTCGAATGGACCGCTAATATGAGAGATAGTGTTTTCCCGCCATTTTTATCCTCCATTTTGAAAATCGTAGTCGCGGAAGGTATAATCGTTTATCGAAATCCCTGGATAAATAGGACCTATAATAAAGCTTATATAACGAATTTATATCGGTACTTCCGGTTTTTCGGATCACTACTTCCGGTATGAGATCGGACCATTAATTGAGTCGCGGATTCGTCATTGTCTCTTCGAGATCTTTCCGACGATACCAAACACGGCCAGTTTCCTAGAAAGTTCATTTTTCTTCAAACTTATTTACGATTAAAGGGACATAATCAGTATTATAGATATATCGAATAATGATAGATCAAAATGAAGGGTAGCGTCGGAAAACATCATGAAAACAGCAAAGCCGTTGTTTTGGCGGATAGTACACGAGGCAGAAGATGCTCCACCGACAGACAGACCGCCGGACGGACGGACGGACAGACAGACAGACAGACAGACAGACAGACAGACGGACGGACGGACGGACGGACAGACAGACAGACAGACAGATATGTATCGAGGGCACCCTGGGTATTCCCCCACAACTAACAGACACAGGCGTTTGGGGTCTGTACTATTTTTTTTATTTAAACCGGCAGGCAGGCAGACAGCGGATCTGCTTGCCACTGAGAGAGCATTTCCATTCATTAAATAGACAGTTACCTGGATTTTGATTTGTAACGTATACACACTACGTCAAGAGTCTGTTTATCTAAGTTACTGCATTATTGAGGCTATACAAGCTACATCGCACCAAACAACTGATTAGGTGTGGATGACCTGGTGATTAAGTTATGTAGGCACTCAGGGCTTATCAGATAATCCTCTATGTGGTAGCTTAGAGAAATGTTGTTGGTTACATGGTATGTGCGCACTCTGCGCTTATCAGTTAATCAGTTATGTTGCAGCTCAGAGATGACAACCGTGGTATGTACACGCGTTAATTACTTCGATGTCATTTTGTGTACCTACTGCGCTGGTGATTTTTCTCGCATTCCCGGATAAGGTTATTTAGGGTCAACATAGAAACATGCGAGCGGACAGGATATCCCATTCATTCCGATGTATCGAACAGACGAGATAGTATGCGTCATACTAACCGATATGATTTATTCGGATATATACGCGTTATTTATATGACTAACCTCTATTGCCACCAGACATACGTTCGCGCAGACGGGTTTTATAATTTGAACATTTATATTAATCGTTGCATCCAGCGTCTCATATAGAATGGATAATATTATTTTATTACAAAATTGCTAGATCGCGAAACAAGTTGTTACGACTTATCGCTATGTATATCTCATTCCTGATGGAATCCATCGCCCTGTAAAACGTACATTACGGATTATTAATAATTTCTCGCGTTTTTATGGAAGTATACGTAAGGATATATATTATTCATTTTCGTACATAGGTTAAGTTTGTAATTAGGATTTCTTACTCTATAAAAACGTACGCCTAGCTCGAATAATATAATGAACTTACCCGTATATTCGTTGAAGCTCGTGAAGCTGCTTGAGTACTAAGACCGTTCTAATCGGACTATATTTATATAGAAGCGTTCGTAATAGTTATTTATGGATAGGTTCGTAGTCTATATTTAGAATGGTACGAGATAGCTATTTATAAAGCTATTACCAATAGGCTATATAGTGACGCGTATACCAAACAAGCAAAGAGCTCTGTAGTTGAGCGCTACGTCATCAATAGTGACGCGTATACCAAAAAAAGCAAAGAGCTCGGTAGTGGTGGTGGTGACGTATACGCAACAAGTAAAGAGATCGGTAGTTGCGCGATATATCATCAATAGGCTCTATAGTGACGCGCACGCGCGTGACCTACTTTATATTCCCTTATATGCAAATGAGTTACTATAAAGCGTATTCAAAATGGCGCCCGTTTGTTTACCATTCAAAGAGCTGACCATACTACTGCCAGGTATTATGCTACGGCGTATCTCGCTTTAAACTCCAAGGCTGGATTGTAAATAAAATGGTTGGGAATTATTTATAGTAATAGGGCACTACTCTCTCTCTTTATACAGATACTGAACCAACATTATAAATGGTTTAGCAGTAGTATACATGCCATAGGGTGCAATTGTTGTTAATAAATACAAATCTCGTTGAACACATGAAACATATTATATTCGCCTATCATTTTTGTCCCCTATTTGAATTGTCCCCTATTTGAAGCAGTGAGTTGAGCGAGAGAGAGAGAGAGAGAGAGAGAGAGAGGAGAGAGAGAGTTGGACAAAGAAATGAGATGGTTGGAGAAGAAGGCTACACATATTTCAAGAAAGATATTTAATAGTACACAGAACTATGACCAAGAGAAACATGATGAGTATGAAATATATAGACAAGAAAAAAGAGTTACAGAGGTAGCTGAAACAAGCACATGCTGGTCTGGTAGTAAGACTAACTTGGACACAACAAGAAAGAAAGTATTTAGGAAAGGTGTTAGCGATATAGACGAGGAATACAACAGAGAAAAGAATACTAGAAAAGTGAGAAAAGAAGTTGTGAAAGTTAAAGAGGACAATGAACAAGATGAAGAGTATGAAATATTGGAAATAATACAGAGATTGAAATTGATGGAACAAGAAGTAGAAAAAGAAGCAAGGTGGAAAAGAATGTTGAAGGAAAGGAAACGAAAGAAGATGGGTATGGAAAGGAAATTGAAACAAGAGAAGAGACGTCTGAAAGACAAAAGAATAAAGGAACTGAAAGAACAGGAAAGTATGTTAGAAATGAGTTATGTCAAAATGCAAACTGAATTGAGTTTACAAGTGATGACAGAATCAAACAATACAAAAGTGAATATAAATGGAATAGAAACACTTGCTTTAATAGAGTGTGGATCAATGGTCAGTACCATGTCTGAACGATTTTACAACAGCATGACCGACCAACCTGATATGAAAAGCTTAAATGATTTTGAACTGGAAATTAAAGGAGCCAATGGATCAACAATACCGTACTTAGGATATATAGAAGCTAAAGTGGAAACAAACATATCAGAATATCCAGTCTATACACTTTTCTTGGTTGTACCAAATACATGTTATGCAACCGTACCCATCTTACTTGGTACCAAGGTCATCAGAGAAATTAATGAACATAGAACATTACACACTGCAATTTCTAAAGAATGAGAAACAGCATTTATGTCAATGACAACTAATATTGGTAGAGTAGCAGCAACTAGAGATATATTACTACAGCCGAGGGAGACCAGGACAGTCACAGGTTTACTAAGAAAATATAGAAACTTTGAGTCGGCAGTGACGGAACCAATAGAGAAAAACAGCGTACATAATGCGAGTATTTGTCCACAAGTTGTATCTGGAAATAATCCTGGAACGACAACAAGAATACCTGTCAGAATATGTAACATTTCCGCAAAACCTATTACAATTAGGGCAAACTGTTCTACGACAAGCAGACATCTCCACTCCAATAAAATCAGTGTGCTCTGCATCCATCCAGCCTGAAAAGGACATCAAATAATATGAGAAACAGTACTGCAAAACGGGGTACGGGTGGAGTTAGAGGAATCCAATCTCATCAATACCAAAAGAAGAAAGTTTACAATTTATTTGAGAAGGGGGAGAATATATTTCCAAAGACACCACAAGTTTTAGGACATATGTCAGATGTTCGCCACAAAATTAGCCTAACTATTGACGAACCATTTAAGGAACCATACCGGCGAATACCACCAGCTAGTAAACGTGCATCTTCAGGAAATGCTAGATATAGGAGCTTTAAGAAATTCAAAAAGTCCATGGTCATTCAATGTAGAAATAGCCAGAAAGAAAGATGGATCAATCCGATTTTGCATAGATTTTCGAAAACTTAAAACGCATATGCCATACCACGTGTAGAAGACACGTTACACTTATTATCTGGAGCTAAATACTTCTCAAAACTTGATTTAAAAACAGGATATTGGCAGGTCGAAATGGCTGAAGAAGACAAAGAGAAAACAGCATTTCAAGTAGGAGGACTTGGATTTTACAAATGCCAAAGAATGCCCTTCGGATTCAGCAACGCCCCAGCAACGTTTCAAAGACTTACGGAGCGATGTATCGGTGAGCTAAATCTGAAGGATTTCACACCTTGACAGATTAGACAATGTTTTTGAACATACAACCTGAAAACTAAGCCATCCAAATGCGAATTCTTCAAGACTAAAACTACTTACCTGGGACATATTGTTTCATCAGAAGGCATACAAGCTGATCCGCAGAAAGTAGATGCCGTTATAAACTGGCCAGCGCCAAGAAATGTGAAAAAAATCCGGAAGTTCTTGGGATTCACGGGATACTATAGGCGCTTCATCAAAGGATTTGCAACAATCGCTCGTCCTTTTAATGACCTCTTGATTGGCCACCCATCATGGAAACAACAAAATAAAAGCAAACCACCAGTAAAGAAACACCTTTTAAGTGGGAGGAAGCACAACTGAAAGCATTTGAAGATCTGAAAGAAAGACTGACAAACCCACCAGTATTAGCCTACGCCGATTACAACCTTCCCTTCACGCTACATACTGATGCATCTTGCACAGGCTTGGGGCCGTCCTCTATCAGCGACAAGGTGGCAAAGAACGCGTTGTAGCGTATACCAGTAGATCGTTGAAGTCAGCTGAGAGGAATTATCCAGCCCACAAGCTCGAGTATCTCGCCCTCAAGTGGTCCGTAACGGAACAATTCAACGATTACTTGTATGGCGCTGTATTTGAGATTGTGACTGATAATAATCCTCTCATGTACGTAAATTCTACAGCAAAACTGGATGCAACAGGACAACGTTGGATGGCAGCCCTTGCCAATTATAACTTTCATCCTAAATATAGAGCAGGCAGACAGAACGCAGACGCCGATGGATTATCTAGGATCCCAGAACATACAGACGAGGCTATTGGTCAAGCAGTGATGTCAGCAATGGCAACAGCAGCAACAATAGAAGAGACACCATATGCATTCATTGTAATATCGCCAGATTCGCTTCCTGTTGTTGATCCACCAATAGATGTTCCTGACGATTTACTGATGGCCCATTCCTTGAGTTCCATATATTGGAAAACAGCTCAGCTGAAGGATCCAGCCATATCAGACATACTTAAACACCTCCTGGAAGGTACGAAGCCGACTGCTCCACGGGCTTTAACCAGTTTTTCACCGAGTATAAAGTATCTACGGGACTGGGATAAACTAGAGCTCAAGGATGGGGTACTCTATCGCAGAGGAATTTTTAACGACCAACAATATAACCAGCTCGTCCTACCAGAAAATCTACGTCATGATGTTTTCCAGGCTCTTCACGACGACTTAGGACACCAGGGCAGAGATAAAACAACATCTGTGTTCAAACAGATATTTTACTGGCCATGAATGGATAGTTTCATCCGTGACAAAGTTGCCCCATGTTCAAGATGCATCCGCCGTAAGACACCACCGTCCACAGCATCCCTTGTTAATCTTACATCTTCATCTCCCATGGCTATTGTATGCATTGATTTCCTCAGTTTGGAGAGGTCAAAGGGTGGTTTTGAACATATACTTGTGATCACGGATCATTTTACGCGATATGCTCAGGCCTATCCAACGACCAATCAAACTGCGAAAACCACTGCTAAAGTATTGTTCGAAAAGTTTATTGTTCATTATGGATTTCCTACCAGAATCCATAGTGATCAAGGTGCTAATTTCGAGTCTTCGCTCACCAGGGAGCTTTGTCAGTTGGCAGGTGAGATTAAATCTCGTACGACACCATATCCTAAAGATGCTTGGTACTATTGAGGAAGAGAAGAAAGCTGATTGGAAATCACACGTTGGTCCCCTTGTGCATGCATATAACGTTACATCTTACCCAAGTACAGGTATTTCACCGTATTATTTAATGTTCGGCATACAGCCCAAGTTAGCAGTCGACGCTCTTCTTGGGTTGAATACTGATGATATCAGTGCGAAATCCAAGAATGAGTACGCCAGGAAGCTCCGGGAAAGATTGACAACCGCATATCGGAAAGCCCCATAGAGAGCAGATGTCAACAAACGGTACTATGATACCAAGGCGAGAGCTGCAACCATTCAACCCAGTGATTTGGTTCTTGTTCGGAACGTGTCCATCTGTGGAAAGAAGAAGATTCAGAACCATATATCATCGTCACTCAGCCATTCCCCGACCAACCTGTATTTGACGTGAAAAAGAATGTGCCCAACTCCAGGAGAATACGACGTCTCCATAGGAACTTGCTACTTCCGTTAGGAGTTGCTTCAGAACCAGCGCCAGATGCAGAGGTACAACGGTACGTTATTCCACACCGAAGACGGGACTCTCACATAACAACCAGTGCAACAGACGACGATTCCGGTGATGACACGGGTGTACAGAGATCACGTAGAGAAATCAATATTCCTAGATGGCAACAGTTCGGAAACTGGAGATTATAAGTGCATAATGCAACAGAGTTATAGCACAGCCGTCTGAGCTTACATTGTATATATATATATAGATATGTATGTAGTCCTTTAGAGTGGGAGGAAATCGGAGTATATGAAGGCAACCCACCTGCCTGATTTGGCGATCACCTTATCATCTAACATACCTACCGGTCCATTGAATGAACCCGGGTAGTATTGGTGAAAAGGTGAGTGTGTTGACCACTGCGCTTATCGGACAGTGGGCTGACAAGATTGTTGATTTGGTGTACTTGTATATTGTTAACCTAATTCTACTTGCTGTCTTCTTAATTACATTAAGTACAGCATCAACTTGACTTAGTGGTATATAATTACATTAAGTACAGCATCAACTTGACTCAGTGGTGTATAATTACATTAAGTACAGCATCAACTTGACTTAGTGGTATATAATTACATTAAGTACAGCATCAACTTGACTTAGTGGTATATAATTACATTAAGTACAGCATCAACTTGAACGAAATTATTGCAGGCATCTGGGCGAGGTCCACACACATTGAAAATGAACTATGTGATAGATGTGGCAGTATCTATGGCGATTACCTATCACATGTAATCCTATTTAATTGTTCAATTAGCGCTATAAGGCGAGACGAATACCATGCAGCTTTGTCATCGAATTTTGATATTCATTTTACAAGTTTAAGACTACTGAGTGAAAAAACATATACTACTAAATTGTTAGGCGGGATGTCAGATAATGACCCAAACTACAGTATCGAAAGTAACTCAAAGTTCTTAGAAATTTCGTATGACTACATCATAGACGCTAAATAATTACACATATTATTTACTTTGAAGAGTCATGCTGACTCCACGGAGGGGGAATTCGTTACTATACAATTGAAAGTGATATAGATATATAACGTCTGTGCATTACACTTATATGTATTCTATTTATGTTATTCATAATTTATAATAATTGTTTTATATGTAATGATTATGTGTTGTAAATGTAATTGTTAATGTAATGTCAATATATATGTGAATCTCCCGAGAGGAGGACATAAAGATTCAGTTCAGTTCAGTTCAGTTTATTTCGTTTCGGTATCATCAATGAATATTATGTATATATAACTCAACGCATTTTGTTGTAGGATACACATACATAATGTGTCGTTCTGAGCAAGATATCCGCCGGCCATTCGGTTGCAGAAAACTCATCCAGTATTCCTAAAGGACGGGGTACAGAGATTTATTTGCAATGAATAAATAAGGAATAATATCGAGACGGTGTAGTGGCCTGTTTCGAGTGAGTTGGTTACTATGTTAAGACGTTCGTCGTAAATTCGTAATCCACCGTCGTGTACGCTACAAAATGCAGTGTGGTTTTACATATGGGCATTATATGTAGACCCATCATGGCGGTGCCTCCATGGCAGAGTGGTTACGGTCATTGTCTTCAACTCACTCACGCTGCATGTTCGAATCCCACTGAAGGTATCCAATTATTTCATATGATGAAGCTATACAACTCACTTTCGGAAGGTTGGTGGTTCTATACGGGTGACCGCCCGTGCCCGAAATGCTGCATGGAGTGGCACATAGGGTCTTCCTCCGTGCCCGAAATGCTGCTTGGAGTGGCACATAGGGTCTTCCTCCGTGTCCGAAATGCTGCATGGAGTGGCACAAGGGGTCTTCCTCCGTGCCTGAAATGCTGCTTGGAGTGGCACATGGGGTCTTCCTCCGTGCCTGAAATGCTGCATGGAGTGGCACATAGGGTCTTCCTCCGTGCCCGAAATGCTGCATGGAGTGGCACATGGGGTCTTCCTCCGTGCCCGAAATGCTGCATGGAGTGGCACATGGGGTCTTCCTCCGTGCCCGAAATGCTGCATGGAGTGGCACATAGGGTCTTCCTCCGTGCCCGAAATGCTGCATGGAGTGGCACATGGGGTCTTCCTCCGTGCCCGAAATGCTGCATGGAGTGGCACATGGGGTCTTCCTCCGTGCCCGAAATGCTGCTTGGAGTGGCACATGGGGTCTTCCTCCCCTCGAACAGCTGAAAGCACACACGAGTTTCATCATCCAACATTATAATGTGCAATCAACATTCGCCAGATATCGACATTAAGGGAGCATAGCTTTTTGAATTTGTGAAAAGTGGGTGGGGTATTGTTCAATTAAAATTGTTGATTCAAGCAAATTTTGAACAATTATTCTATCTATCTTCCTCTAATGTCGAACCCCTCGCGGCGATGTAGACATGTACTACGTTATTGTCTACTTGTATAATGTATGACTTTTATTCCAGCATGAACTCAACAGAAGCAAAATGTAACATTTGTACTTTTTTATGTTCGACAAAGCACACACAGTGAAGCTACGTCACGTACAGACCACATTATTTTTTACAACCACTACTTTTATAAGCAATGAAAGTGACAGATAATTGGATTATTTTAATAGTCGGTGCTTTTTATATCATGTGATAGCGCAACAAACTACCCTATATATAATCTTGTACTATGTATACTTGTCTAGTGTGTGTTATTTTCAAATACTGTGCTTGTGTTTTGTCCACGAATTAGGACGCTCGGCAGAGGTAAAACGACTTGTATTTTCGATAACAATTAACATTTCATTATTTCAATTGTTACGTAATATTGTGTTTTAGGTTTTATGAAGACCGTGAGTAATTGTCCAAAAGTTGCTTGAATCAAACGTTTAATGAAACAATACCCCGCCAACTTTTCACCAATTCGAAAAGCTATATAAGTACAAAGCTGATTTCATCAAACTTTACCCCAATCGGACTTAATATGATCTTTAAGATACGAAAGGTAAGATACACTTTTTCCATCTCATACATTGCCTTTGTGTGGGCATACCTGTATAAAACTGGAAGTGGTAGCATGTTCGCTTCAGGTGTGAGATGCCCGGAGTTTGAACCCCGCTGTAGCCGTGAAGAATGTTCCCTTAAGCAAGTCATTTAAATTCTACACACCTATTCTCTCTCCCTCATGGCGATGGATTCCACCAGGAAATGATGTCTCGAGAGGGATTAATATAGTGTTGTAAAAACTTGTTTCGCAATCGAGGTAAAATAAATGTGTATAGACTATGGAGAAATTGGGCTACGACAATAGCTGAACTATAAATAAAGATTATCCGTATTCATAGTTAAAATAACATTATATATACTGACATCATAAAAAACTGTGCACTTTTATATTGAGCGTTGCTTTTTCGTTACAAATTCTAGATTTATGGATTTTACTACCAAGAGTGAAGAAAATAATCCTTCACACATTGCACTAATTAACCCAATATTTCACACATTGTTATACCAAATTTGCCTATATTCTTTTCTAAAAGGATATACAAATGTCCTCTAAGGCCCGTTTCTTGTTCGTGTCAGTATATGTGTCAACAATATTCAATTACAATAAAAACGTTACAAGTTATAGATTTCATACTGCAAAACATGGCAAATGTAATTTTGTAACAAATACGAGCATTTTATAAATTGGGACAGTCATGCTGAACAGTTTGTTTTGTTTGTGTTGGGTTGCACCAACAGCTTCGGTCGTATGGCGACTCTCGTCTAAACTAATAAAACTCGAAAGACAACAACAACACACCTCACGTTTCATCAACTATAATTTAAAGCTTCATAATATAGCAGAACATTTGCACATAGTTAAAGTAGTTCGGACTAATTGATTGATATAATTTTCTTTATAGTCGCCTCCGTCGAGGCATTTGGGCGACTGGTTTCTCTAAGTATTACTTTGTCATCTACGTTGCTTATGTGGACATCTGGAAACACATCTTCGTTCTTCTCAGAGTGACACGACCTGTATCATCTTTCGAAGGGGTCCCTTGTAGGGCCACATCCTCCACGATTTGTCAGCTCACAGCAGCAATACTGGTTCCGGTTTCTTCGCTGGGGTCCTCACGCCATAAAGAAGTCTGCGTCCCACCGTCTTCCTTGAAGGAGATCCGTCCCCTTGAAGGAGCCGGCTAAAAGAAAACCAGCTATCCGCCGCCGCCAGCACTAAGTGTTGCTGTCTCGCCAAGTAGGGAAGTTAGTAGTAAGGTAAATGTATAAGAGTCACGCGATTCCGATGGCGCGGCTTCCGTCAACAAAATCCTTGAACCATATTCCTGCTGTGAGCTGTGCCTAGGTCACAACGTTCACGTTGTGGAGGAGAGACCTGGCTTTGAACTAATGTGTAGTAACAATGCTATTTATACGTGCAGTAAAGGCCTCAGTGGCCGAGTGGTTACGGTCGTTGACTTCAAATCACTTGCCACTCATCGCTGTAGGTTCGAATCCAAGTGAGGAAACTATTCACATGGCTTGCGGTAGGTCGGGTTGTTCTACCCGTGTGCCCGCTCGGGCCTGAAATACTGCTCGGAGGGGCATACACGACACCAACACTAGCTGCAGAGTCGCCATATGATATTGATGCAGCGTTAACTCCACTCCATCCACCCAAAAAACAAAACAATAATTATACTTGAATTACATGGTTTTACTTGGTATCATCATCAAGGGCATATCGTATAATACCGCCATCAAATGATGAAGACATACGATGCAGAGTTGTACATGTATAAATATCATTTCAAATTTTAGTGAAGAGGTATACATATAGTGTCTAACTTATCAATGGTGTCAATTTCCCGACGTAGCAGCTCAAAAATCAAAACGTACAATCAAACTGGAAAAGTATAATAAATAATATTCCTATTAGATTTACCATTATTATTGATATTGGGCTAATATTGGAAAATACAAGATTTTACTTGGCTTTATTTGAAGAAAGTCTATGCAATTGAAAAATAGTTATAATAAAGAATTGCTTATTGCTTGCGCAGAAAAGGTGCAAAGTGCAGTACTTAGTTATACCTTACCTTGATAACCTTTTTTATTATTTAATATTATTTAACATCACTACCGGTTACTCATATGAGCACCGGTTGCCCATATGAGCAACGGGCAGTTTACCTAATAACAGCTTTCCCAGGCAGGCTCCAGCAGTTAGTCAGTACTTGGTACATCAACCTCCGCAAGAAACTGCCATACTTTCATATAAAGAGACACGGTCTGAAAGGGGCTCGAACCATTGACAACCAGTGATGATATGTTACAGTGACATACAAGTCAGCGACCGCCACCACTCGACAACGGAGGCGGACAAAATCATTTAGCGTAATCAAATAGACCATTCTATAATAATAATAATAATAATACTAATAATAATAATAAAGACTTTATTTTACGAGGGAGCTTACATAACACATGGCTAATACAAATAAGGCCCTCAACATGTATACACTGAACCAAATTTCTAAACGGCCACTTGTTTTTGTTACAGTATTTGGGAAAAACCTACAATCATACAATATCAATAATCATATCATCATTTAATTCCATATGTTTATACAACAATTCACTAATATTAAAAATGCGGCTAAAACGTAACAATGAAAACAATAAGGTCACCCGCATAGCAAAAAGTCACAAATCTGAAAACATCGCTATTATGGTATTTCAATACCTCGTATGTACCCCTTCTACGACAATAACGGCACGACACCTCGCCCTCATTGATACAATGTATCTTTTGAGATAGCGTTGCGGAATTGTTGCCCATGCCTGCATTATGTCACGCTCTAATTCACGCATGTTAAGTTGCTGTGGTTGGGCTCTGACCTTCCTTTTCAACAGGTCCCATACATGTTCTATGGGGTTCAAATCGGGGCTTTTCGCCGGCCATAGAAGAGTTTGCACGTTGTTAGCAGCCACCATAGGGCGAGTGTTCCTGGCAACATGGCAGGTCCTGTGCCAAAATCATACCACGATTGCCATTAACATGCGGTACAAGGGCGGGTTGTAGGATATAGTTTTTGATATTTTATGGCATTTAAGTTACCTCGAATTGGTACAATGGGTAGTATGCATTGACACGCCAACCCAGACCATCAATGAGCCGTCTCCGTACTTATCGACCTGTACTACCCAGTTTGCGCTGTTTGGCTCGCCCCGACGGCGGTATGCTCGAACGCGTCCGTCGGCCCCACGGAGTGTAAACCTTGACTCATCCACAAATATAACATTAGACCAGTCCGCACTCGTAAACCTGAAATGCCGTCTATCCCATGCTAACCGTGCCCGTATATGGTCTCTGGTTAGAATTGGACTCTTTCGTGGTCGTCGGGCTCGTAATCCGACGGCTCTGAGACGATTACGTACAGTTTGTGCATGGATGTGGCTGTTATGTGTGACAATTGTGACCCTTGCCGTTTGGTAGCTGGGGTGAAGCGATCCCGTAAGTGGGAAACAATAATGTACCGATCCTGTCTGCGTGTGGCTACCCTCCCTATAGGGCGTCGTCGGATGTCGGCTACACTTGCGGTACGTCTAAACCTCGTCCATAGCTGCTGAATGGTGGAATGCTGTCTATTGAAATGTCGAGCAACCTGAAATGATAATAAAAGGGCCATAACTCCGAAGTTCCTAGAGTGATATTGCTGGTTATCGGACTTTCAAAAGAATATAACATTTGATGATTTTTGACAACATTGAGGTCAACTGGTTAATTTCATCGCAAATTTGTACCTACCGGCCTAATTGAAGTACCAGCATCCAGCATGCCAACAGCTCGCCCGCGTTCTTCAATGCTCATTCTCACCATGTGTTGTGTGTTTTATATTCTGTACTAGACAGGGATTATACTACATATAAAATGGACACTCACCATGCTATGCACGTGGCCCTCGTGCCGATTTATACAAATCGGTCTCTCCTTTCCGCTTGATCAAATCTGGCAGCAGAAACGTGTTTTCTTTTTAGATATCGATTTATTATAGCGTATAGAACTCCGTTGCAAATTTTATAATTTATACATATAACCATTCTCTTGAAATCGCATTTTATGTATTGGCCGTTTAGAAATTTGGTTCAGTGTACATAGAAAACATATTAATTAAAGAAACACTACATGTTAAGTACAGTATTCAGCAATACGTCTCTCGCCTATGTAACCACTGTATGCACGCATGTTCGATCCCTCATCTGACCCTACTACTATTAATAGTCTTTCGGGTGAGACTTTAAACTAATATACCGTGTCGGTGCCTTACATCGTGTACGTAAAAGAACCAGAGGAGACCCTTGAATGGGTTTGTCTGTAGCATTACACTATCCTCCAAAATTTAAAATGACTAATTTCTTCAGGATGCGTCGCTCATATGGACAACCGGTAGCGACGATAAATAAACATAAAATACACATAGGACGTTCAATGATATACTGAGAACATTAATCAGTTACTGCCCTTGAATACTCCTGAAGTAGATTGGTCCTAAGCGGTTTCCTCTGTTTTTATCGCTGTTCCCTTTGCACAACATGCTATCCATCCGTTTTCTTATATTTATTAAATCTTGA
The DNA here is from genome assembly GCA_014843695.1 of Archivesica marissinica. NCBI lineage: Eukaryota > Metazoa > Mollusca > Bivalvia > Venerida > Vesicomyidae > Archivesica > Archivesica marissinica. The sequence goes on from CM026391.1 coordinate 51,060,654, forward strand.
CAGATATCCTACAGCATATCTAATGAATACTTTGGCAAACATTGGTTATTAATTAATATACATGATTTTGATAACATTACATTATGCTACCGCATCTTCTGATTAGAAAACAACAGTAAAAATAAAGGATTCCAACTAAAATGACAAATATACATGACTGTATCTGTCAAGGGAGATAATAGAAAAACCAATGTCTACTCTAGATACCTGAGCATATGTATACACACCACTGTATTTTCTCCTTCGTGCTATGGTAAATCGATGTTCCAAACTAGAATACACTTATATATAACGCTTGCAGTTCTGTGAACTCCAGGGCTTCTGCTTGATGTTAGACAGCAGTAAGTCATGGCATCACCATGAACGTTTTTCACAATGTCCCAATGTAAACAAATACCGGTTCAAAATGAAACGAGCCTAGCTGTCATGTAGGGCTCTTTACTCATCAATGCGCTAGAGCAAGTAGTAATGAAATAAATTCACAAACAGTCTTCTTCAAATGAACACAAGTGCCACAGATGCAGCACAATCACAATAAGAAATGCAAACAATCTCTGGTTCTACAGTAAAACATCATCAAATTATGGTCTGCTTGATTGCAAAACCCAAAACTACGGTACACCGAACCAATTCGTGTGTGTGTTTTTACGTTTATTTATCATCGCTACCTGTTGCCCATATGAGCGACGCCTCCTGAAGAGATAAGTCATTTTAGATCTTGGAGGATAGTGCAATGATACAGACAGATACCCATTCCAGAGTCTCCTCTGGTTCTTTACGTGCACGATGTACAGCAGTTGGTTCAGTGGAGTTACACGTAACATTGTCGTACCGGTATTCGGCCGTCTAAGGCTTTTCGGTGAATGGCTTTTTGTCAGTCTGTTTTACAGCAGGTGAAATAATATTACTAAGTAAAGTGATCATATTTGCATTTAATGCAATTGTCTAAACTGAGATTGCATAACAAATGTTCAAAATATAATACACGTTGACTCGCTTGTGACATGGCGTTGAAAAAGGTATCTATTCTCGGCCGACCTTGAAAATTCATGTAACAGAAATGTTGATTAGAGTTAAGTTCCAAAAGGCTAATTAATAGTGGGCATAGTAATAATTGTTACTCGAAACGGAGGAATTTAACACCCAACAAATTATGATTACTCTTCAATATGAGGTAAGTTGTGACATGGAGAGAAATGTCACTTAATGTAGAGTCGCACACCATACTATCTTGCTGCCGATTTTACTGACAAACCCATGTCTCTAACAACCTGATATGCATTTGTCAGTGCACGTGGTGAATAGAGACGCCAAGTTGGATTTGAAAAATAAAAAATGGATGAACCTGAATTAGCGTAAATAGTAAATATCTTGGACAATAGTATTTTTGAAGAAAAAATGTTAAAAAGCTGTAAGAGGAACACTATATTTGAATTGACCTGTAAAATGCGCATTATGAAATTGTCGCATAACTATCACGTGACCTTCCTGAGCAGACGATGAAATTTCTCATTTTACAAAAATAAACACATATGTCTTTATATATGATCCAGGGATCGCAGGTTCGATCCCCCGTCTGACCCTAATAAAATTAACAGTCTTTCAGATGGGACATTAAACAGAGGTCTCGTGTTGGTGCTGTACACCGTGCACGTAAAAGAACCAGAGGAGACTCTGGAATGGGGCTCTGTCTGTATCATTGCACTATCCACCAACATTCTGAAATGACTAATCTCTCCAGGATTCATTGGAATATACAATCATGTATGAAAAATGTACATTGTGAGACTTGTAGGGGATGCAAGTCGACCCCTTTTGACGAGGTCAATAAATGGGGATACCCTGAAAAGGGGCATGGAATATAAACAAACAAAACCACAGCAGCGGAATACCACACCAGACCACTCCATAGTCTATTAAAGTAACGGCGACACTCACAAGGCCTTGTCCCCAGGCATGTGTAAGTTGATGTAGAGCTATGTCCCACAGGTCAAACACAACCTCATTTAAGCACGCTAGTTATCAAGTTCTTCCTTATGCCATGAGAAAAACATTGGTTCTAATGTGGCACGGTTCAAATAATAATAATAATAATAAAGACTTTAGTTTACGAGATAATTCATTTAACAAAAATTAATCCACCATGAGGCCCTCAACATATATACAAATCAAATGTAATCAAAATAATCATTTAATATTATACGTATATACTACAAAATATAATACAAGTGTTGATCGTACAGAAGACCAAGTCTTTATCTGCCAAGGGCTTAATTCATAGTCCTTCATTAGCTAAGTGAAATCAATAATATTGACAATTAAATATACTTACCACATCTCTTAGCCTAACAAACAGTAAAAACAAGTGATCATGTATCTTCTACGAGGTGTTTCTGCGTTTACAACTGGGTACTTTCTAAGATCACACCAAAAACGAGTGTGCCACAGTGTCGTTCTATGATGTCTCCAGAACACAATACTAAAATTCACCAAAACATAATTTGTATCAATCCAAGATGGCCGCCAATCTTACATTTTTCCATTTTATCATACGATATATGTCTAATTGCCATTGATGTGCCGATATGATACACTAACATTGATATGCCGATATGATACACTAACATTGATATGCCGATATGATACACTAACATTGATATGCCGATATGATACACTAACATTGATATGCCGATATGATACACTAACATTGATATGCCGATATGATACACTAACATTGATATGCCGACATGATACACTAACATTGATATGCCGATATGATACACTAACATTGATATGCCGATATGATACACTAACATTGATATGCCGATATGATACACTAACATTGATATGCCGAATGATACACTAACATTGATATGCCGATATGATACACTAACATTGATATGCCGATATGATACACTAACATTGATATGCCGATATGATACACTAACATTGATATGCCGATATGATACACTAACATTGATATGCCGATATGATACACTAACATTGATATGCCGATATGATACGCTAACATTGCATTGGATACCTATCTCTTGTTATAAATATCAATGTATTGTGAATAAATGATGTGGAAGTAATAACAAGCTAGTTTTTACCACAGGGATTCGGCACGTTTCGGGGTACTAGTATATATATTTAAGTACAGGGATTCTACTCTGTGGGATGTCAGATTTCGCATCGATCAGTAAAATGGACGGTACATAGTATCTATCTATCTGTCTGTCTGCCTGCCCTACCTTGCCCTGCCCTGCCCTGCCTTGCCCTGCCTGCCTGCCTGTCGTACCTATCTTCCTTTAATGTCGAACCCCTTGCGGGGATGTAGATATGTTGCGCATCAAAACTCGCAAAGAAGTTAAAAGTATGAATAGTGTCGCAAACCTCTCTTTCTTCTTATGTATATCGTCCGATATAAATGCTCTAACCAGGGTCTATCCTATCGTAGACTCGTTGGAGTTGTCTATGGGGTTTTTCTACGGTCCTTCAATAATGCTCTAACCAGGGTCTATCCTATCGTAGACTCGCTGTCGTTGTCTAGGGGGTTTCTCTACGGTCCTTCAATAATTTATAACTCAACAGTCTATCATTTTTCTTTGTATTATATAATTTACAACAATCGCCTTTATTTTATACCTATACATGTATCATATATTCCTGATATCGCGTATCTTATTATTCGCCTCACTATTTCAACGTGTTCATAATAGTTCTATGGCTATACTAATTTCCTTCCTTTATCAAATTATTCCAATAGATATATTAGCCAAAACAATCGTTTCTTACTAGGCCTAATTATCTTCCGTTCACGTATTTAATACGACTTTAATATTTAAGAGTTAATACTTCTTTAAATATTAATTTTTCTAACTATCATAGAAACAGTTTATATTTTAAAAGTGAGTTACATCATTTCCTTAATGCCTCCATGGCTAAAAATGCACTAATTTCTTCATCATTTCTCATTTCTTAAATAGCAGAATTAACATCTATAACAGACATAACGGCGCCAAACATCTGTGATGTTATACAATATTATTACATGTTTCTCTGTCATCAAGAAAGCGGCGATTATCTTACATAACTGACCACCTGCACTCGGTAATGACAAAATATATTTTGTTCCCGCGCAAACAGAGAACTGATAATTTAGGCGCGAAAATAATAGCAGACGATTATACATATTACATAAAAATCATAATCTTACATGGTTAACAATGTGTCATATATATAAATAAATAAATGTATTTATATAATTCATTTCTATTTATATATGACAATAATTTATTCGTGCAAATAGATTGTTTGTTTTTTCTATCTTTTGCACAATCCTCCCTACCCAACTTGAAGTTTGAAATCGCCCGCCACCGGCCGATTTACAAATCTTCACTCCATCGGATATATAGGAGAAAACAATATAACACCAATACATCATATATTACAAAAATAGCATTTCGCTCGCTAGGTACCAACAGTCTAATCATAGAGGCAGTGTTTGTATACTAAACTACTGAATTCCTATCGGTACACATCACAATTATTGAACTCTACTAAGGAAATATGCCAGTATATTTTGAGTCCCTTTAATGTGTTTAATGGTTAAATTAAATTCTGAGAGACACAGTGCCCATCTTAAGAGGCGTTGATTGGTCGTTTTCGATTTACTTAACCAGACCAGTGGATTATGATCAGAATTGATGAATATTCTGCTTGTGCCTACATATATACGAAAATGTTGGATGCCTGCAACGATCGCCAACAATTCCTTCTCGATAGTAGAATAGTTTTTCTCCCGTGGAATTAGTTTTCGTGAATAAAATGCTACTGGGTGTGAGACTTGGTCAATGCTCTGAGTCAGTACCGCTGAAATTCCCAAATCGGAGGCATCAGTATAGAGTTCGAAATCCTGGTTAAAGTCAGGTGCCTTCAGTATGGGTTTACTGGTTAACGTCTTCTTTAATGATTCGAACGCAAATTGGTGTTTATCGTTCCACTGATTAAGAATATTCCCTGATCTCTTGCCCTTTAAAAGATCTGTCAGAGGAGCGGCGATCTCAGCAAACTGGGGAATGAATTTTCTGTAAAATCCCACTGATCCCAGATATCCTCGTAATTGTTTCTTGGTATGTGGGGGAGATATATTATCAATACATTCGACCTTACTGGATATTGGTTTGATTGTCCCCGAACCTAACTCGTGTCCCAAGTAACTGACTGTTCCTGACCCAATTTTACATTTCTTTGGGTTCAAAGTAACACCATTTTTCTCTAGTTTATGAAATGTCCAATCCAAGTGATTTAGATGCTGTGACCATACATTGTATCGAATTGCAATATCATCCAGATATGCGTCGGCAAATCTATCACGGATGGGTTCTCCCAGGGGTTGAGCGATGATCTCATTAATAGCCCTTTGGAATGTAACACCACCATTTTTTAATCCAAATGGGAGAGTTAATGGTTCAAATAAGCCCCAGGGGGTTATGAATGCTGCAATTTCACTGGCCCAAGGGGTAAGCGGTATCTGCCAGTACCCCCGGTTCAAATCGATAATGGATATCAGGCTCCATCCTGCGACTTGATCGATTAGATCGTCTAATCTAGGGATGGGGAAGGCTTCTCCTCGTGTCAGGTCATTAATTTTGCGATAATCAATACACGGTCGCCATTCCGAGTCTGACTTTCGTACCAATATTATGGGGGAGGCCCACTGGCTTCGGCTCGGGCGGATAATTCCTAACTCCAGCATTTTATCTATCTCGGTTTTTAAGATTTGTTTCTTTTCTGTAGACTTGCGGTAGTATGGCTGGATTACGGGTGCGGCAGCTTGCACATCAATATCATGGGTAACACCATGGAAACATCCCAGTTTTCCAGAGAACAGATGGGGGTAACGGTCTAATATTTGAGTAATCTCATCCCTGTGGCCTGGGGGTAAATGACTGATATCCGGCCAAGCTTTCCTAGGCACAGATTCAAGAGGACTGCAAGGGTCGAATTCCTTCTCTATGTCAGTAGGGGCTTGGTAATCTAATAGGGTAGGGTCTGTGGATTCATACGCCGGACTACTTTCAGCGATGGCGGCACAATCCTCCCTACCTGTCCAGGGCTTCAACTGATTTACATGCATAACCCGGTATTTGACTCTTTTGTCAGGCATATATATAATATAGGTATGCGACGCTACCATTCGTGCACTAAATACGGTCCCTGGAGGGCATTCTTCAGTTTCATACCTTTTAACGGTAATCGGACTAATACGAATTCCCCACGCTGGAATTCACTCATTTTCGCTTTTTTATTTCTGTCATATTTCGTTTTTCGACCGTCGGCGGCCTGTTGTGCATTCTCGCTAGCTTCACGTAACGCTTCAGCTAATCTATGACACAATTCTTGTACATAGTTTTCTATCGGGATCCCCTCGGTCCGCTCATTTCTAGCCCACCGGTCATCTAGATTATCTCTAGGTTCGCGCCCATACAGAAGATAGAAGGGGGAGTATCCAGTACTAGAGTGTTCTGCACTTCTGTATGCAAATAATAGCCAGGGTAGCATTTCATCCCAAGGCTCTACTGTGGTTTCTCCCAGAATCCTCAGCATGGTTTTCAACGTGCCATTATATTTCTCAATAGCTCCGTTGGTTTGAGGCCTATAACTGCTACTAGTTAAGTGGCGTATATCGTTCTCGGCTAGGAAGCGTGTAAATGAGTCAGCTAGAATTGCCTTCTGAGCGTTATCAGCTGTCGCGGCGGCGAATGGGAAAGATTCAGAATATTTAGTGGCATGGTCAATAAAATTGAAGATATACTGGTTCCCATTAATAGTTTTTTTCATGGGTCCAACGAAATCAGCTGATATGAATCTGAATGGTTGGGATATAATGGGCAGAGGTTTCAATGGGGCTACAGTGGACTTCTGTCCCTTACCAGCTCTCTGGCACGGCCCACAGCTATGGCAGAATCGTTTAACATCCGCTCGGATTCCTGGCCAAAAGATGCGATGCTTAATGCGCTTAAGGGTTTTACTAGGTCCAAGGTGTCCCGTACTTAAACTATCATGTGCGAGTCCCGTTATATGAGTCCTGAATCCTCGTGGAACTACCACCTGATCATATATTTTCCAGGGTCGAACCTTGGATGTGTCCTGAGGTTGTTCTCTCCTCATAAGTAAGCGGGATTCGGGCTGGATGTAATATCCTTGTCTCATGGGTTTTCTTCATGCGCCATTTCCCATAGTGGCAATAATGTCGGGTCATTTTTCTGTGCTTGCAATAATTTATCAGGGCTCAAGTCATCAATAGATGGACTATCTTGGGGTGTCTCCTTACTGGCTTTCTCAGAGGGGGAATTGATTTCAATCGTGTTCCGGAAAGGTAATACATATTCCTCAGTATCGGGCGAGTTTTCTAAGTCTAGTATAGGTGCGACGGTTTCATCAAAGGGGATCGTTTTCTTATTGGAGCGTGTCACAACACCACACGTAATTAAATCAGTGACAGGGACGGTTTCACAATCATTACCTATTATCAGATCAACCCCTGCGGCGCATCTATGTGTCAATATAGCCACGGTCAATGTGCCTTGGTATATTGGACAGTTAGCGCTAATCTTTGCTATGGGATAATTACCAGGTATATAATTGACACCTCTAATGGTCACGTGTTCACCTGTGTATTCCAACTGATTAGTCGTTTGCTCGTTAGCAGTCAACAAACTGATAGTAGCACCAGTATCTCTTAAATACGTCACGTATGCAATATTATTGTTTATTCGAGCTTGCCCTGTATATTTGACGAGTAATGGATTTACCCTATCTTTATACTCAGATGAGTTGATTGGTTCGTTTGTTATAAAGGCGGAGCTATGATTAGCGTTTGACATGCTGTGCCCGTTAGCGAGATTTCTCGTACCTCGGTACCTAGGTGAATTGGGATTTGCCCAACACTCGTCAACAATAATTACAATATTTTTCTACACGGGGATTTCTGTGTGTAGTTTGGGAATTATCAATCCTCATATTGGGTCGATACATGGGTGTTCCGTATCTCTGGGTTTCATACTCGGATTCGAATTAATCCGCGTTCTGGGTGCCAATCTGCGATGGAGATTATATTCATCGGCCAATGCAATACATTCCTGGAGAGTGGATGCTCTTTTATCCAGAATGAACAAATTAAGTTCATCACATAGCTGGGAATCGAACCTATATCTCAAGAGCAGCTCGACCCAGTTGACTTCGTTCGGATCATTGTTCTCCGTCCATAGTGTCATTTGCGCCCTTAATTCCTTAATGAATTCATTATAGGTCTGCTGAGGTTTCTTTACCCAAGAGAAGAAATTGTTTCTGTATACAGTGGGTGAGAGTCGATATTCATCCAAGATGGCGGCCTTAAGAGTATCATAATTATTAGCATCTTGGACAGGAAGCTTGGCATATATATTTCCGGCCTTGTCAGATAACTTGTCTATAATATGCCCCACCCAAGTTTGTTTGGAGATATGGCTAGCTTCAAACAGTCTCTCACATGTTGAGAAGAATCTATCTGGCCTCGTAGTAGGGGTCCAAACAGATATGTTGGCCTTATTATCTGTAGGGAGGGGGTTATTTTGCTGAGATTCCTGATCCCTCTGGATTTCTCTCCGGCGAATCTCCATATTAATCTTGTCTCTATTCATCCTTTCTTCTCTCTCTCTCTCTCATTTCTCTCTCTCGTTCTCCCTTTTTTCTCTCTCTACTCTCTTGTGTTCTCTCTCTTTCTCATAAAATTCACCCTGGCGTTCCAGGCTTGCTTGATTAAAGTAGGGGAGTCTCATTAACTTATCCCATATCTCATCACCTGTGGTCTGGAAGTCGGGGCGAACCGGACCCTCAATTTCCCTATTAGCACTCCTAGTCGTAGCCATTTTGTTTTTGTATTTCCCAAAAGTTTTACTCCCAATAATGTCTCTCCAAATGTATTATAGAATTGTGTTTCATGAAAGGCAGTGGATCACTAATATAATGTGTCTAACTATATATATTAAACAGCCTCTGTGAAAAGAAATTGATACCTACCGAATTTCGTGTCGTCTCCGTTAATCCAATATAAATAATTTATCACAACTAAAATATTTCACATAATAATCCAAATATCTCATTTCACATAGTTGCAATAATTTGAGAATGTTCACTATTTAATAATCCGATTAATTTCCAATTTTAACACTGTTTTTGTACACTTCTATTTTCATGTTAATTAATAGTTCCTGGCATCTTTGATAAATGTATTCTAGTGTCCTCCACAATATGTCCCGATCTGTCACGATCTTTCGTTATCTCGATTCGTCTTTCTTCCGATCCCACTCCGTAATTTATTTCGATCCAATCCACTCTTTATTCCGATCCAATCCGTAATTGATTTCGATCCAAACTCCGTCTTTACTTTGATCCAATCCCGTACGAGCCCCCAATTGTCGCAAACCTCTCTTTCTTCTTATGTCTATTGTCCGATATAAATGCTCTAACAAGGGTCTATCCTATCGTAGACTCGCTGGAGTTGTCTAGGGGGTTTCTCTACGGTCCTTCAATAATTTATAACTCAACACAGTCTATCATTTTTCTTTGTATAATATAATTTACAACAATCGCCTTTATTTTATACCTATACATGTATCATATATTCGTGATATCTCGTATCTTATTATTAGCCTCACTATTTCAATGTGTTCATAATAGTTCTATGGCTATACTAATTTCCTTCCTTTATCAAACTATTCCAATAGATATATTAGCCAAAACAATCGTTTCTTACAAGGCCTAATTATCTTCCGTTCACGTATTTAATATTTAAGAGTTAATACTTCTTTAAATATTAATTTTTCTAACTATCATAGAAACAGTTTATATTTTAAAAGTGAGTTACATCATTTCCTTAATGCCTCCATGGCTGGATAAAAATGCACTAATTTCTTCATCATTTCTCATTTCTTAAATAGCAGAATTAACATCTATAACAGACATAACGGCGCCAAACATCTGTGATGTTATACAATATTATTACATGTTTCTCTGTCATCAAGAAAGCGGCGATTATCTTACATAACTGGCCACCTGCACTCGGTAGTGACAAAATATATTTTGTTCCCGCGCAAATAATAGCAGACGGTTATACATATTACATAAAAATCATAATCTTACATGGTTAACAATGTGTCATATATATAAATAAATAAATGTATTTATATAATTCATTTCTATTTATATATGACAATAATTTATTCGTGCAAATAGATTGTTTGTTTTTTCTATCTTTTGCACAATCCTCCCTACCCAACTTGAAGTTTGAAATCGCCCGCCACCGGCCGATTTACAAATCTTCACTCCATCGGATATATAGGAGAAAACAATATAACACCAATACATCATATATTACAAAAATAGCATTTCGCTCGCTAGGTACCAACAGTCTAATCATAGAGGCAGTGTTTGTATACTAAACTACTGAATTCCTATCGGTACACATCACAATTATTGAACTCTACTAAGGAAATCTGCCAGTATATTTTGAGTCCCTTTAATGTGTTTAATGGTCAAATTAAATTCTGAGAGACACAGTGCCCATCTTAAGAGGCGTTGATTGGTCGTTTTCGATTTACTTAACCAGACCAGTGGATTATGATCAGAATTGATGAATATTCTGCTTGTGCCTACGTATATACGAAAATGTTGGATGCCTGCAACGATCGCCAACAATTCCTTCACGATAGTAGAATAGTTTTTCTCCCGTGGAATTAGTTTTCGTGAATAAAATGCTACTGGGTGTGAGACTTGGTCAATGCTCTGAGTCAGTACCGCTGAAATTCCCAAATCGGAGGCATCAGTATAGAGTTCGAAATCCTGGTTAAAGTCAGGTGCCTTCAGTATGGGTTTACTGGTTAACGCCTTCTTTAATGATTCGAACGCAAATTGATGTTTATCGTTCCACTGATTAAGAATATTCCCTGATCTCTTGCCCTTTAAAAGGTCTGTCAGAGGAGCGGCGATCTCAGCAAACTGGGGAATGAATTTTCTGTAAAATCCCACTGATCCCAGATATCCTCGTAATTGTTTCTTGGTATGTGGGGGAGATATATTATCAATACATTCGACCTTACTGGATATTGGTTTGATTTTCCCCGAACCTAACTCGTGTCCTAAGTAACTGACTGTTCCTGACCCAATTTTACATTTCTTTGGGTTCAAAGTAACACCACTTTTCTCTAGTTTATGAAATGTCCAATCCAAGTGATTTAGATGCTGTGACCATACATTGGATCGAATTGCAATATCATCCAGATATGCGTCGGCAAATCTATCACGGATGGGTTCTCCCGGGAATTGAGCGATGATCTCATTAATAGCCCTTTGGAATGTAACACCACCAAAGCATAATTTAAGAAAGTAATGAAAATAAGTTTTGGTAAAAGTTTAATAGCAGCTGCGCAGAACAACTAGGGACTGGCATGGTCAATATTGCAAACTGTCGTATTGAATTGCTCTGTGGTAGGGAGATAGCCAATGTCAGGAGGGAGATGGTTCCAATGGTAGATTGTTCTTGGAAAAAGGGAAAACTTGTAGTAGTCTGTAGTTGCTGTAATTAACCTATAGCTTATGGAATGACAATGGCGAGCAGGACGGGAGAGGGGAACTAGGTAATTTTCAATGGGAATAGCAACAAGATCATTATGAATGTTATACAGAAGGGATAACCTATTTATTCTGCCTGGTTAGCAGATAGCTTAACAGTTCAACCAAAAACCGGAGAAGTGGATTAACTTTTGATTCTTTATTGACTCGTAAAAAACTGAAAGTACACAAATATAACAAATAACTAATACAGGTACAAAACACACAATACAAGCAGCTATGGCAGATGGAACAAGCTATTATAACCGCCTAGCTTTACCAGGTACGGTTCCTGGTCTGACCAGTACTTCACACAAGTAGTCGTGTAATTAGGTTATATCTGGATTAACAATTAAATTGATTTCTATTTAATTATAATACAACAATCTATAAACTATGCACAAACTCACTCATTAAGACAATTAACGTAGCAATGCGTACACACAATTAATATCATGAAGCACACAGCTCATGTGCGAAATGGATTGAGTACGAATAAAAGTCTAACGACATCTAGTAAGCATTTTCCCACAAAAAGAGAACCACTAGAAAGTATACGACATATATCAAGCAATGTAAAAACTGTTCATATATACAAAAGACATATAAACTTACACTGTAGGGCCAAAGACTGACTATAAATTTAGTGTTGTTACTAGTGTGAGTAATTTGCTTCTTCCAAAATGTGTCGTAAATAGATAGCTCAACAAAGGCAAAATAAAATAAACGACCGCAAAGAAATTAAACTCCGGTAAATTTAGTCAAGGCAACACACTCCCCATCTGATATCCTTTTTAGATATCACAAATAACAATTTAAAAGAAATAGAATCACACTAATTTCTGCTTCTTGACAACATTATAGGCTACATTTCTTGTAGACTAATAGAACATTACCTTGTTGTAAACAACAAATTACTCTTGTTAAAAACAGTTATCGGAATTGTGATGAATCAATACAAGTACATATTAAACATATTCTCTAAAGTTAACCTTTTAAGGCATTAATTCCAAATAGTTTGAAATCTTAATAGTACTGTCAAAATACGATATACTATACAGTATGAATAATTATACTGCAGAAAGCAAATAATTGGAGCATGCACTTTGCTCTGGGTTAACAACCGTATATTGATTTCTGTAAACTTTCAAACTTTACTGGTACCACAAGTTGTAGCACAGTAAGAGATTCCGAAATTATTTAAATTTCAAACATCACAATATTATGATTCACTCATCTTAGTACATATAGTCACTCAAGTCTGAACTATTAGCATTTGCGTATTAGCAGCACCAATTCCACTATGGGACGAATGTAACTCAAGAGTTTTTCCATCTCTAATCACTCGCACTTTTACTTTGCGAACTTTATCGTCACTGCTAGGGAAAGCTTCAAGAACCACACCGACAGGCCAATCGTTTCGCGTAACAGTTGTATCCTTCAACAGGACCACATCACCGACCTGGACGTCTGGATGAGACTCTGTCCATTTTCTACGTGGCTGCAACAACTGTAGATACTCCTTCCTCCAACGTGACCAGAATATATCTGCGAGGTGTTTGACGCGCGTACATTGGTGTCGATAGATGTCCTTCACGTCTATATGTGTAACTGGCTGTGTATCGATATCCGTCTTCTGCGTTAGTAAGATCGACGGAGTCAACATTTCAGGGATTTCACTGTCGTGAGAAACGGGAATTAAAGGTCGCGAGTTCACAATAGCACTGACCTCTGACATGAGTGTAATCAAAACATCGTGTGTCAGGTTCTTAACGTCCGCCAGCATGGATTCCAGAATACGTCGTGACACGCCAATCATGCGCCATGTGAGAACTGCGTGGTGCATTGAATTTCCAAACACAAGAATTTTGGAACAAATGGTTACGGATTTCAGCTGTGTCTACATTTATGCTATCGACGCCCAAATCATCTGTTGCCCCAACAACATTTGTACCTCGATCTGAGCGGAACTCCTTTACCTTTCCTCTAAGAGCGACTAACCTCCTTAATGCATTAATACACGCTGAAGAAGACAGTTCGTCCACAATCTCAATGTGGATAGCCCTAATAGTAAACAGGTAAACAATACTGCCCATCTCTTGTTGGTCGCCTGACTGTTTCTTGTTCGCCTAGTCACAATTTGCCATGGGCCGAAGGTATCCACTCCTACAAAGGTGAAAGGAGGTGCTTCTTGTACACGATCTGCAGGAAGATCTGCCATTATCTGGGTTTCAAGGCGTCCTCGAACTAAATGTATTGGTCTCTACTGCTGGTCCTGTTAACCAGCTGCTCTCTTGCAAATGCTCAACGGACAAACCTCTGGTAGCAACGTCAGCAGGATTCCGTTGTGTATTGATATAGCTCCATTGTTGTGGAGTCGACGATCTGTGTATACGGTCTACTCAGTTGCAGACATACGTGTGGAAACGCCTGGTGTTGTTACTGATGTAGCCGAGGACAACCTTACTATCGGTATAGTATCGGACTTCATCAATCGCCATGTCGAGCTGTTCCAGTAATATGTATGCAATCTGAACCGACAGTACTGCAGCGCACAGTTCCAGGCGTGGAATGGTATGTCCTTGAGAAGGTGCCACCTTTGCTTTGCCCATGATAACACTTGTTTCGGCCATGTCTGGGAAGTAGCTCACACGGTACGCCACTGCTGCCACTGCTTTTTCTGAAGCATCCGAGTAAATGTGTAGCTCAACTCGAGATACCAGGCTCAGTGCTCGTGTCGTGTAGGTACGACGAATCTGAATATTGCGGAGATATTTCAAGGACTCTTTCCATGTATCCCACTCCTGTTGTTTCTCTGTAGGTAAAGGCTGATCCCAGTCTACACGGTCTGACATAAGATCGCGAAGTATGATCTTCCCTTGAATGGTGACTGGTCCCAGGAATCCAATAGGATCAAACAGGCTATTCACAGTAGACAATATACCTCTTCGAGTGTAAGGTCGTTCCTCGGAAGATACAGCAAAGTTGAATGTGTCAGAATTCAGATCCCATCGTAGACCAAGACGTCGCTGTACAGGTAGAATGTCAGTACTCAGGTCAAGGTTTTTGATATCCTTGGATAGCTCCTCGTCTGGAAAGGCCTTCATTACATCTTTGCTGTTCGATGCAATCTTATGTAAGCGCAGCCTACCGCCTTCTTGGAGAGCTATTTTGGTACGTTTCAACAAGCTGACAGCCTCTTCTGCCGTGGGAAGTGATTTCAGAATGTCGTCTACGGAGAAGTCGTTTTCTACTAGATGGTTAATGTCTGGTTCATAGCCCTGGACTGATTTTTGCAACCCATACGTAGCGATGGCAGGAGACGTACTATTCCCAAACACATGTACCCGCATACGATACTCAATCAAATCCTTGTATGGGTCATTTTCTGTGTACCAGAAGAATCTGAGGTAATCTCGGTGTTTCTCGTCAACTTGAAAACAGTAGAACATCTGTTCAATATCGGCAGTTATCGCAACTTCTTCCTTGCGGAATCTAAGCAGTATGCCGAGTAGACTGTTTGTGAGATCTGGCCCTTTAAGCATGACACTGTTGAGAGAGACACCTGTGTACACAGCCGATGAATCGAAAACCCCTCGTATCTGGTCGGGCTTCTGCGGATGTCGTACACCAAACAATGGCAGATACCAGCATTCATCAGTGTCTGTAATCGGTGGAGCGACTTTTGCATGACCTTTATCGATAACACCGCCCATGAAGGTCACAAAGTCCTGTCTTTTTTTCGAGTCTCGTTTGAGCGAGTTGTCTAAGATTTTGGCCCTGTTCAGTGCCAGCGACCTGTTGTTAGGCAGTCGATTTCTAGGTGTACGAAACGGAAGGGGTGCGATCCAGTTACCGTTTGGATGTTTGTGCATCTCCGTGTCCATGATATCTAGAAACTGTTTATGTTCCCTAGAGAACCCTATCTTCTCGTCATATTGGGTCTGAATGAACAGCGAGGGCTTGTTATCACAAATCGAGTCATGATCATGTTCTTTGACAGTAAAGTTATGTGGACAAGGTTGAAAAATTGACGCCCTATCTCCACTTAACATGTACGTTTTGTTAACATTGACAATGTCTGGTTGATGTACTTGGTCAAGGCAAACTTCACCTATGATTACCCAGCCCAGACTAAGCTGTTGTGCATATGGCGAACCCGGAGGACCAATTATTTGGTCGTGAACGTGGTGCGCTTCAGATCTCTGCCTATCAGTAGGAGTACGTCTGCTTCACTACATAACTCAGGAATGAAACAAGCAATATCATGTACATGAGAGTGGTTCATAGCAGCACTTCTAGTCGGAATTTCATCCCTAATGTTTGGTATTCCACTACACTATATAATGGTAGGAAGTTTGAACGCGATGCTGCCATCTACAGCTTCTACAACACAACCAGATGCCCTACGTCCCGATGCTACAGCGGTGCCTAAACATGTGTTCATGGTATATTCATACTCGTCACTGTTTATCTCAAGTTGTGTGAAAAGTTCTGGCCTGACGAGAGAGCGGTTGCTCTGTTCATCCAAGATCGCGTACGCCCGGATTTTGTAATCAGGTTTACTCTCTTCATATATATTGACCAACACATACTTGGCACATGATTTTACACTAGATTGTTGGTTGCCGCAAACTTGTGTGCACTTAGGAGTTATGACAGAGTTTGTTTGCTCCCCACCTTGGTTAGCCTGAGTTGGTGCAGTTCGGGTCATATGCATGGCTGTACAGTGTCGTTCACTACTACATTCACTACATTGTATCTTTTGTTCACAGTTACGAGCGACGTGTTGACTAGATCGACAGCATTTAAAGCATATTCTATTGTCCTTCAACATATTTCTTTTCTCATCCCATGACATTGACCCAAAAGACCTACAAGTGTCCAATGTGTGTTTGGTTTTGTGTATTGGGCAACGAGTAGGGTCAGTCGCTGAATAAGGCAGTTTATATGTTTCTGTCTGAACTTCTGTTTTTCTGCTTGAAATACTAGTAGCTCTAACGTTAGCATTCTTTCGTTCAACTGATGTGACTAATGGATTGTTGTTATACACAAATCCAGGATCGTTCTTGATTTTTGCTTGCTCGCTCAAGATTTCAGAGAATACAGACAATGTGGGGTAAATAACCGTGTGTCTATTTTTGTATGAACATGCTTTGTTGGTCCATTTTTCCTGTAGGTTGTATGGGAGCTTGTTTACTATAGGAATGATGCCAACTGAACAATCAAAGTATGATAATATCATAGTGTATTTGGGATCACACTTTAGCGATTCTAGTTCTGCCACAATATCTGATAGTTCATGGAGCTTTGTAAAGTCCTTGGCATTCAGTTTGGGAAAGTTCTCCAACTTTTTCAAGATGGCTGCCTGAATCATTTCAGGAGCACCGTACCGGTCATCTAAACGTTCCCATATCTTTACTAATCCATTCTCGGGATTGTATGCATTTGCTGATTTAATACTGATCGCGTGTTTCTTGGATTCGTGTCCCAGCCACTTAATTAACAGATCAATCTGTTCCGATGCAGTGACGCCCATTTCCTTTACTACGTTACTGAAGCTAGCCTTCCATGAACTGTACGTTTCTGGTTTGTCATTAACACATGTTAACCTAGATAGAGCCAAGTCCTTCCTTAACAAGAATTGTGTCAAATCGTTTGCCATATTATATATAGGAATTGCATCTCGACCTAGACTCTGTGGAATTGTAGGTTGCTGCCTTTTAATATCTGTAGCTGGTATTATTCGACTAACACATGCTGGCATGTCAGTCAACGCATCATCTTCAGGAAGAAATGGTTGGGCATATGGATCTAATATGCGAGTAGCCGGAGGGTTTCCGGTGTCTGACGTTATGAATTCAGCCGTTCGTATTAGTGGATCAGATCTAGGAATAGCTACAAGTCTTTCACTCTTATCCATTACACTTTTACTTGAAAGCGTCTTTTCCAATGCATCTGCTTCAGCTTCTGCAGCTGCTATCTCTTTCTTTTCATTTAACAGTTGTATTTGAATGTCAATATCAGCCTGTTTACGAAATTCTGCGGCTGCAGTGACTTTCTCTTGTTCTTGTATGTCTAACTGCACACGTCTTAGGTGCGCCTCTTGTTCAGTGTAAACCAGTTTTGCTTTTGCTGCTTCCGCATGAGCTTGTTTTAGAGCAATAATAGTACTAATCCTGGATGATGCTTTACTGTTCATGCTAAATGACGCATAATTAGACTGTACTGTTTGCAACTCAAGAAGGGTGTCTTGTATCTGTTTCAAGAAATTGTCAACAGTTCCACAGAAACGACCATTTTTAGTAGACTGATCAATACATTCAAGGTTGCTTTGTTCTGTACAAACTCTAGTCAAGTATGACATGAACTCGGAATACAGTTTCTGATACCTTTCAAAGTGATCAGTCAATGTTTTAGCAACACCTTTAAGTATAAAGCTATTCGGTACTTCAAATACATTGTCACACGGATGTCAACTTTGACTTATACTCGATTACTCTCAGTTCATACTGCTCCATAGCTTTTGGTGTTAATTTATTCACACGTTGAGATTGCTTGAACATTTCACTAAAACGTATTAGATCTATATGTTACCATCTTCACTACTATTTCAATGTTGAACCCCATGACAGTAGCACAACAAGGTATTTAATACATAAATACATGTAGTAACGCTTTATGCGTAAAACACTTTATGTGTTTAACAATGTCACAAAATGTGTAGACTATATCTTGAAGAGTTGATCATGGAGTGATGGACGTTTCCGATGTGACGGTGGCCAGTATCTTGCGAGACTATGGATGCCGTATACTTGTAGTCAGAGTCGATGACGATGTAGTTTTTTTTACTATTCTGCCTGGTTAGCAGATAGCTTAACAGTTCAACCAAAAACCGGAGAAGTGGATTAACTTTTGATTCTTTATTGACTCGTAAAAAACTGAAAGTACACAAATATAACAAATAACTAATACAGGTACAAAACACACAATACAAGCAGCTATGGCAGACTGAACAAGCTATTATAACCGCCTAGCTTTACCAGGTACGGTTCCTGGGCTGACCAGTACTTCACACAAGTAGTAAATTGATTTCTATTTAATTATAATACAATAATCTATAAACTATGCACAAACTCACTCATTAAGACAATTAACGTAGCAATGCGTACACAAAATTAATATCATGAAGCACACAGTTCATGTGCGAAATGGATTGAGTACGAATACAAAAAGAGAACCAATTATACGACATATATCAAGTAATGTAAAAATTGTTCATATATACAAAAGACATATAAACTTACACTGTAGGGGCAAAGACTGACTATAAATTTAGTTTTGTTACTCGTGTGAGTTTTGACCAGTCGCGAGATGACCTATCGCTCCGCCCCTAGCATCACGTGACCCTGTAACGCAAAACCTCCGACAAACAAATTCCAAAATGGCGGACGCACTTAGATTGAATGATTTACCATATGACTTTGGGGAGTATTTTCTACCGTATAGAACTTCTTTGCGTCAAAGAGTTCAGGCTAAGAAGTTTGCAAACGAATCGTATATTAGTTCTGTAAAACTTTATCGTGCTGAAAATCTGGATGTAGCCGTCGTGTTCCGCAGTCAACGAAAGAATGTCAATAGTCGTCGGACAGCAACAGGTTACAGATGCATTCTGCAGTTGTAAAGCAGGGTAAGTACCGCAACATGTTATATATATTGATATAGTGTTCAAGTTACTATTTGATACACCGATTAAGTGGTATCCTAAAGGAGACGGCGAAACCGCTACTAGTCCTAACCACTGAAGCAGTTACTATAGGATAAGAGAACTTACCAATTGTGTACCCTACAGCAGCTTCTTATATAACAGGATAAATACGTCTTGTCAGGCATATATTCAGAGCGTGTATGGCGTGCTTGCTTCGTTCACCCCCGGATCTAGAATGCCTCACTTCCGGTCCAGACGGTGTCTCCATCTTCCGCATCAGACGGTGTCTCTTCATGAACCCAATTGCCATTCACTACACCACTGGTAAACAAAATGGCGGCATGTGTAAATATTGCAGTTGATGATTCGTAGAACAGACGCTTCATCACTTTGTTCTTAAATTGACGCAATATTGAACTTGTTGATGGTTACATTTCATCAATTGTCATAACATTCAACATGTTGATGGTACAGACAATAATGTTTTTGATTACAAAAACCTAAACGGTCTGCATTTATTCTATTATCAGGGCTGCTGGTGAATGTGCCCACATTCTGGCGGTTGTATTGAAGCTGACGGATTGGATCCTTGAAGGTCTAGCAGATATACCAAGCCAACCTGCCTGCACTTCCATGCCACAACGGTGGGACAAACCAAGAGGTCTAAAGATCGAGCCTGAACCTGTCAGCACCATGGTAATTGCCAAACCAGGAAAAAAGAGACCGCTTACTGCAGACTTCCAAGACAATAGGTACATTCTATTTTCCATCAATGTCAAACCGCTTGACCTGGGACAGGCCTAACTGCTTCGGTACCATTAAAACCAATACCAAGCAAATATGGTGCCCTGCTCAAGGACATATTTGCAGTGATCGACCATGGAACCCTGTGTAAAGTGTGTTGCATCCGTGGTCCAGTGGTAGAGCATCGGATTTGGAATCGATCGGTCCCGGGTTAGATATTCGGTCAGGCCACATATGTAGTGTCATTGAGCATGGCACCTCACATACATTGCTTAGTACTGGTTAATCACTTAGACATGTTTTCCTGGGTAAGCTTAGCCGAGGGGTTTGACATTAATGGAACATACATACATACGCACGCACGCACGCACGCACGCACGCACGCACGCACGCACGCACGCACGCACGCACGCACGCACGCACGCACGCACGCACGCACGCACGCACGCACGCACGCACGCACGCACGCACGCACGCACGCACGCACGCACGCACGCACGCACGCACGCACGCACGCACGCACGCACGCACGCACGCACGCACGCACGCACGCACGCACGCACGCACGCACGCACGCACGCACGCACGCACGCACGCACGCACGCACGCACGCACGCACGCACGCACGCACGCACGCACGCACGCACGCACGCACGCACGCACGCACGCACGCACGCACGCACGCACGCACGCACGCACGCACGCACGCACGCACGCACGCACGCACGCACGCACGCACGCACGCACGCACGCACGCACGCACGCACGCACGCACGCACGCACGCACGCACGCACGCACGCACGCACGCACGCACGCACGCACGCACGCACGCACGCACGCACGCACGCACGCACGCACGCACGCACGCACGCACGCACGCACGCACGCACGCACGCACGCACGCACGCACGCACGCACGCACGCACGCACGCACGCACGCACGCACGCACGCACGCACGCACGCACGCACGCACGCACGCACGCACGCACGCACGCACGCACGCACGCACGCACGCACGCACGCACGCACGCACGCACGCACGCACGCACGCACGCACGCACGCACGCACGCACGCACGCACGCACGCACGCACGCACGCACGCACGCACGCACGCACGCACGCACGCACGCACGCACGCACGCACGCACGCACGCACGCACGCACGCACGCACGCACGCACGCACGCACGCACGCACGCACGCACGCACGCACGCACGCACGCACGCACGCACGCACGCACGCACGCACGCACGCACGCACGCACGCACGCACGCACGCACGCACGCACGCACGCACGCACGCACGCACGCACGCACGCACGCACGCACGCACGCACGCACGCACGCACGCACGCACGCACGCACGCACGCACGCACGCACGCACGCACGCACGCACGCACGCACGCACGCACGCACGCACGCACGCACGCACGCACGCACGCACGCACGCACGCACGCACGCACGCACGCACGCACGCACGCACGCACGCACGCACGCACGCACGCACGCACGCACGCACGCACGCACGCACGCACGCACGCACGCACGCACGCACGCACGCACGCACGCACGCACGCACGCACGCACGCACGCACGCACGCACGCACGCACGCACGCACGCACGCACGCACGCACGCACGCACGCACGCACGCACGCACGCACGCACGCACGCACGCACGCACGCACGCACGCACGCACGCACGCACGCACGCACGCACGCACGCACGCACGCACGCACGCACGCACGCACGCACGCACGCACGCACGCACGCACGCACGCACGCACGCACGCACGCACGCACGCACGCACGCACGCACGCACGCACGCACGCACGCACGCACGCACGCACGCACGCACGCACGCACGCACGCACGCACGCACGCACGCACGCACGCACGCACGCACGCACGCACGCACGCACGCACGCACGCACGCACGCACGCACGCACGCACGCACGCACGCACGCACGCACGCACGCACGCACGCACGCACGCACGCACGCACGCACGCACGCACGCACGCACGCACGCACGCACGCACGCACGCACGCACGCACGCACGCACGCACGCACGCACGCACGCACGCACGCACGCACGCACGCACGCACGCACGCACGCACGCACGCACGCACGCACGCACGCACGCACGCACGCACGCACGCACGCACGCACGCACGCACGCACGCACGCACGCACGCACGCACGCACGCACGCACGCACGCACGCACGCACGCACGCACGCACGCACGCACGCACGCACGCACGCACGCACGCACGCACGCACGCACGCACGCACGCACGCACGCACGCACGCACGCACGCACGCACGCACGCACGCACACACCACACACACACACACACACACACACACACACACACACACACACACACCACACACACACACACACACACACACACACACACACACACACACACACACACACACACACACACACACACACACACACACACACACACACACACACACACACACACACACACACACACACACACACACACACACACACACACACACACACACACACACACACACACACACACACACACACACACACACACACACACACACACACACACACACACACACACACACACACACACACACACACACACACACACACACACACACACACACACACACACACACACACACACACACACACACACACACACACACACACACACACACACACACACACACACACACACACACACACACACACACACACACACACACACACACACACACACACACACACACACACACACACACACACACACACACACACACACACACACACACACACACACACACACACACACACACACACACACACACACACCACGCACGCACGCACACACACACATACATAAAGACACTGTACATAAATACCAAGATGTATATGTGGGGAAATAGATTTAATGAAGATAAAAGATAATGCATGCACAAACAAATAAAACGAAAATACTATACATGTTTTATGCTGTATTGTTTTAATCATGTTACAAATTTATATGTGTAAAATAGCAAACAATGACAAACACATGTTTTTCTATTTTCAGGAAAATACAGGTACTTGAAAGTGACCTACTGTTTTTGAAGTCCCTAAGCCCAATATCGTACCTAGCTAGCCAGCCCTACATAACAGTGGTGACTGAACATGGAGCTCAGAGCGTTGGCAGTGCGTATCAGGTTAGTCTTGAATGAGAAGGGGCATAAAATTAGTCAAAAAGCAGCAACAAAACCAAATCTGGTTTACACAGGGAAATAAACTTAGATCAATTCTATTATCTACAATCTTGAATTTTTTCGCTCTAGAGATAGCTCTTTCCACATGCACACGGTGTTTAGCGATTTTCTTTGTAAGGGATACATCTCCGACTGGCATTTGTACAGAGCTCGATGCAAATGGTGGAATGTACAGCTTAAGTCCAAGTTTTTCTATTTCTTCCTGTATTAGAAACCCTTTGTCTACCATGACACCATCTCCTTTATTCATTTTACCGCAATCGATCAACTGTAATAAGAGCACTAATAATCCACTTTTAGTTGTTATAACTTTGTCCAATATACATCCGGAAAACAACATAGATATAAATGTGTATGAACCTCTAGGGTCAATGCCTACTAGCCATTTCAATGTAGTTGCCGACTTGTAGTCAGAGTAACACTGACTATGTGATCTCAGTGAACTGGGACGTTCCATTTTAATCTCTGTCCCGTCTAAAATGATCAATGTGTCTGGAAAATCCTCCTTAAATCTACTTGGCATTTTTGACTTTAGTATGTCTCTGTCTGGCCATATGGAGACGGAACCAAATCTAAAATACATGTAATTAATCCAGGTACGGAAAAGCAGACCAGCATCTTGATTAGAAATTTGAAAACGATTTGCCAAGTGCTTAATGTCCAAGTTAAGCCTAAGTTTGATCAATGTTAGAAGAAGCTGATCCTCCAGTTTGATGTCTCTGATGCTTGATATTGTTCTTGAGAAGTTCACAGGGCATTCAAATTTGTTAGGAACAAGAAATTTAAAAATATTCATGAACTAAAAATATAAATCCTGTATAGTATTTAAAGTTATCCTTTATACGGCTGTCTCTGACTGCTTCTACAGTAAATGTTCTTGCACGTCTTTCAGAGATTACTGATTTCGATTTACTTCTGTCCTTTAGAGTAGCATCGTCCCTGCGGAGTTTTTCATTTAACAACACCTGCTTGGATAATTGCTGTTGTAGCATCTTGTTCTCTGCTGCTAAGGCCAATATATCCAGGGCAGACAACTCTGAAATGTAAGAAACAGATGTATGTTGTTGTAATGAATTGATTTCTCTCTTTCAGTTGCCGCTATTGCAGCCAGTAGGACCCTCGCGGGAAAGTACACCATGTGGTAACCTTACATTTCCATACAAAACGGACATTACAAATGTACCACAACTCACAGAGAACAACCTATCAGAGGTTAAATTAAGCATGGAGGATGCTGAAAACATCGAACAGAATACAAGGGATCAGGCAAATAACAATCTGGCACAAAGAAAGATCAAAACGTGTGACTGCTTCAAACTTTGGCCGATTCATAATTCGGAAATCAGCAGTAACACAAAAATTTGTTGACAGTGTGTTAAGATCGAAAACCATTTACTAGTGCAGCAACTAGCTATGGGACTGCTAATGAAAAAGTGGCACGGAACATGTACAGAAAAAGAACCAACAATCATGTACACGACTGCGGATTAATAATACATCCAGATGTTCCGTATATTGGTGCGTGACACCTGATGGCAAAGTGTGTGAAAACGGTCATGTAGGGATTCTTGAAATCAAGTGCCCATTCTCAATAAGAGATTCTACTATATTAGAAGCTATGACAGATGAAAACAAACTAAAGAAAGTATGCGTTGAAAAGGTGGGGGGTAATATCAGCTTAAAGGAAACACATCCCTACTGGTACCAAGTACAAGGGCAGCTGTTGGTGACTGGTGTCCAGTTCTGTGACTTTGTGGTGTACACCCGACAAGACTTGTTTATTCAACGCATTGTGCCAGACAAGAAAGTTATGGAGTCAATACTGTGCAGAATGAGCGAGATATACACTGATTTTCTGTCGACATGAGATATTAACTGTGTATACCTTTAGGTGTGTCAGTGGTCATAGTATTACTGTCGAAGGCTGGTGTGGACATGAGATATTAACTGTGTATACCTTTAGGTGTGTCGGTGGTCATAGAATTACTGTCGAAGGCTGGTGTGGACATGAGATATTAACTGTGTATACCTTTAGGTGTGTCGACATGAGATATTAACTGTTTATACCGTTAGGTGTGTCGGTGGTCATATAATTACTGTCGAAGGCTGGTGTGGAGATGAAACTATTGCAATCTTGAGGCTGATCTGTGCTTCTTTGACTACTGGAAAAGATGGAGGGACATATGAATGTATATAAACTGAGGGGTGTGTATGTTAACTGGGGGATGTAAAATGTATACAACATATTATGTAAATGGAGGGTCAGATAAAAATGGTGTATATTTTATTCCAGGTGGGAGGTGCAGATCTATAAGAATGTATATAAATGAATGTAAAAACTATATTTATTTGATTACTAGTACATGAATGTTTCTTTCTATAGTATATATAATAATGCTACTTATATTTATTTTATAATATCTATACTAATCATTGCAAAATAAATGTTTGAAACTATATTTCTCATGTTTGTGTGTAAATACCTGATGTCAAGCTCTGACAAAAGTTTCCTTTTCTTCGGTTTTGTGTTAGGCTCTCGCTCGCGTCTGGCTGGCTGTCTGACCGGTGTACATTTGTCGAAATGATTTGCAGGCAAAGGATCTGGATATGTGTCGGTTGGGTGCCCTTCTGGAAAATGCTGAAATATATAAATGTGAAACAATATCAGAAAATATTATATACTAGCGGATCGATGGCTAACATACTCGTAATCCAGAGGTTGCATATTTGATCCCCCAATATACCATACTAATGTGTGTGGAGTATGTAGTCCAGTCATACAGCATGGCATTTTGAATTGTTGGGTCCCGGGTTCGACTGAAATCATAGCGTTTTGGATATGGCTTATAACTATGTAAAAGAATTAAAATCGGAGCAGACCCTAGAATGGGGTTCTTTCTACATAAGTGCATTATCCTCCAAATTATGGCGATGATAAATAAATCCAAAACACTACATGTAATACAAAAGTATCATAGTGTGGCGTCCATGGTCCAGTTGTAGAGCATTGGATTTGGAATCGAAGTGTTCAATACTTCGTCAGGCCACGTATGTAGTGTTACTGAACAATGCACCTCACACACATTGCTTAATACTGCCTACTGGTTAACCGCTTAGGCCGGCTAAGTCTGCCATAGGAAGACACGTCCTCGCAAGCGGTTTGACATTAATGGAACACATATTGCCACTCGTACTGTGAGATGATTGCTCAAGTCTTCAAGAAACCCCGTCTCAGATGCACAAGTCAGATTAGGAATTGAGGGTCCCGGGTTTGTCCTCATATCAGTGGCATGTAACCAGTAAATAATGACCACTAGTCTATACACTACTTAAATACTGTGACATACAAAGTGGAATGAGAAAATACATGCCATTTATTCGGATCAATCGTCGCAATCGTCTAAATGATCTGTATCAAAAAAGTGGCCATGTTTACATACTCCCAAATATGGTTATGAAAACACGTGAATCGGACCTGACCTTGCCGTTTCGTTTCTTGATTGGTCCATATGGGTGTCAGTGGTTTCATCTGCACATGAATCGGTCACACTCCAAAACGATCTTAAGAGATTAGAAGAGTTGGAGAGGGACATGGACTTTAACCCCTCCAAATGTCAAGTTATCCACGTCACCAGAAGGAAACATCCTATTCCCAGTCAATATGAACTCCATGGAGTCCTACTTGAGTAGGTCACCTCAGCCAAGTACCTTGGCGTGGATATCTCAAATAACCTGTCGTGGGACTCTCGCATAAAAAGGTCAACTAAGAAAGCAAACCAAACATTAGGATTCTTACGTAGAAACCTCCAGGTCAAATCCGAACCCCTTAAGTCCATGGCTTACCAGACACTAGTGAGACCCCAGCTTGAATATGGCTCCGAGATCTGGTTGCCCCATACCCAAAAATTGATAGACCATATGAATGTGTCCAGCGGTATATGAGACAACACCGCGTTGGATAAAGGCTGACTTATATCGTACCGCTAGTGTTACAGACATGCTACATTCCCTAAATCTACGCAGACTAGATCAACGGCGTATTGACAATAGGTTATCCCTTCAGTATAAAATTCATAATGATCTTGTTGCTATTCCGATTGAAAATTACTTAGTTCCCCTCTCCCGTCCTGCTCGCCATTGCCATTCCATAAGCTATAGGTTAATTACAGCAACTACAGACTACTACAAGTTTTCCTTTTTTCCAAGAACAATCTACCATTGGAACCATCTCCCTCCTGACAGTGTCCATCTCCTTACCACAGAGCAATTCAATACGACAATTTGTCATATTGACCATACCAGTCCCTAGTTGTTCTGCGCAGCTGGTTTTAAACTTTTACCACAACTTATTTTCATTACTTTCTTAAATTATGCTTTTAACTATTCATACTTTTAACTTCTTTGCGGTTTTTGATGCAGGCAGCAGGCAGGTAGGCAGGCAGGCAGGCAGGCAGGCAGGCAGGCAGGCAGGCAGGCAGGCAGGCAGGCAGGCAGGCAGGCAGGCAAGGCAGGCAGGGCAGGCAGCCAGGCAGGCAGCCAGGCAGGCAGCCAGGCAGGCAGCCAGGTAGGGCAGGCAGGCAGGCAGCCAGCCAGGCAGGGCAGGCAGGCAGGGCAGGCAGGCAGGCAGCCAGGCAGGGCAGACAGGCAGGCATGCATGCAGGCAGGCAGGCAGGCAGGCAGGCAGGCAGGCAGGCAGGCAGGCAGGCAGGCAGGCAGGCAGGCAGGCAGCAGGCAGGCAGGCAGGCAGGCAGGCAGGCAGGCAGGCGGCAGGCAGGCAGGCAGGCAGGCAGGCAGGCAGGCAGGCAGGCAGGCAGGCAGGCAGGCAGGCAGGCAGGCAGGCAGGCAGGCAGGCAGGCAGCGGCAGGCAGGCAGGCAGGCAGGCAGACAGACAGACAGACAGACAGACAGACAGACAGACAGACAGACAGACAGACAGACAGACAGACAGACAGACAGACAGACAGACAGATAGACAGATAGATAGATAGATAGATAGATAGATAGATAGATAGATAGATAGATAGATAGATAGATAGATATTATGTACCGTCCAGCCCCAGCCTTTACCATTTTGCTGAGCGGCTGGCCACTGTACCACTCGGGACTGTTTTTGACCTTAGTATGTGACCTTTCAGATGGGACTATTAACCGAGGTCTCGTGTCGGTGCTTTGCACCGTGCACGTAAAAGAACAAGAGAATATTCTGGAATGTGTCTCCTCCAAAATCTAAAATAAATGACTAATCTCTTCTCTTCAGGAGGCGTCGCACATAAGGGCAACTGGTAGCGACGATAAATAAACGTAAAACACACACACGTGTCCATATAATATTTTAAATCTTTCTGTATCAACTATTAACAAATACTATGTGTGAATTATTTACTATATACATGTATATATATTTGTCAAATCACTGTTCATTTATATCATACAAATATTGTCCTCAATCATATACAGGCGCGTCGGAAGCCAGGTGACATTGGGGCCGTGGATTTTGAGGGCGGGCCGTGTCTGCTAGGGGGGTCCGGGGGCATGCTCCCCCATGAAAATGTTAAGATGTAGAAACTGTAAAAACGATTTTAATTGCTTCTGGACATAAAAGTAAACTTATTTTTTATAATATGTGTTGCTATTTTATAATATTATTTTACAAAAATATAATTATGTTCCAGTCACGTCAACGCCAATTGGCGGTGACGTCTTGCCGATGACACTGGTTAATAACAATGTTCGTGTATGGCCTGTATGCCGTTACTCACGATGCTTGCAAGCGTTTGCGTATCGTCTACCCGGAAACGTGATACCGATGTGCCGTGGCTGTCTCGGGCATAAAAACTCTGCACCAATATGAAACTAGCCTCGGCGTGGATCACAGCTGCACTATGAAAATCGGCCAATAGTGATGCTAAGCTTTGGACTGGGTTCCAGTCTGTCGATTTTTCACTTTTTAACTTCTGGCAAGATGACAAACAGTGCTACTGATGAGATGGTCATTACAGTATAAAATAAAAATACACCCGGCTTGCCAACATATTGCGACCGCGGACATAACTTCCACAAGTATAAAATAAAAAATCCGCCTGCCTGGCCAAAACATTGGGGCTGCGATCGCAGCACCTGCGGCCCCTGCTCTGACCCCTATGATATATTAACAAATACTATGTATGAATTATTTACTATATTTATTGGTTAAATCACTGTTTGTCTATATCATACAGATATTGTCCTCAATCATATATCAACAATGTACCATGTATGAATAATTTACTATATTTATTGGTTAAATCACTGTTCGTTTATATCATACAGATATTGTCCTCAATCATATATCAACAATGTACCATGTATGAATAATTTACTATATTTATTGGTTAAATCACTGTTCGTTTATATCATACAGATATTGTCCTCAATCATATATCAACAATGTACCATGTATGAATAATTTACTATATTTATTGGTTAAATCACTGTTCGTTTATATCATACAGATATTGTCCTCAATCATATATCAACAATGTACCATGTATGAATAATTTACTATATTTATTGGTTAAATCACTGTTCGTTTATATCATACAGATATTGTCCTCAATCATATATCAACAATGTACTATGTATGAATTATTTACTATATTTATTGGTTAAATCACTGTTTGTCTATATCATACAGATATTGTCCTCAATCATATATCAACAATGTACCATGTATGAATTATTTACTATATTTATTGGTTAAATCACTGTTCGTTTATATCATACAGATATTGTCCTCAATCATATATCAACAATGTACCATGTATGAATAATTTACTATATTTATTGGTTAAATCACTGTTTGTCTATATCATACAGATATTGTCCTCAATCATATATCAACAATGTACCATGTATGAATTATTTACTATATTTATTGGTTAAATCACTGTTTGTCAATTCAATTTCAATTATTCTTTAATTAACTCAGATCATTTACATGACATATGAGTATACATGCAATTAGTTAACAGATGTTGTGACACGGGTTGATATATAAATAATAGAGCATAGGAGAGAGGTCAGGTTTGGAGATGGGAACAGAACTAGACTTCTAGACTTCTAGAGTAGACTTCATGATCGGCGTATTCGTTTGCTCGGCGTATTTTTTCCATCTGTATTTAAAATATTTAAATAGTTTTAACCTATTTTCGTTGACAGAGGTGAAGCATGGTTCAATAGCATTCCGTTGTGCGTATCGGTAGCCTAATGCAACTGTCACCTGACTGGTTCAGTAGCCGAATATAAACAGACAACTTGTTGGGAAATTTTTTTCCACCGAAATGTGCGGTTTATGAGCATTTCAGGTGGCTATCCGGATTGGGAAAAAAATGTACAAATAACCAGAGCAAAGTTTCTTATGAGTTGTAATATTGTTAGTTATTGATGTTACTAAGTCAAAATAATATATTCAACATTTACCTATGCATAATAAAAAAATCCATGTACGCCGTGCATAGGTGCCCTAAAGTATCTAGTTCCCCATGGAAACAGGTGCCGTTGTGATAGCTGTATTTAGGCGCATGGTTACGTAATGAAGCTAACATTTTCAACAACAATTTTATGAAAGTTGTGTTCACGACTTAAGAAAATAATAATATACGGCAAGTGCATTAACTTTTTTATAGGATTTACGCCGAGCATAGGTTCCACCACTATACTATTTTGTTTTGTTTCGTTTCATTTACTTGTTGGTTTGAATGTATTATGATTGATTTGAAACAGACTATAGGTCAAGGAAATTGTTTCTGTTTGTGTGTGACCAAATAATTATGTTGAATGGATGCACATTTTTTATCTATCAGAAGTAAATGATTTGAGGATTATAATATGTTATTGGTAATGTATTTATTAATTAATAGTTACGATGTTGAATGTGACAATTGGTTGTTGCCGTTACTTTATTGCACGTGTCATAATCTTTTTTTATAACCTGTTTTCGTGGGTGATTATTTAACATTGTTTGTGTTTGTATTTAACTTGAGAATAGATGGTGACAATATTAACTTTGCATGTAACATAGTGTCAGATCAGATGCTACATAATAATATGCCATTTCGCCATATCCCATGCTGCCTGTTATATGTGGAAGTCGTGATAGCGCAGTGGATGCGCGTTCACTTCAGGTGCGAAAGGTCCGGAGTTCGAGCCCCACTGGAGCCGTTACGATTGTGCCCTTAGGCAAGGCATTTAAATTCCACGTTGCCTCTTCTCTCTCCCTCGTGGCGATGGATTCCATCAGGAATGAGGTCTCGAGAGTGATTTATATTAGAACAGAACAGAACATATGTTTATTTTGACGTATACATAAGTACATAGTCATTAATAGAAATATACATACATGCATATAGATATATATACATAATTATATATATATATCCACACATAAAAACATAATTACATATCACAATCAATCAATGTAATAGCCATTATATACAAGTGCTACGAATGTTGTCATGTAGCACAGAGGATAAACTCTAATATCATATTTAAATCTAAGAAGTCAAGGTATTTAATATATTATTTCGTTTGTTTAAAGCATTTTTAATGTAAAGAGCCAAATTATACAGGTCACTTCTGTTATCAGAGCTTAACAATTTCAAAAATGTATACATTATAAAGCCAATTTTTGATACCCTTATTACAGTCAATCAAAGATTGTGCATATACGCGCTTAATTATTATATTATCCGAGTATAACAATTTAAACCAGTACTTAATCATACGTATGTAACGAGATATATACATGGGATATCTACCCAGTTCTCCGTATACAGCTGCAGTGCATGTGGAAGATCTAACATTTAAAATTTGTTTACAAAACTTTAAATGGATTCTTTCAATTTCTTTGGACTTAGTGTATCCCCAAATTTCAGATGAATAATTTAATATTGATCCAACAAAAGCATCAAAAAGTTGACAAAGTATCTTTAATTTTAGTCTATACCGTTTACAATTATATAACAAGAAATTGAGAGCCTTTAATGCTTTCCCAGTAATATATTCCTGGTTTAATGCAAAATGTCCAGTATAACTTAGGATTGTTCCAAGGTAATTGAAATCATTAACCACTTCAATATTTTCATTATTATAAGTCCATATTTCGTTTATGATATACATTACCTCGTTTTCTAAAAACCATTACTTTTGTTTTAGCAGTATTAACCTCCAAACCCCATGTAGTACAATAGTCATATAATAAATTAAAATTATATTGAAGCTCTTCTGGGGACTTGGCTAAAATGACCATATCATCTGCAAAAAGTAGCAAAATAAGAACAATGTCATCTATGACAATGCCAGAATTAATATCTTCTTGTAAATATAGTTCAAGATCTTCCACGAATAAAGAGAATAAAATAGGCGACATTATCTCCCCTTGTCTTAGACCGACAGCATATTGGAAATATTCCGAATAGCTTCCACAATGTCGTACACATGACTTAACCTTTTGATACATGTCTTTAATAATGCGTAGTAGCTTACCCTGAATACCTGTTTTATATAATTTATGCCATAGTGCATTTCTATAAATAGAATCAAAACAGCGCTTCGTGTCAATATAACCACAATATAATCTTTTATTTTCATTGAGATACTTTTGAACAATATTATTCAGTATGAACAATGCATCGATTGTAGAGCGCCCTTTTCTAAACCCAAATTGTGCATCTGATAAAATATTATTATTTTCACAAAAGGTTGTAATCCGTTTATTTAAAATGGTTGTAAACAGTTTAGACATACAACTGACTAAAGTAATACCACGATAATTATTCACATTGGCGGTATCACCTTTTTTATATAGCGGAATAATCGTGCCTTCAGTCCACTTGTCCGGGAAATAACCCGAATCGATAATTGCATTAAATATATCACATATGTGCGATGCTAAAATATCCACACTCTCTATCAAATATTCATTTAAAATATTATCACTCCCAGACGTCTTATCTCGTTTCAACTGTATGATTGCATCTGTAATATCACTAACAGTAATATGCCTGTCTAATTCATCAAATGAACAATTTAAATCGTTAAAATCATGTAAATTACAAAATTCTTCAGCTTCAGGGTTATCACACTGCAACAAATCGGAACCTAAGGCAGCAAAATACTGTTTAAAATCATCTATAGAACTGCTACTATTCGTACTCTTCCTCCTAAAAAATTTCCAAAACTGCTTGGGTTTAGTGTGCCGTAAATGTTCAATTTCTTTTATTTTCTTGGATTCAAATACATTCCGTTTTTTACGACACAAATCTTTATACATCTTTTTCAGACTACAAAAGTGCCCCCTAGTGTAATCGGACTTTAATCGGTTAAAAACACCAAGCGCTTCTATGTAGCGTTTTCTAGCTGTTATGCATTCACTGTCAAACCAATCGGCTTGTTTAATATATGATTTACTTGAGCACGACGACCGGGTATTATTATTTACATGTATCTTAGAAAAATATGGATCAGCAACTTCACGTATAACATCAGTAAAATTATTTACAACATTATTTATAGAATCTCTACAATTAATATCAATGTTTTCCGTAAGCAAATTAAATACAGGTAATTTCCCAATAATACCACTACGAAATGTGTTTTGCAATTACTGTTCCATTTATACTTTATCTCGTTATTACACTGGGGATTAGCAATCACCACATTACATTTCAATGAAAAGAGCACTGGTGCATGATCACTATATTCGTTAAATGAATCAATACAAAAGGTAGATACTAAGTTAAAATCACGTTCTCGGGCCAACAGTAGGTCAATCACTGATGCCCCAAGTTTACTGGCAAACGTAAACATACCACAGTCATAATCATTACCAATTCGACCATTACAAATACGCATACCTGAAGATTTACACAGGTCAAGTATTTTTACTCCAAAATTATTACATACAATATCTTGTGTTGCTCGCTGCAGCGGCGTATCTGGTACATAATAATTTTCATCAGTATGACAAATAAATGCATCACATACAATATAATCATGGCGTTTACCAACACGCCCGTTCCAATCCCCTACAATATACAAAGCCCCCAAGTCTTCAAAGTCATAAATATCATTTTGAACCAATTCAAATAAATCAACTGCTGAGATAGCGTATGCTGGTGAATCCTCGCCCCATATATATAAACCACATACATAAACATCGCTCTTAAGATTAAAGAATTGTTTATCAAGTTTCAGCCAAATAATAGTGTCATGGTGAGTCCGGATTACCGTTATTCCTGGTTTAAGATGCTCTTTGTAGTATAATACTATACCGCCACTGTGACGACGTGCGTTACGGTGCTTGAACTTTCTATAATAGTTATGGGCAATATACCCAGGCATATCCACGTCACTGTCACTATGTGTCCAGGATTCATATAAAAATAGTATATCATTATCGGTAATAAGATTACGAAAGTTAATGGATTCCTTTTTGCCAATCGTTAAGCCATTAACATTCCACGATGAAATCTTCAGTTCACCCTCTATGAACTCCTAGCTACTGATGTCATCTTTCACGGGTTTTCCGTCGATGTACAGAGTGTCGTATGACAACCAGGCTCGCTTACCGGCTCTCTTAGCATCTTTCATCCTAGGTAAAAGTTGTCGCCGCTTATCATTAACCTCTTTAGGAAATTGTTCACGTACATAATAGTCACTGCCCTGTAACGGTTTCCACTGTTTACGTACTAGTTCTCTTTCCTTAAACAATGAAAATTTAGCCACAATATTGCGACAGCGGTTTCTATCCGTGTTAGTGCCTATTCGGTGAACCCTTTCGAATTTCATATCATCTACAATGTTCTGTGCCAGTTTCATCTTCTGAACTATGAACAGAACAATAGATTGTTCCGCATAGATTGCGATTGGAGATATACTATTTCATCTCTTAAAGAATTCCTCTGCTTCTCCATGGTCCCTACCTTATCAGTGACTAGTCCAATAGCAAAATCCCCACGCTCAACTTTCTCCTCCACCCTTACCAACCGTTCGTCCGTCCATTTACCGTTATCATACACATTTGTCCATAATTTCTTCATTTCATCCTCAAAATGACCTACTTTTTGCTCCAATGATTCTAGCTTTTTAAGTCGACT
The DNA here is from genome assembly GCA_014843695.1 of Archivesica marissinica. NCBI lineage: Eukaryota > Metazoa > Mollusca > Bivalvia > Venerida > Vesicomyidae > Archivesica > Archivesica marissinica. Next base: position 51,096,173 of record CM026391.1, read on the forward strand.
CCACATTACTCAGCTTAGAATCTATACTCATCAAACACTTCATGATATCTGCGTTGGTCGGAGTGGCTCCAGCACCAACATCAGTCCTCTCGGTGACCCGACTCATTTCCGGAAGCTCACAAATGACTGTCTCTGACTGTGATTGAGAGTCTGAATCTACCAACAGTTCAAATCTATTCACTAGGTTAATTCTCTCTTCGGTATCAAATAATATAGAGTTTGTTTCGTTTAAAATTTGACTCACATCTACTCCTTCAGGTGACTCCGGAGAACAATACAATTTTCCCGCCTTTCTAATATTTCCATTGTTCAGACTATCATCGCTCTTTTTCTTGCTGTTTCCTCCCATATATCCTCGTATATCCTCGTATATCTTAAGTTAGTTCACACTACAACTGTTTCTATACGCTTTATTCCATAACTAAATCCATTTCACAATTTAATATCTAATTTCTAATCGATTTTTCACGAGCACAAAAATACACAGCTACTCCATTGATCACGTGACAATATATGGAATAGTATGGGCCTGGCTAGACAAACTACTTGAGTCCTTGGTTGACTAGCAGACAACATGATATTATACAGCATACATCCAGATTGATATATGCAGTGTAATGCTGTTGCTGATCTGGCACCATGTCGCATGCAAAGCCTTTTAATTTACTCAGCCGGTAAGTTTCCACAAATAATTGAGTATAAAATCTATGGATGTTTATTTTATTTGGTTTGATTTAATTATTTTAGTAGAAAATAGTTCTTTAACAGCATTGTTTCAGGTTTATTATTTTAATTATAGAGTGGTGGAACCTATGCTCGGCGTATTTTTTCCATTTACATCTGTATTTAAAAATTTAAATAGTTTTAACCTATTTTCGCTGACAGGTGAAGCATGGTTCAATAGCATTCCGTTGTGCATGCCGGTAGCCTAATGCAACTGTCACCTGAATGGTTCAGTAGCCGAATATAAACAGATAACTTGATGGGAATTTTTTTCCACCGAAATGATGCGGTTTATGAGCATTTCAGGTAGCTATCCAAATTGGGGGGAAATGTACAAATAACCAGAAAAAAAGTTTCTTATGAGTTTTAATATTGTTAGTTATTGATGTTACTAAGTCAAAATAATATATTCAACATTTACACGTGCATACATAAACAAATTCATGTACGCCGTGCATAGGTGCCCTAAAGTATCTAGTTCCCCATGGAAACAGGTGCCATTGCGATAGCTGTAGTGAGGCCCATGGTCACGTAATGAAGCAAACATTTTCAACAACAATTTGAAAGTTGTGTTCACAACTTAAGAAAATAATAATATACGGCAAGTGCATTTCACTTTTTTTATAGGATTTATGCCGAGCATAGGTTCCACCACTCTATATATTTATTTTAATTATTTCATATTCGGTACAGTACTACATTGTAGCTGCTTTGTGTCCGGATTAATACACTATCATTAAAAATAGTAGCAATAAGTATTTAGCTGTTTGGTGCTAATAAATGTAAATGTCATTCAGTTTGTGTTAAGTTGTATATATGTACACATATTAAACATCACACATTTAATATGGGGTTGAGTACATCCATAATAGTTCTAACAAATCTACTAAGGTTAGTTAGTTTATTTGCTTGTGTTGAGGTCATTATTTCTATGTACTTGTGTGTGTTTGGTTGAACATAGTAATAGGTATCTATGGATAATCTTCTGATATCCGTGAAAAAAGGACAGACAAGGATATAATGCATTTCGTCACCAATATTATTATTTGTACGCATGTTCTCTCGCTAAGTTTGATGCCCTCCCACGACCCACTTCTATTGGTAAATAATGAATTCCAGTTCTAAAGTTCATCAATGATATGTAATCATGTTTATTTAGAGTTAGAAAATAATTTTCCAAGCTAATTGAATCTTTGGACAAGTTGTAATTTAAACCGTTTGATGAGTTTTGTAAAGTGGCATGCCAAGATTGGTAATATTGATCTGTGTAAATTTGTTTGATTAATGTTTTGATAAAATTACTGCTTATACTTAGAGGATTATTCCATATATCTGGTCTGCCAGCATTTGAGTGATTTTGAATATGTTCGAGGACAGATATCCATTTAGATGTGTAATTACTAATTAGGCAAATTTAGCATGAATTTGTATACTTTGTATGATAGTTTGTTTTGGTCACTGTTTTGGTCACCTGTTGCCAGTCTGTGCCAGTGGATTATCATTATGCATTTAATTGTTATGTTTAATGGTAATCTTCCTAGTTCTGCCATGAGCATGTAAATAGGTGTACTTTTTAAACTTTAGTTATGTACCTTTACTTAGGAACTTTAAGTGGATGTGTTCTAGAATGTCTACATTTTCATAGCCAAATATTTCACTTGAGTATACATGTCAATATAGGTAAAATTGTATTATCAAATAATTTTAGCATTGGGAGGATATGTTATTGATTATTTTATAAAGGTAATGAAGGGCCTTTTCTGCTTGTTGTGCCAGATGCTTTCTTGCCTTAAGGAAGCTGCCAGATTTAGAGAAGTATATACCTAGATATTTATAAGAGTCTACAGTCTCAATAGGTGTTCCGTCTAAGTTAAAGGAATACATGTTAGAGTTTCGACATCCGAATACAATAACTTTTGTTTTTTTCAATATTTACCGTTAATTTCCAGTTTGTGCAGTATTGTGAGAAGTCATCAAGACATTTTTGAAGGGAAATAGGATCCTCAGCCATAATAATTGTATCATCAGCATATAGTAGAATCATAATTTTTAGCATTGGTAATAGTTCTTGTGTTAGATCATTTAAATTTATGCCAGTGTTGTTCTTTAATGTTAAGAAGTCTTCCAGATCATTGAGATAGAGGTTAAAGAGCACCGGTGAGAGGTTTTTGCCTTGTCTTACACCGATGCTGCAGGTGAAGAATTCTGATCTCAGTGGTGGTGTTGGATTTTCAGGTATTGATGTCCTATGAGTTCCATCAACATTAGAGTTTGTTTTTGGAGTGTTGAGTTGCACACATGATTTAATGTTTTTGTACATATTATTTATTACTACAAATAGTTTACCTTTTATATTATATGTTAGTAGTTTTTGCCAAATTCAGTAGTTTTTGCCACATTCCTGCTCGCCAAATGGTGTCGAATGCTTTACTAAAGTCAATGTATGTGCAAAATATGTTTTCCTTTGGTGCCTAAGTAGTTCTATTATAGAGTTTATAGTAAAAATATGATCTAAAGTTGAATAATGTTACCGAAAGCCTGCTTGGTTCTGTTTAAGTATATTATTATCATTTATGAAATGATTTAATCTGTTGTTACGTACAGACTTAAATAGTGTGCCAATACATGACAGTAGTGTTATTGGTCTGTAATTGATAGGTTCTTTGGGGCTACCTTTGGTTTTATTGATTGCTCTTATAATACCCTCTGACCAGTTTAGTGGTATTATACCTGTATTAAGAACTATGTTAAATATCTATACATAAATAGGTAACAGTTGATTGCTACTGCTCTTGATGTATTCATTTATTACACCATCAATACCTGGTGCGGATTTATTGTTTTTTAATTGATTTAATACATTTACTTATTTCAGCTTCTGTAAATTGGTTATTTAAATCGTTGTTATTGTTCTCATCAATGACATATTCATCAGAGGGTGTATCTGTATTGTCAGTATTTACAGATTTGAATGGTCATAGAGATCGTGCAGGTTTGGATATTGTATGTGGTTTTTTTATATTAATTTTATTCAAACAATGCCAATAAGCCTTTGATGCTTGTTTCTGAGTTTGCACTCATTAGCTTTGTTATATATTTATTGATTTATTCGTTGTATTTTTTTAAAACTTGCAAGAGTTTGTTAGGGTCAGTTTTTTATGTACACAAGGGTATTTATTATATCGTTTCCTTGCCTTAGTGTAAATTTTCTTGGCCGTTTTACAGTCAGGACCATACCATTTATGTTTGTTACTTTGGAATTGACTATGTGGTTTATGTGAGAATGTTATTTTAGCTGTATTAACAAACATTGATGATAATTTACAGGATATTAGATCCATTTGTTCTTGTGTGGGATTATTTTGCATGCTGTTTAATGTATGTGTTATTTCAGTTGTATTAATATTATGTATATATGATAATATGAGTCTCTATCTTGATAGTTCCACCTACATTGTTTTGGTGGGTTGATATTTCTAGTGTGTTTAGTGTGGGTGTCTGTGTCAGGTACAGGTATGTTATTATTTGTATTAATGTTACAGTTTATCACAGAGTGTCCGTCTGAGTATAGTGTCCCCCCTCGTCTGCTCTTACTCTACGTCTGGTCTATTTATGGCTCTTTCCAAGGATTAAGCTATATAAACTCTCTGGTCGGTTGTCTAGGGGTATATTTCAGTTCTCTATCAGTTCAATAATAACGTAACACAAAGTTCTTTTCTATCTATTTTACTCTATCGTCTATTTTTATTTTCTTCTATTTCGTTTATTCACATCTCGTGAATCTCTGATCTCTTATCTATATCATAGCAGTCCTTCGATTATGGAAAACCCAGGCGCACCGCCGATCGCGCGCCATGTTTGGAGATTGCGAGCGCTGTTTGTGAGAACGCGCGCCACTTAAAACTTAATTATAATTACAAAGGAGGGCATATATTATAAAAGATACATCGTTACCTGAAACAAGAATCGTTTTATTATTTAATAAACGAACCAAAGCAAAGTTATTGTCCACTTCCGGCACTTCCGTAATCATCGGATTCGGAGCCGGAATTGTCCGTGTCGGTGTGACTGTCGCGTTCAGAGTCAGAATCACTGGCACTGCTGTCACTATCGTGCGTGGCTTTAGTGATTTTTCGCTTTTTAAGTAGTAGATCGGATCCTGTTTCAATTTTGCGCTTTCGCGACTTTTGCAGATATTTCCCAACGGCATTATGGAGTATGGCTTCTTTGTCGGATTCGGTCCACACTAGATCGTTTACACGTACAAGCAATAGGTTTTCCATCGTTTGGTGTTTCATACTAAGACGGCGATCGGACAACATTGCAGTGAGATGACTGAAGCCACACTCCACGACACTGTTACTGACAGCAATTGAAAATACGATTTCTACGAGCAGACAAATGTTCGGAAACTGGAGCCTTCGATATTTCAAAAGTTTGCGCCATAGGCGGCGCACTTTCAGTTTTGGATAGTATTGTTTAGTGGCTACTTTCACATCGCACCACTCCGTTTTTAACATATCATCGTCGGGGTTAAATCCCGCAAACTTGAGAGTTTCTGAATAGTGTTCTGCCAATTTGGTAATCGATTCCAAGTCGACTTTTGACGATTGCCAATTTGCAGGATCGACCCATTGCATATGGCGGAATATGGAATCATCAGCCTTGAACAACGCGAATCTTGCGTCAATGCATGTCATAATAGCCTCAATTGTTCTGTGCGCTAGATTCACTGTTTCGTCCAATATTATGTTAGCCATGTTATCAGATTGACATCCTTTCAAACCATCATATTTCTGTTGTATAAACTCTCTATTCGGGGCCTTACGATGCATCGTTCCGAGTTTTGGCATTTTAACTTCAACTGACACGACGCTACTTTCCTCTGAATGAGTCATTGTTAACTTCATCATAGAATTTTTTGTGATTGCATCAACAGTGGTCAGTGTTTCCTTGAGTTCAGTCAACGCTGTCTCCATTTTAACGACAGCGGGTAGAATATCAAACACGAGTAGACTGTCCTTTTCGAAAACCAAAGAGAGTATTGACACCACATCTAGTATCGTCCTGTACAAACAACACACCATAATGAACTTTTCTGCAGCTTGTTTAAGAAGCCCTGTAGCTTGGCTTTGATTTTTTGTAGTCTGGATCCGCGATCCCATCTTCGAACACCTGGATGAGAAGTACCCAGTTGTTCAATAAGTTTTTAATTGCTTTCCTGTGGTGGTTCACAAACCTAGTGGAGGTTAATTTCGGAAGTTTATACACCGTCACGTCTAGGACCCGAGCAGCCTCCTTAAAATGGCGGCTGAACTTTCCAGATTGCTTAAAGAACTTGTACAACGATTGCATGAACTCTTCAACGTTTTCCATGTCTTTTTCCTTCAAAATGGAGTCTTTAATAGCCAACTCAAGACGATGTGCAACACAGTGAATGTTGACTAACCACGGCCTTCCATCTTCTTTAAAACGTGTTATTAAACCCGATTTGTTGCCAAAATTTACAGATGCCCCATCGGCTGCAGCAGCAACTTCGGTGAATTTATACCTATCGGCTGGTATCTTAAGTCTATTTAGAAATACATCGTCAATGGCAACTTTTAACACGCAAGCATTAGCATCACCAAATGAGTCCAAATCTTGCAAAGCGAGGACGTAATAGGTTGGCCTTCCCTCGTACACCGCTCTAACAAGAACAAGTTCCTTCTCTGCCCCTGTTTTCCTTGCCTGCGAGCCATCTGACATTACCGTGAAAGCGTTAACCCCGCACAAAATGTCTGCAATCTTTTCCCGAATAGAATTGACATCTCTAAACCAGAAAAATGCCATTGACTTGGAGATTGCCAAATTCTTCTACGCATGCAATATACCATTCAATGCCGCTGACCATCCACAGTACAAAAAGATGATGAGTACACTACGAGCAGGATATCAGCCACCTAACAGGAAGCAGATAGCCGGAAAACTCCTAGACACTGTGTATGATCAACTCCAGGAGGATATGAAGCATGTCATTGGCGGAAAAACTGCAACTCTTGTACAAGACGGCTGGAGTAATTGCCACAACGAACCTATAATTGCAAGTTGCCTCCAGGTTGAGAACAAATCCTATCTTTTAGATAGCCACCCTACTGGATCTATGTCAAAAACAGGGGACAATTGCAAGATGTTGTGTCAGGAGTCCATCAAAAAGGCAAGGGAAAACTACAACTGCACTGTATCTGGAGTATGTACTGACAATGCTAAGAACATGGAAAAAATGCGTGCTGCCTTACAAGAAGATGACCCAGACCTCACTGTGTATGGCTGCTCTGCCCACTGGCTCAACTTACTTGGGCTGGATCTAACTTCACAGTCAGTGATGAAGCATATTGTGGAAGTACAGAAGTATTTTCGCAACCACCATAAGCCATGTGCTTGGCTGTCTGAGTGTGCCGAAAGTAAGAAACCACAGCTCCCTGGAGAAACACGATGGAAGTCTCAACTCACCTGTTTGGACAGCTATATTGCCAACAGAACCAGCTACATGAAGATTGTTCAGGACCATGAGGATGAGATTGACCAAACCATTGCCAAAAAGATACAGGATATCAATATCTATAGGAATTCCAAGGACATGGCAGAGCTACTTCGCCCTGTAGCAACTGCTATTGATGCTTGCCAGGCAGACTACTCCTCTCTGGCATCAGCATGCCATACATGGCTGTCTCTTCTGGATAATCCCAATCTTCAGTCACCAGCGCACAAGACCCTTGTCACAAAGCGGTTTAAGCAAGCAATCATACCAGAACACTTTACAGCTTACAAACTACATCCAGCATATCAGGGTGTTAAACTATCTGCTTGGAGATTGTTAATGACTTTATTATGTCCAAGAGTCCTGCCTTCATCACTGAGCTGATTGCCTTTCAAGCCAAATCCACACCATACCCTGCTGCATTTTTCAATGAGGCAGCACTTCGGATGGATCCAGTTACCTGGTGGAAAGCAGCTAAATCCAGTGGTGTAAATTCTGACTTTGTAGACTTTGTGGTATGTCTTCTACAGGCACCAGCTTCCTCAGCGTCAGTAGAGCGTATATTTTCCAACTTTGGACAGATCCACAGTAAAATTAGGAACAGACTAGGAAATCAAACTGCAGGAAAGTTAGTGTTCTGTTTCCGGCTCCTGAGAGGTGATCTTGAGATTGATTATTAACTGCTGTTTTTTTACATGAACAGTGTGCTTATCTACCTGATGTGAAGACTGCTAATTGTGAGAACATTGTGCTAATGTATATATGTAAATATTATTCTCTTATAGTTGCTGACAGTGATGCAATAAAAATATCACACTTTATTCCCAGTTTCTTCCTAGTTTCTCCCATTTCTTCCGGGAAGAAAGGTGTTTCTTCCCTTTTTTCCCATGTTTCTTCCCACGGAAGGGAAGAAATACCTTTCTTCCCGGAAGAAAGCCAACCCTGCGATGAAACATAGAATTTCCCTAACACAGTCAGAATTATCAGCACCTTGAATAAGATTAACTCCATTAGCTTTCTGGACTTTAATCATTGTCTCAAATGTTGTCAATGGTTGACCGTCAACGGCCAGAAGGTATGCCGTCTTGAATAGCTTAAGATACGCATCCCGTGACTGCTGTTTGAGAGCGATATTAATCTTTGGCTGTTTTATTACGTTTGTCGCAGATGCACTAGTGCTGGCTAATAACGAGTCACCAGGGTTAGAGTCCATTTTCTCCCTCCACATCACTAAATTCCCCACCCATTTCTTTCTCCACTTCTATTCCAATTTCATGGGCTTTCGATGTAAGATGTCTGTTCACAGTATGTTTTGATACGAAGTTGGTGCCCACAACATATTTGTCAACGTCCGTAGTGGCTTTCCCGCGCAGTTTATCACTTTTCTTTATGTGGTCTGCATGTCGAGCGCAGGTTTTGCACCATACTTCATGCACATATTCAATGCCATGCTTATCTTTAACAGTTTTAAATCCAATTAGCGACCCGACGTTCCAATTTAGGAATGTTTTTAATTGCACGGAGTGCCCCTTTGTTTTAGTATCTGCCATAGCTGACTATATGTATATTGACAACAATTAAATGTGTGTGATCATTCCGAGAGTTGGTTGTATTATGCCAGCTTAAAATATAATGCGACAATCATTGCATCGTATCAAAGGATGCCGATAAAAAAAATTCCGCATCACTGTACCTGTCAAAGCCTTTGAGTCATAAGCCGCACGTGGACTACAAAGTCAAACACATCGTCGCAGACACCCACGCTTGAAATGAAACTACAAAGGTGCCGACAAAGGTGCCGACAACCGGATCGGAGAGTTCATTGTTGCAGTGAAATATGCAACGTTTTAGAAACAATTTTAACCACATCAATGCTAACAGCGCGCGCATGTTTCGAGGCGCTCGGTCTGTCGCGCGTCTAGTCTTGATTTCGGGCGCGCGCAGGCGCGCGGGCGCCTCAAAATCGAAGGACTGTCATAGTCACTTCAAGCTTCATTAATTTCTAGTGTCTTTATTAGATCACCGCCCTGTCGATAATTGGATTACATCTTTAATCTTCAATATACAATCAAGGATATCTCAATTAGACTGTCTACGTTGATCAGCCGCTCGCGTCTCTCAATAACTTCAATATCTCAAAGTACCGTTCTGGTATCAATTTATTACCTATCCCGTATTCTATTCAAGCAATACGGTGCTTCTCACTCCATTAATATCCAATGTTCTCTTATTATATTAGCTATCACGTATTCTATTCAAGCAATATGGTGCTTCTTAATCCATCACTACCCAATGTGTCCGTAACACTTAAGTTCAGTTTATAGTTCGTTTTATAAGTATATTAAATTAATATACTGAAGACATCTCGTCTTTAGTGTCATAGAAACAGTAATTGTTTTCTATTTGAGATACACAATCAATCCTTGCATAAGGAAAGCCTTTTGTGCTCTGATTTCTCTTTAATTTTACTCGGATTTATATATATTTCAGTCAGACAGCGTGGCACTGACCACCTGTTACCTTACGCAATCAAAATCGTAACTTTAATGAAACAGTCAGACATATTGGCGCCTCATCAAAAGAAACCGACAACTATTACATAATCTCTCGCTGTGAGATAATATTTACGTACATCAGCCTCGCGGTAAGCTAAATTAACGATACACAAATAAAGTTCCCAAGTAATCATTCTTTTTGCGCGCCAAAATAGCTTGTTGATTTTAGGCGCGAACATTGCAGAAAATAGTACGGTCATTTCTATTTATAATACATACATTAAACAATGATAATACTTAGTATCGTGTGCAACATAGCTGTTTTTGCACAACAGGCTGTCAAGTGATAAGATTTCAAAACTGTTCAGTATAGAGAAGCCAGAAGGCTTTAACAGAAGAGAGAAAATATTCTAGTACAGATATGTTTCTAAACATCATTTTACCAACAAGGGCATCAGCCCCAAATCTTCCATTCACTATTACTAGGTTACTATTTTTACATCTATAGATCAATGAGCCTGTATCCATGATTATTTGTTTTGTGATCCTGGGATCTCCTGTCTAGTTTAACCCTTTCAACCCCACAGGCCTCTAAATAGGCTTATGAAAAGTGTAGATCCAGATGAGCCGGCTCGTGACGAGCCGTCTCATCAGGATCTGCACTTTTTTGCCAGTAATAATTATTACTATTTTTAGATAAAATTACCCATTTTGATAAATGAACTGGTCCAAAGGTAATTTTCTTATTAATTTATTGGTCTGAAAATATCACGCACCAGTCCATGTCAGTTACTTGGGGTTGAATGGGTTAATATGATGTGTTTCAAGATTACTTTTTGGATCAATAAAGTTTGTTAATTCTGTATCAAAAATCATCATTAGTCGAATAATCTGGAAGATTTGAGGTCCGACTATTAAAATCGCCGCACATATATATAGTTTCATATTTATCACACATAGACTGTATTTCAGATTCAAATAAACTAAATTCATCATTACTATAAAAACGTGATTGCAGTGGTAGACTAGACCAATTTTATGAAAATGTCCCTAGATAAAGTGCTAGGGGCAAATCGTAGTACAATTGGTAAACGAGCGGTTTTATTATAATTTGGGTGTGCCGAATTCGATGCAGGTGTTTACCAAGCCGAAATATGTGTCCTTGACCTTCAAAAGGTCAATTCAAAATGATTTTTTACATAATATTTTAATAGCAAAAAAACAATAACAGTCCTGTACTTACTATATCTTATTCACATTGGTACAAATATGTAGTTGTTCAATAATTTAGTTACCACATATATTGTATGATCTTTTAAGTTTGTAATTTCAACCTCAAAGGTCAAAGTCAAGGCCAACAGCGAAATTGAAGGTCAAATGATTTATTTTTTGGTAGAAAGCTGCCACATTTTATCATAATATAATCTACAGAATACTGTTCATTGCAAACTGTGTACATGTAGCTCTGAAAGTTTGTGGATACATCATGGCAATGCCAGGACATAAAGGGTTATCTGTGAATGAAGAAGAAGCTATATCGTGTGTCCCAGACAGTCTGTACATGCTACTACAACTGCTATTTGTTGGTCAAGAAGCTCTAAATGATGACGATTGCAATAATGGTGAAGTTAATCGCTCGAGTGGAGCTCAAGATATAGTGTATGGTGTGAGTGAGGGTAAGAAATGGACTCCACAACACATCGGCCTGGGAAGTACATTACATCAGGCAACTCGCACGAAACATCTGATGCAATTATTTCATAATGCAGGTCACTGCCTGAGCTATAATCAGGTTTTACAGTTGATACGACACTTGCTGAAAGCACACGCAAGTCCCTTGATCATTATACTGGCCCTGTGATCCCTACTAACCTTACAAGAAACCAGTTCATTCACTACACAGCTGACCATATTGACATTCTTGATGAGACGCTCGATGGTAAAAACACATTTCATGCCAGTCAGTTGGCATCCTGGCAACGTGGAGAGTCGAATGATATAACACTTCAAACCCTAGATACATCATCAGCTGATGTACTGAATCATTCTGAATGTTCCTAATATCCTACAGGAACTACATCCAGTGAGAATATACAAATCTTTGAGCGAACCTGTTTTGACTACACCTGTTCACCATTCGTGGTTTGATACATCAACAGAAGATGAGGATTGTGTCAAGAAAGCAAAAGCAACCGATCTAGCTTTCTATTTTCAGCATTAGGCGCAAACACATACAGCTGGGTGGAAAATCTTCAATCAGTCAATTTCGTCAAATAACCCGGAGCAGACAACAGTTGGATATTTACCGATCATTCTAGCCCCAGCCCATGATACCTTGAACACGGTTGTGAAAAGATGTATGTCTATATCATCACATTTTGGACAAAAGAACACTGTCATTACAGTTGATCAGGCACCTTACTGTAGGCTCATGGAATTGAAGTGGGCAGTTCCTGAATACCAGCATAAACTTATCCCACGCCTTGGAGGACTTCACATATCCATTAATTTTCTGAAAGTCATAGGTGACCATATGGATGGCTCTGGTTTAGCAGGCGTTTGGGTAGAGAGTGGATTGCTAGCTCCGGGACCAGTGGAACTTGCACTAGCAGGGAAGGCGTACAAGGGCATGTGAGCTCAGAAGCTGACGGTACAAGCATTGTGGCGTATTTTAATACCCGATATACTTTACTATACAGAAAAGAAAATGTCGATCAACAATGTCATGAACATATATTACAATTAGAGAAAGATGAACAGCACACCATTCAGTTGATTGAACCTCTAACAACCAATCCATTTCAGAGAGTAATGAGAGACTACATCCAAACAGAATCCAGTAAAGTCAACGGTGCCTTTTGGTGGGCATACATGGAGTTGGTGTCAATCCTTCTGATGTTTACACGAGCATTACGTGATGGTTTATGGGACTTGTATCTAACATCATTCAGTATGATGTTGCCATACTTCATGTATCACCTGAATTATGCTAGATGGGGTCCAGTTTACCTAGCAGAAATGCACCAGCTCCCCGAATCTATCAAAAATGAATTCATGAAGGGCAACTTTGTTGTAAAACGTTCCCCTACACGTTTCAGTCAGGTTGATCCAGATCAAGCTCAGGAATGGTTAAACGGCAGAGGCAAATGTGGTGGTGGAATAGTAGGCATTACACAATCAACAACAGCTCTCTCCAGATGGACACTATCGTATAACTTGAGGTCCGTCCCAAATTGCATCAGACACACATGCAATGTATAACCTATTCCCAGGTAACATATATCTTCCCATAGAGTGGAACATCAAGACAAAACCGTGACAGAGATGATGAAAATTCTGTGTTTACGACATTCCAGATATTCTGTGTGTTATCTCCCGACTCAAACAAAGAATCATTGCAGAACATAGCCACTAAATCCATGCTTCGCTACGAAAACAGAATGCTTCAACCTTTTCGAACCTATATTCTTTCGAGAAACCTGGCAAAGATAAAGACAAACAGACGATATTGAAGGTAGACAGGAGTGTTCTTCACCGAATGATCACAGCATATGAAGCAAGCCGACAGGTTGACCTACGTTTCATCATGATGCATGAATTGATGTCAGTACCTGTATCCTTAGCTGAAATGAATGGCTCTCTTTGTACTGGAAACAAGTCTATCTTGGGGGAAGTGCTCACAGAAGGCATCCTGTGTCCTGAAACTATTGCTTTACAAGGTCCAGCAGCTTATCTAATCATCGACGGTCAAGTACTTGTTGTAGCACTATGGAAACCAGTCGATGCCAATACATTTTGAGATCTTGCGGACACATTTGTAAAGTGTGTCATACAAATGGGGGCCAGATATGAGCGTATTGATAGATACAGGGAATTCTCCATCAAAGCCAGTACAAGAACTCAACGCTCCAAGGCATCAGACAGACGTCTTATTGAAGCCCGAGGTGTCCCTCTTCCTAAGAATTGGAAGAATGTTATGGCTCTACTTGAGAATAAAGCAGATTTGGCAAGGTTTTTGTCAGAAAAGCTGATATCACAGGCGCCACATGGCAAGGATATTGTTGCATCTGGGGGGTTCTCTGATGAAATGGAAGCAAAGTGGTCATTAGGAACAACAGTAACTACGCTGAAGTTATCCCATGAAGAGGCTGATACAAGATTAATCTTGCATGCTGTGCAAACTCCATATACAACCATAGTGATTTCCTCAAAAGACATGGACGTTCTTCTCCTAGTTTCACACTTCCAGCAGATTCAGTGTCAACACGTATGGCTCATGACATGATGATATGGCGACAAACTCAGTGCAGTGTGCCAGTTCTACCGGATCCCGTGAATATGGGATGGAAACAGACCGAACATGGTATTCAGCCCATTCTGATGTCATTAAGTCCCATTCCAGCCAGCTGCACAGAGATGATAAATTGTTCATGCAGTGCAGAACATTTCGTTGTAAATGCCGGAAAGCAAACATGAACTGTACTTCGATGTGAGTGTGTAAACAGAGTGAAGATCCATGTATGAACATTTTGTAATGGCCGACAACGCATAAATAGAGACTGCATATAACAGCACATACAAGGTACACATAGTATGCTTCAGAGTTGCCATACATTTAAATGTGTTGCATAATACATTAGAGTAACCTACTAGTAAAGGATAGCAAGAAATGTGAACTTTGGGAATGTATGTTCTACCGAGAACGGTACATACAGATTTAACTATATATTGACCATTTTTATCGCTAATATCAGTGTTATCCTTGACCTTAAACCATATGAGGGGTAATATGTTTATGTCTATATGTTGCATAATATTGATTACAGTAAATTAGATGTATTGCAAGTAATTATGCACCCAAATACAAATAGATATTAGTTACAGTAATTAATATTAGTGGTTATTAAGCATTTTAATGGTCGCCATTTTGAATTGACCTTTTCAAGGTCAAGGACACATATTTCAGCTTGGTAAACACCTGCATCGCATTCAGCATACCCAAATTATGTTATATATGACATCAAATTGCTTGTACTACAATTTGCCCCTAGCATGCACAATTTTGAAATATTGGTCTAGTCTATGGGGGAACATATGTAATACCAAAAAGTAAATCATCATTCGTATTGCAGTATAGTTTGCTTAATTTTATCCATAGTACATATTCACTGTCAGTTTCAATTGTTTCTATAAATTTGATCATTTCATTGCGAGCAAAGACGCCAAGCCCACCTGATTTTCTAGCATATTGTTTCCTTGGTTTGCTTATAAAATTGGATCATATTTAGGTATGGAAATAATGTCAGTTGTATCAATTTTCGTTTCTGTAAGAAATAATAGGTCATATTTATTAATAAAATATTCGAAGTCTGGGTATGTGCATCTGCGTTTCAAATCACAAACATTCAGGGTTCCATTTTTTATAATAGTGGGATGAATATTTGGAGTTCTGATATGCCTATGATCACTTAGTATAGACTCCTATCTATGGTTCTGTGCTGTAGCATTTGGCCTGGTTTGTGTAAGCTGTGTAGTGGGTGTTGTGGAGATAATGGTATGCTGTTTGCCGTTCTTGGTAGCTTTTTCACGCAGACGTTGTTCCACGCCAAGCATAACCTGGCTGTATGTGTCATGAGGTTGCTCATCAGATTCATCATGGACATGTGGGTTGAGTAAGGGTTGTGAGTCAGGTTCACTGTCAGTAGTAGAGATATTTGTATCATATTCCATTTCTGATTCGATATCTGGCTCATTTAATATTGTCAGTACAGTATCCGATGGTGCAGTGCATGCAGCTTGAACTTGGCAGACTGTCTGTTCTGCACATATCTGTGCATAGCTTGATGTGACTACTACTGGTGCTTTGTCCCGTACCTGTGATTTTATCATCAGCTCTTACATGACGTGTAGACCTAGGTATTTGCATGACCATCCTCCAGTCTGGGAATTCGTTCCTGACCACCTGTTTGTTTACACTTAGCTTGACCGGGAATCCAATGAAAACAGAACCTTTTGGGTTTGCTGATTTGGCTGCTTTGTAATCCGACCAGAGACTGGATCTTGCTTGGACTATTTCTGAGGGATAGTCTATATCATACAGATATTGTCCTCAATCATATATCAACAATGTACTATGTATGAATTATTTACTATATTTATTGGTTAAATCACTGTTTGTCTATATCATACAGATATTGTCCTCAATCATATATCAACAATGTACTATGTATGAATTATTTACTATATTTATTGGTTAAATCACTGTTTGTCTATATGATACAGATATTAATTCAAGAACTGTTCTTGAACCCTTTGCAGGGGTTATGTTATGATAACTCTGGGTCGAGGCAAGCATCCGGGTCGCATTATTAACTAAATCACTATTAAACGCGAGTTATTCACTGTTACTATTATTATTTATTAACTAACGACTACAGACACAAGTCATTAACTGGTGTTGCTGACTAACAACTACCAAGCATGAGTTATTAACTGGAAATGTTGACTAACAACTACCAAGCATGAGTTATTAACTGGAAATGTTGACTAACAACTACCAAGCATGAGTTATTAACTGGAAATGTTGACTAACAACTACCAAGCATGAGTTATTAACTGGAAATGTTGACCAACAACTATTAAGCACAAGTTATTAACTGGAAATGTTGACCAACTACTATTAAGTACGAGTTATTAACTGGAAATGTTGACCAACAACTATTAAGCACAAGTTATTAACTGGAAATGTTGACCAACAACTATTAAGTACAAGTTATTAACTGGAAATGTTGACCAACAACTATTAAGTACAAGTTATTAACTGGAAATGTTGACCAACTACTATTAAGTACGAGTTATTAACTGGAAATGTTGACCAACAACTATTAAGCACAAGTTATTAACTGGAAATGTTGACCAACAACTATTAAGTACAAGTTATTAACTGGAAATGTTGACCAACAACTATTAAGTACAAGTTATTAACTGGAAATGTTGACCAACTACTATTAAGTACGAGTTATTAACTGGAAATGTTGACCAACAACTATTAAGCACAAGTTATTAACTGGAAATGTTGACCAACAACTATTAAGTACAAGTTATTAACTGGAAATGTTGACCAACAACTATTAAGTACAAGTTATTAACTGGAAATGTTGACCAACAACTATTAAGCACAAGTTATTAACTGGAAATGTTGACCAACAACTATTAAGCACAAGTTATTAACTGGAAATGTTGACCAACTATTATTAAGTTCAAGTTATTAACTGGAAATGTTGACCAACTACTATTAAGTACGAGTTATTAACTGGAAATGTTGACCAACAACTATTAAACACAACTATTAAGTACAAGTTATTGACTGGAAATGTTGACCAACTACTATTAAGTACAAGTTATTAACTGGAAATGTTGACCAACTACTATTAAGTACAAGTTATTAACTGGAAATGTTGACCAACTACTATTAAGTACAAGTTATTAACTGGTGTTGTTGAGTAGGTATTGATTAACGACTATTAACCACGAGTTATTGACTGGTGTTGTTGAGTAGGTATTGATTAACGACTATTAACCATGAGTTATTAACTGATGTTGTTGAGATAGTATAGTATCCGCTTTCCCATTACATAACTAAAATGTTCCAGAACAAGTAATTATGGGACACAAATCTAAGTTCTGCTTGTTTACGGTAGTTACTGGACATGCCTAGCAACCATTGCAGTTCTATATGCGATTACGTTGACACCTAAATCACACCGATCTTTTTTGTTCAATGAATTACATCGCGTGTGTCTCCCTTGACAAGATCAAATCCGAATTATCCCGAAATGTATATATCGGTCCATTTAATTGGAACCCTTTGTTTTTACTGTTATTACCTAATCAGATGTGATTATATCGCAATGTATATATGCTAATTAATGGATAACAAATCTTTACAGACAAGTACCCATTGGAAATACTGTATGATATCTGTGGACTGGAGATATAGTAATTTACGAATTATAAGATGAGAAAGTGGATGGAAATTGATAGCCATGCTGTGCAAAGGAAACAACGATAAAAACAGAGGAAACGACTTACATGTAAGAGGACATTTATACTTTTAGGTAGTATTCAGTGGCAGTAACTGATCGATGTCTCCCATTGCAGTGAATATTTGCTGATAACAATTACTGATTATATTTGTTATAAAAAGGTTTAAAGCGACACTACATTGCAAAATGCAAAAAAATGGGGTTTTACTTATAAATAGCATTGCTACTACAATTCTTCCGCCATAATTCGAACACTAACTTTCAATCCATAAACAATGTGTTTGTGGTGCCATTTGTTATGGGAACAAAGAATCTATGAACTTTACTCAACGGATCTATGAAATATATCAAAAATTAAAGAGCGACAATTTTATTTCTTCCGTTTATATCATTTCGAGTGAATATGTGCAACTATGTTAATTTACTTCATATTCCGTGATGTATGACGTCACATGACTGCATTACGTCGTGAAAAAATAACACATTTCTGACCGAAGTTGAAAAATTAAACAGGCGCCCCTCGCATACAGTCAAGCTTATATTAAGAGACCAGTTAAGGACAAAAAGCGGTCTCTAAGCAGGAACTCGCCTATTCGTTGAAGTCGTTATAGCGCATTGGATGCGCGTTCGCTTCAGGTGCGAAAGGTCCGGAGTTCGAACGCCGCTGAAGCCGTTTCGATTGTGCCCTTAGGCAAGGCATTTAATTTCCACGTTGTCTCTTCTCTCTCCCTTGTTGCGATGGATTCCATCAGGAATGAGGTCTCGAGAGTGATTAATATAAGTTATAAGAACTTCTTTCGCAATCGAGCTAAAATAAATTTGTATAAACTATAATCAGGTTCATCGAAGGAAATGCAATAGCGATGTAAATATTAATGCTTAGGTGTCTAGCGAATAGCACTCTGGGAGATGTAAACCACCGGACTGGCATTTGACACAAGAACAATTGCTGTCCGATTAGCGCAGTGGTTAGCGCACTCGCATCTCATCAATGCAATCCACATTTGATCCTCGGACCGGGAAGTATGTGAGATGGTACTATGGTCACCAGATCGGACAGGTGGATATTTTCCGGACACTCCGGTTTCCTCCCACATGAATGACCACATTTACATCAGCGCCAACGAGAGTGATTAATACAAGTCGCTATCATTGTAAAATAAAAAAAGGTTTAAACTAAACAATTGCTTGATATAATCAATGGGAGTGTACATTTCACTGACCACACTGAGCACAGGCCTTGACCGATTCATCCCAAAATTGAAACACTTCCTTCTGGGCAGAGGTTCTATATATCCACAAAGTTTCATGTCCACACATATGCACGCATGAACACACCCATACACAGACGCAGCAAACACAATACTCCGTTTAATTATCAATATGTACATTATTTGAGAAAAGTATTTTTATGTTTACAGGATGAAGTATAATACCTGGCTGACCATGTCTATTTTCCGCTTGATGGACATGTGGTTTGGTAGATGCTGGAACGGTATGTGTAAAGTACGGAAGCGAAACAAACCCAAGTGTGCTGTTTTAACAATCCTGGCGGTATTTGTGACGTACTACGTCTATCAGACATTGACGATGCCGGTACGATTTCTTTTCGTCAACGACGATATAAACAAACACTGTATAATTCCTGATTTGGACCCGTTTGATAAGTCTATTATGCAGTACGTGTGGAGTCCAGACCCTATACACTGCGATCCCGCTCCGGATTTAGTATTTGTAGATGAAAGCGGTTTTGTGATATATAATAAATCAGCATTCAAATATTATGGTGATACAAACTATAAGTGTAGCTACATACCTCTATCACGGCCGAACGGTGATGACTACAGTGTTCAGTTTGAGAACGAAGTATTTATCGACCTACCCTCACAAGTTCCTACCGATTTCTTCCGGCTCAGATGCTATAAAACTTCTGGTGGAAAGCTAGTGTACGAGACATTGCAAGAGAGTATCTATATACAGGATAGGGTCAAGATCACGACAGCAGACGAGAGTCCTCAGTCATCAAAGTACAGCGTTTTCATGTTTGGAATCGATTCCACGTCAAGATTGTCGGCAATCCGCAAGCTTCCAAAGACATATAAATATATAACCGAAGAGTTGAATGCTTATACGTTTGAAGGTTACATGAAAGTAGGCGATAATACATTTCCAAACACTGTGCCAGTTTTAACTGGGAAACGTCCGTGGACGAGCGATCTTCCTAATCCAGGCGGTGGGTTATATGATCTGACAAATTTTCCATTTATTTGGCAGAACTTTTCCCGCGAAAACTATGCAACATTCTTTGCCGAGGACTATCCAATCATTGCTGCATTCAACACAGAAGCCTCTGGTTTTAAGGATCCACCGACACGCCATTATATGAGACCGTGGATGTTGGGTCTCAGAAAAATAGATTTTGCATCGGAAGTATTAAAATCTGTGTTGTTGCCTCTAGAGTACAAAAATGTGAACATTGGGAAGTCGTCGTCATTGTGTTATGGAAATAAGCCAATATTTAAACATTTGATTAATTATTATAAAAGATTTGCAACTATGTACAAATCAAAATTAAGGTTCGCCTTTTCGTGGCTTGTTCAGATTTGTCACGAATTTATCAATTATTTGGAACTAGGTGATAATGACTTCTATGAATTCTTTAAATTTCTGAAGGAAAATGGTCATTTAGACAACGCCTTCTTAATATTCTTCAGTGATCATGGGTCACGTATAGATGACATCCGGAACACGTTTGTAGGGAGGATTGAAGAAAGAATGCCGTTGTTGTCAATAATACCTCCTGAATCGTTCAAAACCAAACATAACGAATCGAATACAAACTTACTTGCTAACACTAAAAGACTTACATCAAATTTTGATTTACATGAACTGTTGAACGATATTCTAAGAGGAACCTTTGACTCTACTTTGAAATTTAGTTCAAATGTAAAGAGAGGTACCAGTTTATTCCGCCCAATTCTGGAATCTCGCTCTTGTGCAGACGCCTCAATTCCTGAACATTTCTGCGCATGCTATGGCACCAACGTCATTCCCATTAGTGATTCGTTGGTATTAAAAGCTACGGAGTTTGCATTATTTCATTTAAATGATGTACTGAAGAAATACAAACACATCTGTGCAGAATTATCGCTCTTCAAAATTCACGAAGCTCAGTTGGTATCTTTAGGACTTTCGGTGCATGGCGAGGAGGAAAATAGATGGACTATATACAAATTCTTTTCCAAACCGGAAGTCGAGAAACACAAGCGTTTCTTGGTCATATTTGAGACGTTGCCTGGCAACGCTATGTTTGAGGCTACGGTAGATTATCACGTTGAATCCGGTATGAAAATTACAGATGAAATCAGTAGGATAAACAAGTACGGTAACACCTCCATATGTGTTCCTGAGAAACCTCTTAGAAGATACTGTTACTGCAAGAGTTAGAAGATACTGTTACTGCAAGAGTTAGAAGATACTGTTACTGCAAGAGTTAGAAGATACTGTTACTGCAAGAGTTTGATAGTAAAGCGCTGAATGTTGACGGGATCCAGTCATACATATCAGACGTATGGTTAGCATAACTGCAAAATGAAGCTCTATCTAGAGCTTAACACAAACTGTTAAGACGTTGGTAGTGAAGCACCGAAATTCGACTCGATAACATAACACTTGTTATATAACTGATTGTTGTGAAGCACAGAAAGACGATCCGATAACATAACACAAATACTGCTGTGTGTGAAACATAGAAAGACGAGATAACATAACACAAATACTGCTGTGTGTGAAGCATAGAAAGACGAGATAACATAACACAAATACTGCTGTGTGTGAAACATAGAAAGACGAGATAACATAACACAAATACTGCTGTGTGTGAAACACAAATACTGCTGTGTGTGAAACATAGAAAGACGAGATAACATAACACAAATACTGCTGTGTGTGAAGCATAGAAAGATGAGATAACATAACACAGAAAGAAGATCCGATAACATAACACAAATACTGTTTGGTGCGAAACACCGAAAAGATAGCATATAGCACAAATACTGTTTGGTGTGAAACACCGAAAACCGACTGGGTAACATATAACACAAATACTGTTTGGTGCAAAACACCAAAAACAGACAAGATAAATATAACACAAATACTGTTTGGTGTGAAACACCGAAAACCGACTGGGTAACATATAACACAAATACTGTTTGGTGTGAAACAAGATAGCATATAGCACATACTGTTGATTATGAAAGCCGATCAGATACCACTTACTGTTGATGAGCAATAAAGGCGATCTGAGAACAACATCAATTGGAAAAAACCCAAGATGAAGGCCATATTAAAATTCTATTAGCGACCTTTTTGATCAATTTTAATGATACTAAGTATGGGGCAACGTCGCAACTAGTAGATAAAACACGGCTGTTTTCCTCTCAAAAGAATGGCTGTTTTCCTCTCAAAAGAATGACGTTCTGTTAGACTATTGCGTAACGTTGGATATTGTGGGTATCGACACTTCAGATATCATGGTATCAATATGTATCTATGTCATATGTATCATGCTTATATAGCATGGGTATCATGCTTATATATCATGGGTATCAGTGCTTATATAGCATGGGTATCAGTGCTTATATAGCATGGGTATCGTCAGTGCTTATATAGCATGGGTATCAGTGCTTATATATCATGGATATCAGTACTTATATAGCATGGGTATCAGTGCTTATATATCATGGGTATCAGTGCTTATATATCATGGGTATCAGTACTTATATAGCATGGGTATCAGTGCTTATATAGCATATATAGCATGGGTATCAGTGCTTATATAGCATATATAGCATGGGTATCAGTGCTTATATAGCATATATAGCATGGGTATCAGTGCTTATATAGCATGGGTATCAGTACTTATATAGCATGGGTATCAGTGCTTATATAGCATGGATGTGCTTATATATCATGGGTATCAGTGCTTATATATCATGGATGTGCTTATATATCATGGGTATCAGTACTTATATATATCATGGGTATCAGTACTTATATATATCATGGGTATCAGTGCTTATATATCATGGGTATCAGTGGGTATCAGTGCTTATATATCATGGGTATCAGTGCTTATATATCATGGGTATCAGTGCTTATATATCATGGGTATCAGTGCTTATATATCATGGGTATATAGCATGGGTATCAGTGCTTATATAGCATGGGTATCAGTGCTTATATATCATGGGTATCAGTGCTTATATATCATGGGTATCAACTTATATAGCATGGGTATCAGTGCTTATATACCATGGGTATCAGTGCTTATATATCATGGGCATCAGTACTTATATATCATGGGTATCAGTGCTTATATATCATGGGTATCAGTACTTATATAGCATGGGTATCAATATTTAGATATAATGAGTTTTAGTACTTTTTGTGATATATAATAAATCAACATTCAAATTTTATAGTAAGTGTGTTTTACGTTGCTACCGGTTGCACGTATGAGTAATGCCTCCTGAAGAGATTAAGTCATTTTAGATTTTTGGAGGGTAGTGCAATACAGAGAGAGAATTCCGGAATCTCCTCTGGTTCTTTTACGTGTATGGTGTAAAGCACCGACACGAAACCTCAGTTTGAATTTTATTAGGGTCAGATGGAGGGATCGAACCTACGATCCCTGGACTCCCAGTCCAATGTGTTAACCACTACACTACGTATCCATCTGTTTTATTGTGATACAGATTATAAGTGTAGCTACATACCTCTATCACAGCCGAATGGTGATGATTACAGTGTTCAGTTCACTACCTTTCTTCATATTTATATGTGATGGGGTTTTTGGTTTTTATATGTGAACTGAAGGGCTCCCATTTCCACTAGGTATATTTATATGTGAACTGAAGGGCTCCCATTTCCACTAGGTATATTTATATGTGAACTGAAGGGCTTCCATGTTCACTAGGTATATTTATATCCATATGTGCACATACGTCTTAAAGCACACTATGCAAGCCAATACGACGTATATGTTTACCGATTAGAGAGGGTTTATTTTGGGGACGATCATCGGGTAGAACCACCGACCTACTGCACGACAGTTGGATAGCTTCCTCACATTAAATAACTCGACGCCCCCAGTGGGATTTGAACCTAAAACGGGGAGGGGCACGCATATTGGAACACTACTTTATGAGTGAATGATGAAGTGTGCGAATATCACACATAAACAGCACATGGACATCAGTGTACTCCCTGTCCAATTCAAATGCGCAATACGAAAAGTATCGAAAACATGTCAACAGACGACCCCACCACCTCTGGTATTGATGTATGCATCACTTCCCATGAGAATGTCCTTAGCTTGTAAGACTATGTACATCTTGAATAGTTGCATTATACATGTACATGCCGAATTTTAATCCAATAAAAGAAACTAGGGCCCGTTTCACAAAGCCACCAATAGCTAAAACATATCATAAGTCGATTATATCGATCATTGTGATCAGGTCGCCCAATAGGATATACCGTTACGACAATAAACCGGTACCATGTATGGTTTCGACGATGTTAGATCAAAATCAATTGAACATCCACACAACAAAACATGTGCCGATAAACATATAACTTAAAAACTGCTGAATGATAGACAGATAAACGTGCTACCAAACTGTTGCTAATATTATGAAATACCACTAAGTTTCAAATGACCGAACCTGATCACGTTATCTATCTAAACGTTGTAGATACATAATCATATCATAATGAGCTTGCAAGAGATTCAAGAGACAATAGATTATGTCTATATGTGTTTTATTTACATATACGTTGATCATAAAATTTCATTGACATAGCGTTTGCATCAAGCTAAATTTACAAATAAACAGTGGAATTTAATGGCCTAAATTCAACAACATAATTATATAAATGTACACGTATACATGTATGCACATGTTATCTTGTGGACTATAACGATCTGCACTTTATTTAATATTTTTGTTTGCAATTTTGTGTTTACGAAGTCTTATTATTGTGCAACAACTTCTTTTATCACATAACTTTGCTTGTATTCAGTGTAATACAGCCATATCATAAATTCTTATATGTCAACACGATTAATAACAAATGGAAGGATATTGATTGGTCGCATATACATTTGAAATATACATGTTGTTTGTGTTCATGCATTATTTGTTGTAAATCAACTGCTTATATCAATAAAATACTAAAATATTCACTACAGGAATACAGCGAGTAAAATATTGTGTGGATTATTTGCGTGAAGTTGTTTGATTATAAGGGACTATTTACTACGGCGTACGGATGCAGCTTAATGTAATAAGGTTCAACAATATACTGGCAAACAGAGACGTATTTCATTCTTCAAATTTATGGTGGTTGTTACTGTGGTAATGTGATAAAAAGGACATGAAACTCGTTTCCTAAAATATGGTATGAAATCACCACTCGTGTATGATCCTATATTTAAGTTTGAAATGGTAAAATGAATGCAGTCAAGTACACTCTCGGTATGGAAGAAAACAAATGCGTTGATAATAACAAGTTAACTTATCTCTGAAATAGCTGATATCATAGTCAATGTTTTTCAATAGTTGTCATGTAATATCCATTTTCATTTAAAATTGAACATTATACTTGTCAGAAAACAGATTAGAATTGTGTTGATAAATTTGTATTTTCATATGCCCCTTTCCCCTCTGGAGATACCACCGAATCTGTCAGTCCCTCATCAAAGGCAGTATGCTTAATTTCATGAGCTGCGTGGTATGGTTTGCCGCTTCTGCTTTTGCGACTAGCCCTGTCCGCCTCGGTTTCGTAACGGAAACGCCAAACTAAGCATACTGTTGCCAAGGGAACGATGAACACAGCCGTTGCTATTAACGCCACGGTTATGTTGTGTGTGTATTTATCGATCAGGTTGTGGTATTTTGCTTCTCGGATATTTAGGCCATATATAGCACGGAATTGCATGGTCATACTGGCATAGTCATACACCTTACATGTGTACACACCGTGTACGGCAGACTGTATATCCTTTACTACAAGCTCGGCATCATCTATACTGTTAAATGCATTCACTTGATACTCATCATCGGTATAATACCTAGGCAACGCTTTTCTAGTGGGCGTATCCCAGATTGCGTAATATGTGTCGTTTACATTAAGACCAGATGCATGACACTGGATACGGAATGGTTCTCCAGTGTACCATTGATAAGCCCACCCGTCTTCATTGTCCGAGACTCCTTCCAGGACTGATGATACCATGGAAACCAAACAAACAGATAGCAACGTAGAGAAGACGAACATCATCACACTGTCCAACTGAGTAGAGCCTGTAACAATACAAATAATCGACATGTTTTAGTGATCTATCTAATTCTAGTATAACAATAATCCATATATATCTGAGGTGGGATGTTTAGTGCATTGTCATATTTCCATATGGACGGTGATCAGATATCAGACAGATTGGTTTTCTCCCGGTACTCCGGTTTCCTCCGACACGAATGACAACATATACTCTCATCCACGTCAACGAGAGTGATTAATATACTAGAGGACATAGACGGATATGTAGTCCAGTGGTAACACGCTGGACTGGTGATTGCAGGTTCGATCCCCCGTCTGACCCTAATAAAATTAACAGTCTTTCAGATGGGACATTAAACCGAGATCTTGTGTCGGTGCTTTACACCGTGCACGTAAAAGAACCAGAGGAGACTCTGGAATGAGTCTCTCTCTGTATCATTGCACTATCCTCCAAAATCTAAAATGACTAATCTCTTCAGGAGGCGTCGCTCATATGGGCAACCGGTAGCGACGATAAATAAATATAAAACACATGCATACATGAATACGACACGAATGACAATATATACTCTTTCATCCACGTCAACGAGAGTGATTAATATACTAGAGGACATAGAAAACGCACACATACATGATTATTATTATATGATTACGAAGGATTCCATCAAAGATATATCACATTTATATTACACAACACAAACTGAACAACTAAAAATATTCCAAAATGATTTATTGTTTGTCATGTAAAAGCACACTTATCGGAAGTGTGCGTTTTCTGTGTCCTCTAGTATATAAGTTGTTAAAGCCTTGTTTCGCAATCGTGTAAAACAGATCATGTTTATACTTTTGTTTTTCATATAAAAATTATTATAAACTGTATTTATTTTACAATGACTGCGAAACAAGCTGCAACAACTTATATTAATCATTCTCGTTGGCGAGGTTGAACGCGTATTTGTGGGAGGAAGCCGGATTACCCGGAGAAAAGCCACCTGTCCGATCTGGCGCCCACCGTACCATCTCACATACTTCTCAGTTCCGAGGATCGAACCCGGGTGGCATTGGTGAGAAGCGAGCATGCTAACCACTGCGCTAATCGGACAGCTTTGTTTTTCATATGACCCTCGTGTTAGCTTGGCTTGTTCATTTGTTTGTTTTGAAGGTTCAAAGTCGTACCAACAACTTAGGCCATATGGGGACTCCAACTATTATTCATTCGTGGAGGAAGTCCCAGATGCCCTTCCGAGACGTATTTCCGGCACGGCTGGGCGTCCAGGTAGAACCACCGACATTCTGCAAGCCAGCTGGATAGCTTCCTCGGCACGACCAGGGGGGGCTATTTTGTGGGGTTTGAACCTACAACATTGAGTGGGAAGTGATTTGAAGTCAACAGTCCTAACCACTCGGTCATGGAGTCCCCTCAGTGAGTATGGCCAATGAGTGTAAGTTTTGTCACATCTAGTGACCATAACGAGATCGTTGCCCCTTTCGTGTTACGTTCTAGTACAGTACAGCTATTGCTTTTCTTCCTGTGCAGGCACAGGTTATATTGAGGCACGAGGAGACACTTGTTTTATTTATTTAGGTTTATTTATCGTTGCTACCGGTTGCCCATTTGAGCGACGGATAGTTTACGTAACAACACCCATAACCTAATAATTTGCATCGCACAGCAGATGGACCCGCTTTGATTGTTCAACTAGTTGTTTTATGTCTGACTATGGTACGGGCCTGGCATAGATCAACAATACTAAGAAATATGTATCAAGGACCCTACATCCGTGTCGTGACTCAAAAATGGAAATATACGGCAATAATCTTGTTTGAGAAGCATCCACGTTATAGAATACCCGATGTGTAACACATTATAGGCACATATTTATAGAATACCCGATGTGTAACACATTATAGGCACATATTTATAGAATACCCGATGTGTAACACATTATAGGCACATATTTATAGAATACCCGATGTAAAACATTATAGCACATATTTATAGAATACCGGCATGTAACACATTATAGGCACATATTTATAGAATACCCGATGTGTAACACATTATAAGCACATATTTATAGAATACCCGGCATGTAACACATTATAGGCACATATTTATAG
This sequence comes from Archivesica marissinica, assembly GCA_014843695.1. Taxonomy (NCBI): domain Eukaryota; kingdom Metazoa; phylum Mollusca; class Bivalvia; order Venerida; family Vesicomyidae; genus Archivesica; species Archivesica marissinica. The sequence continues at coordinate 51,124,423 of CM026391.1, forward strand.
AATACCCGGCATGTAACACATTATAGGCACATATTTATAGAATACCCGGCATGTAACACATTATAGGCACATATTTATAGAATACCCGATGTGTAACACATTATAGGCACATATTTATAGAATACCCGATGTGTAACACATTATAGGCACATATTTATAGAATACCCGATGTGTAACACATTATAGGCACATATTTATAGAATACCCGATGTGTAACACATTATAAGCACATATTTATAGAATACCCGGCATGTAACACATTATAAGCACATATTTATAGAATACCCGATGTGTAACACATTATAAGCACATATTTATAGAATACCCGGCATGTAACACATTATAAGCACATATTTATAGAATACCCGATGTGTAACACATTATAGGCACATATTTATAGAATACCCGATGTGTAACACATTATAGGCACATATTTATAGAATACCCGATGTGTAACACATTATAAGCACATATTTATAGAATACCCGGCATGTAACACATTATAGGCACATATTTATAGAATACCCGATGTGTAACACATTATAGGCACATATTTATAGAATACCCGGCATGTAACACATTATAGGCACATATTTATAGAATACCCGGCATGTAACACATTATAGGCACATATTTATAGAATACCCGGCATGTAACACATTATAAGCACATATTTATAGAATACCCGGCATGTAACACATTATAAGCACATATTTATAGAATACCCGGCATGTAACACATTATAGGCACATATTTATAGAATACCCGGCATGTAACACATTATAGGCACATATTTATAGAATACCCGGCATGTAACACATTATAGGCACATATTTATAGAATACCCGGCATGTAACACATTATAAGCACATATTTATAGAATACCCGATGTGTAACACATTATAGGCACATATTTATAGAATACCCGATGTGTAACACATTATAGGCACATATTTATAGAATACCCGGCATGTAACACATTATAAGCACATATTTATAGAATACCCGGCATGTAACACATTATAGGCACATATTTATAGAATACCCGATGTGTAACACATTATAGGCACATATTTATAGAATACCCGATGTGTAACACATTATAGGCACATATTTATAGAATACCCGATGTGTAACACATTATAGGCACATATTTATAGAATACCCGATGTGTAACCATTATAGGCACATATTTATAGAATACCCGATGTGTAACACATTATAGGCACATATTTATAGAATACCCGGCATGTAACACATTATAGGCACATATTTATAGAATACCCGATGTGTACACATTATAGGCACATATTTATAGAATACCCGATGTGTAACACATTATAGGCACATATTTATAGAATACCCGATGTGTAACACATTATAAGCACATATTTATAGAATACCCGGCATGTAACACATTATAAGCACATATTTATAGAATACCCGGCATGTAACACATTATAAGCACATATTTATAGAATACCCGGCATGTAACACATTATAAGCACATATTTATAGAATACCCGATGTGTAACACATTATAGGCACATATTTATAGAATACCCGATGTGTAACACATTATAGGCACATATTTATAGAATACCCGATGTGTAACACATTATAAGCACATATTTATAGAATACCCGGCATGTAACACATATTTATAGAATACCCGATGTGTAACACATTATAGGCACATATTTATAGAATACCCGATGTGTAACACATTATAAGCACATATTTATAGAATACCCGATGTGTAACACATTATAAGCACATATTCGGACTGTAAGGACACGATGTGGCAAAAACTTGAAGGAAATCAAATGTATGTAGGGGCCTACTAGTCTAATATATACTAATAATAAATTAGTTTTACCAACAATAAAATGAGAAGAATTACATTAAGCGATTAGCTTTCAGTTTAATCCACACATCACGATATAACTGTATGTTTCTGTATAGTCATCAATGTATATTACATGAATCCCTGATAAATAAATATGTTTAAACCAACAATAAACGATATCTTTGAAATTCGTTATTGTTGTTGCAACCATAAATTCAAATTCCTTCTAACAAAGGGAAACAAATCCTATTTGACCCAATCCGGTTATAATTATGCTAGTTTTTCTATTTTCTCCCTTGGCAGAGAATGTATTTATCCTGAAATGTGTATTTGTCCGGTTATTGAGATTTGAGAATTTAGTAATTATATGATGAGCACACGGATGGACAATGATACCATGTTGTTTAACCACAATGGGGGGGGGGTAAGTGATCAGGCTCATATCTCATTGTTTTAGTTTAGTGGACCCTTTGAAATATCAACGTGTAAGCGCAGTGGAAGCGCGTTCGCTTCAGGTGCGAAAGTTCGAGCCCCGCTGGAGCCGTTACAATTGTACCCTTACACAAGGCATTTACATTCCACGTTGCCTCTTCTCTCTCCCTCGTGGCGATGGATTCCATCAGGAATGAAGTCTCGAGAGTGATTAATATAAATTCTAAGAACTTGTTTCACAATCGAGCTAAAATAAATTTGTATAAACTAAATATCAACATGTTCCTTTGTTGTTATTATTGTTTTATTCAGATAAGAATAGAACAGAACAAAAGTATAGTTCGGCGTATATGCATAGGACCTTACATGAGTGCTGATTTCATACCATATTTTATGAAACGAGTCGTGGATTTTGCTATCAAATGAGCCTTTAGCTTATAATATATTGCTTGTGGTCTGGACAAGTAGTTTCGTTCTCAAAACCAAAATTGTTTTATTTTATTTAAGAACACTTTGATTTTGATAAAATTAATGTTCTTAAATTGTTTTTAAAAATTGGTTTTAAACCCGAAACTACTTGTCCGGACACCAAGCGCCTGTGTAAACATTTTTGACCTCAAATAGTTTTCAACAGGAATTTACAATAACTTGTTATCATCGTGAATGTCGTAAATAGTTTACATATGACGTCACTATTCATACTGTGGCGGCCATTTTGGTTGGAAAAGCTTACCAGATAGTATATAAATTGTATGGTAGCGTAATTTAGTTTTCACAGACGAATCTGTAGTCCAGTGGTAACACACTGGACTGGTAAGCCAGTGATGGCAGGTTCGATCCCCCGTCTGACCCTAATAAAATTAACAGTTGCAGATGGGACGTTAAACCGAGGTCTCGTGTCGGTGCTTTACATCGTGCACGTAAAAAACCAGAGGAGATTCTGGAATTGGTCTCTGTATCATGCACTATCCTCCAAAATCTAAAATAACTAATCTCTTCAGGAGGCGTCGCTCATATGGGCAACCGGTAACGACGATAAATAAACGTAAAACACACAATTTAGTTTTCTTCGCATAATATTTAGTTATCCTTATTGGAAAGCTCTAAATCGACATTGGTTTCCTCCCACACAAATGACCACATTTACGCTTTCATCTGCGCCAACGAGAGTGATTAATATAAGGTGATAAAGCTTGTTTCGCAATCGTTGTAAAATAAATAAAGTTTAAACTTTTTTTTTTTAAATCGACATCTTTTTCATATCTTTTCAGAAAAGTGCGATCACTAACGAATAAAACATAATTTGCTTGTGTATTACTAGTTTGACTGTGGAGAGACTTTCAAAAATAGGTACAAAGTATATTCTTATACATTCTAATCCATACACCAAATAGTCAAACAATAAATTAATATTATTTTAGTGTATTTCAATGCCTTTAAAATGATACCTAATTTTATAATAAAAAATTAAAATTGATTAAGTTAATGCAATTAACGAATAACTAGTAGGAAAATCATGTCGTTTATAAAACCTGTCATACAAAATGGCGGCCAAGATGTTCTCACGGGATGTGGGAAGTTATGTATTGCGATACGACGCGTGCATCCAGGAAGACAAAATAATACTATTTTATCGATTAACGTAAAGTATGTAGAAATGGTGTGGATTGATATACGTGCCCGAGATACGTGCTCTGCTCAAACAACTGTTGACATACCTGCTACTACTAGATAGATATGGTTGTTGAAACACTCTGCACCATTAGATCACGACCAATATGACCAAATCCGTTATCCCCACAACTTTATCTAAAATATTAATAAATATTTATATAAGTGTTTGTGTATCATAATGTCGCCCATAGTGTCACCCATTTGAGGCACCTACAGACGGATCTGTAGTCCAGTGGTTAACACGCTGGAGTGGTAATCCAGGGATCGCAGTTCGATCCCCCGTCTGACCATAATAAAATTAACGGTCATGCAGATGGGACTTTAAACCAAGGTCTCGTGTCGGTGCTTTACACCGTGCGCGTAAATTAACCAGAGGAATTATGGATCTCCATAAATACTGAATGTTTGATTTTTGAGGCCTCGTGGTAGATTGACTTAATTGCTCAAATGAGTTATCTCGTTAAATAAAGTATTTGTTATTATTATTGGAATAAGCCCAGTACGCGCATGTACGTTTAACGACTTGTACACAGATGTTTAACAGTGGTTGTCCAATTAGCACAGTGGTTAGTACGTTCACTTCTCACCAATGCAACCCGGGTTCGATCGTCGGACCGGGAAGTTTGTGAGATGGTACGGTGGTTGCCAGATCGGACAGGTGGGTTTCTCCGGGTACTCCGGTTTCCTCCCACCTGAGTGACCACAAATGCGCTGTCATATGCACGTCAACGAGAGTGATTAATATAAATTGTTTTAAAGGAAGTTTAATAAATCACGTTACACGTTATTTACGTACATTGATTTCTTTGCTATTGCAATTTATGACGGATATATGTGGCTATACCGAGAGAGGCGAACGAAAAACAGGACTATCCTAGAGTCAAAATTAAGATTATATATTATTCAATGTACATGTCTAGGGATGGATGTCTTACTGAAAGTCTCGTGTAATACCGGTTATGTAACGAATACAATGAGAGACATAGGTCAGTTACTGCCCCTGAATACTCCTTAATAGTATATAGGTCATCTTTAGTGGTTTCCTCTGTTTTTATCGTTGTTTCCTTTGCACAGCATGTTATAAATTTCAATCCACTTTCTCATCTTATAGTTATTAAATTACTATAACTCCACATATATCCTAATAAATGTTTGCCTCTGTTTTGTCGTTGCTTCCTTTTCAGAACATGTAATCAATGTGCATCCACTTTCTCATCATCTAGTGATTGGAGACACATGAACTTCCAGACACCGCAAGCGAAACACTTATGATAATATGTTTTAGGGCATTCTGGCAAATGATCCAAACTTAAGGTTGTGGTAAATCAGTAATCTAAACATGTTTGCTTCTATTTAAATACCATTGTGTTGCTTTAGGTACCTGAACCGTTTTCTTTACTGAAGAATGGTGTTCCGGTTATAAACACTGTAACAGCTTTTATGTGCGCTACCATCATCTCTTTCCCTTGCATTTCGTTTCGGCAAGTAATGATGATCGGTATACACTAATTAATAGCTGCATGGTTATGTCAGTTCTTATGACCATTATTGTACACTTGTAATACTTTGTATATATGTATGTTTATATGTGTCCATGTAAAACGTGTAATTGTATATTATGTATGTTCACTTGTGCTCTTCATGTATATGGAGGTAATAAAAATTTTTAAAAAAAATAAATAAAAAAAGTATATACAAGTGGTACATGTACTTATTTGTAAACACTAGTTATCAATTAATTAACATGATTTTGATTAAATCACATTTTATACCGCAACATCTGGTTACGGAATAACAGCAACATCAATGGAGTCCAATAAAAGGACCGATAACATTCCGGGATATATCGAACTTTATCTACGGTGAAGAGAATTAGTACTCGGACGTGTCTGCAACATGTCAAAGCAATAACTTCGACGGTTTTTTTAGAAATGATATGCTTGCTTTTTTATGCATATATAGAAGTTCAATGTCAGTCTTGGGGATGGGACTAGTTAGGCGGGCAGAGTACAACCCCTAGACACGTTATCTGACGCATATATAGAAGTTCAATGTCAGTCTTGGAGATGGGACTAGTTAGGAGGGCAGAGTACAACCCCTAGACACGTTATCTGACGCATATATAGAAGTTCAATGTCAGTCTTGGAGATGGGACTTGTTAGGCGGGCAGAGTACAACCCCTAGACACGTTATCTGACGCATATATAGAAGTTCAATGTCAGTCTTGGAGATGGGACTAGTTAGGCGGGCAGAGTACAACCCCTAGACACGTTATCTGACGCATATATAGAAGTTCAATGTCAGTCTTGGGGATGGGACTAGTTAGGCGGGCAACATACAACCCCTAGACACGTTATCTGACGCATATATAGAAGTTCAATGTCAGTCTTGGGGATGGGACTAGTTAGGCGGGCAGCATACAACCCCTAGACACGTTATCTGACGCATATATAGAAGTTCAATGTCAGTCTTGGGAATGGGACACGAACCCTAGAAACAGTTAGCAAGTTATCAAAGCATTATATTTCACTGTATTTTAGTTATATGCAAATATGTAAATGTTGACGCCGCTGTCCCAGCCACCAGAAAGGTGACTGCTTAGTCTCACTTTCCCCTAAAGTAGACGAGACAAACCCTAACGAGATCGCAGTCGTCCATAATGAAGTTAATTATAAACATAAATGAATAGATTGTACACGGTTGAATACTGCACACCATATTTTGCGAACATGTTTATTCAGTTCGACATGTCAGTGATAACCAAGGTATTCAAAATATAGGATATCCAACGTAGCATGACACGACGATTTTACAACAAATGTCATTACAACATTTACTCGCGCATGGGTGCATACTAGTTTGTCCTATTTTAAATCTAATTCACGTTAGTTAAGTAACTGTAAGAACTGTCTATGAACATCAATAGCCAAACGCGATGGGGTCATTTCAAATATTTGTATAACATGAGTATCTTCGAGCAAAGGATACGAGTAATACATTATACATGCATCACTGTATCTATCCACCATCTCGACCAGTTCAAAACTAGGTTGTATAACTATAATCTAGTTATACGTCTACTCTCAGTAAATCAATTTGCATATCAACTAGAATAACAAATCTTAAAACTTGTTTATGTCATGCTCATAAATACCATGGTGTCACAATTTATAGCGTAACCGAGTACAAAGCTTACACACTACATTGTTAATTTCGTCATTTTAAAACTGCAAGTAAAATTTCCAACTTACCTTGCCTTTAGATGAAATATAGAGTCATAGAAACGTTTATTCCCTTCAAAGTTATATCCAGTGGTCCGTTGTTGAAAATACTGTTGAGACTATCACGTGACTGAGGTGGCCGGGATAGTTAAAACGAACATTCGATTGAACGTTTTTCAAGCATGTAAACACGACGATGTATACAAGGGGTATATTTGATACACATGCACCGACAGCTATGTGTGTGTGTTACGTTTATTTATCGTCGCCAGGGGCGTAGCCAGGAACGTGACAATGTGCAGGCAGAACCACTGAGCGGCGCAGCCGCGAAAGTGCTAGGGGGGTTTGGGGGCATGCCCCCCCCCCGCCCCAAGAATTTGTGAAAATTAGAATGCAACTGGTGGCTTCTGACATATCCTGAGGCCTTTTGAAGAGCGGGTTTGAAGGGACAAATGATTGCGTAAATAGTGGTGGAAACTGTAAAAGTGATGAAATGACGGATGATACTGTTGGTTTTATTTTTCAACAAAACATACACATACAGGTATATATGTAACACACTTCACTGCTTTCATCGACTTACTAAGTTGAAGTTTAAGCAACCCATTTGCCCTTGAACAAAAATGAGCATTATTAGTCAAGATAATGTTAAAGCTAATTACAAGAACGTTGCTTTTACCGTAACTTAAAAGTCTTTTATTCATAATTAGACATGCGTATTTTGTGTGTGTGAAAATGATGTGCAGGCAAATGCCTTTTTGCCTTAAGGCAGCTACGCGCCTGGTCGCTACAGGTTGCCCATATGAGCGACGCCTCCTGAACAGATTAGTCATTTCAGATTTTCGGAGGATAACTGTGCAATGATACAGACAAAGACCCATTCTAGAGTCTCATCTGGTTCTTTTACGTGCACGGTGTACAGCACCGACACGAGACCTCGGTTTAAAGACTGTTAATTTTATTAGGGTCAGACGAGGAATCGTGTTACAACTGGACTACAGATCCGTCTGTACCGACATCTATAATATGTGCAATAGGAGGATAGGAGTACGTAGGAGTATATTCAACGCAGAGTAACCTGTCTTTCTTACGGGTATATAAAAGTAAAGGAAAGTGTTTATTTATTATAGTGTCACCCCTATTTAAAGAGCAAGCCATTTCTGACTTATGAGACACCTCTATTTATGAACATCAGTACTTCCCGAATCATATGCTTGATTGCCAGGCTGGTAGGCAATCGGTAACAATTATTTTAACTATCTGGTGGCTCACCAACCGGCGATATCAGAACGAACCCCTGAAGAGATTCGAACCTTCGACCTCCCGCTCCGTAGGCGGACGCCTTAACCACTAGGCCATGGGAACGGTATGTATGTATGTATGTATGTTCCATTAATGTCAAACCCATTGCGGGGACATGTTTTCCTGGGCAGGCTTAGCCGACCTAAACAATGTGTGTGAGGTGCTTTGCTCAATGTGACTACATACGTGGACTGACCGAGTATCGAACCCGGGACCGGTCGTCTCCAAATCCGACGCTCTACCACTGGACCACGGATTCCACACCTGTGCTATATGAAGTGTACTGTAACACCGCATATAGACTGTTTTATCCTTCTCCGGAATAATACTTGTGTCCGCCATTCCGTCAGTTCATCCGTACGTGTGTGACCCACTTCTGTACGTAGGCCGCACGCGCTATATTTTCTACAGTAATGTTACCCAACACTGTCAGAAAAACTGTACTATGACGTGTAGGTATAGACTATGTTATACTAACAGTTATATGTAGGTATTGACTATGTTATACCAGCACTAGCAGTTATAGGTAGGTATAGACTATGTTATACTAGCAGTTATAGGTAGTTATAGACTATGTTATACTAGCAGTTATAGGTAGTTATAGACTATGTTATACTAGCAGTTATAGGTAGTTATAGACTATGTTATACTAGCAGTTATAGGTAGTTATAGACTATGTTATACCAGCAGTTATAGGTAGTTATAGACTATGTTATACTAGCAGTTATAGGTAGTTATAGACTATGTTATACTAGC
>CM026391.1:51134656-51148675 GCA_014843695.1 Archivesica marissinica
CAATAGGAGAGGTTTGGTCTTGAGGAGTTTCTAGACAATAGGAGACGTTTAGCCTGGAGGGGTTATTGGACAATAGCAGAGGTTTGGTCAGAGGAGTTACTGAACAATATGAGAGGTTTGTTCTAGAGGGTTTCCGGAAAATAGGAGAAGATTGGTCTGGATCAGTTACTGGACAATACGAGAGGTTTGGTCTGGAGGGGTTTTCGGACAATAGGAGAGGTTTGGTCAGAGGAGTTACTGAACAATAGGAAAGGTTTGGTTTGGAGAGGTTACTGGACAATAGGAGAGGTTTGGTCTAGAGGGGTTACTGGACAATAGGAGAGGATTGGTCTGGATGGGTTACTGGACACTAGGAGAGGTTAGATTTGGAGGGGTTTCCGGACAATAGGAGAAGTTTGGTATGGAGGGGTTACTGGACAATAGGAGAAGTTTGGTCTGGAGGGGTTACTGGACAATAGGAGAGGTTTGGTCTGGATGGGTTACTGGACAATAGGAGAGGTTAGATTTGGAGGGGTTTCCGGACAATAGAGAAGTTTGGTCTGGAGGGGTTTTCATTACAATAGGCGAGGTTAGTCTGGAGAGGTTACTGGACAATATGAGACTTTGGTCTGGAGGGGTTACTGGACAATAGGAGAGGTTTGGTCGAGGGGTTCTGGACAATAGGAATGTTTGGTCTGGATGGGTTTCTGGACAATAGAGATGGTATATTTGGAGGGGTTTTCGGACAATAGGAAAGTTTGGTCTGGAGGTGTTTCCGTACAATAGGAGAGGTTTAAGGATCTGGAGGTTACTGACAATAGGAGAGTTTGTCTGAGTTCTTGACAATATGAGAGGTTTGTTCAGAAGGGTTACTGAACAATAGGAGAGATTTGGTCTTGAGGAGTTACTGACAATACGAGACGTTTGGCCTGGATGGGTTACTCGGACATACGAGAGTTTGGTCAGAGGGTTACGAACAATAGGAAAGGTTTGGTCTGGAGAGGTTACTGGACAATAAGAGGTTCTGTCTGTAGGGGTTTCTAGACAATAGGAGAGGTTTGGTCTGGAGTGGTTACTGGATAATAGGAGACGTTTGGTCTGGATGGGTTACTGGACAATAGGAGAGGTTTTGTCTGGAGGGGTTACTGGACAATAGAGAGGTTTGGCCTGGATGGGTTACTGGACAATATGATGTTTGGTCTGGATGGGTTACTGGACAATAAGAAGTTTGGTATGGAGGGGTTACTGGACAATAGAGAGGTTTGGTATGGATGGGTTACTGGACAATAGGAGAGGTTAGATCTGGAGGGGTTACCGAACAATATGAGAAGTTTGTCAGAGGGGTTACTGAACAATAGGAGAGGTTTGGTCATGAGGGGTTTCCAGACAATAGGAGACGTTTGGCCTGGATGGGTTACTGGACAATACGAGAAGTTTGGTCTGGAGAGGTTACCGGACAATAGGAAAAGATTGGTATGGAGGGGTTACTGAACAATAGGAAACGTTTGCTATGGAGAGGTTACCGTACAACAGGAGAGGCTAGTTCTGTAGGGGTTACTAGACAATAGGAGACGTTTGGCATGGAGGGTTACTGGACAATAGGAGACGTTAGTATGGATGGGTTACTGGACAATAGGAGAGGTTTGATCTGTAAGAGTTACTGGACAATAGGAGTTTAACCTGGATGGGTTACTGGACAATATGAATGTTTGGTCTGGATGAGTTACCGGACAATAGGAGAATTTTGATCTGGAGGGATTACCGAACAAATAGATAAGTTTGGTCTGGAGGGGATTCCGGACAATAATATAAGTTTGGTCTGGAGGGGTTTCCGTACAATAGGAGAAGTTTGGTCTAGAGATGTTTCCGAACAATAAATTTGGTCTGGAGGGGTTTCCGTACAATAGGAGAAATTTAGTAAGGAGTAGTTACCGGACAATAGTAGATGTTTGGCCTGAATGGATTACTGGACAATAGGAGAAAATTGGTATGGATGAGTTACTGGACAATAGGAGACATTTGGGCTGGAGGCGTTTCCGTACAACAGGAGAATCAAACAAAAACAAACACAAAAATTTGGTCTGAGGGGTTACTGACAATAGGAGAGTTTGGTCTGAGTGGGTTACTGGACAATAGGAGAGGTTTGGTCTGGAGGGTTACTGGACAATAGGAGAGGTTTGGTCTGGAGGGGTTTCGGACAATAGGAGAAGTTTGGTCTGGAGGGGTTACTGGACAATAAGAGAAGTTTGGTCTAGAGGGGTTTCTGGACAATAGGAGAAGTTTGGTCTGGAGGGGTTTCTGGACAAATAGAGAGGTTTGGTCTAGAGGGGTTTCCGGACAATAGGAGAGGTTTGGTCTGGAGGGGTTTCCGGACAATAGGAGAAGTTTGGTTTGGAGGGGTTTCCGTACAATAGGAGAAGTTTGGTCTAGAGGGGTTTCCGAACAATAGGATATGTTTGGTCTGGAGGGGTTTCCGGACAATAGGAGAAATTTGGTATGGAGGGGTTACTGGGCAATAGGAGAAGTTTGGTCTGGAGGGGTTTCCGGACAATAGGAGATGTTTGGTCTGAAGGGGTTACTGGACAATAGGAGAGGTTTGGTCTGGATGGGTTACTGGACAATAGGAGAGGTTTGGTCTGGAGGGGTTACTGAACAATATGAGAGGTTTGGTCTTGAGGAGTTTCTAGACAATAGGAGACGTTTGGCCTGGAGGGGTTATTGGACAATAGCAGAGGTTTGGTCAGAGGAGTTACTGAACAATATGAGAGGTATGTTCTAGAGGGTTTCCGGAAAATAGGAGAAGATTGGTCTGGATCAGTTACTGGACAATACGAGAGGTTTGGTCTGGAGGGGTTTTCGGACAATAGGAGAGGTTTGGTCAGAGGAGTTACTGAACAATAGGAGAGGTTTGGTTTGGAGAGGTTACTGGACAATAGGAGAGGTTTGGTCTGTAGGGTTTCTGGACAATAGGAGAGGTTTGGTCTGGAGGGGTTACTGGACAATAGGAGAGGTTTGGTCTGGATGGGTTACTGGACAATAGGAGAGGTTTTGTCTGGAGGGGTTACTGGACAATAGGAGAGGTTTGGCCTGGATGGGTTACTGGACAATGTGAGGTTTGGTCTGGATGGGTTACCGGACAATAGAGAGGTTTGGTCTGGAGGGGTTACTGGACAATAAGAGAGGTTTGGTCTGGATGGGTTACTGGACAATAGGAGAGGTTAGATTTGGAGGGGTTTCCGGACAATAGGAGAAGTTTGGTCTGGAGGGGTTTCCGTACAATAGGAGAGGTTAGGTCTGGAGAGGTTACTGGACAATATGAGAGGTTTGTTCTAGAGGGGTTTCGGAAAATAGGAGAAGATTGGTCTGGAGAGTTACTAGACAAACGAGAGGTTAGGTCTGGATTTCGGACAATAGGATCGGTTTGGTCAGAGGAGTTACTGAACAATAGGAAAGGTTTGGTTTGGAGAGGTTACTGGACAATAGGAGAGGTTTGGTCTGTAGGGGTTTCTAGACAATAGGAGAGGTTTGGTCTGGAGGGGTTACTGGATAATAGGAGACGTTTGGTCTGGATGGGTTACTGGACAATAGGAGAGGTTTTGTCTGGAGGGGTTACTGGACAATAGGAGGTTTGGCCTGGATGGGTTACTGGACAATATGAGGTTTGGTCTGGATGGGTTACTGGACAATAAGAGGTTTGGTATGGAGGGGTTACTGGACAATAGGAGGTTTGGTATGGAGGGGTTACTGGACAATAGGAGAGGTTTGGTCTGGAGGGGTTACTGAACAATAGGAGAGGTTTGGTCAGAGGGGTTATTGAACAATAGGAGAGGTTTGGTCTTGAGGGGTTTCTAGACAATAGGAGACGTTTGGCCTGGATGGGTTACTGGACAATACGAGGTTTGGTCTGGAGGGGTTTTCGGACAATAGGAAAGGTTTGGTTTGGAGAGGTTACTGGACAATAGGAGAGGTTTGGTCTGTAGGGGTTACTGGACAATAGGAGAGGTTTGGCCTGGATGGGTTACTGGACAATATGAGGTTTGGTCTGGATGGGTTACTGGACAATAGGAGAGGTTTGGTCTGGAGGGGTTACTGGACAATAAGAGAGGTTTGGTCTGGATGGGTTACTGGACAATAGAGAGGTTAGATTTGGAGGGGTTTCCGGACAATAGGAGAAGTTTGGTCTGGAGGGGTTTCCGTACAATAGGAGAGGTTAGGTCTGGAGAGATTACTGGACAATAGGAGACATTTGGTATGGAGGGGTTACTGGACAATAGGAGAAGTTTGGCCTGGAGGGGTTTCCGTACAATAGGAGAAGTTTGGTCTGGAGGGGTTTCCGGACAATAGGAGACATTTGGTCAGGAGTAGTTTCCGGACAATAGTAGAGGTTTGGCCTGGAGGGATTACTGGACAATAGGAGAAGATTGGTCTGGATGAGTTACTGGACAATAGGAGAATTTTGGTCTGGAGGCGTTTCCGTACAATAGGAGAATTTTGGTCTGGAGGGGTTTCCGTACAATAGGATATGTTTGGTCTGGAGGGGTTTCCGGACAATAGGAGAAGATTGGTCTGGATGAGTTACTGGACAATACGAGAAGTTTGGTCAGAGGGGTTACTGAACAATAGGAGAAGTTTGGTCTGGAGGGGTTTCTAGACAATATGAGAGGTTAGGTCTGGAGGGGTTTCCGGACAATAGGAGAGGTTTGGTCTGGATGGGTTTCTGGACAATAGGAGAAGTTTGGTCTGGAGGGGTTTCCGGACAATAGGAGAGGTTTGGTCTGGAGGTGTTTCCGGACAATTTTGGTCTGGAGGGGTTTCCGTACAATAGGAGAGGTTACTGTACAATAGGAGAAGTTTGGTCTGGATGGGTACTGGACAATAGGAGAGGTTTGGTCTGGATGGGTTACTGGACAATAGGAGAGGTTTGGTCTGGAGGGGTTACTGGACAATAGGAGAGGTTTGGTCAGAGGGGTTATTGAACAATAAGAGAGCTTTGGTCTTTAGGGGTTTCTAGACAATAGGAGACGTTTGGCCTGGAGGGGTTACTGGACAATAGGAGAGATTTGGTCAGAGGAGTTACTGAACAATATGAGAGGTTTGTTCTGGAGGGGTTTCCGGACAATAGGAGAAGATTGGTCTTGATGAGTTACTGGACAATACGAGAGGTTTGGCCTGGAGAGGTTTGGTCAGAGGAGTTACTGAACAATAGGAAAGGTTTGGTCTGGAGAGGTTACTGGACATAGGAGAAGTTTGGTCTGTAGAGGTTACTAGACAATAGGAGAGGTTTGGTCTGGAGGGGTTACTGGATAATAGGAGAAGTTTGGTCTGGAGGGGTTTCTAGACAATAGGAGAGGTTTGGTCTGGAGGAGTTTCCGGACAATAGGAGAGGTTTGGCCTGGATGGGTTACTGGACAATATGAGGTTTGGTCTGGATGGGTTACTGGACAATAGGAGAGGTTTGGTCTGGAGGGGTTACTGGACAATAGGAGAGGTTTGGTCTGGATGGGTTACTGGATAATAGGAGGTTAGATTTGGAGGGGTTTCCGGACAATAGGAGAAGTTTGGTCTGGAGGGGTTTCCGTACAATAGGAGAGGTTAGGTCTGGAGAGGTTACTGGACAATAGACGTTTGGTATGGAGGGTTTACTGGACAATAGGAGAGGTTTGATCTGGAGGGGTTTCTGGATAATAATATATGTTTGGTCTGGAGGGGTTTCTGGATAATAATATATGTTTGGTCTGGAGGGGTTTCCGGACAATAGGAGAGGTTTGGTCTGGAGGTGTTTCCGGACAATTTTGGTCTGGAGGGGTTTCCGTACAATAGGACAAGTTTGGTCTGGAGGGCACAAAAAAGTTTCCGGACAATAGTAGAGGTTTGGCCTGGAGGGATTACTGGACAATAGGAGAAGATTGGTCTGGATGAGTTACTGGACAATAGGAGAATTTGGGTCTGGAGGCGTTTCCGTACAATAGGAGAATTTTGGTCTGGAGGGGTTTCCGTACAATAGGATATGTTTGGTCTGGAGGGGTTTCCGGACAATAGGAGAGGTTTGGTCTGGAGGGGTTACTGTCAATATGAGAGGTTTGGTCTGGAGGGGTTTCCAGACAATAGGAGATTGGTCTGGATGAGTTACTGGACAATACGAGAAGTTTGGTCAGAGGGGTTACTGAACAATAGGAGAAGTTTGGTCTGGAGGGGTTTCTAGACAAGATGAGAGGTTAGGTCTGGAGGGGTTTCCGGACAATAGGAGAGGTTTGGTCTGGAGGGGTTACTGGACAATATGAGAGGTTTGGTCTGGATGGGTTACTGGACAATAGGAGAAGTTTGGTCTGGAGGGGTTACTGGGCAATAGGAGAGGTTTGGTCTGGAGGGGTTACTGGACAATAGGAGAGGTTTGGTCAGAGGGGTTATTGCACAATAGGAGAGGTTTGGTCTTGAGGGTTTTCCGGACAATAGGAGAAGATTGGTCTTGATGAGTTACTGGACAATACGAGAGGTTTGGCCTGGAGAGGTTTGGTCAGAGGAGTTACTGAACAATAGGAAAGGTTTGGTTTGGAGAGGTTACTGGACATTGGAGAGGCTTGGTCTGTAGAGGTTTCTAGACAATAGGAGAGGTTTGGTCTGGAGGGGTTACTGGATAATAGGAGACGTTTGGTCTGGATGGGTTACTGGACAATAGGAGAGGTTTGGTCTGGAGGGGTTACTGGACAATAGGAGAGGTTTGGTCAGAGGGGTTATTGAACAATAAGAGAGCTTTGGTCTTTAGGGGTTTCTAGACAATAGGAGACGTTTGGCCTGGAGGGGTTACTGGACAATAGGAGAGATTTGGTCAGAGGAGTTACTGAACAATATGAGAGGTTTGTTCTGGAGGGGTTTCCGGACAATAGGAGAAGATTGGTCTTGATGAGTTACTGGACAATACGAGAGGTTTGGCCTGGAGAGGTTTGGTCAGAGGAGTTACTGAACAATAGGAAAGGTTTGGTTTGGAGAGGTTACTGGACATTGGAGAGGTTTGGTCTGTAGAGGTTTCTAGACAATAGGAGAGGTTTGGTCTGGAGGGGTTACTGGATAATAGGAGACGTTTGGTCTGGAGGAGTTACTGGACAATAGGAGAGGTTTGGCCTGGATGGGTTACTGGACAATATGAGGTTTGGTCTGGATGGGTTACTGGACAATAGGAGAGGTTTGGTCTGGAGGGGTTACTGGACAATAGGAGAGGTTTGGTCTGGATGGGTTACTGGATAATAGGAGGTTAGATTTGGAGGGGTTTCCGGACAATAGGAGAAGTTTGGTCTGGAGAGGTTAGGTCTGGAGAGGTTACTGGACAATAGACGTTTGGTATGGAGGGTTTACTGGACAATAGGAGAGGTTTGATCTGGATAATAATATATGTTTGGTCTGGAGGGGTTTCTGGATAATAATATATGTTTGGTCTGGAGGGGTTTCCGGACAATAGGAGGTTTGGTCTGGAGGTGTTTCCGGACAATTTTGGTCTGGAGGGGTTTCCGTACAATAGGACAAGTTTGGTCTGGAGGGGTTTCCGGACAATAGGAGAAATTTGGTCAGGAGTAGTTTCCGGACAATAGTAGAGGTTTGGCCTGGAGGGATTACTGGACAATAGGAGAAGATTGGTCTGGATGAGTTACTGGACAATAGGAGAATTTGGGTCTGGAGGCGTTTCCGTACAATAGGAGAATTTTGGTCTGGAGGGGTTTCCGTACAATAGGATATGTTTGGTCTGGAGGGGTTTCCGGACAATAGGAGAG
This sequence comes from Archivesica marissinica, assembly GCA_014843695.1. NCBI lineage: Eukaryota > Metazoa > Mollusca > Bivalvia > Venerida > Vesicomyidae > Archivesica > Archivesica marissinica. The sequence goes on from CM026391.1 coordinate 51,142,399, forward strand.
GTTTGGTCTGGAGGGGTTACTGGACAATATGAGAGGTTTGGTCTGGAGGGGTTTCCAGACAATAGGAGAAGATTGGTCTGGATGAGTTACTGGACAATACGAGAAGTTTGGTCAGAGGGGTTACTGAACAATAGGAGAAGTTTGGTCTGGAGGGGTTTCTAGACAAGATGAGAGGTTAGGTCTGGAGGGGTTTCCGGACAATAGGAGAGGTTTGGTCTGGAGGGGTTACTGGACAATATGAGAGGTTTGGTCTGGATGGGTTACTGGACAATAGGAGAAGTTTGGTCTGGAGGGGTTACTGGGCAATAGGAGAGGTTTGGTCTGGAGGGGTTACTGGACAATAGGAGAGGTTTGGTCAGAGGGGTTATTGCACAATAGGAGAGGTTTGGTCTTGAGGGTTTTCCGGACAATAGGAGAAGATTGGTCTTGATGAGTTACTGGACAATACGAGAGGTTTGGCCTGGAGAGGTTTGGTCAGAGGAGTTACTGAACAATAGGAAAGGTTTGGTTTGGAGAGGTTACTGGACATTGGAGAGGCTTGGTCTGTAGAGGTTTCTAGACAATAGGAGAGGTTTGGTCTGGAGGGGTTACTGGATAATAGGAGACGTTTGGTCTGGATGGGTTACTGGACAATAGGAGAGGTTTTGTCTGGAGGAGTTACTGGACAATAGGAGAGGTTTGGCCTGGATGGGTTACTGGACAATATGAGGTTTGGTCTGGATGGGTTACTGGACAATAGGAGAGGTTTGATCTGGAGGGGTTACTGGACAATAGGAGAAGTTTGGTCTGGAGGGGTTTCTGGATAATAATATGTGTTTGGTCTGGAGGGGTTTCCGGACAATAGGAGAGGTTTGGTCTGGAGATGTTTCCGGACAATTTTGGTCTGGAGGGGTTTCCGTACAATAGGAGAAATTTGGTCAGGAGTAGTTTCCGGACAATAGTAGAGGTTTGGCCTGAAGGGATTACTGGACAATAGGAGAAAATTGGTCTGGATGAGTTACTGGACAATAGGAGAATTTGGGTCTGGAGGCGTTTCCGTACAATAGGAGAATTTTGGTCTGGAGGGGTTTCCGTACAATAGGAGAAGTTTGGTCTGGAGGGGTTTCCGGACAATAGGAGAGGTTTGGTCTGGAGGGGTTACTGGACAATATGAGAGGTTTGGTCTGGAGGGGTTTCCAGACAATAGGAGAAGATTGGTCTGGATGAGTTACTGGACAATACGAGAAGTTTGGTCAGAGGGGTTACTGAAAAATAGGAGAAGTTTGGTCTGGAGGGGTTTCTAGACAATATGAGAGGTTAGGTCTGGAGGGGTTTCCGGACAATAGGAGAGGTTTGGTCTGGAGGGGTTACTGGACAATATGAGAGGTTTGGTCTGGATGGGTTACTGGACAATAGGAGAAGTTTGGTCTGGAGGGGTTACTGGGCAATAGGAGAAGTTTGGTCTGGATGGGTTACTGGACAATAGGAGAGGTTTGGTCTGGAGGGGTTACTGGACAATAGGAGAGGTTTGGTCAGAGGGGTTATTGCACAATAGGAGAGGTTTGGTCTTGAGGTGTTTCTAGACAATAGGAGACGTTTGGCCTGGAGGAGTTACTGGAGAATAGGAGAGGTTTGGTCTGGAGGGGTTTCCGGACAATAGGAGATGTTTGGTCAGAGGAGTTAATGAACAATATGAGAGGTTTGGTCTGGAGGGGTTTCCGGACAATAGGAGATGTTTGATCTGGATGGGTTACTGGACAATAGGAGAGGATTGGTCTGGAGGGGTTACTGGACAATAGGAGAAGTTTGGTCTGGAGAGGTTACTGGACAATAGGAGAAGTTTGGTATGGAGGGGTTACTGGACAATAGGAGACGTTTGGTATGGAGGGGTTACTGGACAATAGAAGAAGTTTGATCTGTAGGGGTTACTGGACAATAGGAGAAGTTTGATCTGTAGGGGTTACTGGACAATAGGAGAAGTTTGATCTGTAGGGGTTACTGGACAATAGGAGAAGTTTGGTCTGGAGGGGTTTCTGGATAATAGGATATGTTTGGTCTGGAGGAGTTTCCGGACAATAGGAGAAGTTTGGTCTGGAGGGGTTTCCGAACAAATTGATATGTTTGGTCTTGAGGGGATTCCGGACAATAGGAGAAGTTTGGTCTGGAGGGGTTTCCGAACAAATAGATATGTTTGGTCTGGAGGGGATTCCGGACAATAGGAGAAGTTTGGTCTGGAGGGGTTTCTGGATAATAGGATATGTTTCGTCTGGAGGAGATTCCGGACAATAGGCGAATTTTGGTCTGGAGGGGTTTCCGTACAATAGGAGAAGTTTGGTCTGGAGGTGTTTCCGAACAAATAGATATGCTTGGTCTGGAGGGGATTCCGGACAATAGGAGGAGTTTGGTCTGGAGGGGTTTCCGTACAATAGGAGAAGTTTGGTCTGGAGGGGTTTCCGAACAATAGGATATGTTTGGTCTGGAGGGGTTTCTGGACAATAGGATATGTTTGGTCTGGAGGGGTTTCCGTACAATAGGAGAAGTTTGGTCTGGAGGGGTTTCCGGACAATAGGAGAAATTTGGTCTGGAGTAGTTTCCGGACAATAGTAGAAGTTTGACCTGGAGGGGTTACTGGACAATAGGAGAAGATTGGTCTGGAGGGGTTACTGGACAATAGGAGAGGTTTTATCTGGAGGGGTTACTGGACAATATGAGAGGTTTGGTCTGGAGGGATTACTGGACAATAGGAGAAGCTTGGTCTGGAGGGGTTTTCATTTTGGTGGAGGGAAAGGGGTGGATGAAGAATTGAATAAATAAATCAGGTACAACTTGAAATCATGCTAAATAACTTTTAATAATAAACATATAGCATAGCTGGTTTTCTCTGTCTCAATGTTTCAATTTTGAACTTGTCCAAATGTGGAACAAAATATATTTAAGAAATCATTTGATTGTATATAATGTTTGTGTATAATAAAAATGAATGTTTTTATAAACTTTATTTATTTTACAACGATTGTGAAGCAGGTTTTAACTTATATTAATCACTCTCATTGGCGCGGATGAAAGTGTAAATGTGGTCATTCGTGTGGGAGGAAACTGGAGTACCCGGAGAAAACCCACCTGTCCGATCTGGCGACCACCGTACCATCTCACATACTTCCCGGTCTGAGAATCGAACCCGAGTTACATTGGTGAGCGCTAACAATTATATCATTGCTATGGGTGGCAACAGCGGTTACGTCTTCCTGCTAAGTAGTATATTCTCACACGGGATTGGTGACCTCAGCCAGTCTTCTTGAAAAGAACTGAAGAATAGAAATGTTAATAATAATAAAATATGAGCTGATGTTTCCAACTATATGCGACAACGTCTGTCTTACTTCCACCTCATGCTCACCTCAACCTCTGCCTTACCTCGACATCACATCAACCTCTGCCTTACCTCGCCCTCACCTCAACCTTTGCCTTACCTCGCCCTCACCTCAACCTCTGCCTTACCTCGCCCTCACCTCAACCTCTGCCTTACCTTGCCCTCACCTCAACCTATGCCTTACCTCAACCTTGCTTCAACCTATGCCTTACTTCAACCTCGCCCTCACCTCAACCTATGCCTTACTTCAACCTCGCCCTCACCTCAACCTCTGCGTTATTTCAACCTCTGCCTTATCTTGATCTCACCTCAACCTATGCCTTACCTCGACGTCAACCTCTGACTTACTTCACCCTCACCTCAACCTCTGCCTTACCTCAACCTCTGCATTACTTCAACCCCTGCCTTACCTCACCCTGTGCCTTTCCTCAACCTCACCTCACCATGTGCCTTACCTCGCCATCTCAACCTCTGCCTTGTCTCGCCCTCACTTAATGAGGCTTCATCAACAATTTGGATTTTAGCCATATTTTAGTTTAGTTGCAAGGTTTCATTGAAATTGAAACAAAGTGGTTCAGGAGATATTGTATAATCCATGAGGAGATATTGTATAATCCATGTATGAGAAGATATTGTATAATCCATGATGAGATATTGTATAATCCATGAGGAGATATTGTATAATCCATGTATGAGGAGATATTGTATAATCCATGTATGTGGAGATATTGTATAATCCATGTGTGGATGTGTGGGGAGATATTGTATAATCCATGTATGAGGAGATATTGTATAATCCATGAGGAGATATTGTATAATCCATGTATGAGGAGATATTGCATAATCCATGTATGAGGAGATATTGTATAATCCATGTATGGGGAAATATTGTATAATCCATGTATGAGGAGATATTGTATAATCCATGTGTGGGGAGATATTGTATAATCCATGAGGAGATATTGTATAATCCATGTATGGGGAGATATTGTATAATCCATGTATGGGGAGATATTGTATAATCCATGTATGGGGAGATATTGTATAATCCATGTATGGGGAGATATTGTATAATCCATGTATGGGGAGATATTGTATAATCCATGTATGGGGAGATATTGTATAATCCATGTATGAGGATATATTGTATAATCCATGTATGAGGATATATTGTATAATCCATGTATGAGGAGATATTGTATAATCCATGTATGAGGAGATATTGTATAATCCATGTATGGGGAGATATTGTATAATCCATGTATGAGGAGATATTGTATAATCCATGTATGGGGAGATATTGTATAATCCATGTATGGGGAGATATTGTATAATCCATGTATGGGGAGATATTGTATAATCCATGTATGGGGAGATATTGTATAATCCATGTATGAGGAGATATTGTATAATCCATGTATGAGGATATATTGTATAATCCATGTATGAGGAGATATTGTATAATCCATGAGGATATATTGTATAATCCATGTATGAGGAGATATTGTATAATCCATGAGGATATATTGTATAATCCATGTATGAGGAGGTATAGTATAATCCTTGTGTGAGGATATATTGTATAATCCATGTATGAGGATATATTGTATAATCCATGTATGAGGAGATATTGTATAATCCATGTATGAGGATATATTGTATAATCCATGTATGAGGAGATATTGTATAATCCATGAGGATATATTGTATAATCCATGTATGAGGAGATATTGTATAATCCATGTATGAGGATATATTGTATAATCCATGTATGAGGAGATATTGTATAATCCATGTATGGGGAGATATTGTATAATCCATGTATGAGGAGATATTGTATAATCCATGTATGAGGAGATATTGTATAATCCATGTATGAGGATATATTGTATAATCCATGTATGAGGATATATTGTATAATCCATATATGAGGATATATTGTATAATCCATGTATGAGGATATATTGTATAATCCATGAGGAGATATTGTATAATCCATGTTTGAGGATATATTGTATAATCCATGTATGAGGAGATATTGTATAATCCATGTATGAGGAGAAATTGTATAATCCATGTATGGGGAGATATTGTATAATCCATGTATGGGGAGATATTGTATGAGGAGATATTGTATAATCCATGTGTGGGGAGATATTGTATAATCCATGTGTGGGGAGATATTGCATAATCCATGTGTGGGGGGATATTGTATAATCCATGTATGGGGAGATATTGTATAATCCATGTGTGGGGAGATATTGTATAATCCATGTGTGGGGAGATATTGTATAATCCATGTGTGGGGAGATATTGTATAATCCATGTATGGGGAGATATTGTATAATCCATGTGTGGGGAGATATTGTATAATCCATGTATGGGGAGATATTGTATAATCCATGTATGAGGAGATATTGTATAATCCATGTGTGGGGAGATATTGTATAATCCAGAGGAGATATTGTATAATCCATGAGTAGATATTGTATAATCCATGTATGGGGAGATATTGTATAATCCATGTATGGGGAGATATTGTATAATCCATGTATTATGGGGAGATATTGTATAATCCATGTATGAGGATATATTGTATAATCCATGAGGAGATATTGTATAATCCATGTATGAGGAGATATTGTATAATCCATGTATGGGGGGATATTGTATAATCCATGAGGAGATATTGTATATCCATGAGGATATATTGTATAATCCATGTATGAGGAGATATTGTATAATCCATGTATGGGGAGATATTGTATAATCCATGTATGAGGATATATTGTATAATCCATGTATGAGGAGATATTGTATAATCCATGTATGAGGATATATTGTATAATCCATGTATGAGGAGATATTGTATAATCCATGAGGATATATTGTATAATCCATGTATGAGGAGATATTGTATAATCCATG
>CM026391.1:51149675-51194948 GCA_014843695.1 Archivesica marissinica
ATCATCCACCATGGACATATATACATGTACAACATCATCCACCATGGACATATATACATGTACAACATCATCCACCATGGACATATATACATGTACAACATCATCATCCACCATGGACATATATACATGTACAACATCATCATCCACCATGGACATATATACATGTACAACATCATCATCCACCATGGACATATATACATGTACAACATCATCCACCATGGACATATATACATGTACAACATCATCCACCATGGACATATATACATGTACAACACCATCCACCATGGACATATATACATGTACAACATCATCCACCATGGACATATATACATGTACAACACCATCCACCATGGACATATATACATGTACAACACCATCCACCATGGACATATATACATGTACAACATCACCATCCACCATGGACATATATACATGTACAACACCATCCACCATGGACATATATACATGTACAACACCATCCACCATGGACATATATACATGTACAACACCATCCACCATGGACATATATACATGTACAACACCATCCACCATGGACATATATACATGTACAACATCATCATCCACCATGGACATATATACATGTACAACATCATCCACCATGGACATATATACATGTACAACATCATCCACCATGGACATATATACATGTACAACATCATCCACCATGGACATATATACATGTACAACACCATCCACCATGGACATATATACATGTACAACATCATCCACCATGGACATATATACATGTACAACATCATCCACCATGGACATATATACATGTACAACATCATCCACCATGGACATATATACATGTACAACATCATCCACCATGGACATATATACATGTACAACATCATCATCCACCATGGACATATATACATGTACAACACCATCCACCATGGACATATATACATGTACAACATCACCATCCACCATGGACATATATACATGTACAACATCATCCACCATGGACATATATACATGTACAACACCATCCACCATGGACATATATACATGTACAACATCATCATCCACCATGGACATATATACATGTACAACATCATCATCCACCATGGACATATATACATGTACAACATCATCCACCATGGACATATATACATGTACAACATCATCATCCACCATGGACATATATACATGTACAACATCATCATCCACCATGGACATATATACATGTACAACATCATCATCACCATGGACATATATACATGTACAACATCATCCACCATGGACATATATACATGTACAACATCATCATCCACCATGGACATATATACATGTACAACATCATCATCCACCATGGACATATATACATGTACAACATCATCCACCATGGACATATATACATGTACAACATCATCCACCATGGACATATATACATGTACAACATCATCATCCACCATGGACATATATACATGTACAACATTATCATCCACCATGGACATATATACATGTACAACATCACCGTTGGTCTGGAGGTGTTTCCGGACAGTAGGAGAGGTTTGGTCAGAGGAGTTACTGAACAATATGAAAGGTTTGGAGGGGTTACTGGACAATAGGAGAGGTTTGGTCTGGAGGGGTTACTGGACAATAGGAGACGTTTGGCCTGGAGGGGTTACTGGACAATAGGAGAAGTTTGGTCTGGAGGGGTTTCCGGACAATAGGAGAGGTTTGATCAGAGAAGGTACTGAACAATATGAGAGGTTTGGTCTTGAGGGGTTTCCGGACAATAGGAGAGGTTTGGTCTGGATGGGTTACTGGACAATAGGAGAGGATTGGTCTGGAGAGGTTACTGGACAATAGGAGAAGTTTAGTCTGGAGGGGTAACTGGACAATATGAGAGGTTTGGTCTGGAGGTGTTACTGGACAATAGCAGAAGTTTGATCTGGAGGGGTTTCTAGACAAGAGGAGAGGTTTGGTCTGGAGGAGTTTCCGGACAATAGGAGAATTTTGGTCTGGAGGGGTTTCCAGACAATAGGAGAATTTTGGTCTGGAGGGGTTACTGGACAATAGGAGAGGTTTGGCCTGGATGGGTTACTGGGCAATAGGAGAAGTTTGGTCTGGATGGGTTACTGGGCAATAGGAGAAGTTTGGTCTTGATGGGTTACTGGACAATAGGAGAGGTTTGGTCTGGAGGGGTTACTGGACAATAGGAGAGGTTTGGTCAGAGGGATTATTGAACAATAGGAGAGGTTTGGTCTGGAGGGGTTTCCGGACAATAGGAGAGGTTTTGTCAGAGGAGTTACTGAACAATAGGAGAGGTTTGGTCTGGAGGGGTTACTGGACAATAGGAGGTTTAGTCTGGAAGGGTTATTGGACAATAGGAGACGTTTGGTCTGGATGGGTTACTGGACAATATGAGAGGTTAGGTCTGGAGGGGTTTCCGGAAATAGGAGAGGTTTGGTCTGGAGGTGTTACCGGAAAATAGGAGAGGTTTGGTCTGGATGGGTTACTGGACAATAGGATAAGTTTGGTCTGGAGGGGTTACCGGACAATAGGAGAAGTTTGGTCTGGATGGGTTACTGGATAATAGGAGAAGTTTGGTCTGGATGGGTTACTGAATAATAGGAGAGGTTTAGTCTGGAGGGGTTACTGGACAATAGGAGAGGTATAGTCTGGATGGGTTACTGGATAATAGGAGAAGTTTGGTCTGGATGGGTTACTGGACAATAGGAGAGGTTTTGTCTGGAGGGGTTACTGGACAATAGGAGAGGTTTGGTCTGGATGGGTTACTGGACAATATGAGAGGTTTGGTCTGGATGGGTTACTGGACAATAGGAGAGGTTTGGTCTGGAGGGGTTACTGAACAATAGGAGAGGTTAGGTTTGGAGGGATTTCCGGACAATAGGAGAAGTTTGGTCTGGAGGGGTTTCCGTACAATAGGAGAGGTTAGGTCTGGAGAGGTTACTGGACAATAGGAGACTTTTGGTATGGAGGGGTTACTGGACAATAGGAGAGGTTTGGTCTGGAGGGGTTACTGGACAATAGGAGGTTTAGTCTGGAAGGGTTATTGGACAATAGGAGACGTTTGGTCTGGATGGGTTACTGGACAATATGAGAGGTTAGGTCTGGAGGGGTTTCCGGAAATAGGAGAGGTTTGGTCTGGAGGTGTTACCGGAAAATAGGAGAGGTTTGGTCTGGATGGGTTACTGGACAATAGGATAAGTTTGGTCTGGAGGGGTTACCGGACAATAGGAGAAGTTTGGTCTGGATGGGTTACTGGATAATAGGAGAAGTTTGGTCTGGATGGGTTACTGAATAATAGGAGAGGTTTAGTCTGGAGGGGTTACTGGACAATAGGAGAGGTATAGTCTGGATGGGTTACTGGATAATAGGAGAAGTTTGGTCTGGATGGGTTACTGGACAATAGGAGAGGTTTTGTCTGGAGGGGTTACTGGACAATAGGAGAGGTTTGGTCTGGATGGGTTACTGGACAATATGAGAGGTTTGGTCTGGGTGGGTTACTGGACAATAGGAGAGGTTTGGTCTGGAGGGGTTTCCGTACAATAGGAGAGGTTAGGTCTGGAGAGGTTACTGGACAATAGGAGACTTTTGGTATGGAGGGGTTACTGGACAATAGGAGAGGTTTGGTCTGGATGGGTCACTGGACAATAGGAGAGGTTAGGTTTGGAGGGGTTTCCGGACAATAGAATATGTTTGGTCTGGAGGGTTTACTGGACAATAGGAGAAGTTTGGTCTGGATGGGTTACTGGATAATAGGAGAAGTTTGGTCTGGATGGGTTACTGGATAATAGGAGAGGTTTGGTCTGGAGGGGTTACTGGACAATAGGAGAGTTATGGTCTGGACGGGTTACTGGATAATAGGAGAAGTTTGGTCTGGATGGGTTACTGGACAATAGGAGAGGTTTTGTCTGGAGGGGTTACTGGACAATAGGAGAGGTTTGATCTGGATGGGTTACTGAACAATATGATAGGTTTGGTCTGGATGGGTTACTGGACAATAGGAGAGGTTTGGTCTGGAGGGGTTACTGAACAATAGGAGAGGTTAGGTTTGGAGGGGTTTCCGGACAATAGGAGAAGTTTGGTCTGGATGGGTTTCCGTACAATAGGAGAGGTTAAGTCTGAAGAGGTTACTGGACAATAGGAGACGTTTGGTATGGAGGGGTTACTGGACAATAGGAGAGGTTTGGTCTGGATGGGTCACTGGCCAATAGGAGAAGTTAGGTTTGGAGGGGTTTCCGGACAATAGGATATGTTTGGTCTGGAGGGGTTTCCGGACAGTAGGAGAGGTTTGGTCAGAGGAGTTACTGAACAATAGGAAAGGTTTGGAGGGGTTACTGGACAATAGGAGATGTTTGATCTGGAGGGGTTACTGGACAATAGGAGATGTTTGGTCTGGAGGGGTTACTGGACAATAGGAGACGTTTGGCCTGGAGGGGTTACTGGACAATAGGAGAAGTATGGTGTGGAGGGGTTTCCGGACAATAGGAGAGGTTTGGTCAGAGGAGTTACTGAACAATATGAGAGGTTTGGTCTGGAGGGGTTTCGGACAATAGGAGAGGTTTGGTCTGGGTGGGTTACTGGACAATAGGACAGGATTGGTCTGGAGGGGTTGCTGGACAATAGGAGAAGTTTGGTCTGGAGAGGTTACTGGACAATAGGAGAAGTTTGGTCTGGAGCTGTTACTGGACAATATGAGAGGTTTGGTCTGGAGGGGTTACCGTAAAATAGGAGAGGTTTGGTCTGGAGGGGTTACTGGACAATAGGAGAAGTTTGATCTGGAGGGGTTTCTAGACAATAGGAGAGGTTTGGTCTGGAGGAGTTTCCGGACAATAGGAGAATTTTGGTCTGGAGGGGTTTCCAGACAATAGGAGAATTTTGGTCTGGAGGGGTTACTGGACAATAGGAAAAGTTTGGTCTGGAGGGGTTTCTGCATAATAGGATATGTTTGGTCTGGAGGAGTTTCCGGATAATAGGAGAGGTTTGGTCTGGAGGTGTTTCCGGACAATAGGAGAATTTTGGTCTGGATGGGTTTCCGTACAATAGGAGAAGTTTGGTCTGGAGGGTTGTCCGGACAATAGGAGAAATTTGGTCTGGAGTAGTTTCCGGACAATAGGAGAAGATTGGTCTGGATGAGTTACTGGACAATACGAGAGGTTTGGTCTGGAGTGGTTACTGGACAATAGGAGAGGTTTGATCTGGCGGGGTTTCTAGACAATAGGAGAGGTTTGGTCTGGAGGAGTTTCCGGACAATTTTGGTCTGGAGGGGTTTCCAGACAATAGGAGAATTTTGGTCTGGAGGGGTTACTGGACAATAGGAGAGGTTTGGCCTGGATGGTTTATTGGGCAATAGGAGAAGTTTGGTCTGGAGGGGTTTCCGTACAATAGGAGAGGTTAGGTCTGGAGAGTTTACTGGACAATAGGTGACGTTTGGTATGGAGGGGTTACTGGACAATAGAGGTTTGGTCTGGTGGGGTTACTGGACAATAGGAGAAGTTTGGTCTGGAGGTGTTTCCGGACAATAGTAGAAGTTTGGCCTGGAGGGGTTACTGGATAATAGGAGAAGATTGGTCTGGATAAGTTACTGGACAATACAAGATGTTTGGTCAGAGGGGTTACTGAACAATAGGAGAAGTTTGGTCTGGATGGATTTCTAGACAATAGGAGAGGTTTGGTCTGGAGGGGTTACTGGTCAATAGGAGAGGTTTGGTCAGATGGGTTATTGAACAATAGGAGAGGTTTGGTCTGGAGGCGTTACTGGACAATAGGAGGTTTGGTCTGGAAGGGTTACTAGACAATATGAGAGGTTAGGTCTGGTGGGGTTTCCGGACAATAGGAGAGGTTTGGTCTGGAGGGGTTACTGGACAATAGGAGAGGTTTGGTCTGGATGGGTTACTGGACAATAGGAGAGGTTTTGTCTAAAGGGATTTCCAGACAATAGTAGAGGTTAGGTCTGGAGAGGTTACTGGACAATAGGAGACGTTTGGTATGGAGGGGTTACTGGACAATAGGAAAGGTTTGGTATGTAGGGGTTACTGGACAATAGGAGAGGTTTGATCTGGAGGGGTTACTGGACAATAGGAGAAGTTTGGTTTGGAGGGGTTTCCGGACAATAGGAGAGGTTTGGTCTGGAGGGGTTTCCGGACAATAGGAGAAGATTAGTCTGGATGAGTTACTGGACAATACGAGATGGTAGATTTGGAGGGGTTTCCGGACAATAGGAGAAGTTTAGTCTGGAGGGGTTTCCGTACAATAGGAGAGGTTAGGTCTGGAGAGGTTACTGGACAACAGGATAGGTTTGGTCATAGGAGTTACTGAACAATATGAGGTTTGTTCTGGTGGGGTTTCCGGACAATAGGAGAAGATTGGTCTGGATGAGTTACTGGACAATACGAGAGGTTTGGTCTGGAGGGGTTTTCGGACAATAGGAGAGGTTTGGTCAGAGGAGTTACTGAACAATAGGAAAGGTTTGGTTTGGAGAGGTTACTGGACAATAGGAGAGGTTTGGTCTGTAGGGGTTTCTAGACAATAGGAGAGGTTTGGTCTGGAGTGGTTACTGGATAATAGGAGACGTTTGGTCTGGATGGGTTACTGGACAATAGGAGAGGTTTGGTCTGGATGGGTTACTGGACAATAGGAGAGGTTAGATTTGGAGGGGTTTCCGGACAATAGGAGAAGTTTGGTCTGGAGGTATTTCCGTACAATAGGAGAGTCTAGGTCTGGAGAGGTTACTGGACAATAGGAGACGTTTGGTCTGGAGGGGTTACTGGATAATAGGAGCGGTTTGGTCTGGATGGGTTACTGGACAATAGGAGACGTTTTGCCTGGATGGGTTACTGGACAATAGAAGAGGTTAGATTTGGAGGGGTTTCCGGACAATAGGAGAAGTTTGGTCTGGAGGGGTTTCCGTACAATAGGAGAGGTTAGGTCTGGAGAGGTTACTGAACAATAGGAGACGTTTGGTATGGAGGTGTTACTGGACAATAGGAGAGGTTTGGTCTGAAGGGGTTACTGGACAATAGGAGAGGTTTGGTCTGGATGGGTTACTGGACAATATGAGAGGTTTGGTCTGGATAGGTTACTGGACAATAGGAGAGGTTAGATTTGGAGGGGTTTCCGGACAATAGGAGAAGTTTGGTCTGGAGGGGTTTCCGTACAATAGGAGAGGTTAGGTCTGGAGAGGTTACTGGACAATAGGAGACGTTTGGTATGGAGGGGTTACTGGACAATAGGAGAAGTTTGGTCTGGAAGGGTTACTGGACAATAGGATAGGTTTGGTCTGAAGGGGTTACTGGACAATATGAGAGGTTTGGTCTGGATGGGTTACTGGACAATAGGAGAGGTTTGGTGAGAGGGGTTATTGAACAATAGGAGGTTTGGTCTTGAGGGGTTTCTAGACAATAGGAGACGTTTGGCCTAGAGGGGTTACTGGACAATAGGATAGGTTTGGTCAGAGAATTACTGAACAATATGAGAGGTTTGTTCTGGAGGGGTTTCCGGACAATAGGAGAAGATTGGTCTGGATGAGTTACTGGACAATACGAGAGGTTTGGTCTTGAGGGGTTTTCGGACAATAGGAGAGGTTTGGTCAAAGGAGTTACTGAACAATAGGAAAGCATTGGTTTGGAGAGGTTACTGGACAATAGGAGAGGTTTGGTCTTTAGGGGTTACTGGATAATAGGAGACGTTTGATCTGGATGGGTTACTGGACAATAGGAGAGGTTTTGTCTGGAGGGGTTACTGGACAATAGGAGAGGTTTGGCCTGGATGCGTTACTGGACAATATGAGGTTTGGTCTGGATGGGTTACTGGACAATAGGAGAGGTTTAGTCTGGAGGGGTTACTGGACAATAGGAGAGGTTAGGTCTGGAGGGGTTACTGGACAAAGGAGAGGTTTGGTCTGGAGGGGTTACTGGACAATAGGAGATGGTAGATTTGGAGGGGTTTCCGGACAATAGGAGAAGTTTAGTCTGGAGGGGTTTCCGTACAATAGGAGAGGTTTGGTCTGGAGAGGTTACTGGACAATAGGATAGGTTCGGTCAGAGGAGTTACTGAACAATATGAGAGGTTTGTTCTGGAGGGGTTTCCGGACAATAGGAGAAGATTGGTCTGGATGAGTTACTGGACAATACGAGAGGTTTGGTCTGGAGGGGTTTTCGGACAATAGGAGAGGTTTGGTCAGAGGAGTTACTGAACAATAGGAAAGGTTTGGTTTGGAGAGATTACTGGACAATAGGAGAGGTTTGGTCTAGAGGGGTTACTGGACAATAGGAGAGGTTTGGTCTGGATGGGTTACTGGACACTAGGAGAGTTTAGATTTGGAGGGGTTTCCGGACAATAGGAGAAGTTTGGTATGGAGGGGTTACTGGACAATAGGAGAGGTTTGGTCTGGAGGGGTTACTGGACAATAGGAGAGGTTTGGTCTGGATGGGTTACTGGACAATAGGAGAGGTTAGATTTGGAGGGGTTTCCGGACAATAGGAGAAGTTTGGTCTGGAGGGGTTTCATTACAATAGGAGAGGTTAGGTCTGGAGAGGTTACTGGACAACAGGAGACGTTTGGTATGGAGGGGTTACTGGACAATAGGAGAGGTTTGGTCTGAATGGGTTACTGGACAATAGGAGATGTTTGGTCTGGATGGGTTACTGGACAATAGGAGATGGTAGATTTGGAGGGGTTTCCGGACAATAGGAGAAGTTTAGTCTGGAGGGGTTTCCGTACAATAGGAGAGGTTAGGTCTGGAGAGGTTACTGGACAATAGGATAGGTTTGGTCATAGGAGTTACTGAACAATATGAGGTTTGTTCTGGAGGGGTTTCCGGACAATAGGAGAAGATTGGTCTGGATGAGTTACTGGACAATACGAGAGGTTTGGTCTGGAGGGGTTTTCGGACAATAGGAGAGGTTTGGTCAGAGGAGTTACTGAACAATAGGAAAGGTTTGGTTTGGAGAGGTTACTGGACAATAGGAGAGGTTTGGTCTGTAGGTGTTTCTAGACAATAGGAGAGGTTTGGTCTGGAGTGATTACTGGATAATAGGAGACGTTTGGTCTGGATGGGTTACTGGACAATAGGAGAGGTTTTGTCTGGAGGGGTTACTGGACAATAGGAGAGGTTTGGCCTGGATGGGTTACTGGACAATATGTTGTTTGGTCTGGATGGGTTACTGGACAATAGGAGAGGTTTGGTCTGGAGGGGTTACTGGACAATAGGAGAGGTTTGGTCTGGATGGGTTACTGGACAATAGGAGAGATTTGGTCTGGAGGGGTTTCCGGACAATAGGAGATGTTTGGTCTGGATGGGTTACTGGACAATAGGAGAAGTTTGGTCTGGAAAGGTTACTGGACAATAGGAGAAGTTTGGTATGGAGGGGTTACTGGACAATAGGAGACGTCTGCGATGGAGGGGTTTCCGTACAACAGGAGAGGTTAGTTCTGGAGGGGTTACTGGACAATAGGAGACGTTTGGCATGGAGGGTTACTGGACAATAGGAGCGGTTTGGTATGGAGGGGTTACTGGACAATAGGAGAGGTTTGATCTGGAGGGGTTACTAGACAATAGGAGAAGTTTGATCTGTAAGGGTTACTGGACAATAGGAGAAGTTTAATCTGGAGGGGTTTCTGGATAATAGGATATGTTTGGTCTGGAGGAGTTTCCGGACAATAGGAGAATTTTGGTCTGGAGGGGTTTCCGTACAATAGGAGAAGTTTGGTCTGGAGGTGTTTCCGAACAAATAGATATGTTTGGTCTTGAGGGGATTCCGGACAATTGGAGAAGTTTGGTCTGGAGGGATTTCCGAACAAATAGATATGTTTGGTCTGGAGGGGATTCCGGACAATAGGAGAAGTTTGGTCTGGAGGGGTTTCCGTACAATAGGAGAAGTTTGGTCTAGAGGGGTTTCCGAACAATAGGATATGTTTGGTCTGGAGGGGTTTCCGGACAATAGGAGAAATTTAGTATGGAGGGGTTACTGGACAATAGGAGATGTTTGGCCTGGATGGGTTACTGGGCAATAGGAGAAGTTTGGTATGGAGGGGTTACTGGACAATAGGAGACGTTTGGGGTGGAGGGGTTTCCGTACAACAGGAGAGGTTAGGTCTGGAGGGGTTATTGGACAATAGGAGACGTTTGTTATGGAGGGTTACTGGACAATAGGAGAGGTTTGGTATGGAGGGGTTACTGGACAATAGGAGAGGTTTGATCTGGAATGGTTACTGGACAATAGGAGAAGTTTGATCTGTAAGGGATACTGGACAATAGGGGAAGTTTAATCTGGAGGGGTTTCTGGATAATAGGATATGTTTGGTCTGGAGGAGTTTCCGGACAATAGGAGAATTTTGGTCTGGAGGGGTTTCCGTACAATAGGAGAAGTTTGGTCTGGAGGTGTTTCCGAACAAATAGATATGTTTGGTCTTGAGGGGATTCCGGACAATTGGAGAAGTTTGGTCTGGAGGGGTTTCCGAACAAATAGATATGTTTGGTCTGGAGGAGATTCCGCACAATAGGAGAAGTTTGGTTTGGAGGGGTTTCCGTACAATAGGAGAAGTTTGGTCTAGAGGGGTTTCCGAACAATAGGATATGTTTGGTCTGGAGGGGTTTCCGGACAATAGGAGAAATTTGGTATGGAGGGGTTACTGGGCAATAGGAGAAGTTTGGTCTGGAGGGGTTTCCGGACAATAGGAGATGTTTGGTCTGAAGGGGTTACTGGACAATAGGAGAGGTTTGGTCTGGATGGGTTACTGGACAATAGGAGAGGTTTGGTCTGGAGGGGTTACTGAACAATAGGAGAGGTTTGGTCTTGAGGAGTTTCTAGACAATAGGAGACGTTTAGCCTGGAGGGGTTATTGGACAATAGCAGAGGTTTGGTCAGAGGAGTTACTGAACAATATGAGAGGTTTGTTCTAGAGGGTTTCCGGAAAATAGGAGAAGATTGGTCTGGATCAGTTACTGGACAATACGAGAGGTTTGGTCTGGAGGGGTTTTCGGACAATAGGAGAGGTTTGGTCAGAGGAGTTACTGAACAATAGGAAAGGTTTGGTTTGGAGAGGTTACTGGACAATAGGAGAGGTTTGGTCTAGAGGGGTTACTGGACAATAGGAGAGGATTGGTCTGGATGGGTTACTGGACACTAGGAGAGGTTAGATTTGGAGGGGTTTCCGGACAATAGGAGAAGTTTGGTATGGAGGGGTTACTGGACAATAGGAGAAGTTTGGTCTGGAGGGGTTACTGGACAATAGGAGAGGTTTGGTCTGGATGGGTTACTGGACAATAGGAGAGGTTAGATTTGGAGGGGTTTCCGGACAATAGGAGAAGTTTGGTCTGGAGGGGTTTCATTACAATAGGAGAGGTTAGGTCTGGAGAGGTTACTGGACAACAGGAGACGTTTGGTATGGAGGGGTTACTGGACAATAGGAGAGGTTTGGTCTGAAGGGGTTACTGGACAATAGGAGATGTTTGGTCTGGATGGGTTACTGGACAATAAGAGATGGTAGATTTGGAGGGGTTTCCGGACAATAGGAGAAGTTTAGTCTGGAGGGGTTTCCGTACAATAGGAGAGGTTAGGTCTGGAGAGGTTACTGGACAATAGGATAGGTTTGGTCATAGGAGTTACTGAACAATATGAGAGGTTTGTTCTGGAGGGGTTTCCGGACAATAGGAGAAGATTGGTCTGGATGAGTTACTGGACAATACGAGAGGTTTGGTCTGGAGGGGTTTTCGGACAATAGGAGAGGTTTGGTCAGAGGAGTTACTGAACAATAGGAAAGGTTTGGCTTGGAGAGGTTACTGGACAATAGGAGAGGTTTGGTCTGTAGGGGTTTCTAGACAATAGGAGAGGTTTGGTCTGGAGTGGTTACTGGATAATAGGAGACGTTTGGTCTGGATGGGTTACTGGACAATAGGAGAGGTTTTGTCTGGAGGGGTTACTGGACAATAGGAGAGGTTTGGCCTGGATGGGTTACTGGACAATATGTTGTTTGGTCTGGATGGGTTACTGGACAATAGGAGAAGTTTGGTCTGGAGGGGTTACTGGACAATAGGAGAGGTTTGGTCTGGATGGGTTACTGGACACTAGGAGAGGTTAGATTTGGAGGGGTTTCCGGACAATATGAGAAGTTTGTTATGGAGGGGTTACTGGACAATAGGAGAGGTTTGGTCAGGAGGGGTTTCCGGACAATAGGAGATGTTTGGTCTGGATGGGTTACTGGACACTAGGAGAAGTTTGGTCTGGAGAGGTTACTGGACAATAGGAGAAGATTGGTATGGAGGGGTTACTGGACAATAGGAGACGTTTGCGATGGAGGGGTTTCCGTACAACAGGAGAGGTTAGTTCTGGAGGGGTTACTGGACAATAGGAGACGTTTGGCATGGAGGGTTACTGGACAATAGGAGAGGTTTAGTATGGAGGGGTTACTGGACAATAGGAGAGGTTTGATCTGTAAGGGTTACTGGACAATAGGAGTTTAATCTGGAGGGGTTTCTGGATAATAGGATATGTTTGGTCTGGAGGAGTTTCCGGACAATAGGAGAATTTTGGTCTGGAGGGATTTCCGAACAAATAGATATGTTTGGTCTGGAGGGGATTCCGGACAATAGGAGAAGTTTGGTCTGGAGGGGTTTCCGTACAATAGGAGAAGTTTGGTCTAGAGGGGTTTCCGAACAATAGGATATGTTTGGTCTGGAGGGGTTTCCGGACAATAGGAGAAATTTAGTATGGAGGGGTTACTGGACAATGGGAGATGTTTGGCCTGGATGGGTTACTGGGCAATAGGAGAAGTTTGGTATGGAGGGGTTACTGGACAATAGGAGACGTTTGGGGTGGAGGGGTTTCCGTACAACAGGAGAGGTTAGTTCTGGAGGGGTTATTGGACAATAGGAGACGTTTGTTATGGAGGGTTACTGGACAATAGGAGAGGTTTGGTATGGAGGGGTTACTGGACAATAGGAGAGGTTTGATCTGGAGTGGTTACTGGACAATAGGAGAAGTTTGATCTGTAAGGGATACTGGACAATAGGAGAAGTTTAATCTGGAGGGGTTTCTGGATAATAGGATATGTTTGGTCTGGAGGAGTTTCCGGACAATAGGAGAATTTTGGTCTGGAGGGGTTTCCGTACAATAGGAGAAGTTTGGTCTGGAGGTGTTTCCGAACAAATAGATATGTTTGGTCTTTAGGGGATTCCGGACAATTGGAGAAATTTGGTCTGGAGGGGTTTCCGAACAAATAGATATGTTTGGTCTGGAGGGGATTCCGCACAATAGGAGAAGTTTGGTTTGGAGGGGTTTCCGTACAATAGGAGAAGTTTGGTCTAGAGGGGTTTCCGAACAATAGGATATGTTTGGTCTGGAGGGGTTTCCGGACAATAGGAGAAATTTGGTATGGAGGGGTTACTGGGCAATAGGAGAAGTTTGGTCTGGAGGGGTTTCCGGACAATAGGAGATGTTTGGTCTGAAGGGGTTACTGGACAATAGGAGAGGTTTGGTCTGGATGGGTTACTGGACAATAGGAGAGGTTTGGTCTGGAGGGGTTACTGAACAATATGAGAGGTTTGGTCTTGAGGAGTTTCTAGACAATAGGAGACGTTTGGCCTGGAGGGGTTATTGGACAATAGCAGAGGTTTGGTCAGAGGAGTTACTGAACAATATGAGAGGTATGTTCTAGAGGGTTTCCGGAAAATAGGAGAAGATTGGTCTGGATCAGTTACTGGACAATACGAGAGGTTTGGTCTGGAGGGGTTTTCGGACAATAGGAGAGGTTTGGTCAGAGGAGTTACTGAACAATAGGAAAGGTTTGGTTTGGAGAGGTTACTGGACAATAGGAGAGGTTTGGTCTGTAGGGGTTTCTAGACAATAGGAGAGGTTTGGTCTGGACGGGTTACTGGATAATAGGAGACGTTTGGTCTGGATGGGTTACTGGACAATAGGAGAGGTTTTGTCTGGAGGGGTTACTGGACAATAGGAGAGGTTTGGCCTGGATGGGTTACTGGACAATGTGAGGTTTGGTCTGGATGGGTTACTGGACAATAGGAGAGGTTTGGTCTGGAGGGGTTACTGGACAATAAGAGAGGTTTGGTCTGGATGGGTTACTGGACAATAGGAGAGGTTAGATTTGGAGGGGTTTCCGGACAATAGGAGAAGTTTGGTCTGGAGGGGTTTCCGTACAATAGGAGAGGTTAGGTCTGGAGAGGTTACTGGACAATATGAGAGGTTTGTTCTAGAGGGGTTTCGGAAAATAGGAGAAGATTGGTCTGGATGAGTTACTGGACAATACGAGAGGTTTGGTCTGGAGGGGTTTTCGGACAATAGGATCGGTTTGGTCAGAGGAGTTACTGAACAATAGGAAAGGTTTGGTTTGGAGAGGTTACTGGACAATAGGAGAGGTTTGGTCTGTAGGGGTTTCTAGACAATAGGAGAGGTTTGGTCTGGAGGGGTTACTGGATAATAGGAGACGTTTGGTCTGGATGGGTTACTGGACAATAGGAGAGGTTTTGTCTGGAGGGGTTACTGGACAATAGGAGGTTTGGCCTGGATGGGTTACTGGACAATATGAGGTTTGGTCTGGATGGGTTACTGGACAATAAGAGGTTTGGTATGGAGGGGTTACTGGACAATAGGAGGTTTGGTATGGAGGGGTTACTGGACAATAGGAGAGGTTTGGTCTGGAGGGGTTACTGAACAATAGGAGAGGTTTGGTCAGAGGGGTTATTGAACAATAGGAGAGGTTTGGTCTTGAGGGGTTTCTAGACAATAGGAGACGTTTGGCCTGGATGGGTTACTGGACAATACGAGGTTTGGTCTGGAGGGGTTTTCGGACAATAGGAAAGGTTTGGTTTGGAGAGGTTACTGGACAATAGGAGAGGTTTGGTCTGTAGGGGTTACTGGACAATAGGAGAGGTTTGGCCTGGATGGGTTACTGGACAATATGAGGTTTGGTCTGGATGGGTTACTGGACAATAGGAGAGGTTTGGTCTGGAGGGGTTACTGGACAATAAGAGAGGTTTGGTCTGGATGGGTTACTGGACAATAGGAGAGGTTAGATTTGGAGGGGTTTCCGGACAATAGGAGAAGTTTGGTCTGGAGGGGTTTCCGTACAATAGGAGAGGTTAGGTCTGGAGAGATTACTGGACAATAGGAGACATTTGGTATGGAGGGGTTACTGGACAATAGGAGAAGTTTGGCCTGGAGGGGTTTCCGTACAATAGGAGAAGTTTGGTCTGGAGGGGTTTCCGGACAATAGGAGACATTTGGTCAGGAGTAGTTTCCGGAAAATAGTAGAAGTTTGGCCTGGAGGGATTACTGGACAATAGGAGAAGATTGGTCTGGATGAGTTACTGGACAATAGGAGAATTTTGGTCTGGAGGCGTTTCCGTACAATAGGAGAATTTTGGTCTGGAGGGGTTTCCGTACAATAGGATATGTTTGGTCTGGAGGGGTTTCCGGACAATAGGAGAAGATTGGTCTGGATGAGTTACTGGAAAATACGAGAAGTTTGGTCAGAGGGGTTACTGAACAATAGGAGAAGTTTGGTCTGGAGGGGTTTCTAGACAATATGAGAGGTTAGGTCTGGAGGGGTTTCCGGACAATAGGAGAGGTTTGGTCTGGATGGGTTTCTGGATAATAGGATATGTTTGGTCTGGAGGGGTTTCCGGACAATAGGAGAGGTTTGGTCTGGAGGTGTTTCCGGACAATTTTGGTCTGGAGGGGTTTCCGTACAATAGGAGAGGTTACTGTACAATAGGAGACGTTTGGTCTGAATGGGTACTGGACAATAGGAGAGGTTTGGTCTGGATGGGTTACTGGACAATAGGAGAGGTTTGGTCTGGAGGGGTTACTGGACAATAGGAGAGGTTTGGTCAGAGGGGTTATTGAACAATAAGAGAGCTTTGGTCTTTAGGGGTTTCTAGACAATAGGAGACGTTTGGCCTGGAGGGGTTACTGGACAATAGGAGAGATTTGGTCAGAGGAGTTACTGAACAATATGAGAGGTTTGTTCTGGAGGGGTTTCCGGACAATAGGAGAAGATTGGTCTTGATGAGTTACTGGACAATACGAGAGGTTTGGCCTGGAGAGGTTTGGTCAGAGGAGTTACTGAACAATAGGAAAGGTTTGGTTTGGAGAGGTTACTGGACATTGGAGAGGTTTGGTCTGTAGAGGTTTCTAGACAATAGGAGAGGTTTGGTCTGGAGGGGTTACTGGATAATAGGAGACGTTTGGTCTGGATGGGTTACTGGACAATAGGAGAGGTTTTGTCTGGAGGAGTTACTGGACAATAGGAGAGGTTTGGCCTGGATGGGTTACTGGACAATATGAGGTTTGGTCTGGATGGGTTACTGGACAATAGGAGAGGTTTGGTCTGGAGGGGTTACTGGACAATAGGAGAGGTTTGGTCTGGATGGGTTACTGGATAATAGGAGGTTAGATTTGGAGGGGTTTCCGGACAATAGGAGAAGTTTGGTCTGGAGGGGTTTCCGTACAATAGGAGAGGTTAGGTCTGGAGAGGTTACTGGACAATAGACGTTTGGTATGGAGGGTTTACTGGACAATAGGAGAGGTTTGATCTGGAGGGGTTTCTGGATAATAATATATGTTTGGTCTGGAGGGGTTTCTGGATAATAATATATGTTTGGTCTGGAGGGGTTTCCGGACAATAGGAGAGGTTTGGTCTGGAGGTGTTTCCGGACAATTTTGGTCTGGAGGGGTTTCCGTACAATAGGACAAGTTTGGTCTGGAGGGGTTTCCGGACAATAGGAGAAATTTGGTCAGGAGTAGTTTCCGGACAATAGTAGAGGTTTGGCCTGGAGGGATTACTGGACAATAGGAGAAGATTGGTCTGGATGAGTTACTGGACAATAGGAGAATTTGGGTCTGGAGGCGTTTCCGTACAATAGGAGAATTTTGGTCTGGAGGGGTTTCCGTACAATAGGATATGTTTGGTCTGGAGGGGTTTCCGGACAATAGGAGAGGTTTGGTCTGGAGGGGTTACTGTCAATATGAGAGGTTTGGTCTGGAGGGGTTTCCAGACAATAGGAGATTGGTCTGGATGAGTTACTGGACAATACGAGAAGTTTGGTCAGAGGGGTTACTGAACAATAGGAGAAGTTTGGTCTGGAGGGGTTTCTAGACAAGATGAGAGGTTAGGTCTGGAGGGGTTTCCGGACAATAGGAGAGGTTTGGTCTGGAGGGGTTACTGGACAATATGAGAGGTTTGGTCTGGATGGGTTACTGGACAATAGGAGAAGTTTGGTCTGGAGGGGTTACTGGGCAATAGGAGAGGTTTGGTCTGGAGGGGTTACTGGACAATAGGAGAGGTTTGGTCAGAGGGGTTATTGCACAATAGGAGAGGTTTGGTCTTGAGGGTTTTCCGGACAATAGGAGAAGATTGGTCTTGATGAGTTACTGGACAATACGAGAGGTTTGGCCTGGAGAGGTTTGGTCAGAGGAGTTACTGAACAATAGGAAAGGTTTGGTTTGGAGAGGTTACTGGACATTGGAGAGGCTTGGTCTGTAGAGGTTTCTAGACAATAGGAGAGGTTTGGTCTGGAGGGGTTACTGGATAATAGGAGACGTTTGGTCTGGATGGGTTACTGGACAATAGGAGGTTTTGTCTGGAGGAGTTACTGGACAATAGGAGAGGTTTGGTCAGAGGGGTTATTGAACAATAAGAGAGCTTTGGTCTTTATGGGGTTTCTAGACAATAGGAGACGTTTGGCCTGGAGGGGTTACTGGACAATAGGAGAGATTTGGTCAGAGGAGTTACTGAACAATATGAGAGGTTTGTTCTGGAGGGGTTTCCGGACAATAGGAGAAGATTGGTCTTGATGAGTTACTGGACAATACGAGAGGTTTGGCCTGGAGAGGTTTGGTCAGAGGAGTTACTGAACAATAGGAAAGGTTTGGTTTGGAGAGGTTACTGGACATTGGAGAGGTTTGGTCTGTAGAGGTTTCTAGACAATAGGAGAGGTTTGGTCTGGAGGGGTTACTGGATAATAGGAGACGTTTGGTCTGGAGGAGTTACTGGACAATAGGAGAGGTTTGGCCTGGATGGGTTACTGGACAATATGAGGTTTGGTCTGGATGGGTTACTGGACAATAGGAGAGGTTTGGTCTGGAGGGGTTACTGGACAATAGGAGAGGTTTGGTCTGGATGGGTTACTGGATAATAGGAGGTTAGATTTGGAGGGGTTTCCGGACAATAGGAGAAGTTTGGTCTGGAGGGGTTTCCGTACAATAGGAGAGGTTAGGTCTGGAGAGGTTACTGGACAATAGACGTTTGGTATGGAGGGTTTACTGGACAATAGGAGAGGTTTGATCTGGATAATAATATATGTTTGGTCTGGAGGGGTTTCTGGATAATAATATATGTTTGGTCTGGAGGGGTTTCCGGACAATAGGAGGTTTGGTCTGGAGGTGTTTCCGGACAATTTTGGTCTGGAGGGGTTTCCGTACAATAGGACAAGTTTGGTCTGGAGGGGTTTCCGGACAATAGGAGAAATTTGGTCAGGAGTAGTTTCCGGACAATAGTAGAGGTTTGGCCTGGAGGGATTACTGGACAATAGGAGAAGATTGGTCTGGATGAGTTACTGGACAATAGGAGAATTTGGGTCTGGAGGCGTTTCCGTACAATAGGAGAATTTTGGTCTGGAGGGGTTTCCGTACAATAGGATATGTTTGGTCTGGAGGGGTTTCCGGACAATAGGAGAGGTTTGGTCTGGAGGGGTTACTGGACAATATGAGAGGTTTGGTCTGGAGGGGTTTCCAGACAATAGGAGAAGATTGGTCTGGATGAGTTACTGGACAATACGAGAAGTTTGGTCAGAGGGGTTACTGAACAATAGGAGAAGTTTGGTCTGGAGGGGTTTCTAGACAAGATGAGAGGTTAGGTCTGGAGGGGTTTCCGGACAATAGGAGAGGTTTGGTCTGGAGGGGTTACTGGACAATATGAGAGGTTTGGTCTGGATGGGTTACTGGACAATAGGAGAAGTTTGGTCTGGAGGGGTTACTGGGCAATAGGAGAGGTTTGGTCTGGAGGGGTTACTGGACAATAGGAGAGGTTTGGTCAGAGGGGTTATTGCACAATAGGAGAGGTTTGGTCTTGAGGGTTTTCCGGACAATAGGAGAAGATTGGTCTTGATGAGTTACTGGACAATACGAGAGGTTTGGCCTGGAGAGGTTTGGTCAGAGGAGTTACTGAACAATAGGAAAGGTTTGGTTTGGAGAGGTTACTGGACATTGGAGAGGCTTGGTCTGTAGAGGTTTCTAGACAATAGGAGAGGTTTGGTCTGGAGGGGTTACTGGATAATAGGAGACGTTTGGTCTGGATGGGTTACTGGACAATAGGAGAGGTTTTGTCTGGAGGAGTTACTGGACAATAGGAGAGGTTTGGCCTGGATGGGTTACTGGACAATATGAGGTTTGGTCTGGATGGGTTACTGGACAATAGGAGAGGTTTGATCTGGAGGGGTTACTGGACAATAGGAGAAGTTTGGTCTGGAGGGGTTTCTGGATAATAATATGTGTTTGGTCTGGAGGGGTTTCCGGACAATAGGAGAGGTTTGGTCTGGAGATGTTTCCGGACAATTTTGGTCTGGAGGGGTTTCCGTACAATAGGAGAAATTTGGTCAGGAGTAGTTTCCGGACAATAGTAGAGGTTTGGCCTGAAGGGATTACTGGACAATAGGAGAAAATTGGTCTGGATGAGTTACTGGACAATAGGAGAATTTGGGTCTGGAGGCGTTTCCGTACAATAGGAGAATTTTGGTCTGGAGGGGTTTCCGTACAATAGGAGAAGTTTGGTCTGGAGGGGTTTCCGGACAATAGGAGAGGTTTGGTCTGGAGGGGTTACTGGACAATATGAGAGGTTTGGTCTGGAGGGGTTTCCAGACAATAGGAGAAGATTGGTCTGGATGAGTTACTGGACAATACGAGAAGTTTGGTCAGAGGGGTTACTGAAAAATAGGAGAAGTTTGGTCTGGAGGGGTTTCTAGACAATATGAGAGGTTAGGTCTGGAGGGGTTTCCGGACAATAGGAGAGGTTTGGTCTGGAGGGGTTACTGGACAATATGAGAGGTTTGGTCTGGATGGGTTACTGGACAATAGGAGAAGTTTGGTCTGGAGGGGTTACTGGGCAATAGGAGAGGATTGGTCTGGATGGGTTACTGGATAATAGGAGGTTAGATTTGGAGGGGTTTCCGGACAATAGGAGAAGTTTGGTCTGGAGGGGTTTCCGTACAATAGGAGAGGTTAGGTCTGGAGAGGTTACTGGACAATAGACGTTTGGTATGGAGGGTTTACTGGACAATAGGAGAGGTTTGATCTGGAGGGGTTTCTGGATAATAATATATGTTTGGTCTGGAGGGGTTTCTGGATAATAATATATGTTTGGTCTGGAGGGGTTTCCGGACAATAGGAGAGGTTTGGTCTGGAGGTGTTTCCGGACAATTTTGGTCTGGAGGGTTTCCGTACAATAGGACAAGTTTGGTTGGAGGGTTGGGGTTTGGTGGGGGGTTACTGGACAATAGGAGAAGTTTGTCTGTAGGGGTTTCTGGACAATAGGAGAAGTTTGGTCTGGAGGGGTTACTGGACAATAGGAGAAGTTTGGTCTGGAGGGGTTTCTGGATAATAGGATATGTTTGGTCTGGAGGAGTTTCCGGACAATAGGAGAATTTTGGTCTGGAGGGGTTTCCGACAATTGATATGTTTGGTCTTGAGGGGTTCCGGACAATAGGAGAAGTTTGGTCTGGAGGGGTTTCCGAACAATAGATATGTTTGGTCTGGAGGGGTTTCCGGACAATAGGAGAAGTTTGGTCTGGAGGGGTTTCTGGACAATAGGATATGTTTGTCTGGAGGGGTTTCCGGACAATAGGAGAATTTTGGTCTGGAGGGGTTTCCGTACAATAGGAGAAGTTTGGTCTGGAGGTGTTTCCGAACAAATAGATATGCTTGGTCTGGAGGGGATTCCGGACAATAGGAGGAGTTTGGTCTGGAGGGGTTTCTGTACAATAGGAGAGGTTTGGTCTGGAGGGGTTTCTGGACAATAGGATATGTTTGGTCTGGAGGGGTTACTGGACAATAGGAGAGGTTTGGTCTGGAGGGGTTTCCGGACAATAGGAGATGTTTGGTCAGAGGGGTTATTGGACAATAGGAGAGGTTTGGTCTGGAGTGGTTTCCGGACAATAGTAGATGTTTGATCTGGAGGGGTTACTGGACAATAGGAGAAGATTGGTCTGGAGGGGTTACTGGACAATAGGAGAGGTTTGGTCTGGAGGGGTTACTGGACAATAGGAGAGGTTTGGTTTGGAGGGGTTACTGGACAATAGGAGAGGCTTGGTCTGGAGGGGTTTTCATTTTGGTGGAGGGAAAGGGGTGGATGAAGAATTGAATAAATAAATCAGGTACAACTTGAAATCATGCTAAATAACTTTTAATAATAAACATATAGCATAGCTGGTTTTCTCTGTCTCAATGTTTCAATTTTGAACTTGTCCAAATGTGGAACAAAATATATTTAAGAAATCATTTGATTGTATATAATGTTTGTGTATAATAAAAATGAATGTTTTTATAAACTTTATTTATTTTACAACGATTGTGAAGCAGGTTTTAACTTATATTAATCACTCTCATTGGCGCGGATGAAAGTGTAAATGTGGTCATTCGTGTGGGAGGAAACTGGAGTACCCGGAGAAAACCCACCTGTCCGATCTGGCGACCACCGTACCATCTCACATACTTCCCGGTCTGAGAATCGAACCCGAGTTACATTGGTGAGCGCTAACAATTATATCATTGCTATGGGTGGCAACAGCGGTTACGTCTTCCTGCTAAGTAGTATATTCTCACACGGGATTGGTGACCTCAGCCAGTCTTCTTGAAAAGAACTGAAGAATAGAAATGTTAATAATAATAAAATATGAGCTGATGTTTCCAACTATATGCGACAACGTCTGTCTTACTTCCACCTCATGCTCACCTCAACCTCTGCCTTACCTCGACATCACATCAACCTCTGCCTTACCTCGCCCTCACCTCAACCTTTGCCTTACCTCGCCCTCACCTCAACCTCTGCCTTACCTCGCCCTCACCTCAACCTCTGCCTTACCTTGCCCTCACCTCAACCTATGCCTTACCTCAACCTTGCTTCAACCTATGCCTTACTTCAACCTCGCCCTCACCTCAACCTATGCCTTACTTCAACCTCGCCCTCACCTCAACCTCTGCGTTATTTCAACCTCTGCCTTATCTTGATCTCACCTCAACCTATGCCTTACCTCGACGTCAACCTCTGACTTACTTCACCCTCACCTCAACCTCTGCCTTACCTCAACCTCTGCATTACTTCAACCCCTGCCTTACCTCACCCTGTGCCTTTCCTCAACCTCACCTCACCATGTGCCTTACCTCGCCATCTCAACCTCTGCCTTGTCTCGCCCTCACTTAATGAGGCTTCATCAACAATTTGGATTTTAGCCATATTTTAGTTTAGTTGCAAGGTTTCATTGAAATTGAAACAAAGTGGTTCAGGAGATATTGTATAATCCATGAGGAGATATTGTATAATCCATGTATGAGAAGATATTGTATAATCCATGATGAGATATTGTATAATCCATGAGGAGATATTGTATAATCCATGTATGAGGAGATATTGTATAATCCATGTATGTGGAGATATTGTATAATCCATGTGTGGATGTGTGGGGAGATATTGTATAATCCATGTATGAGGAGATATTGTATAATCCATGAGGAGATATTGTATAATCCATGTATGAGGAGATATTGCATAATCCATGTATGAGGAGATATTGTATAATCCATGTATGGGGAAATATTGTATAATCCATGTATGAGGAGATATTGTATAATCCATGTGTGGGGAGATATTGTATAATCCATGAGGAGATATTGTATAATCCATGTATGGGGAGATATTGTATAATCCATGTATGGGGAGATATTGTATAATCCATGTATGGGGAGATATTGTATAATCCATGTATGGGGAGATATTGTATAATCCATGTTGGGGGTTTGTTTTGTTGGGTTTGTTTTGTTGGGTTTGTTTTGTTGGTTTGTTGTTGAGGAGATATTGTATAATCCATGTATGAGGAGATATTGTATAATCCATGTATGGGGAGATATTGTATAATCCATGTATGAGGAGATATTGTATAATCCATGTATGGGGAGATATTGTATAATCCATGTATGGGGAGATATTGTATAATCCATGTATGGGGAGATATTGTATAATCCATGTATGGGGAGATATTGTATAATCCATGTATGAGGAGATATTGTATAATCCATGTATGAGGATATATTGTATAATCCATGTATGAGGAGATATTGTATAATCCATGAGGATATATTGTATAATCCATGTATGAGGAGATATTGTATAATCCATGAGGATATATTGTATAATCCATGTATGAGGAGGTATAGTATAATCCTTGTGTGAGGATATATTGTATAATCCATGTATGAGGATATATTGTATAATCCATGTATGAGGAGATATTGTATAATCCATGTATGAGGATATATTGTATAATCCATGTATGAGGAGATATTGTATAATCCATGAGGATATATTGTATAATCCATGTATGAGGAGATATTGTATAATCCATGTATGAGGATATATTGTATAATCCATGTATGAGGAGATATTGTATAATCCATGTATGGGGAGATATTGTATAATCCATGTATGAGGAGATATTGTATAATCCATGTATGAGGAGATATTGTATAATCCATGTATGAGGATATATTGTATAATCCATGTATGAGGATATATTGTATAATCCATATATGAGGATATATTGTATAATCCATGTATGAGGATATATTGTATAATCCATGAGGAGATATTGTATAATCCATGTTTGAGGATATATTGTATAATCCATGTATGAGGAGATATTGTATAATCCATGTATGAGGAGAAATTGTATAATCCATGTATGGGGAGATATTGTATAATCCATGTATGGGGAGATATTGTATGAGGAGATATTGTATAATCCATGTGTGGGGAGATATTGTATAATCCATGTGTGGGGAGATATTGCATAATCCATGTGTGGGGGGATATTGTATAATCCATGTATGGGGAGATATTGTATAATCCATGTGTGGGGAGATATTGTATAATCCATGTGTGGGGAGATATTGTATAATCCATGTGTGGGGAGATATTGTATAATCCATGTATGGGGAGATATTGTATAATCCATGTGTGGGGAGATATTGTATAATCCATGTATGGGGAGATATTGTATAATCCATGTATGAGGAGATATTGTATAATCCATGTGTGGGGAGATATTGTATAATCCATGAGGAGATATTGTATAATCCATGAGTAGATATTGTATAATCCATGTATGGGGAGATATTGTATAATCCATGTATGGGGAGATATTGTATAATCCATGTATTATGGGGAGATATTGTATAATCCATGTATGAGGATATATTGTATAATCCATGAGGAGATATTGTATAATCCATGTATGAGGAGATATTGTATAATCCATGTATGGGGAGATATTGTATAATCCATGAGGAGATATTGTATAATCCATGAGGATATATTGTATAATCCATGTATGAGGAGATATTGTATAATCCATGTATGGGGAGATATTGTATAATCCATGTATGAGGATATATTGTATAATCCATGTATGAGGAGATATTGTATAATCCATGTATGAGGATATATTGTATAATCCATGTATGAGGAGATATTGTATAATCCATGTGTGGGGAGATATTGTATAATCCATGAGGAGATATTGTATAATCCATGAGGATATATTGTATAATCCATGTATGAGGATATATTGTATAATCCATGTATGAGGAGATATTGTATAATCCATGTATGGGGAGATATTGTATAATCCATGTATGAGGAGATATTGTATAATCCATGTATGAGGATATATTGTATAATCCATGAGGATATATTGTATAATCCATGAGGATATATTGTATAATCCATGTATGGGGAGATATTGTATAATCCATGAGGAGATATTGTATAATCCATGTATGGGGATATATTGTATAATCCATGAGGATATATTGTATAATCCATGTATGAGGATATATTGTATAATCCATGAGGATATATTGTATAATCCATGTATGGGATGAGGAGATATTGTATAATCCATGAGGAGATATTGTATAATCCATGTATGGGGATATATTGTATAATCCATGAAGGAATATTGTATAATCCATGTATGGGGAATATTGTATAATCCATGAGGATATATTGTATAATCCATGTATGAGGATATATTGTATAATCCATGAGGATATATTGTATAATCCATGTATGGGGAGATATTGTATAATCCATGAGGAGATATTGTATAATCCATGTATGGGGATATATTGTATAATCCATGAGGATATATTGTATAATCCATGTATGAGGATATATTGTATAATCCATGAGGATATATTGTATAATCCATGTATGGGGAGATATTGTATAATCCATGAGGAGATATTGTATAATCCATGTATGGGGATATATTGTATAATCCATGAGGATATATTGTATAATCCATGAGGTGATATTGTATAATCCATGAGGATATATTGTATAATCCATGTATGAGGAGATATTGTATAATCCATGTATGGGGATATATCGTTTAATCTATGAGGAAATCTTGTGTCCACTGTGCAAATATACAATTTGTTACAAATACACGTACTGCCAAATATTCAAACCAATAGTTCTTCTTTTCACTAAATTGCAAAGCACATAGGAATAATAAAATGTGATCTTTGTTGACAGGTGCTCTTAAAAACAAGGTCACCGCCCCTGTAGTTTCTGTATAAGTACTGGTTCAACCAAAATAAAAGTCTTAAGCTTTCCAATGAATTGCCATATTTAAAGATGAAAGTCAGTGGTAGGGAGGGGACTTGCTGTGGGTGTGCATGCAAAGTACCAAAGCAATACCTGTTTAATATGTTTTTTGGAGAAATAATAATTTCTGAATTTTAGCCAAAATCTATCTGTGGAAATCATTGAATATGCATTATATTGAGATTATTGCTCGGACCAGATGACGTGTTCGAGATATCGGGGTTGTTCTAGTTAACCGAGTTCGAGGCAACGAATCGACTATATATGCAAATGTTGACCACCATAAAGTTGATTGCTTAGTCTCACTTTCCACTGAAGTGTGCTAGACAAACATTCTAAGCTATATCTATATTACAATGATTTTAACAACTTCTATTAATCACTCTCGTTGGTGCGGATGAATGCTTATATGTGGTCATTTGTATGGAAGCAACCGGAGAAAACACACATGTCCGAGCGGACGACCACCTTAAAATCTCACATACTTCACAGTCCGAGGATATTACTCTGGTTGCATTGGTGAGAAGCGAGCGTGCACTGCGGCAATCCGACTTACTCTTTAATCACAAATTAAAATGCATTGTCAATGGGAAAATGGTGGTCTTTATTTCGAGTTGGTATGCATCTCATGTTGCACTGTATATAGATGTAATATTGTAGGGCTTTACATTATAAACATTCTACCTTAGAAACAGCTGCAAAAACATTCCCAAATTTGTCCATATGCTGCAGATGTTTTGAGATCCACCCTGGTAGTTTTGAGACGGTTCCTGTTCGGCCATATCGTCTATCCAGCAGTAAAATTGTTGCATAATCACCTTTATGTCTTATAGCGCGGCCTGCAATGTAACATTATCACCATTATTTGCACAAATATTTGTGGGTGAGGAGGAAGCATGTCTAGTTTAGCGTATACAAATTTATGTTAGCTCGATTGCGAAACAAGTTCTAACAACATTATTTAAATTTCTCTTGAGATATACATTAAAAATGCATAATAGTCATTAAATATACACAAGACATATATTATAGTCATTAAATATACACGAGACATACATTATAGTCATTAAATACACACGAGACATACATTATAGTCATTAAATATACACCAGACATACATTATAGTCATTAAATATACACCAGACATACATTATAGTCATTAAATATACACAGACATACATTATAGTCATTAAATATACACCAGACATACATTATAGTCATTAAATATACACCAGACATACATTATAGTCATTAAATATACACCAGACATACATTATAGTCATTAAATATACACAAGACATACATTATAGTCATTAAATATACACCAGACATACATTATAGTCATTAAATATACACAAGACATACATTATAGTCATTAAATATACACCAGACATACATTATAGTCATTAAATATACACAAGACATACATTATAGTCATTAAATATACACGAGACATACATTATAGCAGTGTTGGACACTCGTTTCAATATGTTCCGGCCAACTTGGCCTGTACTTGAGAAAAGGTACCGGCCAAGATGAAATTGTACAGGCCAATAAGAATTAGTTCCGGCCATAAATAAATGGTACAGTGAATGTGGTTCTGTCCGGTGGCAAAGCCGCCCGTTGCAAGTGCCACAGGCACTTGCCATGCTAGGGGTGTCCGTGGGCATGCCCCCCCGGAAATCTTTTTTAAGTAGACACAAAATGGTGCATTCTGGTGGACTTTGGGGTAAAATCAACCTCTTTTTTCATCTAAAATTTTGTCACTTTTTTAGATAATTTTTCTTCAAAATTGCTATGTAAGTAACTGTTTTTCAGATCATGATGCATAAAGGTGTTGAAACAAAATGCACAACAGATTTACTTTGTCACGGTTTTTGTGAATATACTACAATTTCAACTGAAATTACTGCTGAAGAGACAGTCATCATGTCAAAATTACATGTAGTGTCATGTTGCTTATTTTGTCGGGGATTGAATCATTTTTAGGACTGTCCCTATTCAACTTCTTATCTGTTTTTATTAAAAACCTTTCCATGTTATGTTTTTGTCTTGTGGATTGACCTTGGCTCGTGCTCAAGGCCGTAGCTTACAAGCGGAATCTCGATGAAAACACGGGTTTTCCCAAAATGACGTCATAACTGGAAATCAAAATGGAGGCACAGAATATTTGATATTTTGTTAATTCGATGAGAAAAAGCACCTAAAATGGCGAAGATACTCTGTGTCCTGGTTCAGGCGAGTATGAACTTCAACAAACTCGCCAAGGGCTATCAAATAAGACATCTCACCACGATGTCGAGTGCGTAATAAAAGTTTCTCGCCAGTCTAAAAACGTTATCGCCATGGCGAGTTGGCGAGTGTCCAACACTGTATAGTCATTAAATATACACGAGACATACATTATAGTCATTAAATATACATCAGACATACATTATAGTCATTAAATATACACGAGACATACATTATAGTCATTAAATATTCACGAGACATACATTAAATATACACGAGACATACATTATAGTCATTAAATATACACCAGACATACATTATAGTCATTAAATATACACGAGACATACAATATAGTCATTAAATATACACCAGACATACAATATAGTCATTAAATATACACGAGACATACATTATAGTCATTAAATATACACGAGACATACAATATAGTCATTAAATATACACGAGACATACATTATAGTCATTAAATATACACGAGACATACATTATAGTCATTAAATATACATTATAGTCATTAAATATACACGAGACATACATTAAATATACACAAGACATACATTATAGTCATTAAATATACACGAGACATACATTATAGTCATTAAATATACACGAGACATACATTAAATATACACGAGACATACATTATAGTCATTAAATATACACCAGACATACATTAAATATACACGACACATACATTATAGTCATTAAATATACACGAGACATACATTAAATATACACGAGACATACATTATAGTCATTAAATATACACGAGACATACATTAAATATACACAAGACATACATTATAGTCATTAAATATACACCAGACATACATTATATATACACGAGACATACATTATAGTCATTAAATATACACGAGACATACATTAAATATACACAAGACATACATTATAGTCATTAAATATACACCAGACATACATTATAGTCATTAAATATACACCAGACATACATTATAGTCATTAAATATACACGAGACATACATTATAGTCATTAAATATACACGAGACATACAATATAGTCATTAAATATACACCAGACATACATTATAGTCATTAAATATACACGAGACATACATTATAGTCATTAAATATACACGAGACATACATTATAGTCATTAAATATACACAAGACATACATTATAGTCATTAAATATACACCAGACATACAATATAGTCATTAAATATACACGAGACATACATTATAGTCATTAAATATACACCAGACATACATTATAGTCATTAAATATACACCAGACATACAATATAATCATTAAATATACACAAGACATACATTATAGTCATTAAATATACACGAGACATACATTATAGTCATTAAATATACACGAGACATACATTATAGTCATTAAATACACACGAGACATACATTATAGTCATTAAATATACACCAGACACACAATATAGTCATTAAATATACACCAGACATACATTATAGTCATTAAATATACACCAGACACACAATATAGTCATTAAATATACACGAGACATACATTAAATATACACAAGACATACATTATAGTCATTAAATATACACAAGACATACATTATAGTCATTAAATACACACGAGACATACATTATAGTCATTAAATATACACCAGACATACAATATAGTCATTAAATATACACCAGACATACATTATAGTCATTAAATATACACGAGACATACATTATAGTCATTAAATATACACGAGACATACATTATAGTCATTAAATATACACGAGACATACATTATAGTCATTAAATATACACCAGACATACATTAAATATACACGAGACATACATTATAGTCATTAAATATACACGAGACATACATTAAATATACACAAGACATACATTATAGTCATTAAATACACACGAGACATACATTATAGTCATTAAATATACACCAGACATACAATATAGTCATTAAATATACACCAGACATACATTATAGTCATTAAATATACACGAGACATACATTATAGTCATTAAATATACACGAGACATACATTAAATATACACGAGACATACATTATAGTCATTAAATATACACGAGACATACATTAAATATACACAAGACATACATTATAGTCATTAAATATACACGAGACATACATTAAATATACACAAGACATACATTATAGTCATTAAATATACACGAGACATACATTATAGTCATTAAATATACACGAGACATACATTATAGTCATTAAATATACACGAGACATACATTAAATATACACCAGACATACATTATAGTCATTAAATATACACGAGACATACATTATAGTCATTAAATATACACCAGACATACATTAAATATACACCAGACATACAATATAGTCATTAAATATACACGAGACATACATTATAGTCATTAAATATACACCAGACATACAATATAGTCATTAAATATACACGAGACATACATTATAGTCATTAAATATACACGAGACATACATTATAGTCATTAAATATACACAAGACATACACATTATAGTCATTAAATATACACAAGACATACATTATAGTCATAAAATATACACGAGACATACATTATAGTCATTAAATATACACCAGACATACATTATAGTCATTAAATATACACCAGACATACATTATAGTCATTAAATATACACAAGACATACATTATAGTCATAAAATATATACAAGACATACATTATAGTCATTAAGAAACATGTACCGATAGACACACATTATAGTCATTAAGAAACATGTACCGATAGACATACATTATAGTCATTAATAAACATGTACCGATAGACTGGTTAACAGCTTTCATGCATAAATTCTCATAATGAACTTGACCAGGTTGTCGTCCTTCCTTGTCTTTCGGCTGAAGATAAAAGGCATAAACAGAATTCAGTGGTCATGTTTATAGCATAATTTCTCACATATAGACAGGCTTGTCAATAAGAAAGTTGAGAAAATAAATCTACCACCTCCATAGAGTTACAGTTAACGAAATCCCACATAGTCTCATTATTTACACTCATCTTCACCCATCAGGTGGTATTTCCTTATCTGCAACTCTTGAAGGTGCTTCACCCATCGGGTGGTATTTCCTTATCTGCAACTCTTGAAGGTGCTAGATTCGCGTTGTATAGTTCATCTAAGCTTGCCGTACGTACACCACACTAACTCACAACTGGACAGGTACATTACTAACCATTGTACAGGTACATTACTAAACATTGTACAGGTACATGACATATTGCTCACCATTGTACAGGTACATGACATATTGCTCACCATTGTACAGGTACACGACACATTGCTCACCATTGTACAGGTACACGACATATTGCTCACCATTGGACAGGTACACGACATATTGCTCACCATTGTACAGGTACACGACATAATGCACACCATTGTACAGGTACATGACATATTGCTCACCATTGTACAGGTACAAGACATATTGCTCACCATTGTACAGGTACAAGACATATTGCTCACCATTGGACAGGTACACGACACATTGCTCACCATTGTACAGGTACACGACATATTGCTCACCATTGGACAGGTACACGACATATTGCTCACCATTGTACAGGTACACGACATAATGCACACCATTGTACAGGTACATGACATATTGCTCACCATTGTACAGGTACAAGACATATTGCTCACCATTGTACAGGTACAAGACATATTGCTCACCATTGGACAGGTACACGACATATTGCTCACCATTGTACAGGTACAAGACATATTGCTCACCATTGGACAGGTACAAGACATATTGCTCACCATTGTACAGGTACACGACACATTGCTCACCATTGTACAGGTACATGACACATTGCTCACCATTGTACAGGTACATGACGCATTGCTCACCATTGTACAGGTACATGACACATTGCTCACCATTGTACAGGTACATGACACATTGCTCACCATTGTACAGGTACACGACACATTGCTCACCATTGTACAGGTACACAACATATTGCTCACCATTGTACAGGTACACGACACATTGCTCACCATTGTACAAGTACATGACACATTGCTCACCATTGGATATGTACATGACACATTACGCACCATTGTACAGGTACATGACGCATTGCTCACCATTGGATAGTACATGACACATTGCTCACCATTGTACAGGTACATGACGCATTGCTCACCATTGTACAGGTACACGACACATTTCTCACCATTGTACAGGTACATGACATATTGCTCACCATTGTACAGGTACACGACACATTGCTCACCATTGTACAAGTACATGACACATTGCTCACCATTGTACAGGTACATGACACATTGCTCACCATTGGATAGTACATGACACATTGCTCACCATTGTACAGGTACATGACACATTGCTCACCATTGGATAGTACATGACGCATTGCTCACCATTGGATAGTACATGACGCATTGCTCACCATTGGATAGTACATGGCACATTGCTCACCATTGGAAAGTACACGACACATTGCTCACCATTGTACAGGTACATGGCACATTGCTCACCATTGGATAGTACATGACGCATTGCTCACCATTGGATAGTACATGGCACATTGCTCACCATTGGATAGTACATGACATATTGCTCACCATTGTACAGGTACATGGCACATTGCTCACCATTGGATAGTACATGGCACATTGCTCACCATTGGATAGTACATGACACATTGCTCACCATTGTACAGGTACATGACACATTGCTCACCATTGGATAGTACATGACACATTGCTCACCATTGTACAGGTACATGACTTATTGCTCACCATTGTACAGGTACACGACACATTTCTCACCATTGTACAGGTACATGACATATTGCTCACCATTGTACAGGTACACGACACATTGCTCACCATTGTACAAGTACATGACACATTGCTCACCATTGTACAGGTACATGACACATTGCTCACCATTGGATAGTACATGACACATTGCTCACCATTGTACAGGTACATGACACATTGCTCACCATTGTACAGGTACATGACACATTGCTCACCATTGTACAGGTACATGACACATTGCTCACCATTGTACAGGTACATGACACATTGCTCACCATTGGACAGGTACACGACATATTGCTCACCATTGTACAGGTACATGACACATTGCTCACCATTGTACAGGTACATGACACATTGCTCACCATTGGACAGGTACACGACATATTGCTCACCATTGTACAGGTACATGACACATTGCTCACCATTGTACAGGTACATGACACATTGCTCACCATTGGATAGTACATGACACATTGCTCACCATTGGACAGGTACATGGCACATTGCTCACCATTGTACAGGTACATGGCACATTGCTCACCATTGGACAGGTACACGACACATTGCTCACCATTGGATAGTACATGGCACATTGCTCACCATTGTACAGGTACATGACACATTGCTCACCATTGGACAGGTACATGACACATTGCTCACAATTGGATAGTACATGGCACATTGCTCACCATTGGACAGGTACATGACACATTGCTCACAATTGAATAGTACATGACACATTGCTCACCATTGGATATGTGTGTAGCCCAGGCCTTATTTATATGTTATATAGATAAGTTATATTGTGTATTATTATTGTACTACAAGCAATGCTCTCTTATCTGTATATGTACGGTAGCTGTTCTTTCCTCTTCTATGACAGTTACCCATGTGTGTCCAGTCTATTGTGTTATCTACTGTGGTGTAACGTCATGTAATTATGTCTGAGTGATAGTACGGGAGAATGACGTATGAGAGGTCAAATCATTAATCCACTATTAACCCCAACTAAACCCGTTTTGCCACCCTTTCTATTATTATATGTTATATTTCGGGTTTTACGCCTGCATCAGCACCATTTCGGGCTATATCGCTGGCGGGCAGTTTACTTAACAACACCTTTCCTGGGCAGGCTCCAGTGGTTAACCAGTACTTGGGTGCACCAACCTCCGTAAGAAACTGCCAACTTTTTCATATAAATGAGACACGACCTGAGCGGGGCTCGAACCCGTGACCATCAGTGATGATAGGTTACAGTGGTATACAAGTCAGCAACCGTAACCACTAGACCACGGAGGCGGACTACCGCCCTTTCTAATAATCCGCGCACTGCAAAAACAGAAGTCAAGCTGTACACATCGACATTGTTTTGCAACAATGTCAGAATGAAATAGTGTATATATATTTGTTTAGATCTACCTCTGATCAATTTAATAACATTTTATATTCATAAGACTAGTATACAGTCGATTCTGGTAAGAAACCATTTAGTAGTAAGCTAATGTATTTATAATATGAAATGAAATATGTGATAGCGGCTGTGATATTTTCCGGGTGGATTAGTGTGTATATTCCATATATGTGTTTCTATTAGTTGTTATTGTTATTACAGGTCCTCTTTTTATGTATTGATATAAACTACGAATCTCGGATATGGGGTTGGTTTATTTATTTATTCCATGAAGACCCGGTGACAAATGGCTCCCCGTCAAGGAAACGTATCATGATAACGGACCAGAATCGGCGATTCGCTGGCAGGAGAAAACGGGATCAATCTACAGTTACGTAGACGTATCTTCACGGCTTCCAGGACGCTGGAATGTCCGTCATTTCTTGTCAGAAATAATCATCTCTTGTGATGTGTCATATGTGTAAAATCTACAAGTGTTTTAACATAATCTACAAGTGTTAGTAGCATCTACGGGAAATTAGTATTGAATTCCGATTATGCAACCAAATAACCTACGCTGGATGTGTTCTGCGGATGTGTGTGAATTTGTCGCGGAGGAGTTTGTGTTTTACCTGTGTGTGTAATGATATATGTGTAACAGTTTATAATTTAATGGATGAATTAATTGATTGTGTATATTTAGGATACAACCGTAAGTGAAACATTTTCAGTGCTTATTTTCCTTGTTGAGTTTATATATTGCGTTGCAATTCCATTGTACATTTTACATAGTAAAATTTAAATCGTGTTCTAAAATACATAATCTCAGGTTAGACCACTTTACAGTTACACTGTTAGGCAGGTTCTACATCTGTGTTTCAATTTTTATATATAAAGAATTGCTAGACCGTGTAGACACTATCACCGATCGATATTGCTAGACCGTGTAGACACTATCACCGATCAATATTACTGAGTATGTCTGGTAATTAACGATACTCTTTTGTTTCAATCAGAATCATTAGGTTCGTGAGATCATTTATTTGTTTACATTAGTAATTTCAAGATTTTTTCTTGTTTATTAGTGAATTACATAATCTGAGGTAAACTAAGTTGTGTTAATGTGTAAATCAGTAGTTTATATATATGTACATCTTGGTGTTTAAGTTGTACTAATTCGCCATTGTTGATATTGGTTGTGTATTTCTGCATTTAGTTGTGCAAAATAATCATATATAGACTTTAGTATAGAATTACTTCTGATCAGAATCAATTTATCTACTTGGGTACAGTATACCAAGGGTTTTGAGTACCATAGTTATTATAATACACGGTATTGCTGTGTATTGTTCAAACTTGTACTGTAACCAACGGTAAAAGCTTGGTTCACAGTTGTTATAGGTGTTTTCAAGTATATTGACTTCTTTCACAAATACCCTGCATGTTATCACATTAATTGCACTAAATAAACATTTACTGTTTCCGGCAACATTGAATCGAGATCTGATGCCACTGTGAGTATTGTGTTGTGTTTGTGTCGTTATTATTCTTCTATATGTTTTCTATGCTTGCTAGCGCTCTGTTTTAAACATATCCTTCATTCCTTGTGCTCATATATATATTATATATACAAATACCCCAATCGTTGCAAAGAAATGTCCTATTTGTGCTTGAATTGTGTATAAACGATGGCATACTGTGTTTCAATTGAATATTTTTCAGGTGTATATCATTTAGTGAAAACATGCAGCCAGTCCGGGACTCGAACCAGGGACCTCTCGCTAACAGGGCGATTGCTCTACCGACTGAGCTAACCGGGCTGCCTACATATCACCTCACATATTGGGTTAATATACAGACCGTTACATGTACAAGACATATTGCTCACCATGTATATACATTTCTAGAAGTCAAAGCATACACCTCTAGTTACATGGTTGGACAGTGTTCAACTTTTCTTATAGAATGAAGGAATACTCAGAATTTCAAAAGATGACATTTTGTATTTTGGTGAAAACATGACAGAAAACATGGCTGATTTTTACTAGAAATTTTGATTCTCTTATTTTTGTTGTATATGCATGTGTAGATAATGTTAATATAAAAGTTATCCTTCAAAATTCAATAAAGTTGCTATATGTGTTGCTTCCCTTTAACCATTAGTTTATAAATATTAGCTGTGAGCACAAGGGGTTTCAACAATTCAAGTCTTAATGCATAAGATATCTTAAGTTATGCCTTCCGGTGGGCAGACGTTATAACCTAAAAAGCAGGTTTATTATTGAGGAAATGTGTTGTTTTCAGTACTGGTTACAATAACTGTTCATCTGTAATAGTGCTAGTTCATATTATCTCCGAGTACTTGTTTTGGATGTGAACGATACTGTTTCATCCTCATTGTTCGAGTTTGTTTTCTTATGTAATCGTACTAAGTGTGAAAAAAGTGATGGTACATGTCAATTTAAAATGTGGGTACTTACAGACATTGTATGGATGTGTGGGTACTTACAGACATTGTATGGATGTGTGGGTACTTACAGACATTGTATGGATGTGTGGGTACTTACAGACATTGTATGGATGTGTGGGTACTTACAGACATTGTATGGATGTGTGGGTACTTACAGACATTGTATAGATGTGTGGGTACTTACAGACATTGTATGGATGTGTGGGTACTTACAGACATTGTATGGATGTGTGGGTACTTACAGACATTGTATGGATGTGTGGGTACTTACAGACATTGTATGGATGTGTGGGTACTTACAGACATTGTATAGATGTGTGGGTACTTACAGACATTGTATGGATGTGTGGGTACTTACAAACATTGTATGGATGTGTGGGTACTTACAGACATTGTATGGATGTGTGGGTACTTACAGACATTGTATGGATGTGTGGGTACTTACAGACATTGTATGGATGTGTGGGTACTTACAGACATTGTATGGATGTGTGGGTACTTACAGACATTGTATGGATGTGTGGGTACTTACAAACATTGTATGGATGTGTGGGTACTTACAGACATTGTATAGATGTGTGGGTACTTACAGACATTGTATGGATGTGTCGGTACTTACAGACATTGTATGGATGTGTGGGTACTTACAGACATTGTATAGATGTGTGGGTACTTACAGACATTGTATGGATGTGTGGGTACTTACAGACATTGTATGGATGTGTGGGTACTTACAGACATTGTATAGATGTGTGGGTACTTACAGACATTGTATGGATGTGTGGGTACTTACAGACATTGTATGGATGTGTGGGTACTTACAGACATTGTATGGATGTGTGGGTACTTACAGACATTGTATGGATGTGTGGGTACTTACAGACATTGTATGGATGTGTGGGTACTTACAGACATTGTATGGATGTGTGGGTACTTACAGACATTGTATGGATGTGTGGGTACTTACAGACATTGTATGGATGTGTGGGTACTTACAGACATTGTATGGATGTGTGGGTACTTACAGACATTGTATGGATGTGTGGGTACTTACAGACATTGTATGGATGTGTGGGTACTTACAGACATTGTATGGATGTGTGGGTACTTACAGACATTGTATGGATGTGTGGGTACTTACAGACATTGTATAGATGTGTGGGTACTTACAGACATTGTATAGATGTGTGGGTACTTACAAAGATTGTATTGAGATTTGGGTACTTACAAAGATTGTATTGAGATTTGGGTACTTACAAAGTTTGCATT
Source organism: Archivesica marissinica (assembly GCA_014843695.1). NCBI lineage: Eukaryota > Metazoa > Mollusca > Bivalvia > Venerida > Vesicomyidae > Archivesica > Archivesica marissinica. The sequence continues at coordinate 51,187,786 of CM026391.1, forward strand.
GATGTGTGGGTACTTACAAAGTTTGCATTGAGGTGTGGGTACTTACAAAGTGTGCATTGATGTGTGGGTACTTACAAAGTTTGCATTGAGGTAGTCCATCTTTTCCTTCAGTTCTGGAGAGTTGATGTTTGGGTATGGCATGCCTATCATCATAACACACCTGCAATCCAATAGAGAGCATGAATACATCACAATAGAGAGCATGAATACATCACAATAGAGAGCATGAATACATCACAATAGAGAGCATGAATACATCACAATAGAGAGCATGAATACATCACAAGAGTACCTCTAATGGGTGCATTTGGAAAGGTCACCAGTAATATGTCTCATTTCGAGTACTATTGACTAGGTGTGAATATCAGATATTCTGTCAATGCAGGTGGGCAGGACTATTCATTGTGAGAAGATGTTATGGGCAAGTGCTTTGTACCAGCCTTTGACATTGAACAAATCCATGAATGAAGGTGAATATTTGTAAGTTAATGTGGAGACAGTGACTAGGATTTGTTTTTTATGAACAAATTAAATTAGGTGTGGAAAACTGACATTTCACACCTTGGTGGAAACTAGTGGAACACATTGTTATAAAAACAACTATAATTTTACAAATTACAAGAGGTTTTCATTTTGATTAGACATTTTCATACGATACAAAATCCGTTACGATATAGACATTCATAGGGTGTTGGAACAAACGATATTTTTGAACAGGTGCACATTAATAATCACCTTGGATACTTAGAGAGAACAGAATTATTTTGCGGTTCATTGGTTTATGAACAGCAATCACATGGCCTAAATTAAGCTAATTTAACTACGACATTGCAATAAGTTATAAATATTAGTGTGGTGTATATATCAGATTTGTGAATTTAAACAATCTTTGTTAAAACAGTAATGACTTCAATGAAAATCTTCCTTTCATCATAAAGCCCATGTTCATATGTTGAAATATGCCAGTGTATGTAGGAAGGAGGACATACATAGATGTAGGAAGGAGGACATACATGGATGTAGGAAGGAGGACATACATACATGTAGGAAGGAGGACATACATACATGTAGGAAGGAGGACATATATAGATGTAGGAAGGAGGACATACATAGATGTAGGAAGGAGGACATACATAGATGTAGGAAGGAGGACATACATGGATGTAGGAAGGAGGACATACATGGATGTAGGAAGGAGGACATACATACATGTAGGAAGGAGGACATACATAGATGTAGGAAGGAGGACATACATGGATATAGGAAGGAGGACATACATAGATGTAGGAAGGAGGACATACATGGATGTAGGAAGGAGGACATACATAGATGTAGGACATACATGGATGTAGGAAGGAGGACATACATACATGTAGGAAGGAGGACATACATACATGTAGGAAGGAGGACATACATAGATGTAGGAAGGAGGACATACATGGATATAGGAAGGAGGACATACATAGATGTAGGAAGGAGGACATACATGGATGTAGGAAGGAGGACATACATAGATGTAGGAAGGAGGACATACATGGATGTAGGAAGGAGGACATACATAGATGTAGGAAGGAGGACATACATGGATGTAGGAAGGAGGACATACATGGATGTAGGAAGGAGGACATACATGGATGTAGGAAGGAGGACATACATGGATGTAGGAAGGAGGACATACATGGATGTAGGAAGGAGGACATACATGGATGTAGGAAGGAGGACATACATGGATGTAGGAAGGAGGACATACATGGATGTAGGAAGGAGGACATACATGGATGTAGGAAGGAGGACATACATGGATGTAGGAAGGAGGACATACATGGATGTAGGAAGGAGGACATACATGATGTAGGAAGGAGGACATACATGGGGATTAGGAAGGAGGACATACATGGATGTAGGAAGGAGGACATACATGGATGTAGGAAGGAGGACATACATGGATGTAGGAAGGAGGACATACATGGATGTAGGAAGGAGGACATACATGGATGTAGGAAGGAGATACATGGATGTAGGAAGGAGGACATACATGGATGTAGGAAGGAGGACATACATGGATGTAGGAAGGAGGACATACATGGATGTAGGAAGGAGGACATACATGGATGTAGGAAGGAGGACATACATAGATGTAGGAAGGAGGACATACATGGATGTGAAGGAGGACATACATGGATGTAGGAAGGAGGACATACATGGATGTAGGAAGGAGGACATACATGGATATAGGAAGGAGGACATACATGGATGTAGGAAGGAGGACATACATGGATGTAGGAAGGAGGACATACATAGATGTAGGAAGGAGGACATACATGGATGTAGGAAGGAGGACATACATGGATATAGGAAGGAGGACATACATAGATGTAGGAAGGAGGACATACATGGATGTAGGAAGGAGGACATACATGGATGTAGGAAGGAGGACATACATGGATGTAGGAAGGAGGACATACATACATGTAGGAAGGAGGACATACATGGATGTAGGAAGGAGGACATACATAGATGTAGGAAGGAGGACATACATGGATATAGGAAGGAGGACATACATAGATGTAGGAAGGAGGACATACATGGATGTAGGAAGGAGGACATACATAGATGTAGGAAGGAGGACATACATGGATGTAGGAAGGAGGACATACATGGATGTAGGAAGGAGGACATACATGGATGTAGGAAGGAGGACATACATGGATGTAGGAAGGAGGACATACATGGATGTAGGAAGGAGGACATACATGGATGTAGGAAGGAGGACATACATGGATGTAGGAAGGAGGACATACATGGATGTAGGAAGGAGGACATACATGGATGTAGGAAGGAGGACATACATGGATGTAGGAAGGAGGACATACATGGATGTAGGAAGGAGGACATACATGGATGTAGGAAGGAGGACATACATGGATGTAGGAAGGAGGACATACATGGATGTAGGAAGGAGGACATACATAGATGTAGGAAGGAGGACATACATGGATGTAGGAAGGAGGACATACATGGATGTAGGAAGGAGGACATACATGGATGTAGGAAGGAGGACATACATGGATATAGGAAGGAGGACATACATGGATGTAGGAAGGAGGACATACATGGATGTAGGAAGGAGGACATACATGGATGTAGGAAGGAGGACATACATGGATGTAGGAAGGAGGACATACATGGATGTAGGAAGGAGGACATACATGGATGTAGGAAGGAGGACATACATGGATGTAGGAAGGAGGACATACATGGATGTAGGAAGGAGGACATACATGGATGTAGGAAGGAGGACATACATGGATGTAGGAAGGAGGACATACATGGATGTAGGAAGGAGGACATACATGGATGTAGGAAGGAGGACATACATGGAATAGGAAGGAGGCATACATGGATGTAGGAAGGAGGACATACATGGATGTAGGAAGGAGGACATACATGGATGTAGGAAGGAGGACATACATGGATGTAGGAAGGAGGACATACATGGATGTAGGAAGGAGGACATACATGGATGTAGGAAGGAGGACATACATGGATGTAGGAAGGAGGACATACATGGATGTAGGAAGGAGGACATACATGGATGTAGGAAGGAGGACATACATGGATGTAGGAAGGAGGACATACATGGATGTAGGAAGGAGGACATACATGGATGTAGGAAGGAGGACATACATGGATATAGGAAGGAGGACATACATGGATGTAGGAAGGAGGACATACATGGATATAGGAAGGAGGACATACATGGATGTAGGAAGGAGGACATACATGGATGTAGGAAGGAGGACATACATGGATGTAGGAAGGAGGACATACATGGATATAGGAAGGAGGACATACATGGATATAGGAAGGAGGACATACACACATGTAGGAAGGAGGACATACATGGATATAGGAAGGAGGACATACATACATGTAGGAAGGAGGACATACATGGATGTAGGAAGGAGGACATACATGGATGTAGGAAGGAGGACATACATGGATGTAGGAAGGAGGACATACATGGATGTAGGAAGGAGGACATACATACATGTAGGAAGGAGGACATACATGGATGTAGGACATACATAATGTAGGAAGGAGGACATACATGGATGTAGGAAGGAGGACATACATGGATGTAGGAAGGAGGACATACATGGATATAGGAAGGAGGACATACATACATGTAGGAAGGAGGACATACATGGATGTAGGAAGGAGGACATACATGGATGTAGGAAGGAGGACATACATGGATGTAGGAAGGAGGACATACATGGATGTAGGAAGGAGGACATACATAGATGTAGGAAGGAGGACATACATGGATGTAGGAAGGAGGACATACATAGATATAGGAAGGAGGACATACATGGATGTAGGAAGGAGGACATACATGGATGTAGGAAGGAGGACATACATGGATGTAGGAAGGAGGACATACATGGATGTAGGAAGGAGGACATACATGGATGTAGGAAGGAGGACATACATGGATATAGGAAGGAGGACATACATGGATGTAGGAAGGAGGACATACATGGATGTAGGAAGGAGGACATACATGGATGTAGGACATACATACATGGATATAGGAAGGAGGACATACATGGATGGATGTAGGAAGATGTACATAGATGTAGGAAGGAGGACATACATGGATGTAGGAAGGAGGACATACATGGATGTAGGAAGGAGGACATACATGGATATAGGAAGGAGGACATACATAGATGTAGGAAGGAGAACATACATGGATGTAGGAAGGAGGACATACATGGATGTAGGAAGGAGGACATACATGGATGTAGGAAGGAGGACATACATGGATGTAGGAAGGAGGACATACATGGATGTAGGAAGGAGGACATACATGGATGTAGGAAGGAGGACATACATACATGTAGGAAGGAGGACATACATGGATGTAGGAAGGAGGACATACATGGATGTAGGAAGGAGGACATACATGGATGTAGGAAGGAGGACATACATGGATGTAGGAAGGAGGACATACATGGATATAGGAAGGAGGACATACATGGATATAGGAAGGAGGACATACATACATGTAGGAAGGAGGACATACATGGATGTAGGAAGGAGGACATACATGGATATAGGAAGGAGGACATACATACATGTAGGAAGGAGGACATACATGGATGTAGGAAGGAGGACATACATGGATGTAGGAAGGAGGACATACATGGATGTAGGAAGGAGGACATACATGGATGTAGGAAGGAGGACATACATGGATATAGGAAGGAGGACATACATGGATGTAGGAAGGAGGACATACATACATGTAGGAAGGAGGACATACATGGATGTAGGAAGGAGGACATACATGGATGTAGGAAGGAGGACATACATGGATGTAGGAAGGAGGACATACATGGATGTAGGAAGGAGGACATACATGGATATAGGAAGGAGGACATACATGGATGTAGGAAGGAGGACATACATGGATGTAGGAAGGAGGACATACATGGATGTAGGAAGGAGGACATACATACATGTAGGAAGGAGGACATACATGGATGTAGGAAGGAGGACATACATGGATATAGGAAGGAGGACATACATGGATGTAGGAAGGAGGACATACATGGATGTAGGAAGGAGGACATACATGGATGTAGGAAGGAGGACATACATGGATGTAGGAAGGAGGACATACATGGATGTAGGAAGGAGGACATACATACATGTAGGAAGGAGGACATACATACATGTAGGAAGGAGGACATACATACATGTAGGAAGGAGGACATACATGGATGTAGGAAGGAGGACATACATGGATGTAGGAAGGAGGACATACATGGATGTAGGAAGGAGGACATACATGGATGTAGGAAGGAGGACATACATAGATATAGGAAGGAGGACATACATGGATGTAGGAAGGAGGACATACATAGATATAGGAAGGAGGACATACATGGATGTAGGAAGGAGGACATACATAGATATAGGAAGGAGGACATACATGGATGTAGGAAGGAGGACATACATGGATGTAGGAAGGAGGACATACATGGATGTAGGAAGGAGGACATACATGGATGTAGGACATACATACATGGATATAGGAAGGAGGACATACATGGATGGATGTAGGAAGATGTACATAGATGTAGGAAGGAGGACATACATGGATGTAGGAAGGAGGACATACATGGATGTAGGAAGGAGGACATACATGGATATAGGAAGGAGGACATACATGGATATAGGAAGGAGGACATACATAGATGTAGGAAGGAGAACATACATGGATGTAGGAAGGAGGACATACATAGATATAGGAAGGAGGACATACATGGATATAGGAAGGAGGACATACATAGATGTAGGAAGGAGAACATACATGGATGTAGGAAGGAGGACATACATGGATGTAGGAAGGAGGACATACATGGATGTAGGAAGGAGGACATACATGGATGTAGGAAGGAGGACATACATGGATGTAGGAAGGAGGACATACATGGATATAGGAAGGAGGACATACATGGATGTAGGAAGGAGGACATACATGGATGTAGGAAGGAGGACATACATGGATGTAGGAAGGAGGACATACATGGATATAGGAAGGAGGACATACATGGATATAGGAAGGAGGACATACATACATGTAGGAAGGAGGACATACATGGATGTAGGAAGGAGGACATACATGGATATAGGAAGGAGGACATACATACATGTAGGAAGGAGGACATACATGGATGTAGGAAGGAGGACATACATGGATGTAGGAAGGAGGACATACATGGATGTAGGAAGGAGGACATACATGGGTGTAGGAAGGAGGACATACATGGATATAGGAAGGAGGACATACATGGATGTAGGAAGGAGGACATACATACATGTAGGAAGGAGGACATACATGGATGTAGGAAGGAGGACATACATGGATGTAGGAAGGAGGACATACATGGATGTAGGAAGGAGGACATACATGGATGTAGGAAGGAGGACATACATGGATATAGGAAGGAGGACATACATGGATGTAGGAAGGAGGACATACATACATGTAGGAAGGAGGACATACATGGATGTAGGAAGGAGGACATACATGGATGTAGGAAGGAGGACATACATGGATGTAGGAAGGAGGACATACATGGATGTAG
>CM026391.1:51195948-51497118 GCA_014843695.1 Archivesica marissinica
CATAGATGTAGGAAGGAGGACATACATGGATGTAGGAAGGAGGACATACATAGATGTAGGAAGGAGGACATACATGGATGTAGGAAGGAGGACATACATACATGTAGGAAGGAGGACATACATACATGTAGGAAGGAGGACATACATAGATGTAGGAAGGAGGACATACATGGATATAGGAAGGAGGACATACATAGATGTAGGAAGGAGGACATACATGGATGTAGGAAGGAGGACATACATAGATGTAGGAAGGAGGACATACATGGATGTAGGAAGGAGGACATACATAGATGTAGGAAGGAGGACATACATGGATGTAGGAAGGAGGACATACATGGATGTAGGAAGGAGGACATACATGGATGTAGGAAGGAGGACATACATGGATGTAGGAAGGAGGACATACATGGATGTAGGAAGGAGGACATACATGGATGTAGGAAGGAGGACATACATGGATATAGGAAGGAGGACATACATGGATGTAGGAAGGAGGACATACATGGATGTAGGAAGGAGGACATACATGGATATAGGAAGGAGGACATACATGGATGTAGGAAGGAGGACATACATGGATGTAGGAAGGAGGACATACATGGATGTAGGAAGGAGGACATACATGGATGTAGGAAAGAGGACATACATGGATATAGGAAGGAGGACATACATGGATGTAGGAAGGAGGACATACATGGATATAGGAAGGAGGACATACATGGATGTAGGAAGGAGGACATACATGGATGTAGGAAGGAGGACATACATGGATATAGGAAGGAGGACATACATGGATGTAGGAAGGAGGACATACATGGATGTAGGAAGGAGGACATACATGGATGTAGGAAGGAGGACATACATGGATGTAGGAAGGAGGACATACATGGATGTAGGAAGGAGGACATACATGGATGTAGGAAGGAGGACATACATAGATGTAGGAAGGAGGACATACATGGATGTAGGAAGGAGGACATACATGGATGTAGGAAGGAGGACATACATGGATATAGGAAGGAGGACATACATGGATGTAGGAAGGAGGACATACATGGATGTAGGAAGGAGGACATACATGGATGTAGGAAGGAGGACATACATGGATGTAGGAAGGAGGACATACATGGATGTAGGAAGGAGGACATACATGGATGTAGGAAGGAGGACATACATGGATGTAGGAAGGAGGACATACATGGATGTAGGAAGGAGGACATACATGGATGTAGGAAGGAGGACATACATGGATGTAGGAAGGAGGACATACATATGGATGTAGGAAGGAGGACATACATGGATATAGGAAGGAGGACATACATGGATATAGGAAGGAGGACATACATGGATGTAGGAAGGAGGACATACATGGATGTAGGAAGGAGGACATACATGGATGTAGGAAGGAGGACATACATGGATGTAGGAAGGAGGACATACATGGATGTAGGAAGGAGGACATACATGGATGTAGGAAGGAGGACATACATGGATGTAGGAAGGAGGACATACATGGATGTAGGAAGGAGGACATACATGGATGGATGTAGGAAGGAGGACATACATGGATGTAGGAAGGAGGACATACATGGATGTAGGAAGGAGGACATACATGGATGTAGGAAGGAGGACATACATGGATGTAGGAAGGAGGACATACATGAATGTAGGAAGGAGGACATACATGGATGTAGGAAGGAGGACATACATACATGTAGGAAGGAGGACATACATAGATGGATATAGGAAGGAGGACATACATGGATGTAGGAAGGAGGACATACATGGATATAGGAAGGAGGACATACATGGATGTAGGAAGGAGGACATACATGGATGTAGGAAGGAGGACATACATGGATGTAGGAAGGAGGACATACATGGATATAGGAAGGAGGACATACATGGATGTAGGAAGGAGGACATACATAGATATAGGAAGGAGGACATACATGGATGTAGGAAGGAGGACATACATGGATGTAGGAAGGAGGACATACATGGATGTAGGAAGGAGGACATACATGGATGTAGGAAGGAGGACATACATGGATGTAGGAAGGAGGACATACATGGATGTAGGAAGGAGGACATACATGGATGTAGGAAGGAGGACATACATGGATGTAGGAAGGAGGACATACATGGATGTAGGAAGGAGGACATACATGGATGTAGGAAGGAGGACATACATGGATGTAGGAAGGAGGACATACATGGATGTAGGAAGGAGGACATACACACATGTAGGAAGGAGGACATACATGGATATAGGAAGGAGGACATACATACATGTAGGAAGGAGGACATACATGGATGTAGGAAGGAGGACATACATGGATGTAGGAAGGAGGACATACATGGATGTAGGAAGGAGGACATACATGGATGTAGGAAGGAGGACATACATAATGTAGGAAGGAGGACATACATGGATGAGGACATACATACATGTAGGAAGGAGGACATACATGGATGTAGGAAGGAGGACATACATGGATGTAGGAAGGAGGACATACATGGATATAGGAAGGAGGACATACATACATGTAGGAAGGAGGACATACATGGATGTAGGAAGGAGGACATACATGGATGTAGGAAGGAGGACATACATGGATGTAGGAAGGAGGACATACATGGATGTAGGAAGGAGGACATACATAGATATAGGAAGGAGGACATACATGGATGTAGGAAGGAGGACATACATAGATATAGGAAGGAGGACATACATGGATGTAGGAAGGAGGACATACATGGATGTAGGAAGGAGGACATACATGGATGTAGGAAGGAGGACATACATGGATGTAGGAAGGAGGACATACATGGATGTAGGAAGGAGGACATACATAGATATAGGAAGGAGGACATACATGGATGTAGGAAGGAGGACATACATGGATGTAGGAAGGAGGACATACATGGATGTAGGACATACATACATGGATATAGGAAGGAGGACATACATGGATGGATGTAGGAAGATGTACATAGATGTAGGAAGGAGGACATACATGGATGTAGGAAGGAGGACATACATGGATGTAGGAAGGAGGACATACATGGATATAGGAAGGAGGACATACATGGATATAGGAAGGAGGACATACATAGATGTAGGAAGGAGAACATACATGGATGTAGGAAGGAGGACATACATAGATATAGGAAGGAGGACATACATGGATATAGGAAGGAGGACATACATAGATGTAGGAAGGAGAACATACATGGATGTAGGAAGGAGGACATACATGGATGTAGGAAGGAGGACATACATGGATGTAGGAAGGAGGACATACATGGATGTAGGAAGGAGGACATACATGGATGTAGGAAGGAGGACATACATGGATATAGGAAGGAGGACATACATGGATGTAGGAAGGAGGACATACATGGATGTAGGAAGGAGGACATACATGGATGTAGGAAGGAGGACATACATGGATATAGGAAGGAGGACATACATGGATATAGGAAGGAGGACATACATACATGTAGGAAGGAGGACATACATGGATGTAGGAAGGAGGACATACATGGATATAGGAAGGAGGACATACATACATGTAGGAAGGAGGACATACATGGATGTAGGAAGGAGGACATACATGGATGTAGGAAGGAGGACATACATGGATGTAGGAAGGAGGACATACATGGGTGTAGGAAGGAGGACATACATGGATATAGGAAGGAGGACATACATGGATGTAGGAAGGAGGACATACATACATGTAGGAAGGAGGACATACATGGATGTAGGAAGGAGGACATACATGGATGTAGGAAGGAGGACATACATGGATGTAGGAAGGAGGACATACATGGATGTAGGAAGGAGGACATACATGGATATAGGAAGGAGGACATACATGGATGTAGGAAGGAGGACATACATACATGTAGGAAGGACATACATGGATGTAGGAAGGAGGACATACATGGATGTAGGAAGGAGGACATACATGGATGTAGGAAGGAGGACATACATGGATGTAGGAAGGAGGACATACATGGATATAGGAAGGAGGACATACATGGATGTAGGAAGGAGGACATACATACATGTAGGAAGGAGGACATACATGGATGTAGGAAGGAGGACATACATGGATGTAGGAAGGAGGACATACATACATGTAGGAAGGAGGACATACATGGATGTAGGAAGGAGGACATACATGGATGTAGGAAGGAGGACATACATGGATGTAGGAAGGAGGACATACATGGATGTAGGAAGGAGGACATACATGGATGTAGGAAGGAGGACATACATGGATGTAGGAAGGAGGACATACATGGATGTAGGAAGGAGGACATACATGGATGTAGGAAGGAGGACATACATGGATATAGGAAGGAGGACATACATGGATGTAGGAAGGAGGACATACATGGATGTAGGAAGGAGGACATACATGGATGTAGGAAGGAGGACATACATGGATATAGGAAGGAGGACATACATAGATGTAGGAAGGAGGACATACATGGATGTAGGAAGGAGGACATACATGGATGTAGGAAGGAGGACATACATGGATGTAGGAAGGAGGACATACATGGATATAGGAAGGAGGACATACATGGATGTAGGAAGGAGGACATACATGGATGTAGGAAGGAGGACATACATGGATGTAGGAAGGAGGACATACATGGATGTAGGAAGGAGGACATACATGGATATAGGAAGGAGGACATACATGGATTATGTAGGAAGGAGGACATACATGGATGTAGGAAGGAGGACATACATGGATGTAGGAAGGAGGACATACATGGATGTAGGAAGGAGGACATACATGGATGTAGGAAGGAGGACATACATGGATGTAGGAAGGAGGAGTATTATTGCTAGTATAGCATGGAGTAATATTGTTAGTATAGCATGGAGTAATATTGCTAGTATAGCATGTAGTAATATTGTTAGCATAGCATGGAGTAATATTGCTAGTATAGCATGGAGTAATATTGCTAGTATAGCATGTAATATTGCTAGTATAGCATGGAGTAATATTGCTAGTATAGCATGTAGTAATATTGCTAGTATAGCATGGAGTAATATTGCTAGTATAGCATGGAGTAATATTGCTAGTATAGCATGGAGTAATATTGCTAGTATAGCATGGAGTAATATTGCTAGTATAGCATGGAGTAATATTGTTAGTATAGCATGGAGTAATATTGCTAGTATAGCATGGAGTAATATTGCTAGTATAGCATGGAGTAATATTGCTAGTATAGCATGGAGTAATACTGCTAGTATAGCATGGAGTAATATTGCTAGTAGAGCATGGAGTAATATTGCTAGTATAGCATGGAGTAATATTGCTAGTGTAGCATGGAGTAATATTGCTAGTATAGCATGGAGTAATATTGCTAGTATAGCATGGAGTAATACTGCTAGTATAGCATGGAGTAATATTGCTAGTAGAGCATGGAGTAATATTGCTAGTATAGCATGGAGTAATATTGCTAGTATAGCATGGAGTAATATTGCTAGTATAGCATGGAGTAATATTGCTAGTATAGCATGGAGTAATATTGCTAGTATAGCATGGAGTAATATTGCTAGTATAGCATGGAGTAATATTGCTAGTATAGCATGGAGTAATATTGCTAGTATAGCATGGAGTAATATTGCTAGGATAGCATGGAGTAATATTGCTAGGATAGCATGGAGTAATATTGCTAGGATAGCATGGAGTAATATTGCTAGGATAGCATGGAGTAATATTGCTAGGATAGCATGGAGTAATATTGCTAGTATAGCATGGAGTAATATTGCTAGGATAGCATGGAGTAATATTGCTAGGATAGCATGGAGTAATATTGCTAGGATAGCATGGAGTAATATTGCTAGTATAGCATGGAGTAATATTGCTAGTATAGCATGGAGTAATATTGCTAGGATAGCATGGAGTAATATTGCTAGGATAGCATGGAGTAATATTGCTAGTATAGCATGGAGTAATATTGCTAGTATAGCATGGAGTAATATTGCTAGGATAGCATGGAGTAATATTGCTAGTATAGCATGGAGTAATATTGCTAGTATAGCATGGAGTAATATTGCTAGTATAGCATGGAGTAATATTGCTAGTATAGCATGGAGTAATATTGCTAGTATAGCATGGAGTAATATTGCTAGGATAGCATGGAGTAATATTGCTAGTATAGCATGGAGTAATATTGCTAGTATAGCATGGAGTAATATTGCTAGTATAGCATGGAGTAATATTGCTAGGATAGCATGGAGTAATATTGCTAGTATAGCATGGAGTAATATTGCTAGTAGAGCATGGAGTAATATTGCTAGTATAGCATGGAGTAATATTGCTAGGATAGCATGGAGTAATATTGCTAGTAGAGCATGGAGTAATATTGCTAGTAGAGCATGGAGTAATATTGCTAGTATAGCATGGAGTAATATTGCTAGGATAGCATGGAGTAATATTGCTAGTAGAGCATGGAGTAATATTGCTAGTATAGCATGGAGTAATATTGCTAGTATAGCATGGAGTAATATTGCTAGGATAGCATGGAGTAATATTGCTAGTAGAGCATGGAGTAATATTGCTAGTAGAGCATGGAGTAATATTGCTAGTATAGCATGGAGTAATATTGCTAGGATAGCATGGAGTAATATTGCTAGTAGAGCATGGAGTAATATTGCTAGTAGAGCATGGAGTAATATTGCTAGTATAGCATGGAGTAATACTGCTAGGATAGCATGGAGTAATACTGCTAGGATAGCATGGAGTAATATTGCTAGTATAGCATGGAGTAATATTGCTAGTAGAGCATGGAGTAATATTGCTAGTATAGCATGGAGTAATACTGCTAGGATAGCATGGAGTAATACTGCTAGGATAGCATGGAGTAATACTGCTAGGATAGCATGGAGTAATATTGCTAGGATAGCATGGAGTAATATTGCTAGGATAGCATGGAGTAATATTGCTAGGATAGCATGGAGTAATACTGCTAGGATAGCATGGAGTAATACTGCTAGGATAGCATGGAGTAATACTGCTAGGATAGCATGGAGTAATATTGCTAGGATAGCATGGAGTAATATTGCTAGGATAGCATGGAGTAATATTGCTAGGATAGCATGGAGTAATATTGCTAGGATAGCATGGAGTAATATTGCTAGGATAGCATGGAGTAATACTGCTAGGATAGCATGGAGTAATATTGCTAGGATAGCATGGAGTAATACTGCTAGGATAGCATGGAGTAATATTGCTAGGATAGCATGGAGTAATACTGCTAGGATAGCATGGAGTAATACTGCTAGGATAGCATGGAGTAATACTGCTAGGATAGCATGGAGTAATACTGCTAGGATAGCATGGAGTAATACTGCTAGGATAGCATGGAGTAATACTGCTAGTATAGCATGGAGTAATATTGCTAGGATAGCATGGAGTAATACTGCTAGTATAGCATGGAGTAATATTGCTAGGATAGCATGGAGTAATACTGCTAGGATAGCATGGAGTAATACTGCTAGGATAGCATGGAGTAATATTGCTAGGATAGCATGGAGTAATACTGCTAGTATAGCATGGAGTAATATTGCTAGGATAGCATGGAGTAATACTGCTAGGATAGCATGGAGTAATACTGCTAGGATAGCATGGAGTAATACTGCTAGGATAGCATGGAGTAATACTGCTAGGATAGCATGGAGTAATACTGCTAGGATAGCATGGAGTAATACTGCTAGGATAGCATGGAGTAATATTGCTAGTATAGCATGGAGTAATACTGCTAGGATAGCATGGAGTAATACTGCTAGGATAGCATGGAGTAATACTGCTAGGATAGCATGGAGTAATATTGCTAGTATAGCATGGAGTAATATTGCTAGTATAGCATGGAGTAATACTGCTAGGATAGCATGGAGTAATACTGCTAGGATAGCATGGAGTAATATTGCTAGGATAGCATGGAGTAATACTGCTAGGATAGCATGGAGTAATACTGCTAGGATAGCATGGAGTAATACTGCTAGGATAGCATGGAGTAATACTGCTAGGATAGCATGGAGTAATATTGCTAGGATAGCATGGAGTAATACTGCTAGGATAGCATGGAGTAATACTGCTAGGATAGCATGGAGTAATACTGCTAGGATAGCATGGAGTAATACTGCTAGGATAGCATGGAGTAATACTGCTAGGATAGCATGGAGTAATACTGCTAGGATAGCATGGAGTAATATTGCTAGTATAGCATGGAGTAATACTGCTAGGATAGCATGGAGTAATACTGCTAGGATAGCATGGAGTAATACTGCTAGGATAGCATGGAGTAATACTGCTAGGATAGCATGGAGTAATATTGCTAGTATAGCATGGAGTAATACTGCTAGGATAGCATGGAGTAATACTGCTAGGATAGCATGGAGTAATATTGCTAGGATAGCATGGAGTAATATTGCTAGTATAGCATGGAGTAATATTGCTAGTGTAGCATGGAGTAATATTGCTAGTATAGCATGGAGTAATATTGCTAGTATAGCATGGAGTAATACTGCTAGTATAGCATGGAGTAATATTGCTAGTAGAGCATGGAGTAATATTGCTAGTATAGCATGGAGTAATATTGCTAGTATAGCATGGAGTAATATTGCTAGTATAGCATGGAGTAATATTGCTAGTATAGCATGGAGTAATATTGCTAGTATAGCATGGAGTAATATTGCTAGTATAGCATGGAGTAATATTGCTAGTATAGCATGGAGTAATATTGCTAGTATAGCATGGAGTAATATTGCTAGTATAGCATGGAGTAATATTGCTAGGATAGCATGGAGTAATATTGCTAGGATAGCATGGAGTAATATTGCTAGGATAGCATGGAGTAATATTGCTAGGATAGCATGGAGTAATATTGCTAGTATAGCATGGAGTAATATTGCTAGGATAGCATGGAGTAATATTGCTAGGATAGCATGGAGTAATATTGCTAGGATAGCATGGAGTAATATTGCTAGTATAGCATGGAGTAATATTGCTAGTATAGCATGGAGTAATATTGCTAGGATAGCATGGAGTAATATTGCTAGGATAGCATGGAGTAATATTGCTAGGATAGCATGGAGTAATATTGCTAGTATAGCATGGAGTAATATTGCTAGTATAGCATGGAGTAATATTGCTAGTATAGCATGGAGTAATATTGCTAGTATAGCATGGAGTAATATTGCTAGGATAGCATGGAGTAATATTGCTAGGATAGCATGGAGTAATATTGCTAGGATAGCATGGAGTAATATTGCTAGTATAGCATGGAGTAATATTGCTAGGATAGCATGGAGTAATATTGCTAGTATAGCATGGAGTAATATTGCTAGGATAGCATGGAGTAATATTGCTAGTATAGCATGGAGTAATATTGCTAGTATAGCATGGAGTAATATTGCTAGGATAGCATGGAGTAATATTGCTAGTATAGCATGGAGTAATATTGCTAGTATAGCATGGAGTAATATTGCTAGGATAGCATGGAGTAATATTGCTAGTATAGCATGGAGTAATATTGCTAGTATAGCATGGAGTAATATTGCTAGGATAGCATGGAGTAATATTGCTAGTATAGCATGGAGTAATATTGCTAGTATAGCATGGAGTAATATTGCTAGTATAGCATGGAGTAATATTGCTAGTATAGCATGGAGTAATATTGCTAGTATAGCATGGAGTAATATTGCTAGGATAGCATGGAGTAATATTGCTAGTAGAGCATGGAGTAATATTGCTAGTAGAGCATGGAGTAATATTGCTAGTATAGCATGGAGTAATATTGCTAGGATAGCATGGAGTAATATTGCTAGTAGAGCATGGAGTAATATTGCTAGTAGAGCATGGAGTAATATTGCTAGTATAGCATGGAGTAATATTGCTAGGATAGCATGGAGTAATATTGCTAGTAGAGCATGGAGTAATATTGCTAGTAGAGCATGGAGTAATATTGCTAGTATAGCATGGAGTAATATTGCTAGGATAGCATGGAGTAATATTGCTAGTAGAGCATGGAGTAATATTGCTAGTAGAGCATGGAGTAATATTGCTAGTATAGCATGGAGTAATATTGCTAGGATAGCATGGAGTAATATTGCTAGTAGAGCATGGAGTAATATTGCTAGTAGAGCATGGAGTAATATTGCTAGTATAGCATGGAGTAATACTGCTAGGATAGCATGGAGTAATACTGCTAGGATAGCATGGAGTAATATTGCTAGTATAGCATGGAGTAATATTGCTAGTAGAGCATGGAGTAATATTGCTAGTATAGCATGGAGTAATACTGCTAGGATAGCATGGAGTAATACTGCTAGGATAGCATGGAGTAATACTGCTAGGATAGCATGGAGTAATATTGCTAGGATAGCATGGAGTAATATTGCTAGGATAGCATGGAGTAATATTGCTAGGATAGCATGGAGTAATACTGCTAGGATAGCATGGAGTAATACTGCTAGGATAGCATGGAGTAATACTGCTAGGATAGCATGGAGTAATATTGCTAGGATAGCATGGAGTAATATTGCTAGGATAGCATGGAGTAATATTGCTAGGATAGCATGGAGTAATACTGCTAGGATAGCATGGAGTAATACTGCTAGGATAGCATGGAGTAATACTGCTAGGATAGCATGGAGTAATATTGCTAGGATAGCATGGAGTAATATTGCTAGGATAGCATGGAGTAATATTGCTAGGATAGCATGGAGTAATACTGCTAGGATAGCATGGAGTAATACTGCTAGGATAGCATGGAGTAATACTGCTAGGATAGCATGGAGTAATATTGCTAGGATAGCATGGAGTAATACTGCTAGGATAGCATGGAGTAATACTGCTAGGATAGCATGGAGTAATATTGCTAGGATAGCATGGAGTAATACTGCTAGGATAGCATGGAGTAATACTGCTAGGATAGCATGGAGTAATACTGCTAGGATAGCATGGAGTAATACTGCTAGGATAGCATGGAGTAATACTGCTAGGATAGCATGGAGTAATACTGCTAGGATAGCATGGAGTAATATTGCTAGTATAGCATGGAGTAATACTGCTAGGATAGCATGGAGTAATACTGCTAGGATAGCATGGAGTAATACTGCTAGGATAGCATGGAGTAATATTGCTAGTATAGCATGGAGTAATACTGCTAGGATAGCATGGAGTAATACTGCTAGGATAGCATGGAGTAATACTGCTAGGATAGCATGGAGTAATACTGCTAGGATAGCATGGAGTAATACTGCTAGGATAGCATGGAGTAATATTGCTAGGATAGCATGGAGTAATACTGCTAGTATAGCATGGAGTAATATTGCTAGGATAGCATGGAGTAATACTGCTAGGATAGCATGGAGTAATACTGCTAGGATAGCATGGAGTAATACTGCTAGGATAGCATGGAGTAATACTGCTAGGATAGCATGGAGTAATACTGCTAGGATAGCATGGAGTAATATTGCTAGTATAGCATGGAGTAATACTGCTAGGATAGCATGGAGTAATACTGCTAGGATAGCATGGAGTAATACTGCTAGGATAGCATGGAGTAATACTGCTAGGATAGCATGGAGTAATACTGCTAGTATAGCATGGAGTAATATTGCTAGTATAGCATGGAGTAATACTGCTAGTATAGCATGGAGTAATATTGCTAGGATAGCATGGAGTAATACTGCTAGGATAGCATGGAGTAATATTGCTAGGATAGCATGGAGTAATACTGCTAGGATAGCATGGAGTAATATTGCTAGGATAGCATGGAGTAATACTGCTAGGATAGCATGGAGTAATATTGCTAGGATAGCATGGAGTAATACTGCTAGGATAGCATGGAGTAATACTGCTAGGATAGCATGGAGTAATACTGCTAGGATAGCATGGAGTAATACTGCTAGGATAGCATGGAGTAATACTGCTAGGATAGCATGGAGTAATACTGCTAGGATAGCATGGAGTAATACTGCTAGGATAGCATGGAGTAATATTGCTAGGATAGCATGGAGTAATATTGCTAGGATAGCATGGAGTAATACTGCTAGTATAGCATGGAGTAATATTGCTAGGATAGCATGGAGTAATACTGCTAGGATAGCATGGAGTAATACTGCTAGGATAGCATGGAGTAATACTGCTAGGATAGCATGGAGTAATATTGCTAGGATAGCATGGAGTAATACTGCTAGGATAGCATGGAGTAATACTGCTAGGATAGCATGGAGTAATACTGCTAGGATAGCATGGAGTAATATTGCTAGGATAGCATGGAGTAATACTGCTAGGATAGCATGGAGTATAGCTGCTAGTATAGCATGGAGTAATACTGCTAGGATACTATAGTAATACTGCTAGGATAGCATGGAGTAATACTGCTAGGATAGCATGGAGTAATATTGCTAGGATAGCATGGAGTAATACTGCTAGGATACTATAGTAATACTGCTAGGATAGCATGGAGTAATACTGCTAGGATAGCATGGAGTAATATTGCTAGGATACTATAGTAATATTGCTAGTATAGCATGGAGTAATACTGCTAGGATACTATAGTAATATTGCTAGGATAGCATGGAGTAATACTATAGTATACTATAGTATAGCTGCTAGGATAGCATGGAGTAATACTGCTAGGATACTATAGTAGCAATATTTCTCATTTCTATATTAACCATTAATAACAGCAACTGAATTATTAACGCAAATATTTACATACTCATGGGTGGCTGACGTCAAGCATGCCGATCCTATTTCTACATGAACTGAATTACTGCCATAATCTGGCAACCCAATGCACAACCTCATACTAGTACCCTACAACACTCTATAAAACTTACCGACCAAGGTCATCGGAGAAATTGATACCTTCACTCATCTTTCCTCCAACAATACAGAACAGTAGAGAGCCTGTTATACTTCCTCTTATACCACTGCTGCACGTCTGAAATTATGCTAAATATGTACACTGATGCAGTACTGCCATACGTGGTAATATATATCACACCATTATCTATTTAACCAATCAACTGCTTTGTTTTTTACACCATCATGATACATTGGTGATAGTATCACCACTTAGCCATTCCATGAAATAAACTTCATGTGGGTATAAGATTGTACCACTTAGCCATTCCATGAAATAAACTGGGTGTGGGTATAAGATTGTACCACTTAGCCATTCCATGAAATAAACTGGGTGTGGGTATAAGATTGCATCACCTAGACATTCCATGAAATAAACTTCATGTGGGTATAAGATTGTATCACCTAGACATTCCATGAAATAAACTTCATGTGGGTATAAGATTGCATCACCTAGACATTCCATGAAATAAACTGGGTGTGGGTATAAGATTATATCACCTAGCCATTCCATGAAATAAACTTCATGTGGGTATAAGATTATATCACCTAGACATTCCATGAAATAAACTTCATGTGGTATAAGATTGCATCACCTAGACATTCCATGAAATAAACTTCATGTGGTATAAGATTGCATCACCTAGACATTCCATGAAATAAACTTCATGTGGTATAAGATTGCATCACCTAGACATTCCATGAAATAAACTGGGTGTGGGTATAAGATTGTATCACCTAGACATTCCATGAAATAAACTGGGTGTGGGTATAAGATTGCATCACCTAGACATTCCATGAAATAAACTTCATGTGGTATAAGATTGCATCACCTAGACATTCCATGAAATAAACTTCATGTGGTATAATATTGCATCACCTAGACATTCCATGAAATAAACTTCATGTGGTATAAGATTGCATCACCTAGCCATTCCATGAAATAAACTGGGTTTGGGTATATGTTGATCTAACCCAACTGTGAAATAAACTGAGCATGTGCATTGGATGGTCAGACATATCCATAAAATAAAGTAGACATGACATATCTATCAAGTTTATTTCATGTATGGATTGGACCATCAATTACATGCATCAGGTTTATCACTGTACCTGTATACATGCAGCATAGTCTTGTAGAACCTTGTCAGCCTGACCTGCCCTCCTCGGCTCCTGGAAAACCTACAATATAACCTCTCAAACTAAGAATACGTTCTATGCAATTCTCTAAAACACCTAGAGCTTCATTATCTTCAAGCAACCTCTAAATTATCAAATTATTGTCAGAAATTCTGAAAAGTTGGTTTGCTTCTTGTCAAATCAATTAGTTTTGGATGGAGATTAATTTGCCAAGTCATGGTCCTGTTTTCCTATCTTATATCAAACTTTTATTCGTACAATAATGAATTTGTGAACTGGTGAACACATGTTTACCTTTCTACTTCTTCTACTTCTACCAGTTACTGGCCAAGTTCAACAAACTGAACATTATTGCCATTGGGTGCGCATAGAGAAAGAATTGGAATAAAAGTGATAGTATGTACAGTGGAGAGTTAAAATAAATAAATAAGACTGTTAGGAGATTAGATAAAGATGGTGGCTAGTTGAGCCTTGAAGGCGTCAACTGTACCAACTGATATAGTGTCTGGAGGAAGACTGTTCCACTCCTTGATGGTTCTTGGGAAGAATGACTGTTGGCGGTAGCTAGTAGAACAGCATGGAATTTGGAAGGCATGGTCTGCTGTGTGACGCGAGCGGCGCTGAGGGGGTAATAGGCGGTCGGTCTTGTTGACAGTGACTTGGTCGTTGACTATTTTGAATAGTAGAACTAGGCGAGATGTTTTTCTTCTGTCCTGGAGTGATGTCCACTGTAGGTCTTGGAGCATCTCGGTGACACTGGATCTGCTCTGGTAGCAGTGTTTGACGAATTGTGCCCCACGACGTTGAACCATCTCCAGTTTGTTGATATCTATTGTTTCGTAGGGATCCCATACTGAGCAGGTGTATTCTACGGTGGGTCTGACCAGTGACTTGTAAGCGAGTTCTTTTGTTGGGGATGAGGCAATGTTAAGGTTCCGTCGTATGAAGTTCAGGTTTCTATTAGCTTTGTTTGTGATGTTGGTAATATGTTCTCCCCAGTCAAGCGTGTTGTTGATGGTGACTCCCAGGTATTTTGCTGATTTGACGTGTTGTAGTGATTGGTTATGAAGTTGGTAGTCAAAATGGATGGTTCTTTTCTTTCGAGAGATAGAGATGACCTGGCATTTGTCTGGGTGGAAGGCCATTTTCCACTTGCTTTCCCACTGTGATAGTTTGTCAAGATCTTTTTGTAAGTTGGTGCAGTCGATGTTATTTGCGATGGTTAGGTAGGCGATGGTATCATCGGCGAACAATCGGATGGTAGCATCCAAACCGTGAGGGATGTCATTGATATAATACAGGAACAAGCTGGGTCCAAGGACAGAGCCTTGAGGGACACCAGACTCTACCTTGACTGTGTCTGAAGTCTCCCCTTCCAGTACTACTGACTGGGATCTTCCGCTCAAGAAGGCATGTATCCAGCGGTTGGTCTTTCCTTGGATGCCGTAGTGGTTCAGCTTGTGGAGGAGAAGACTATGTGAGACCTTGTCGAACGCCTTGGAAAAATCCATCACCAAGACGTCCGTCTGTGTTCCGCTTTCCAGGTTTGATGTGATGTCGTCCGTGAATTCTAGAAAAATTTCTTTAGTCATGGTCTCCCGTATTTATTTTTGCATTATGAATTTGCCATCCTTGTAACTCTCATACTAATATTGTCTTGACCTCGCCAACAATTTCCACATGTTTCATGAACAAGCACACACATTTATCTAAATCTACATTAATTAAGCAGCAGTATGTTTTATGTCACTGTGCAACACAGGTGAAATATCGACTTTGTCGGGGGGGGGGGGGGTTTACCCCTTACAAGCAGCGAACACGTGTCGCTTCAAAATGGGAATTCATTAATCCTAACATGCCGAATAAATTGGATGGAATGTGCAAACAATATAGATCCAGATCAGCCGCGCTGGAGTAATGCTGCGCCTGATCAGGATATATGTTGTTTGCTATTCAGACAAGTGTTTTAACTCCACTATCTGTATAATATTTTCGAAGAATGAGTGCTAAATCTACAAAGTGAATTAAGATGTGTTCAACATTTATAGAGGAATGGCATGGTATACACCATGGTGGATCCTGATCCTCTCTTTTCAATAAAATGAGTGTGTAAAACGGGTATGTCCAAGTCTCAACCATGACATTACTGTTTCCTCTCTACGGTTGGAGTGATAAATAAAAGATGATTTGCCAATGTTTGGCTTAATTGGTTGTAGTTTATTGAATTGTATGTTATTCCAAGTGGTTTGCCACTTTGAAGTAATGTAAGAAAGAATCGATTGCCTAGCATCAGTGTATGGTACATGTATTTTAGAATGTATACAGTCTAGTTTAAGTGCATCTTTTGCACTTTGATCAGCCATTTCATTGCCACAAATACCAATATGACTTGGTATCCAGCAATATATAACATGTTTAGTCGAATATCTGTGTGCTTAATAAGTAATTTGTGAATATGGTTTTTTTTAACGTTCATGTTGTCTACTGATTGTAGTACAGATAAAGAATCTGAAAGGATCATAAATTTTCTATCACGTGATGCATCAGCAAAATTCAAAGCTAAATCAATAGCCTCTACTTCTGCTGAAAATATAGACGCATGATCAGGAAGTCGTAATTTAGAAATATGTAATTTACTGACAGCAGCACAGCCAACTTAGTTGCCGGCTTTAGATCCATCTGTGTATATTTGTGTATAATCTGAAAACATGGTTCTGATTTCATTTAGTTTTGATCTAAACATTAGCGGGTTAGTATATGATTTCAGGTTATCATGAAGTTGTAAAATAATGTTGGGTTTAATCAGGTCAAAAGGAGCTATATCTGATATAAAAGTTTCATAAACATTGTCAATGTTAAAATCTACATTATGAATAGCTTCCTCGATGCGAGGCCCGATATAGAAAATAATAATTATTTCAATATAAAAAAAGACCGACGGCGAATACTAATTTCATTGAAGTTATTACCGGTTATCAGACAGTGTATGTTTTAGCAGTTTTCGTCAAGTGTTGTATATCATTCCATATCTCAGATTCAGCAGGACAAATAAAACTTAAAATGTAAATCAATGACAATTCATAAGACCTACCTTTTTCCTCTTTTGAAGTTTATCAATTACTCCCGAATGTTCCCAGTGACTGTATACATGTTTCTCATAGTCGTATGACGGGAAGAAGCAGATAACTCCACCGGGCACAACGTTACATACATTACATACAAGACGACCAAGTTCATCCAGCTACAATATAATAGAACAGGCATTGTGTTATATATGTTACATACAAGACAACCAAGTTCTTCCAACTACAATATAATAGAACAGGCATCGTGTTACATACAAGACGACACGTCATCCAGCTACAATATAACAGAACAGGCATTGTGTTACGTATGTTACATACAAGACGACATGTCATCCAACTACACTATAACAGAACAGGCATCGTGTTATGTATGTTACATACAAGACGACATGTCATCCAACTACAATATAACAGAACAGACATCGTGTTATGTATGCTACATACAAGACGACGTGTCATCCAGCTACAATATAACAGAACAGGCATCGTGTTACGTATGTTATATACAAGACAACATGTCATCCAACTACAATATAACAGAACAGGCATCGTGTTATGTATGTTACATACAAGACAACATGTCATCCAACTACAATATAACAGAACAGACATTGTGTTATGTATGCTACATACAAGACGACGTGTCATCCAGCTACAATATAACAGAACAGGCATCGTGTTATGTATGTTACATACAAGACGACATGTCATCCAACTACAATATAACAGAACAGGCATCGTGTTATGTATGTTACATACAAGACGACATGTCATACAACTACAATATAACAGAACAGGCATCGTGTTATGTATGTTACATACAAGATGACATGTCATCCAACTACAATATAACAGAACAGGCATCGTGTTATGTATGTTACATACAAGACGACATGTCATCCAACTACAATATAACAGAACAGGCATCGTGTTATGTATGTTACATACAAGACGACATGTCATCCAACTACAATATAACAGAACAGGCATCGTGTTACGTATGTTACATACAAGACGACCAAGTTCCTCCAGCTACAATATAACAGAACAGGCATTGTGTTATGTATGCTACATACAAGACGACATGTCATCCAAGTACAATATAACACAACAGGCATCATGTTACGTATATTACATACAAGACGACCAAGTTCCCCCAGCTACAATATAACAGAACAGGCATCGTGTTATGTATGTTACATACAAGACGACATGTCATCCAGCAACAATATAACAGAACAGGCATCGTGTTATGTATGTTACATACAAGACGACATGTCATCCAACTACAATATAACAGAACAGGCATCGTGTTATGTATGTTACATACAAGACAACATGTCATCCAACTACAATATAACAGAACAGGCATCGTGTTACGTATGTTACATACAAGACGACATGTCATCCAACTACAATATAACAGAACAGGCATCATGTTACGTATGTTACATACAAGACGACAAACAAACAAAAGTATACGTTACATTTCCAAGTTTTGTCATACAGTCAAACCTCTCCAGAGCAAACACCATCCGGATACACCCAAGATTGGTTGTTGTAGAGGTTGTTGTTCTAGGGAGGTTCAATTGTTTGGAAATGTGGGAATAGTAAGTTTTGTCAGTTATGATTGCTCATACTGATTTGAATATAGAGTATACAGAATGGGGGTACTACTTTCATGATACGATAGATTGAACTAAGATTGAATATCTGAGGACGTGTGTAAATGTGTTAAAATCGCCAGATTATGTAAATTTATGACAATTATGTTCATTTTTTCAGCCAAATATTTGTCTGTTCTTGGGAGGTTTTCTGCATCGCTGGATGGACAAATTGACCTTTCTGCAAACGCTACTTAGGCACGCCCCCCATAGTTACAGGTGGTCGCTGTAACCACGCGAGACAAGCTATCTAACAAAATGGCGTCTAACGCAGACCTGCATCGAGTTAATCTAGATAAAATTCCGTCGAATTTCTCGGTTTTATTTCACCCAGATAAGAATATCTCGTTGAAAGCAAGAAGGCAAGGGTTTTAGGTGAATTCAGGTGATTTCGTATAATCCCTTGTTCATCTAATGCTAGTTTCGTATACTAGTGCATTCGTATAATCACAGGTTCGTATTTTATATATATATAGTACTGCACTATACAGGCCCATTATAATAATGCTATTATTAGCTATTTAGGTAATTAGACACAATTATGAATGGGACTATGTAGCCGTGTGTTTGCCATACCAGGAGTGATTATCTATCTAGGTTTCAGGCCACTAATCAAGATTAATTAAAGTGAATGGGGGAGAATAAATAAATCTTTCCGCATTTTCGATGATTCCAGCTAAGAGCATGCATACGGCTGGAAACGTAACGAGAGCAAAAAACGCATGGAAAAATAGACGCCATGGTTGTAATGAAATTGATGTGAAGAGCATGATATTTATACATGATTCAAGGGCTTGGACATATGGCACGGCTCAGCTCTAAAGCTGATAAAACACGGGCATACAAGCCAGCATCACAAATGTTTGAGCCGACCAATCAAGGTGTGAAAAATAATATATTCTCCAGTCAACAGCCCATCTCATAATAGACGTAGGTGTGAAGGTTATTTCTCTAAAGTACAGATATACGGATGAGGACGTGTTAAGTGTTCGTGGTAAATGCTTGCGCAGTCAACGGAAGAGTGAACAACCACATCGTGTCAACTTTGACATCAAAAGAAATGAAATATGCCACCGTCTTGAGAGACTCGACCCTATGCCTCCTAGAAGACTCGAACATTAGGCCCAAAAACTGAACACCAGTACGTTCACTGAGCTAATATGGGAATCCCACAGCTCTGCACATGCATGGGTACTATTACTACTATCTGATCCCTAGTCCACCATCCACGACAATATGTATGAACCACATGTATAATCACCACTATACTCACATATCTCTTGTGAACGGTAGATCTATTAATGCAGAATATATTTTTTCGAAATATTTTATTATGCATAAATAAATTAATTTCAACTTACTTTTGTGCAAATATATCTGTTTGCATTAATTTTGGATGTATTCAGCTGGTCGTTTGGTCGTTCACACGACTTAATCCACCTTAGACATGTTTTCAAGATTTGTCTTAGGTTTTGAAAATGGCACGAATTTAACGTCACCTATCAATCGATCTGGATATCTACATCACTGTCACACAGCCCGTAACTACATCTTTTCACCATTGTCAATGACAGACAGTATTAATTAATTTTAAATATTTTTCAAAAAATAATTTCAGATCACGATCACTCGTTATCATATTTGATTAAAATGTTACTACATAACTCGTTTATCTAACAGAACGATAAAACAATGACTCGGTGTAGTAATCAATTATATAATTATGTGCACACATTTTATAATTGACCAATTAGCACAATCAGTGCTAAATTCCGATGTGAAATACTTTGATCTTGATAGCAGTGGCCCCTATCGGGTATTATAACTCGGCGGTCTCTGTGATGTACCGTTGTTGATTGCTCCCAATAAACAGTGTGACACGCTTAAATTTGATTGCTGTGTTTGTGAGAAAAGAATGACTGTATGGGGTCAGTCGGTGTTTTTATAGATGCATTGTTTTTAAAGCAGCTGTCTGGTATTTTGTGGTTCATATACACACTTAGATTTGTCCAAGGATTTTGAAATGGGTTGAATTTAACGTCGATCACCAGGATATCGACGAATTTTGTACTATAACTAACCCACACACCAAAGCTACACATTTTCAATATCATTAAAACAATTTTAAACCCGTATTTTCGATCAAATTCACGCCTTTTCAAATTTGTCTACTCGTTACTAGTGTGTCTAATATGCATTGTTTGTCTAACAAGATGGCGGCGATAAACCGTTGCCGGGGGTGTGCGCGAATGGTGCGATGCGATTGGCTAACGCCAGCTGTCAATCAAAATCGGCAGAAAGGTCAATTGACTGTCGTTGTATGTTGTTGAGAGGTGGTGAAATTGTATTAAAACACAACAGGTGGGAATAAAGGTGACATTATAAAGAGGTGACGTTTGGGGAGATGGGACTGTATACAATTAATAACAAAGTCACGCTAGATCTATGAAAATCTGTTTGTAACTTCAGGTAGATGTGGCAATACAATGAAATGACCCTACTTTAGACAGATCGGACAAAAACTACCTTGGAAAAACATCACATCGGTATAATTATTCGGACAGACTTTAAAAAATATAATCAAATATTTTCGCTTTAATTATACTGATATTTTCGGGATGGCGTTAAAAATCACCCTACACTAGAAGGATTTACAATTTATCTATACTAGTAACTTTAGATTGAAATTATGAAAAACATTCATTACAGTAGACTGAAAAGTGAAAAACACACAGACACTTGGGGTCTGGACAAGTGGTTTTGGGTTCAAATTTTATTTTAAAGAACATTTTGATAAACCATAGGCTTGATACTATAAATATAAACGGCTTAGGCCATATCCAAACATATTTATTTAAAAATTACACTCCGTCATTATCAGAGTATCCAAGCAAAAATATACCCCACTATAGACTGAAATGGTGAAAAACATACCCTACTCCAGACTGAAATGGTGAAAAACATACCCTACTCCAGACTGAAATGGTGAAAGACATACCCTACTCTATAGACTGAAATGGTGAAAGACATACCCTACTCTATAGACTGAAATGGTGAAAGACATACCCTACTCTATAGACTGAAATGGTGAAAGACATACCCTACTCCAGACTGAAATGGTGAAAGACATACCCTACTCTATAGACTGAAATGGTGAAAGACATACCCTACTCTATAGACTGAAATGGTGAAAGACATACCCTACTCCAGACTGAAATGGTGAAAGACATACCCTACTCCAGACTGAAATGGTGAAAGACATACCCTACTCCAGACTGAAATGGTGAAAGACATACCCTACTCTAGACTGAAATGGTGAAAGACATACCCTACTCTAGACTGAAATGGTGAAAGACATACCCTACTCTAGACTGAAATGGTGAAAGACATACCCTACTCTAGACTGAAATGGTGAAAGACATACCCTACTCTAGACTGAAATGGTGAAAGACATACCCTACTCTAGACTGAAATGGTGAAAGACATACCCTACTCTAGACTGAAATGGTGAAAGACATACCCTACTCTAGACTGAAATGGTGAAAGACATACCCTACTCTATAGACTGAAATGGTGAAAAGCTGACATACATGGGGCCACCCACCCACAGTAACCATTACTTAAGACAAGCCCCCCCCCCCCCCATCAGTCATTAGCCCTCATTGGCACATATTTCATATTTGGAGATGTTTGTCGAAAGTAATAACATGCATAAGTAAATTACTTAACCCTTTCAACACCGCAGACCTCTAAATTGGCTTACAAAAAAGTGTAGATCCAGATGAGCCGGCTCGTGACGAGCCGTCTCATCAGGATCTGCACTTTTTTCAAGTAATATAACTATTTTTAGAATTATTTTTTTTTACCCATTTTGATAAATGAACTGATCCAAATGTAATTTTGTTATTAATTTATTGGTCTAAAAATATCATGGACCAGTCCATGTCAGTTACTTGGTGTTGAATGGGTTAATATTCATCACAACTGGAAGATAAATATACATGTTTAGATTAGCAAAACTGAGGCTATGTCAAAATCCAATCTTTTTAAGTTTCTCCATAGATGTATGCATAGCATCTGATGGTTCACTGGTATATATTGGACAGAGTATAGTTACAATATCCCCAATCAATATATCAATTACATGTTATGTCCGGGAATATATTGGGGTGTATGTTTTGCACTTCAACAGTACAGCAGGCACTTGTTCATTGTTTAATGATAGTACACTTGTACTACTATTAAGTACATTTGTACTACTGTGCTATATCCTATAATTTATGTACATTTCTCAATGTCCGAGTGGGGTGTCAAATTATTTCCTGCGATGATCCTATCCAGCTGTGAAGGTCGGTGGTTCTATCTGGGTGGACGTCCGTGCCTGAACTGCTAGGAGGGGCACTCAGGGTCTTCCTCCACTAAGAATACACGAAAACAATATATGTAGCGGCACGAAAACAATATATGTAGCGACACCAAAACAATATATGTAGCGACACCAAAACAATATATGTAGCGACACCAAAACAATATATGTAGCGACACCAAAACAATATATATAGCGACACCAAAACAATATATGTAGCGACACCAAAACAATATATATAGCGACACCAAAACAATATATGTAGCGACACCAAAACAATATATATAGCGACACCAAAACAATATATGTAGCGACACCAAAACAATATATATAGCGACACCAAAACAATATATGTAGTGACACCAAAACAATATATGTAGCGACACCAAAACAATATATATAGAGGCACGAAAACAATATATGTAGCGACACCAAAACAATATATGTAGCGACACCAAAACAATATATATAGAGGCACCAAAACAATATATGTAGCGACACCAAAACAATATATGTAGCGACACCAAAACAATATATGTAGCGACACCAAAACAATATATGTAGCGACACCAAAACAATATATGTAGCGACACCAAAACAATATATGTAGCGACACCAAAACAATATATGTAGCGACACCAAAACAATATATGTAGTGACACCAAAACAATATATGTAGTGACACCAAAACAATATATGTAGCGACACCAAAACAATATATGTAGCGACACCAAAACAATATATGTAGCGACACCAAAACAATATATGTAGCGACACCAAAACAATATATGTAGCGACACCAAAACAATATATGTAGTGACACCAAAACAATATATGTAGCGACACCAAAACAATATATGTAGCGACACCAAAACAATATATGTAGCGACACCAAAACAATATATGTAGTGACACCAAAACAATATATATAGCGACACCAAGATATTATACTAATTGGAATCAATATATTATACTAATTGGAATCAACATATTATACTAATTGAAACCAACATATTATACTAATTGAAATCAATATATTATACTAATTGAAACCAACATATTATACTAATTCAAACCAACATATTATACTAATTCAAACCAACCTATACTAATAGAAACCAATATATTCTACTAATTGAAACCAATATAGTATACTAATTGAAATCAATATATTATACTAATTGAAACCATCATATTATACTAATTCAAACCAACATATACTAATTGAAACCAACATATTATACTAACTGAAACCAAGATATTATACTAATTGAAACAAACATATACTAATTGAAACCAATATATTATACTAATTGAAACCAAGATATTATACTAATTGAAACCAAGATATTATACTAATTGAAACCAAGATATTATACTAATTGAAATCAATATATTATACAATTGAAACCAACATATTATACTAATTGAAACAAATATGTTATACTAATTGAAACCAATATATTATACTAACTGAAACCAACATATTATACTAATTGAAGCCAACATATTATACTAATTGAAATCAATATATTATACTAATTGAAACCAACATATTATACTAATTCAAACCAACATATTATACTAATTCAAACCAACCTATACTAATTGAAACCAATATATTATATATCAATATATTATACTATTGAAACCAATATATTATACTATTGAAACCTATATTATACTAATTGAAACCAATATATTATACTAATTGAAACCAATATATTATACTAATTGAAACAAAGATTTTATACTAATTGAAACAAAGATAGTATACTAATTGAAACCTATATATTATACTAATTGAAACAAATATATTATACTAATTGAAACCATAGTATTAGGCAGATATATCCAAATGGGAGTCTAAAAAAATAAGTCCAGCCCCAGAGCGGGACCCGAATGATGACGGAAATTGCCTGGGAAAGCCCGGGTGGGAAAGCCTCTCCAAAAAGGAATTGCGAACAATATTAGCCTATTATAGGGTCCAGTTCTTGTCATTGTTTTACAGCTGCATATATATGTTAACAAACCTAGTGAGGTCTCAGAAAAAAAACCGTATCAGCCATTTTTTTAACTGGCCGTCGGTAACCGTCGCCAATATAATTGACCGTCTTATTAGGTGATAGGCCGTCGAAAAGACGGCCCGACGGCTCTCTGCCTAATACTGTGATTGAAACCAACATACTATACTACCGTATTTAGCTGTGTATAGTGCGCTACCGTGTATAGTGCGCACCCACGATCTGGCACGAAAATCGGCGGAAAAACTGAGTTCCTATGTATACTGCGCACGTGAAAAACGCAATTTTCCAAGTCAAAATTTAACATTTCTCAAGAATCGCTAAAAATTGTGCTCCGTGATTTTTACAACTTATATTAATCACTCGAGATATACCTCATCGAGTAACGGTAACACACTCAGGGCACACCTGCTCAAATTTCTCGACACGTTCTCAAACATGTCAGCAGATGCTCAAACTTCTCAACACGTGAAGCCTACCTAATTAACTGGGACCCATTGTGAAAGGTTTGTCGAAATTAATTATCGCTACAATCAATTGAAATACTGCAGCCAAAAAAGTTTTTTTTTTATGCAATGCATTGTACATTGTACGGCGAAGTACGCGAAAAGTACAGGAAATATTACATACGATAAAACCACGTGATGTTATCAAATCGCCATTTTTTATGCATTTACCTTTTCAATTAAATTCATCAAAGTTTGCCAAAATAAACGAAATATATGCTAATTTTGTGGTCTTATTCATTTGATTTATTTATATAGACTATCGGCAACTGGTTTTAATAGCTAGTTTATAACGATTGTCGAATGTAACAACTTATAGAATGACTGTGGGCCGTTCGGGTCGAATTTCAGTTTTTTCACGAAATTTTGGTCCGGAAAAAAATGTCCTGATGTCTGTACTGGTGTATAATGCGCAGTAGATAAAATGGATGAGGATTTCAGTAAGAAATGTGCGCACTATACACAGCTAAATACGGTAATTGAAACAAAGATATTATACTAATTGAAACCAATATATTATACAATTGAAACCAACATATTATACTAATTGAAACAGACATAGATATTATACTAATTGAAACCAAGATATATGGAGCAGAACCAAGATATTATACGGAGTGATACCAAGCATTCTACGGAGTGAATCAAAATAATATATGGAGCAACACCAAGATAATATACGGAGCAACACAATGATATACAGAGCAACACCAAGATATACGGAGCAACAACAAGGTATACGGGGCGACACCAAGATATACGGAGCGACACCAAGATATTATACGGAGTGACCACGAGGATATTATACGGAGTGATACCAAGATATTATACGAAGTGACCACGAGGATATTATACGGAGTGATACCAAGATATTATACGGAGTGACCACGAGGATATTATACGGAGTGATACCAAGATATTATACGAAGTGACCACGAAGATATACGAAGCGACCCCAAGATATATGTATATTTATTTCCAAAATCACATATAACTTTGTATTGGGTATCTTAATACCCAAGTTAAAACTAATATAAAAATTATATAACAAATGAATTTAGTTATTTGTCCATTTGAAAGAAAAAGTAACGCTTAAATGAAGCCTTTTTTAAATTTATATTTAAAGCCAGCACTCAGAAAATGTCCAATATTTGATATTTGTTTGGTGGATCCATTTAATTTCTTCTTTTAACCCATTCAACCCCAAGTAACTGACATGGACTGGTGCATGATATTTTTAGACCAATAAATGAATAAGAAAATTACCTTTGGACCAGTTCATTGATCAAAATGGGTAATTTTATCTAAAAATAGTAATAATTATTACTGGCAAAAAGTGCAGATCCTGATGAGACGGCTCGTCACGAGCCGGCTCATCTGGATCTACACTTTTCATAAGCCTATTTAGAGGCCTGTGGTGTTGAAAGGGTTAAGCAAGGTGTAAGAACACACTGTCAAAACAAAATGAATGCAACATACATAAATGTCTCCATATATCCCATATAAAAAGGTTAAATAATTTGTCTAGCATATTTTGTCCGAGTTTTCCAACCAGCATGTGGTATTATTCTCCACTATAATACACTGACTGCACTCAACTGTTTTCCTTTTAATTGCGAAATGGTACAGTCCAAGTTACTAAATATACAAGACATAACTAGAACGGAAATAACTAGATCAGAACGACCTCACGAACCCATTGCTGTATGTAGTACAATCAATTTGAGAGAAAGAAAAACAAGTTGGGCAAATCAATGAAAGTATAAATAATAATTCCCACTCTCTCTCTTGATATATTTAATTAGACTGGTCCTACAAGGAATGTCACGCTGGATATCAGTTTGATGTGACCCAGACTGGAGTTCACCTTAGGTCACAGTCTGAGTTAGAGACAGTGACCTACAACCAATCCAAATCTGTACAGCTTCAGGTTATAGACTGGTTATGGAGTATCCAGCCTCATTTTGGAATCAATATGACCTCACTCAGACCTGAAACTATCATTATTGGAGTCAAACTCTGCAAGCATTGCATAAAACACTCTATTTTTTTTGTCCTGGGAGAATCTAAGGGCACACTCTTCCATCTGAAAGTCAGAAATACAGGGAAGAGAAAAGAACATGAGCCAGTTGAAGAGAATAGGCTGGTATAAAAAAATATGTCTCACATAATCTATGGACCTCAGATACGGTTTTTTAAATTTTTATTCTTATTAATTTCCAATGAATTTTTCACAATTTGATATTGTTTGAGATTAGTTATAAGAATTCAATCATTATATTATATTTACATCACTATTGCATTTCCTAATTGTTCCCCGATTGTATACATTTTCGTATGAAGGTTCCCAACTAATTATATGCAGCTGACATGTGCACTCGAAGCTATGGGCATCCGCAGTGTCAGGCAGCGTTCATTGCGAGAAAAGGCGTGTCTTACAGTTTACGCTGTTCCAAAGATGCAAGTTGAGATGCAAATTTGGACTAAAAACATTTTAGATACAAAGTACGCTATATTTTCTTTGTGTCATTGGAAAGAATAATGAATGAATCACAGGTTAATAGTTTCCATCGGGGTACATTGAATGAATCACAGGTTAATAGTTTCCATCAGGGTACATTGAATGAATCACAGGTTAATAGTTTCCATCAGGGTACATTGAATGAATCACAGGTTAATAGTTTCCATCAGGGTACATTGAATGAATCACAGGTCAATAGTTTCCATTGGGGTATATTGAATGAATCACAGGTTAATAGTTTCCATCGGGGTACATTGAATGAATCACAGGTTAATAGTTTCCATCGGGTACATTGAATGAATCACAGGTTAATAGTTTCCATCAGGGTACATTGAATGAATCACAGGTTAATAGTTTCCATCGGGGTACATTGAATGAATCACAGGTTAATAGTTTCCATCAGGGTACATTGAATGAATCACAGGTTAATAGTTTCCATCGGGGTACATTGAATGAATCACGGGTTAATAGTTTCCATCGGGGTACATTGAATGAATCACAGGTTAATAGTTTCCATCGGGTACATTGAATGAATCACAGGTTAATAGTTTCCATCAGGGTACATTGAATGAATCACAGGTTAATAGTTTCCATCGGGGTACATTGAATGAATCACAGGTTAATAGTTTCCATCAGGGTACATTGAATGAATCACAGGTTAATAGTTTCCATCGGGGTACATTGAATGAATCACGGGTTAATAGTTTCCATCGGGGTACATTGAATGAATCACAGGTTAATAGTTTCCATCGGGTACATTGAATGAATCACAGGTTAATAGTTTCCATCAGGGTACATTGAATGAATCACAGGTTAATAGTTTCCATCGGGTACATTGAATGAATCACAGGTTAATAGTTTCCATCAGGTACATTGAATGAATCACAGGTTAATAGTTTCCATCAGGATACATTGAATGAATCACAGGTCAATAGTTTCCATCAGGTACATTGAATGAATCACATTGAATGAATCACATTGTAGCGCCATCGATTTGAAGAACGACAACTCATCTCTACAAGATAATATCGCTAAATATAGAAA
Organism: Archivesica marissinica; assembly: GCA_014843695.1. Classification (NCBI taxonomy): domain Eukaryota; kingdom Metazoa; phylum Mollusca; class Bivalvia; order Venerida; family Vesicomyidae; genus Archivesica; species Archivesica marissinica. The sequence goes on from CM026391.1 coordinate 51,225,217, forward strand.
CGGAATTCTATCAGAAATCTCCGAACAGGCACGATTATACACGATCATTTCTGAATATACACGAATTTACATTGCAAACATATAATGTCCCGTTTCTGTGTTATATCGACGAGATGGTGGATTTTAAATATTACGTTTAGATGGTAGTGGGTCTATTTGGCGTAATTGAACCAAGGACGACTTAAATATTGAGTAAATATGTCGAATCAGACGCACATTGTACTTTTTTAAAAACTATTTATCGTTCCGTTGACCAGTAAACAATGGCGGCCAATTATTAAGCTTATCAACATTGCAGTGCCTCGCTTTCAATTCAAGTACGTCATTAATTAAGTCATGTGCTAATAGGCCTATTAAAAGGATTAATGCGAGTCAATAATTACACGGACAATCTGTCCAGTTTCCCTAGGCGTTGATATGATCAGAAACTCAATACGGTCCAATTAATAGTATCGGTGATAAAATTTATTTATTTGACTGACCAGGCAAAATATATAGACGCCTGTTCAAAACCAGAATGAAAACAGGAAGTGAAGTTTGACCAATTTTACTAAGTCGAACATTTACCTTAAAATAGTTGTAATTTTAATGTTTTTTATATATTTTAATTATGACCTTAAATACCGGTATAATATCGCGATATGATGCCTCGCTGATACCTTCGATTTAAAATATGACATGACCATATTTGCTCAAACATAATATTTGACCCCTACTTGACCTCCTGGGTAACGCCCATTTTTTAATTCAGGGGTCAGCATTTGAACAACTTTGAAAGAGCATTGTACATCGATCATTCCTACAAAGACTCATCAAAATCAGACTGGCGATTCGTGAGAAGATGTTTTAATAATTTGGATTACGTAATAAAGTGATTTTATCAATCATGCATTACTCCAAGTATCATGACCACAAATGACGGAGAGACATTGAATTAACAATACCTCACATGAGCTTTGTTCAGGTGAGCTAAATACAGACAAAAAGCTAGTACCCAACCCAATATCTGTTGTCTTTCAACAGGATGTGGCTACACTTCATATGGTACAGCAGTGGTGTTCTGAAAACCTGAAGGAGTTTATTCCTAAAGAGGAATGGCTGTGTAATTGATTGAATGTCATAGAGAATTTGTGGAGGGTGTTGGATACAGGTCTAAATCCCCCCCCCATATACAAAGACACAGCTGGGACGCCGCCTACGTCTGGCCTGGAGCAACGCCTATCCTACTCACCTCAGGACATGTATTCATTCCATCGCCTGATCGCCTTAAAAACACTATAAATAGTAATAGTGGACCTTCGGAATATTAAATGTGAAATTTGAGTGAAATCTATTGTGTGTTTATTTAATTAATGACCTCCTATAAATATGAATACACCAACAGCAGTTGAATCCTGCAATCATACAAACAACTGGCCATAAAACTGATAAATGGAATGCACTCTCCATGATCAGGATAATGCCCTAGTTGGACTGCCATACTAGTTTTACAATGGACCCGGCCATTAATGAAATCTCTTATTGGCTAGATCAGTAATAATGGTTCAGTCCACAGCAAGTACACTGTACATTATGCAAACATTCAGTAGTGAATATGACCCAGGCAAACTAATTTTAGGCTTGTTTACAGCAGGTCATTGCCTGCAAGGTACAGTATATGACCTGCTATGTCTCATTTCTTGGGGTCAATCCCCATTGAGTAGTACAACCATGCTGATTCACCTCATATTTTCAACTTCTGTTTTCATTAACTAGATATGCATGCAGGTTATTGAACTTCTATCTCCAATTATTTGAAACTTGTTTCTCCTTCTACTGGGAACCCCACAGCAAGTAACTGACATGGACTGGTGCATGATATTTTTAGACCAATAAATTAATAAGTAAATTACATTTGGACAAGTTCATTTATCAAAATGGGTAATTTTTGTCTAAAAATAGTAATATTACTGGCAAAAAGTGCAGATCTTTTGTAAGCCTATTTAGAGGTCTGTGGTGTTGAAAGGGTTAAATTAAGATATAAACAAGAATGGAGGAATGTATTTACATCGCATTAAATACAAACATGCCATGCTAATGAACATACTTAATATGTGCACATTCATACGTTACTCTACAGTGGAAGTCATGATAGTGCAGTGGTAGCTCGTTCGCTTCAGGTGCGAACGGTCCAGAGTTCATGCCCCTCTGGAGCCGTTACAATTGTGCCTTTAGGCAAGGTATTTAAAAATTTAAATTCCACAATGCCTCTTCTCTCCCTCGTGGCGATTGATTCCATCAGGAATGAGGTCTTGAGAGTGGTTAATATAAGTTGTAAGAACTTGTTACGCAATCAAGCTAAAATAAATTTGTATAAACTAGGCTCTACATACGTATATATTCATAATATAATCAGGCCCGTAGAAACAGTGAGGAACAATGAGGCACTAGCCTCAGTTAGAATATGGCAATTAACCAAAAACAAGTATATGAAACAAAGAACCTGCACTGTTGAAAATCTTACATGTTTCGATCTTATTAACGCATCTGCATAGTTCTTCATTTTATTTCTTAACCCATTCAACACCAAGTAACTGACATGGACTTGTGCATGATATTTTCAGACCAATAATTTAATAAGAAAATTACATTTGGACCAGTTCATTTATCAAAATGGGTAATTTTTGTCTAAAAATAGTAATATTACTGGCAAAAAGTGCAGATCTTGATGAGACGGCTCGTCATGAGCCGGCTCATCTGGATCTACACTTTTTGTAAGCCTATTGAGAGGCCTGTGGTGTTGAAAGGGTTAACAGTTTATTTGTTTTTACAAACTCAATCCAACAGCATCTTCATACATTAACGCAGCTATGTCACAAAGTTAGTAGTTTGTTTGTTTCAAGGTTCCCGCTGTCGGTCGCCAATTGAGGCAATAAACAAATACACTGGCTCTAAATTTTATGAATTGGCGAAAATATTTGGTGCGCAACATGTTTTGTCAAATACATGGCTTCAAATATTTATCTGTGAAATCTGTGACTTAGTTCTCCAAGTCATTCAAATGGGCTCATTGGTGACAGAAGTGGCGCAGAGAGAAACATTCAGACAGGGAGCCCTGTGTTTGTTTGGGTTTCGCACCTTTATCAGCCCATTTTGGGCCATATCGCCAGCGGGCAGTTTACCTAGCAACACCGTTCCTGGGCAGGCTCCAACAGTTAGCCAGTACTTGGTGCACCAACCTCTGTAACAAACTGCCAACTTTTTCATATAAAGAGTGGGGCTTGAACCCGTGACCATCAGTGATGATAGGTTACAGTGGTATACAAGTAAGCGACCTTAACCACAGAGGCAGACTGTCACAAAGTTATATTAAATAATAATGTCCACAAAGTTTTTGAACACTCAAGTCTTGAAATGTTTACACACTTTCTTATTAATTTCTACTTTCAATATCACATCTATTTTACTATTATTAGTTGTTGTGAATACCAAATTTGGATTCATTTTAAATATATTTTTCTTGATATTATGAGCTGTGTACATAATATAGCACATAGTTCAGGAAATGTCATTCTTAAACATATATTGCTCTTCAAACTGATTGTCACAATTTTCCAAAAAAGTTGCTATCATACAATTGTATTTGTTACAAAATCAGTATAGTGCTATCAAGCCTGTTCATTCCTATTAGATGTACATTTTGTATATACAATAAGGGAGTCAATTTATTTATAGAGACTTCAATTTCATAACTAATAAGTAACCGTTTTCAACCTTACTAAATTTCGAAGAGTTTATACATTTATAATTTAGAAATTTTGTTCGTTACAATTAAGCACATCAAATACTTCATATCTTTACACAGATAATTACTGCCATACTAGATAGTTATTATGCAACATCTATATTACTCGTCTGTGCAATATGATGACAGGAGATTAGTGTCAAGCAGTATAAACATTAATTGTTTGTTCTGTTGCATATTTGGATAATACTAAACGTGTCATGGACATTCCTGGTCAATGAAGATTCAAAATTCACCCATTGGCTACCAAACCTGGATAGGTGGGCGTTTCAAAATTCACCCATTGGCTGCCAAACCTGGATAGGTGGGCGTTTCAAAATTCACCCATTGGCTACCCAATCTGGTTAGGTGTGCGTTCGAATCCAACACTAGCTAATATATACCCCGATATTCTTGCTGCATTACGCTAATCCAGAATCTGAACAAGGTTAAATAAATAAGAATTAAACTTTTCGTAAAATTTAAATTGTGAATTGGATCTTTTAATTATAGGTAAGTCTCTAATATTCTTTTATTCTCTTTAATAAGCATTGACGTCGCACTATATTGTATGATTTTATGATAGCTGACTTAAATATTAATTGTATTGCAATCGGGTCTTCTCAGCATATAGATGCATGAAACCGCACACAACTGTCTATGTTAATTTAACTGAGACCGGCGAATAATAACTAGAATATTCACAATACACATAATGAATATACTGACCAAGAAATAATACGTTTGTAGTTGACATTAGATAAGTTCCGTCATTGCAAAATAGTTGTTTCTTACGTCTAGTATAATTCATATGGGCTCACTTACGATTGTGTGTTGAATAGCATGTGCGGCGGTTTCTAAGGCATTTATGAGATGTTGGCAAAATGGAAGAAAACGGCTTTCTTTAATGATTTCCACAATCCATGCTATAAACCATTCAACATGAGTTATCGCGTCTAGAATAGCATTGACTTCCCGTCAGCCACTTTATCAAGGTACTATTAAGCTATTGTTTCAATAGTTCTAATAAACAATTGTCTAAATACGACATGCATCGTATATCCGCAATTAGAGTAACACAGTGAAACAAAAACGGACACTCATGAAAATGGTGACTTGAAGACAATGTGATGTATCATTGTTAATCCATTGTATTTATCTGTATTCTAAGCAGGCAAAATTGCTGGATATATAGGTGTTAAATATATGTACATTTACTATGCTCAGTCGTATTATTACAAATATAAATGCTGCAGTATCGTTTTACAAATTAATGAATCAAATTATATGATTACATATTTGTACACGTGTTATCTTGAATATACGAAATAATCTATTGAACTAATTCATTGCATATTATTGTTATATGTTATATTTCGGGTTTTACGCCTGCATCAGCACCATTTCGGGCTATATCGCCGGCGGGCAGTTTACCTAACAACACCTTTCCTGGGCAGGCTCCAGCGGTTAACCAGTACTTGGGTGCACCAACCCCCTGTAAGAAACTGCCAACTTTTTCATATAAATGAGACACGGCCTGAGCGGGGCTCGAACCCGTGACCATCAGTGATGATAGGTTACAGTGGTATACAAGTCAGCGACCTTAACCACTCGACCACGGAGGCGGACCCTGCATATTATTGTACATATTCATATTATTTTACGTAGTCGTTATATAGGCCTACATAGAAATGCATTGTCTACAAAGGCTATTTGTTGCTAACTGTTCCGTCACATTTAATGCATCAATGTGACCAACATTATATGTACTATGAGAATGTTTTATCTTTTTACGAATGGTTAACATTGGAATAATTCAATATCATGTTAAAGAAATGGTATGACTCGATAATTCTCGCATGCGATAGTATGATATGGAATTAATGCGGACATATCGTAAGTTCTTTGTAAGCAGGTTTTATCTTCCGTAATATATATATGTAGCCCATGCCTTATTTATATGTTATACAGAAAAGTTATATTGTGTATTATTATTGTACTACAAGCAATGCTCTCTTATCTGTATATGTACGGTAGCTGTTCCTTCCTCTTCTATGACAGTTACCCATGTGTGTCCAGTCTATTGTGTTATCTACTGTGGTGTAACATCATGTAATTATGTCTGAGTGATAGTACGGGAGAATGACGTATGAGAGGTCAAATCACTAATCCACTATTAACCCCAACTAAACCCGTTTTGCCGCCCTTTCTAATAATCCGCGCACTGCAAAAACATAAGTCAAGTGTATAAATTAGTGTATATATCTTTGTTTAGATCTACCTCTGATCAATTAAATAAATATTCATAAGACTAGTATACAGTCGATTCTGGTCCTCTTTTTATATATACAAGGTATAAACTAGGAATCTCAGATATGGGTTTGGTTTGTTTATTTATTTATTTATTCCATGAAGACCCGGTGACATATAATTTTACATATACGGGCGTGATACCTATGATATATCCGAATTGTTAAAAGTCATATATACATGTTTATTGTGTGCTTAGGCTGTCGTTATGCATTACGCTAATCCAGAATCTGAACCAGGTTAAATAAATAAGAATTAAACTTTTCGTAAAATTTAAATTGTAAATTGGATCTTTTAAAAAAGCATTACACATATAATTCTAGTCTCCAAAATCATCTTCAAGATTCTATCAGCACATTACAAGATGAAAATGATCTATTAAAGTATTATCACCACTTTCGAAGAAGCCATGCTAATAAGGAATCAACAATAGGAGCTCTAAATTGTAAACTTCCAGATATTGAGAACAACCATTGCAGAGAAATTACAGACAACAACAAATCAGCTGATAAACTTAAATATGATCTCAATAGTGCAAATGAATCAATAACAGAATTATCAGAAAAACTAAATAACATGTACAAACATGTTGTTAACCTAGACAACTGTATTAGGAACTATTTAATTCAAAATTATGAATTTCATTATGAAAGAAGTTAAAATAATTACCCAACCTAGAAAACAGACAAAGGAAATATCATCAATCTGTATGTGGTAGGTGTGGGATTGGAGCCTACCACAGCCTGCATGAATGCAGAGCGAAGGGAAACCATTTTTTCAGATGTAACCAGATGAACCACTTCACTGCCCTGTGCAATGAGCGAGACCTAAACGATGTCACAATAGACAAAAATATGACAGAACTCCTGCTTCATCTGGAGTTAAAAACAATTAAACGCTTGCACATGAAAAGTGCAAATCAACAGAAACATCTAGGCCATAACCTTAATAAAGAACACTGGCTTAGAGTAACAATGATATAATTTTTCACATATGAATAACACTAACTTTGGGGAACAAAGTTAAAAGAACAAGGAGGAATTAGTATGAAGTACATGTCCCAAGAGTTGTTGTTATACAATTTTAAATTTTACATACTTCATAATAACTTGCTAAAGATTCAAATAAACACATATTATAAATTAATCAAATTTGGTATCAAAATGATTGTAATGTATCCCCCCCCCATATATTTTGACACAGGCAGACAATATCCCCCCCATCAAAAAGTCAAGGCGGACAATATCCTCCCCGTGGAATTCAAGAGTAGGACAATATTCAATCAGTTTTAGTGAAGTTGAAAGAAGCAGTGAAATCATCAATTAGCCATAATTATTGCATATCTGTGTTATGATTATGGTACTTTATAATCATCATTCTTATACTGGACCTTGGAAAGTTATTTAAAATTAAATTCTGTAGATTCAACAAGCTTGTCTTCTGCTATGATGGTGTGAAGTCTGTTGGTGTGAGCACGAATAAAACATGCCCCTCATAAAATAAGAACTGGTGACAAACTTCAAGCTGTATTTATAATCAATCCATTAATGAAGGCATACATATCCTTTTCAAATAAACACAAATGAAATAGTTGGATATCGGTCACACATGCTATCTATGGTGCAGTTGGTACACTAATTTTCCAACCAATAATGTCTTCAAACTGGGTCTACCCTTGAGTGAGACAGATACCCTACTGATAATACTAACACTGCAGATATTACCTGGCTATTGCTCATTAGCACAGTTTACAGACAGCTCTTACACATAACAGGTGTGTGTTATCTCTAACAAAAAATATTTACTGCTACAATGTGCTCCCAGTCATTAGACACTGCAGTACTCTCCCAGTGCCGACCATTAGACACTGCAGCACTCTCCCAGTGCCAACCATTATACACTGCAGTACTCTCCCAGTGCCAACCATTAGACACTGCAGCACTCTCCCAGTGCCAACCATTAGACACTGCAGTACTCTCCCAGTGCCAACCATTAGACACTGCAGCACTCTCCCAGTGCCAACCATTAGACACTGCAGCACTCTCCCAGTGCCAACCATTAGACACTGCCGCACTCTCCCAGTGCCAACCATTAGACACTGCAGCACTCTCCCAGTGCCAACCATTAGACACTGCAGTACTCTCCCAGTGCCAACCATATACACTGCAGTACTCTCCCAGTGCCAACCATTAGACACTGCAGCACTCTCCCAGTGCCAACCATTAGACACTGCAGTACTCTCCCAGTGCCGACCATTAGACACTGCAGCACTCTCCCAGTGCTGACCATTAGACACTGCAGTACTCTCCCAGTGCCGACCATTAGACACTGCAGCACTCTCCCAGTGCCAACCATTAGACACTGCGGTACTCTCCCAGTGGCGACCATTGACACTGGAACACACTCCCAGTGTCGACCATTGACACTGTAACACACTCCCAGTGTCGACCATTGACACTGTAACACACTCCCAGTGTCGACCATTGACACTGTAACACACTCCCAGTGTAGACCATTGACACTGTAACACACTCGCAGTGTCGACCATTGACACTGGAACACACTCCCAGTGGCGACCATTGACACTGTAACACACTCCCAGTGTCGACCATTGACACTGTAACACACTCCCAGTGGCGACCATTGACACTGGAACACACTCCCAGTGTCGACCATTGACACTGTAATACACTCCCAGTGTCGACCATTGACACTGTAACACACTCCCAGTGTCGACCATTGACACTGTAACACACTCCCAGTGTAGACCATTGACACTGTAACACACTCGCAGTGTCGACCATTGACACTGGAACACACTCCCAGTGGCGACCATTGACACTGTAACACACTCCCAGTGTCGACCATTGACACTGTAACACACTCCCAGTGGCGACCATTGACACTGGAACACACTCCCAGTGTCGACCATTGACACTGTAATACACTCCCAGTGTCGACCATTGACACTGTAACACACTCCCAGTGTCGACCATTGACACTGTAACACACTCCCAGTGTCGACCATTGACACAGTAATACACTCCCGGTGTCGACCATTGACACTGGAACACACTCCCGGTGTCGACCATTGACACTGGAACACACTCCCAGTGGTGACCATTGACACTGTAACACACTCCCAGTGGCGACCATTGACACTGTAACACACTCCCAGTGGCGACCATTGACACTGTAACACACTCCCAGTGTCGACCATTGACACTGTAACACACTCCCAGTGGCGACCATTGACACTGTAACACACTCCCAGTGTCGACCATTGACACTGTAACACACTCCCAGTGGCGACCATTAGACCCCAAAGACAGTCATAACCACACATACCCACAGCTAGTTGTGTAGCACTGCTGTTCAAGCTTGGCATACAGTTGAATCAGGTGCACCCATACCTACTTACCAACCTATTTTCCTGCACTTGATCACAGCTTATCATCGAGTAGGTATGTATGGTCTCACATGTTATGTTATGTTATATTTCGGGTTTTACGCCTGCATCAGCACCATTTCGGGCTATATATCGGCGGGCAGTTTACTTAACAACACCTTTCCTGGGCAGGCTCCAGCGGTTAACCAGTACTTGGGTGCACCAACCTCCGTAAGAAACTGCCAACTTTTTCATATAAATGAGACACGGTCTGAGCGGGGCTCGAACCCATGACCATCAGTGATGATAGGTTACAGTGGTATACAAGTCAGCGACCTTAACCACTCGACCACGGAGGCGGACTGGTCTCACATGTACTCTTGACAATATAAGCTGTGTATGACATATCTGAACCAGTCTACTACATACATGAACATATGACATATCTAACCAGTCTACTACATACATCAACATATGACATATCTGAAGCAGTCTACTACACCCTAACACTGACAGTGAACTCAACCTAGGTAACACTGGCAATGGACTAGACTTTGGATGAATTCATTTATGTAGAGTAAACCAAAACAACACACATGACAGGTCACAGTATATTTATAGAGCACTCAGACACAAGTGGGGACTAGTATCTGATGTAACACCAGTTATATCTGTAAATAGGTTAAGTACAAAGAAATCATGTATGTAGGCTGGAATTGGATTGGATGACACTATTTCATTCATTACCTTCCTTTAAGCTGGAAGAGTCCAATTGTGACTGAGATTTTCTGATAAATGGATTCTTCCCAAACTAATGATTTTTCCAATACTAGGATTTGTAGATCTATACCGTAACCCTTTCAACACCACAGACCTCTAAATTGGCTTACAAAAAAGTGTAGATCCAGATGAGCCGGCTCGTGACGAGCCGTCTCATCAGGATCTGCACTTTTTTCAAGTAATAATACTATTTTTAGACAAATTACCCATTTTGATAAATGAACTGGTCCAAATGTAATTTTCATATTAATTTATTGGTCTGACAATATGATGGACCAGTCCATGTGAGTTACTTGGTGTTGAATGGGTTAATGGTTTGTACTCTTCCATAAAACATGACCTCTGAACACTCATATGGTCAAATATAATCATCTAGAAATAAAGCTGTTTATTTTGCACTTGTGTGTACTGTGTAACATGGAGTGCACAGATTTGAACTTTTAAATCATTAAAGTGCCCAAGTAGAGTATGGTTGATGTACTTTATAATACTGGTGATGGATAATAACAACACAAGGACATGTCCTGCGTATTAATCTTCTTTTTTTTTATCTTTTGTTTCAGAACAGTACATTTATGATGATTATTGTTTATACAAATTTATTTTAGCTCGATTGCGAAACAAGTTCTTTCAACTTATATTAATCACTCTCGAGACTTCATTACTGATGAAATCCATCGCCATGAGGGAGAGAAGCGGCAACATGGAATTTAAATGCCTTGCCTAAGGGCACAATCGTAACGGCTCCAGTGGGGCTCAAACTCAGGGCCTTTCGCACCTGAAGCGAACGCTCTACCACTGCGATATCACGACTTCCACATTTATGATGATCGACTGTTTAACATAATTATTACACAGACACATTATCTACATACTTCATTAAGTTATTGGTGATCAGTGACGCAGCTAGAAGCTGCAAATAACTGAGGCGTACCTTCTAGGATGGTTCGGGGCCATGCATGCCCCCTACTAATTTATTTTTTTGTAGATGCTTGTCTGTGTATTTTGGTTCAGCTGGGTGAACATTCAGATCGGTTTTATAATTGTTTATATTTTCACAATGTCTGTTTCAAATTGTGTCCCACAGACTGGGTACTACATGAATTGATGCACTCGTTTGTAACATATGGTAGTACATGTAGTACTGTAATATGGTACAATAACTACTCAGTTAACCCTTTCAACACCACAGGCCTCTCAATAGGCTTACAAAAAGTGTAGATCCAGATGAGCCGGCTCGTGATGAGCCGTCTCATCAGGATCTGCACTTTTTGCCAGTAATATTACTATTTTTAGACAAAAATTACCCCCCATTTTGATAAATGAACTGGTCCAAATGTAATTTTCTTATTAAATTATTGGTCTGAAAATATCATGCACAAGTCCATGTCAGTTACTTGGTGTTGAATGGGTTAAGAAATAAAATGAAGGCCTATGCAGATGCGTTAATAAGATCGAAACATGTAAGATTTTCAACAGTTTGCAGGTTCTTTGTTTCATATACTTGTTTTTCATTAATTGCCATATTCTAACTGAGGCTAGTGCCTCATTTTCCTCACTGTTTCTACGGGCCTGGTTATATTATGAATATATACCGGTACATACGGTATGTAGAGTTTAGTTTATACAAATTTATTTTAGCTCGATTGCGTAACAAGTTCTTACAACTTATATTAACCACTCTCAAGACCTCATTCCTGATGGAATCAATCGCCACGAGGGAGAGAAGAGGCATTGTGGAATTTAAATTTTTTAAATACTTTGCCAATTGTAACGGCTCCAGAGGGGCGTGAACTCTGGACCGTTCGCACCTGAAGCGAACGAGCTACCACTGCACTATCATGACTTCCACTGTAGAGTAACGTATGAATGTGCACATATTAAGTATGTTCATTAGCATGGCATGTTTGTATTTAATGCAATGTAAATACATTCCTCCATTCTTGTTTATATCTTAATTTAACCCTTTCAACACCACAGACCTCTAAATAGGCTTACAAAAAGTGTAGATCCAGATGAGCCGGCTCGTGACGAGCCGTCTCATCAGGATCTGCACTTTTTGCCAGTGATATGACTATTTTTAGACATAATTACCCATTTTGATAAATGAACTTGTCCAAATGTGATTTTCTGATTCATTTATTGGTTTATGAATATCATGGACCAGTCCATGTGAGTTACTTGGTGTTGAATGGGTTAATTAATTAGTTTGTTTGGACTTGTTTTAAGATTTCATTGATGTTTGTAACCTTCTCCAACAACAATGTGTTAATGGTATGTCCTCATGGGTCTGTTAGTCTACTGTGGCGTATCTGCTTATAAGCTACAAATTCTGGGGGTGCACATTTCTCCTGAAATTTAGTGTATGACTTGAGTAGTGGAAACAAACAATATACATGTATAATTCATGTAAGTATTGAAACATTTGAGGACATACTTTAGAAAATTATTGAAAACTGAAAGAGAATTGTACATCGATCATTCCTACCAAGATTTGTCAAAACCTGGCTGGCGGTTCCTGAGAAGAAGATTGTTTAAGAATGTGTGCTATTTTTAGATGGCAACCATCTTGGATTAGTAATGACGTGATTTTAACAATCATCTACCCAATTATCATGACCATAAATCTATTGGCGAATCATTACTATGAAGAGGTTTGAAAATGTTCATGGACGCCAGACGCAGACGGACAGACACATTGCGGTAACAATATCTCACCGGAGCTGTGAGCTAAAAATACACGAAAATGATATGTTATGGATATGTGTTGTCATAATTATTGGGGTGTGTAGACTATATGGTAGCATTCTTGGCCAGACTAGTCACGAATATGTTACACTCATGGAATGCCACCGTACATGTAGGTATTACACATGCACTTCTGACAATCTTGAGTAAGATATTTTCTAAAAATTAGGTATTAGAGGCAAAATTACCCAATACTATTTTACGTGCCAATCTAGGAAAACCAATTCCCCGGGAGAGCACCCCCCCCACTTCCCATCCTTGAATCTACTACGCACCTGTCTATTGTTAAGTACTTCCTATGCACACAAGCTTCACTGTATACTGTTGTAGCATAAGACACCCATTGCAGATGTGCACTAACCTATATTATCCAAACATAACCGAAAATACCCCCTACATTCACAATGGTTGAATCCAACTATGAAATGTTGGTGTGTATTTCAACACTGATCTATTGCATGAGGAAGATCTGAAACACTGCCTTCTAATGGGTGTCACCAATCAAGGTCTAATCAATCACCAATATATACCACACAATAAGCTGCACACCCTGTACTCTATGTAGAGACATGATCCAGTTTTCGGATAAGATGTTCCGAATTGCTGGACAAGTTTATCTGTAAATGGTATCATTGGGACAAATACTAGGATAGAAGATGTGCATGACCAGCAACCAGGACAACTCTCATCTAAGATAGAATAGAAGATGTTCGTGACCAGCAAAGGACAACTCTCATCTAGGATAGAATAGAAGATGTTCGTGACCAGCAAAGGACAACTCTCATCTAGGATAGAATAGAAGATGTTCGTGACCAGCAAAGGACAACTCTCATCTAGGATAGAATAGAAGATGTTTGTGACCAGCAAATGGACAACTCTCATCTAGGATAGAATAGAAGATGTTCGTGACCAGCAAAGGACAACTCTCATCTAGGATAGAATAGAAGATGTTCGTGACAAGCAAAGGACAACTCTCATCTAGGATAGAATAGAAGATGTTCGTGACCAGCAAACGGACAACTCTCATCTAGGATAGAATAGAAGATGTTCGTGACCCAGCAAAGGACAACTCTCATCTAGGATAGAATAGAAGATGTTCGTGACCAGCGTGTGAGCAATCGGACAACTCTCATCTAGGATAGAATAGAAGATGTTCGTGACCAGCAATCGGACATCTCTCATCTAGGATAGAATAGAAGATGTTCGTGACCAGCAAATGGACAACTCTCATCTAGGATAGAATAGAAGATGTTCGTGACCAGAGTGTGAGCAATCGGACAACTCTCATCTAGGATAGAATAGAATATGTTTGTGACCAGCGTGTGAGCAAATGGACAACTCTCATCTAAGATAGAATAGAATATGTTTGTGACCAGCGAGTGAGCAAATGGACAACTCTCATCTAGGATAGAATAGAATATGTTTGTGACCAGCATGTGAGCAAACGGACAACTCTCATCTAGGATAGAATAGAAGATGTTTGTGACCAGCGTGTGAGCAAACGGACAACTCTCATCTAGGATAGAATAGAATATGTTCGTGACCAGCGTGTGAGCAATCGGACAACTCTCATCTAGGATAGAATAGAATATGTTCGTGACCAGCGTGTGAGCAATCGGACAACTCTCATCTAGGATAGAATAGAAGATGTTTGTGACCAGCGTGTGAGCAAACGGACAACTCTCATCTAGGATAGAATAGAATATGTTTGTGACCAGCGTGTGAGCAAACGGACAACTCTCATCTAAGATAGAATAGAATATGTTTGTGACCAGCGTGTGAGCAAATGGACAACTCTCATCTAAGATAGAATAGAATATGTTTGTGACCAGCGTGTGAGCAAACGGACAACTCTCATCTAGGATAGAATAGAATATGTTTGTGACCAGCATGTGAGCAAACGGACAACTCTCATCTAGGATAGAATAGAAGATGTTTGTGACCAGCGTGTGAGCAAATGGACAACTCTCATCTAGGATAGAATAGAAGATGTTTGTGACCAGCGTATGAGCAAACGGACAACTCTCATCTAGGATAGAATAGAAGATGTTCGTGACCAGCAAACGGACAACTCTCATCTAGGATAGAATAGATGATGTTCGTGACCAGCAAACGGACAACTCTCATCTAGGATAGAATAGAAGATGTTCGTGACCAGCAAATGGACAACTCTCATCTAGGATAGAATAGAAGATGTTCGTGACCAGCAAATGGACAACTCTCATCTAGGATAGAATAGATGATGTTTGTGACCAGCGTGTGAGCAATCGAACAACTCTCATCTAGGATAGAATAGATGTTCGTGACCAGCGTGTGAGCAATCGGACAACTCTCATCTAGGATAGAATAGAAGATGTTCGTAACCAGCAAACGGACAACTCTCATCTAGGATAGAATAAAAGATGTTCATGACCAGCAAACGGACAACTCTCATCTAGGATAGAATAGAAGATGTTTGTGACCAGCAAACGGACAACTCTCATCTAGGATAGAATAGATGTTCGTGACCAGCAATCGGACAACTCTCATCTAGGATAGAATAGATGTTCGTGACCAGCAATCGGACAACTCTCATCTAGGATAGAATAGAAGATGTTCGTGACCAGCAATCGGACAACTCTCATCTAGGATAGAATAGAAGATGTTTGTGACCAGCAAACGGACAACTCTCATCTAGGATAGAATAAAAGATGTTCGTGACCAGCAAACGGACAACTCTCATCTAGGATAGAATAGATGTTCGTGACCAGCAATCGGACAACTCTCATCTAGGATAGAATAGAAGATGTTTGTGACCAGCAAACGGACAACACTCATCTAGGATAGGATAGAAGATGTTCATGACCAGCAAACGGACAACTCTCATCTAGGATAGGATAGAAGATGTTCATGACCAGCAAACGGACAACTCTCATTAAACTATGTTGGTCGCTAAGATCAGAATTTATGTTGATTTGGATATTTACTACTTTTGTATATTACCACAGAACTATAGTAACGTAAATTACACATATTTGGCAAATAAAGCTGCTTTATTCACTAGATATGTCCATTCTGACTTTGCTATGACACTTTTAAGACTATAAGAAGCAGAATGAAATCAACAAATTTCTCATAAAAGAAGATATAATGTAACAAATAAGACATAAAATATGAAAACTACATCCAACCCAGACAGTACTGTAAGTACATCATAATGTAACAACTACATTACCCAGACAGTACTGTAAGTACATCATAATGTAACAACTACATTACCATCCAACCCATACAGTACTGTAAGTACATCATAATGTAACAACTACATTACCCAGACAGTACTGTAAGTACATCATAATGTAACAACTACATTACCCAGACAGTACTGTAAGTACATCATAATGTAACAACTACATTACCCAGACAGTACTGTAAGTACATCATAATGTAACAACTACATTACCCATACAGTACTGTAAGTACATCATAATGTAACAACTACATTACCATCCAACCCATACAGTACTGTAAGTACATCATAATGTAACAACTACATTACCATCCAACCCATACAGTACTGTAAGTACATCATAATGTAACAACTACATTACCGTCCAACCCATACAGTACTGTAAGTACATCATAATGTAACAACTACATTACCCATACAGTACTGTAAGTACATCATAATGTAACAACTACATTACCCATACAGTACTGTAAGTACATCATAATGTAACAACTACATTACCATACAACCCATACAGTACTGTAAGTACATCATAATGTAACAACTACATTACCATCCAACCCATACAGTACTGTAAGTACATCATAATGTAACAACTACATTACCATCCAACCCATACAGTACTGTAAGTACATCATAATGTAACAACTACATTACCATCCAACCCATACAGTACTGTAAGTACATCATAATGTAACAACTACATTACCGTCCAACCCATACAGTACTGTAAGTACATCATAATGTAACAACTACATTACCATCCAACCCATACAGTACTGTAAGTACATCATAATGTAACAACTACATTACCATCCAACCCAGACAGTACTGTAAGTACATCATAATGTAACAACTACATTACCATCCAACCCATACAGTACTGTAAGTACATCATAATGTAACAACTACATTACCATCCAACCCATACAGTACTGTAAGTACATCATAATGTAACAACTACATTACCCAGACAGTACTGTAAGTACATCATAATGTAACAACTACATTACCCAGACAGTACTGTAAGTACATCATAATGTAACAACTACATTACCCAGACAGTACTGTAAGTACATCATAATGTAACAACTACATTACACAGACAGTACTGTAAGTACATCATAATGTAACAACTACATTACCATCCAACCACAAATGGATACTAAAGTGGCTACCCCATTGTTCTCTCTTTTGTTCTAATAGCATTTATAGTTCTCCTATTGCTGTAAGTATCTATTTGTGTTTACGGACAGACAGACGGACGGACAGACAGTTTATACTTTAAGCCACAGTGACGGCCATAAGAATTTCAGTCAACTAAAATTTTACACAACATACCAGGCTTGGTTTGTTTCTGTTCTGATAGGTGAAATCCAGCTGAGTTCCGGTCGGTCCACAACTGACGGCTATCGGTAACAGTTGCTCACCCGCAATCACATGACCTAAAACAAAATTAGGTCACAATTGTTTTGCTGTTGAGTTGGATTTGATGTACACCAACACCCGATACATCAAATGAAATTACTGATTGCGAGTTGTCCTTTCTTCGACATTTATTTTGTGCTCAAATTTTCCCAGTACGGACGATTTGTTGCATCTGAATGCATAGGGCGTATATGCTACCAAACAAAACCAGTTGTTCACATCTAGCAAGTATTTACAGAAATATTTATTTTAAAACTTATACAGTGAAACCTGTGTTAAGCAGCCAGTGTGGTGGATTGGAGAAAGTGGCTGCTTATCACAGGTGGCTGGTAAATAGAGGGCAATGTATAATAAAATACTAAAGTTATGTTATGTTATATTTCGGGTTTTACGCCTGCATCAGCACCCTTTCGGGCTATATCGCCTGCGGGCAATTTACTTAACAACACCTTTCCTGGGCAGGCTCCAGCGGTTAACCAGTACTTGGGTCAGATGGGTGCATCAACCTCCGTAAGAAACTGCCAAATTTTTCATATAAATGAGACACGACCTGAGCGGGGCTCGAACCCGTGACCATCAGTGATGATAGGCTACAGTGATATACAAGTCAGCTACCTTAACCACTCGACCACGGAGGCGGGGGGGGGGGGAAAAATACTAAAGTGTAAATCCTGAAGCTGACTGTAATACAGGTTGGTTGCTATATGGAAGTGATCGCTAACACAGGTTTAACTGTAATGTGCTTTAGTATTTGTGTAATTGAGTTATATACAGTAGTACATTATAGCAAAATCAATCATGATATCTGAATATTGCACTATCTGGTTAAACTACTGTACGACTTAAAATATTTCACAATCCATGGCAGAAGAGTCCATTACAGCAACATAGGGTCAGGTCAAACAGTAAAAGATAACTCTGTTCACATATTTTGCAGATATGACAAGAGTCCTTATCTCCCTTTATAACACACAAATGTGATTATGCCCTGATGGGTTAGCTCCCTTCCAAAAGTCTCCCAATGACAGATGATGTCGATCTTCCTATTCACAGACAAGAAGTGACAAGAATCGTCAAGAGCAGAAAAATGGTTAAACAGGCATACAAGACGTCGACAAGAGATGGTTACTGAACAAATATGATATAATAAAGTCATCTAAAGTATTAAATATAACATGTGTTTGTCTTATATTGGCTTATTCCATCAAAAAAACTCAACACGATCAAACGCCGTCTTGACGGTCCGCCATACTGTAAAGGAACTTAACTCTGCTCTCTTGTCGGCTGCTGGGTCAGACAAGAGTTAAGACGGCGTTTGATCGTGTTGAGTTTTTTTGATGGAATAAGCCAATATAAGACAAACACATGTTATATTTAATACTTTAGATGACTTTATTATATCATATTTGTTCAGTAACCATCTCTTGTCCACGTCTTGTATGCCTGTTTAACCATTGTTCTGCTCTTGACGATTCTTGTCACTTCTTGTCGGTGAATAGGGAGACCCGATGATGTGCTTTTTTTTATCAGGAATATTAATAAAAATGTTGAATAAAGAAAGTATTTCCATTAAAGGAAACAAATGTGTGGAGAAAATACACATCTCACATCTGCAAATGAAGGAATCTGCGTCAAAGTAATGTGTTACACTGCAGAATTGATCCAAATGAGACAATTTATTTGTTCCCCATAGTTTAAATTTCTTTGTTCATTGCAATAATATCTAGCCAAAACCACTCTTTTCCGAATACCGGATGAATATTCAGAACATGAAAACCGAACAGCTGAACAAGAAAATCCTGCCACAAATGTGAGTGAAATAGTTTTATTTTAAAAGATGCTATGCAATGCCCCCCCCCCCCCCTCCACCCATGTGTATTACCGGTAACTGCAAAAATGATCACTTTACATAGTAATATTATTTTATCTGTTGAATAAGAGACCGACTACAAGTTATTCACTTAGGTCAGAAAACCTGAAAGTCCATGATATATCAGAACAAGCTCCTTCACAGATGTTAAAGTGACATTACATCGCAAAAACAAATATGCAATGATATGCATAAATAGCACTGCTACTACAAATTATTACAAAATTATTCGAACACTAACTTTCAATCAATAAACAGTGATTTTACGGTCTACAAACTCTCAAAAGTGAGAGTAGGATTTCATATAATGGTCAGCCACTCTCCTGAATTGATGTTTGTTTATTATTGGAGTCTATGTTAAATGCGTGTTACTGTCGTTTAGAAATAATTTTAATCAGATTAGTCTAAGAATAACTATGCATAGACACAAATGCGAGATATAGCAGTAAATCTATACCATAACATGTTGTTATTCAGGACATACAAGTTGTATTATGCATGCATGTTGACCCCATTTACATTATTTTATTATGTCAACAAACGTCATATAGGACATTTGGATATTTGTAAGCTCTGATTCCGAGGCAAATATCTGCAACAAATTTATACCATGTATCCTGGGTATACCGGTAACCGGTGACATAAGCAATAGCCTGTGTATTTTTGTTCCAAAACGAGGCTGTGCAAATAATGTTCACTCTCAATTAAGCATAATTATATTTATTTTATTGTATGCAATATTAGTTAGTAAGAAATAAATCATAATTAAATCAAAAACAAAGTGAAAGCAACAGCACAATTATGCCTCCATCTTTTATTTACGCAGTGATACCAATAACCAATGACGATGTAAATTTCACCTCACAAGTTTATACCAGTAGCAATAAATGCCATATAAGGCAATCATGTGACGTCACATGAGTAGCGGGCACCTTACAAATGTCAAATGCAGCCGATAGATAACAAATCCATTGAAATTCACCTAAATATTGACAACATGAACAAAAACTTACGAGTGTAAGAGGAAAAAACAAGTTTTGAATAAATTACGGTAAATTTACCCGTAGAAATGACATTTCAGCTAGTTTTTGCTATGGACAGTTGCAGAAATCCTACGGAAATTGTCAATAGTAAGCACAAAATGAACATGTGCGCTTCATTTGGATTTATTCTGATATCACCGCTTATTAGTATTCACCGATATTAGGGTCATTGGGGATAATAGGAAATGACATTCTGTAAATATCTGCCTTTTAACCGATATAATATCGCTTTAATATTTATAATATAAGCTGGGTGATTGTTCACGATAATCTCTTATAAATGCATAAGCTGGCTTACGGTATTTGCGAATAGAGCAAATGTAACATGGTCAGGAATAATAGATGGGCACACCACTTACCACACGAGTACTCTAGAATCCTCTCTGGTGACACTCCAGCAGCAAGAAATAACTGATCTTTCAACTCACAAATCTGTAATCAATATATGAATATATAGGTATCCTACTATTATACAGTCAAACCTGTTAGTGGTCACCTCTATTAAGCAGCCAACCTGTATTAAGCAGCCAGTTTCCAGAGTCCCAATATGTTGTTTTATTATACATTTAACATCTATTAAGCAGCCACCTGTGCTAAGCAGCCACTTTCTGTGATTCCCTTGGCTGGCTGCTTAAGACAGCTTTGACTGTACTGTTATATGTATTAGTTGCTTATTGACTTCAATGACTTGCACATATAATTATCAGCAGACAGTTTGTCACCAGTGGCATATACCAATTAACCCTTTCAACACCACAGACCTCTAAATAGGCTCACAAAAAGTGTAGATCCAGATGAGCCGGCTCGTGACGAGCCGTCTCATCAGGATCTGCACTTTTTGCCAGTGATGACTATTTTTAGACATAATTACCCATTTTGATAAATGAACTTGTCCAAATGTGATTTTCTGATTCATTTATTGGTTTATGAATATCATGGACCAGTCCATGTGAGTTACTTGGTGTTGAATGGGTTAAGACAGGTTTGACTGTACTGTTATATGTATTAGTTGCTTATTGACTTCAATGACTTGCACATATAATTATCAGCAGACAGTTTGTCACCAGTGGCATATACCAATTAAGGTTGTTAAACAAGCACCAATAGGACTTCATAGTTCATTTTTATGACTTTATCCAGCTAGGATTCTTTTGGATTGTATCTGTAACAATATATAGCCTGTTACACAAACATGAATAGGACTTCATTTTTATGATTAAATATGACTTCATCTAGGATATCTATAAAACTCTATCATCTGATATTGCAGGTTCGATCCCCTGTCTGACCCTAATAAAATTAACAGTCTTTCAGATGGGACGTTAAACCGAGGTCTCGTGTCGGTGCTGTACATGTGCACGTAAAAGAACCAGGAGACTCTGGAATGGGTCTCTGTCTGTATCATTGTACTATCCTCCAAAAATCTAAAATTACTAATCTCTTCATATGGGCAACCGGTAGCGCCGATAAATAAACGTATAACACACACACTCCAGTTATCAGTTCTCTCTAAGATATCTACAATTGCACATTATTATTATTATTATTATATACCAAACTTATATAGCGCTCTTTTCATTTAAAAATAAAACGTTCAAAAGCGCTTTACAGCCTAAAATATCACAAATATTGATAAAAACTTCCACATACAATGAGATAAAACAAGACAAAATTAGCAAACACAATTACAATGGATTCTAAATATGCTATAAAATATTAGGATCTAAAATTATAACAATTAAAATATAGGTAATAATTAAATAAAATGTGTTCATTTGCAGTCTTAATCCTGATTGAGCACAGACACAGTTCGATATTTATGTTCCATATGAACATTTAAAAAGGTGTGTCTTCAAAGCCTTTTTGAAAGAACACAATGTTGTTGCACTTCTAAGATTTGATGGAAGAGAATTCCAAAGTTTTGGGGCAGCAGTCATGAAACTTCTATCTCCGTATGTGACAGTCCGACTTCTTGGTAACACAAGAGTAGCTGCTTCATATTTAGACCGTAAGTCTCTCCTTGGTATATAAACCTCAAGCAAGTTTCTCATATAAATCGGTGCTTCTCCATTCAATGCTTTATATGTGTGAGTCAGTATTTTATACTTTATTCTTTCTTGAACTGGTAGCCAATGAAGTTCTTTTAGAATGGGCGTTACATGACTGAAACGGGATGTTCTGGTTATGATGCGAGCTGCTGTGTTTTGAACAGTTTGTAATTTATTGGAAGTGTATTTTGGCACGCCGTACAACAGTGAATTACAGTAGTCGAGCCTGGATGTAATGAGTGAGTTTATGAGAGTTTTCGTGGCTTCTGTTGTTAAATACTGCCGAATGTGTCCAATCCGCCGGATCTGCGCATAACATGATTTTGTCACAGAATTTACATGTTTGTCCATATCCATTCTTGAGTCTAGGAAAGCTCCTAGATTTCTCACACATGTTGATGGTTCTGTATTTGAGTCTCCTACTTTCACATTTATGTTTTCAATGTGTTGCAAATTTCGCTGACTAGAAAACATAATCATTTCAGTTTGATCAGTATTGAGTTTTAACATATTGGCATGCATCCAAGCAACAATGTCTTGTAGACAGTTTTCCACTCGAAGTAGTGTCTCTGCTTGTGAAGCTTGAACGCTTGGTTTGAATGAAAGGTAAAGCTGGGAATCGTCAGCATAAAAGTGATGGTTCAGTCCATGGTGTTTACAAATGGCTCCTACAGGCTTGGTATACATAGTGTAAAATTTCGGGCCTAAAACAGACCCCTGTGGAACTCTGAAATTCATGAGCACTGAGTTGGATAGTTTTCCATCGATACATACTGCTTGATAACGGTCGGTAAGATAAGATGATATCCATTGGAGAGGTTTTCCAGTAATTCCAATATACATGTTTATTATAATATATATATTCAACAGTCTTATTTCAGAATTTATAAATATTTATTAAATTGAGTTTTTGCTGGTAAAAACCAGTAATAACTGACAAAAACCCCTGTCCCGGCAAATACCCAACCCTGTATAGGTTGCCTGTGTGACACATATCACAGTAGTAAGATTTAAAACCCCATATTTGCATTTACATGTACTTAAAATGTGCTGCACACCGACGTGCACACAAGACGTATTAGCAGGAGTGGACGATTAAACATCCTGAATACTGGCGGATATTTCCTTTTTTCAATAATTTCAGAAATGCGATTTTGAAGATCTGTCCACAAATTAACTGCTTTAAAAAAAACTATTTGATAATTATCTCCTTTTGTGGATATTTATTTACAAAGTCATGAAATAACTTTGTGAATGGTGGATTATTAATGTTAACAGTATGATAAATGAGTCCAATTGAAGAAAGAAAAGCACATAAAACAACAAACACAGTTACACGATACTTCACTATCACGTACATTACAGATTTCAGATTAAACAGTTGTAGTTAATGAGGTGTATTAATAAAATACATGTTGATAAACTACAAGTAGCGATTAACCCTTTCCTTCATAGAGATTTAGTTTAATATACTATTATATCTCCATACAAACGACAGCCATTTAGCTAACATGCAGTGGATAAGTAGTCTCCATATCTATCCCACCTCCATAGATATTACTGGGACTACATAGAGATTCTGGCCTTTATTATGAACATTGGTTTGGCTACTACATTGTCAATGTATGTCGGATTGGTAATGGCGTCAAGAGGTGCTTCTATGAGGGAAAGGGTTAATGTATGTCGGATTGGTAATGGCGTCAAGAGGTGCTTCTATGAGGGAAAGGGATAATGTATGTCGGATTGGTAATGGCGTCAAGAGGTGCTTCTATGAGGGAAAGGGATAATGTATGTCGGATTGGTAATGGCGTCAAGAGGTGCTTCTATGAGGGAAAGGGATAATGTATGTCGGATTGGTAATGGCGTCAAGAGGTGCTTCTATGAGGGAAAGGGATAATGTATGTCGGATTGGTAATGGCATCAAGAGGTGCTTCTATGAGGGAAAGGGATAATGTATGTCGGATTGGTAATGGCGTCAAGAGGTGCTTCTATGAGGGAAAGGGTTAATGTATGTCGGATTGGTAATGGCGTCAAGAGGTGCTTCTATGAGGGAAAGGGATAAAGAACGTTTTCAGAGTAACCAGTCTATGCGAAAGACTTCAAACATTTACTGAACAGTCTCGTCTTGTAAATCTTGAACTTTTACCAGAAATTCTGTCAATAGTAACAGACAATGGTACTCTGCAGATGAACTAAACTAGAAGAGTAATACTAATTTAACAATAGATATCCTAAATTATGCATTTTATTTACCCAGATTTAATGCAGAAAGTCAAGACTATCAGTTTACAATCTTCCTTTATTAAAACAGTGATTGTTAATAACTGCAACTATCTACATAACAAGCCTTTTGCTTAGCACTGGCCTACGAATGATCGATAAACTGCAGTATTTGTTAGTGGAAATATACTGTTAAATTAAACTAGAAGAAAATTGGAATATACAAAAGCAAGCCAACATAACATGCTAAAAACATAAGTTCACTCTCTAAACCATGCATAGTTTGCTGAAATGATTTATATCGGCTCACAAAATTGTGTCAAAATAACATCAAACAACTTAAATCAATCAGCAACGTCTCAGGGGCAGCTGCGTTTATCGAAGCAGCTAACATGGCAGGTGTAATAACTATGTAAATGTTTCAATCATTTAAGTTTCGAACATACATTTCTAAAGAATAAACTTTTTCAAGTAGTTAAACCAGACTAGCATCAACGTTCTACCGGACAGACAGCTCAGAAGCGTAACTCGCCTGGTGGCAACGTTGTAGCAGCTCAGAAGCGTAACTCGCCTGGCGGCAATGTTGTAGCAGCTCAGAAGGTTAACTCGCCTGGCGGCAACGTTCTAGCAGCTCAGAAGCTTAACTCGCCTGGCGGCAACATTCTAGCAGCTCAGAAGCTTAACTCGCTCGGCGGCAACATTCTAGCAACGTTCTAGCAGCTCAGAAGCTTAACTCGCCCGGCGGCAACGTTCTATCAGCCCAGAAGCTTAACTCGCCCGGCGGCAACGTTCTATCAGCCCAGAAGCTTAACTCGCCCGGCGGCAACGTTCTAGCAACGTTCTATCAGCCCAGAAGCTTAACTCGCCTGACAGCAATGGTTTAGCACCATGAAAAATGGCCAAGCGGATTTTCTAACCCGTAACAAGTACATATATAATACCTCTACATAGATGTGGAAAAAGCTTTTGAGACCATTTGTATACATCCATCTCCATTGTTAGCCTTGAATAGTACATGAACTGATAACAGTAAGCAGATATATCAGATACCACCATACAGAACTCACCGGTTGCATTGTTCCTCCAGCCACAATAACAGCTCTAGCTTCTTGTATAACACTGGCAAAATGAACAGCAGGATTTAACAGAAGAAACTTTATACTGCACTGGCTGAACACTTCTACAAAACAAACAGATATTACACAACAAAATTACAAGTAGCAACAAGTCGGTGTGAATAAAGTTTTTTTGCTTTTTGTGGTTTAATGTCGCGCCGAGAACTTAGGTCATACGGCAAATTTACAGCTGTTATTGGAGAAAGACCCCTGGTGCCCCAACGACCATCCGCAATCTAGCTTTCTCACATGAAAGAATTCGATACAAAAAGTGGTATTCGAACCTACAGCAGTGAGGGGCAAGTGATTTGAAATCAATCACCTTAACCACCTGTATGAATAAGGATCAATGAGCACTCACCAACATGTGTGCAACCGCCTGGCTAAATAGTGTTTATCTTCAAATAGGTCACGGTGGAAGTAAGCATTTATAAAACAATGTGAAGCACTAGTACTTAGTGTATGAATATAGCTTAATCTGTCAAAAGATGAAGAAGCTAATCTTGATAATGGTTACAGCTATATACAGTCGAACTTCGTTGGTTGGCTCGAACATGTTGTCTGGTCCCGGCGATAATCTCTATATAATGCATATTGTTCTACCTTCGATGACTCGAACACGGCTGACTGGAACTCTCGAACCAGATCACTGGTCCCATGAAATCAATTAGTAGTTGGGTCGAACACAATTGGCCGAGTGTCCAGATCCGCGTGTCACACAAAAGTTTTCACAGCTTTTGTTAATGGCAATGACATCCCTTTTGATCGGTACACTCACGTAATTTACACATCGTGAAATTGGCAATTACTATTCTATTGTGACTGGGTTTCAATCACGGCAGTTTTTTTATCCATAGTTTAAATTTAAAAAGCAGACGACAATCGGTGACTACTTGGAAATGAGGAAATACTATGTGTTAAATCACTGTACATGGCATGTATCTACCGGTAACTGACACATTCTATTTTTAGAATGAATAAAACTACCTGAGTATTATGTAGATTAATCATTTAAACCACTGCATAACATGTATATAACCAACTAAATATAAGAACTTAAAAATGTTGTCTATTATTATGAAACACATTCGTATAAACATGGATTCTTATCAAACCACGAGAGAATGACATATTGGATGTATTGCATAAACAAGTATATAACAGTAAGCTACCAAAACACAATTTAATTTATCAATATTATGGGTCAACCCACACAACTACCCTTGACTCGAACCTCCCATGACTCGAACCATTACTCACGGACCCGTCGAATTCGAGGCAACGAAGTTCGACTGTACATTGAAGTCTGTTGTCCAATTCCTGCCGACCCTAGGTCAACTCCTGGGTAACAATAGTTGTTTTCACATACTAGTTAACCAAATGACACATAAAATATTTCAATCTAAATCATTTATAGTAGGCAAGGATGGCAACGAATGTACTAATATTCATTCTAATATTATTCGAATGTTAAATCATATTCAAATATTAAAATAATGGATTTTACATTTTTCAATTAAAATTTCAATAAATTGCAGTTAAGGCGTTCTCTATAGTTTTGTAAAAAAATGTTTACAATAATAGAATTTGTTCATACTGGGTACATCACTAGTACTATGTATTTCTAACCAAAATATGAAATAAAATTGATATGCTAATGACCTCGGTTTTTTAATTATTTTTTTAAAACATGCCTATTGTCCATTTCGGCCAATAATTTCTCATTTTGGCGACAAAACTAAAGTAAAAACATATTTGCAATTATTATGTGTGTATATATATACTAATGTGTTACATATGACTATTAATCATAAGTTAGATAGATAGATAGATTCTTTATTATCCTCCATTATAGGAGAGCTATCACATACATGTATAATACAGATACATTTATAATATTACAACTATTATCGAATACGAACAAACATTGTGATATCAGGTAATTAAACTATATACATGTAATTACAAAAACAAAGAACACGAAAAACAATATAACAGATATGTAACACTGTGACAAGAATTTCCAGCCTCGCATAACAAAATCGAACACTGAATTAACTATAATATCGGATCCCGAGAGTACACCTTACCGAAACGAAATATAATGTGTAAACAGGAACTCAAATATTAAAAACGTAAGTTGACGAACTGTCTCAGAACACAGCCCTACACTAGAATAGAATAATGTAGAGTATATGAGATGAACCCATCACAACGACATATACATTATACAGTTACAAGCTAATTTTATTTGTAAACAAACTATTTATTCGACGCAGATATTTATTATCTTCGAATAATGTTTGGGTTTTTGCATTTGCACTTTGCACAAAAGGCAAGCATATTTTAATTCGACAAATTATCTACATTATTGAAAAGTTCTGCTCTATTCATGTTAATTCATGTACCACAGCACACTATGGTTGTACACGCGATAGAACATTGTATGTAATATATTCACTGCTGTAATTTGGATATTGTCATGGCTTGCTTCATCAAGTTCATAAGTAGACATACCTAACAGCAAATCACAGATTTGGGTAATATGATCCTTTGAGATGAAGCGTAAATATGTGTTTATCCCTGCTTGCTCAATAACAGTTGTCCATAGGGCAGTTCTGAGATGCTCAGTTTTCGGACATGAGTATATTATGTGTAGTTTGCTATTATTAACAAACATGTCACATTTAGGACAAGTTTCACTCTTGCTAAAACAAAATAATTTGTTTATAGTTGAAACAGAAGTATAACATTTAGGGTTTTAATTTTGGGAATTGTCTGCCTAGTAACCACAGCTCACATGATTTATTAACGTTGAATGTGTTTTCAGCATTTATTTCTGGAAAACGTATAGTTACCCTAGACATCCTTTCATTATGTTCAGCTTCGAAAATTAGCTTCCGAAGAATTGACCTACATTGAAATTTTGTTGGAAACAGTGCATCACTAACATAATTTGACAAATACGGTTTCAGATTATATTTGAGAAGAAGTCTAGAGAGATGTCTGTAGATGTCTGGTATAAAACCATGTAGCTGCCTTTCATCATTGCCATAGTGAAACAGGCGCATTATAAACATCCGTTTGGACAGATAATGACAAGGTAGTCGGCATAGCTGACCCAGGAATATAAGTTTCTTATAATCAATCATCATCTCTATTGGAGAGATTCCCAGACAACTAAGAGCTATATCTGTATTAGCAAATGGCGGTAAGTTTTGGACCAGTTTATTACAGAATCAATGACTTCTTTCTAGTTGCATTAAACTGGATCTGGACATATAATTCCACAATTCGCTGCCAAAAAGTGCCTTTGTTACCACTACCGATTTGTATATAGTTGCCCAAGAGACGGGACTTATAGCATTCTGGGCGATTCCATTGTTCATTATACTAAGAAGACTTCCTCTTAGTTTTGTATTTGCATCGCGCATAGAGTCGCACACAGTCATATACTTATCGCAGATCACCCCTAGGTGTACATATTGTTCTACTTCCTCAATAATCTGAGGACCAAAGTGAAAAGTCCTTGAGTGTTTAAGGTAACCGGATTTGGATTCATTAAATACAATAATGGCACATTTCGATGGGTTATACAGATACTGCCATTTCCTCGAGTAGTCATAACATATTGACAGCATATTTTCCAGTCCTTTTTTAGAAAATGACACTAACAACATGTCATCTGCAACTATAGGGCTATTTATATTCATATTATAAACACAAATACCTAAATCACTGTTCTCAAGTTTGCGAATTAAAGCATTTATGAATAACAGATAAAGTAATGGTGAACTTTTGCCTCCTTGACGCGTGCCCTGTGTTACGTCAAACCAGTCAGAAATATAATTGCGGTTGCGCACACAACTTCGCATAGATTTGTACATTTGAAGGAATGAACCAAATGAGTGTCGATCAATTCCAGAATCTAACAACTTATATAAAAGGCCATCATGCCATACGATATCAAACGCTTGACGGGCGTCTAGATAGCAGACATATACCTTACTTCTGTTTTCTTTTCCAAAGAGGATGCTCTCTTTTTATTACAAAGGACGTCATGGTACAACCTAGTTCTTTTTGGAAACTGCCTTGTTGACAGCTTAAGGTCGATAATATATTTGATTCACACCTTTCTAAAATTACAGTATATATTCATACACTTTAAGCAAGCAAGATGTGAGAGAAATTGCCCGATAATTATTTGATTCATCTTTTCTTTTTTTCTCACCTTTATGTATAGTAATTATGACACTTTTATTCATCTCATAAGGAATATATTTTAAGTTCAACATCGCATTATATAGTTGTGTTATGGCACGTACGAGTAATTTGCCACCATACATTAGATGTTCGTAATAAATTTGGTCATGTCCACAACTCTTGCCTTTTTTACAAGACTTAATTGCTTTAACAACATTTTCTTCAGTGACTTAGAGTTGAACATCCATCATCTATATGTAATTTGGGTGTGTATTCCAATAATCGCGATTCAACCTCGTTTTTCCATTGCGAGTCAAAGCTCTCATCTTCCACTGATCTGTAAATGATTTTGGATCTTTATATACATATCCATTAAACTTTATTTCAGACCCTGCACTGTTTGAAGTATTTTTTCGTCGTGTTTTGACTATTCTCCAGAATCTTTGATTATCAAACTCTGCGTTTTTTTCTATTTCTTCGTCTTGCTCTGACAGATATTTTAAGACATGATATTGTTGAAAGTGCCGGAAATCGCGTTTCGAATTTTTATAGTTTACGTACGATTCGAATGAATATAAACGGGGCCTTCGAGTACTTGATTTTGGTGAGATTTTTGGTATTTTTCATGTAATATTTAAGATATAATTTCAAATATTTTTTCTTCACAATAATAGAATTTCTTCAAATGTTGTAGTTCAATGTATGCCTAAGTAAAACATTAAATAAAATTGGTATGTTAATGACATTGTTGACACAGGAAATCAGTAAAGTAATGTAAGGGAGGTAATTTTATCTATCATAAAAATGAAAAATGCATATATTGTGATAATATTTCAAACTAAGCACCATATATGACAACACTGGTTAATATAGTCCAACCTGCCCAAGAGAAGACTTCAATAATGATACCACCTGTCCTAAGAGGCCAAATTAGGTGTGTATTGAGGTCATAACTAGCTAAAATTGTGGGAGTCGTGATAGCACGTTCGCTTCAGGTGCGAAAGGCCCGGTGTGTTCGCGCCCAGCTGTAGCCATTACGATTGTGTCCTTAGGCAAGGCATTTAAATTCCACATTGCCTCTTCTCTCTCCCTCGTGGCGATGGATTCCATCAGGAATGAGTTCTCGAGAGGGATTCATATATGTTTTAAGAACTTGTTTCGCAATCAAGCTAAAATAAATTTGTGTCATAAACTAAAATTCCATAAATATCTCAACTTCATATTATTCTCAACTCCAGATTCTCAAAGTTAATAATTCCTTAAAACATATACCTATAAAGTGTTCAAGTTTAATGATTTATCAATGTAAGAAAATTTGAGCCCAGAGCAATCTCAAAGTAAGAAGTTTGATGAATGTAGGGCAAGAGAGTGCAATGACAAATGGCCCAATTCAACAATCCTCTGGCCAGATGGCCACGATTCCTTACTATCCGGATTTATAGTACTGTCCGAATTACTTATTACCGGCTAAATATTTAACTCGTTGATAACGGAATTATCGTCCATTGTTTGGCCATTATGCCATGCAGTCAAACGCGCCAATGACTGTGCTGCCCGCCTGTCACTTTTAGCAGACGAAAATCATTTTGCATGGTTAAACGGCATGTTAAATCAAACTGTGTTTTCATATTATATTTGACAGGCGGTGTGAGCGTACAATGTACACGTCGTAATAATTTTCTTTAAACTGTTTTGTTTAATTTTCAATCAAGTAAGATTCAAACACAAAAGAATGGCCCCAGTGATGCGCACAGTGGCCGCCGCGATTTGGTTCCAATTAACAAAGGCATGTAATGACACCAGTACTAATAATTGATTAATGCTATGCATTCTAATTGACGGACACAGACGGAGTTAATTTGCAAATAATTTGTACCCCGTGAAAACAAGACAAGATTCACACTAGAAGCATGACTGACCCCTTGTTGGAACGTTTAGGTCATACTGTTTATTTCTTATGCTATGTGGTGTACGTAATTTGGGATTCCCAATACACAGCTAATATTATTGACACACAGGAGTTTAATTTGTCACTGATAATATGACTACAATGTACATACATGTAATACAATGTTGTTTGTTGGATTATTAATCTATGAAAAACACGATCCTTGTTTACGTTAATCAGGACATTAATTTTCGACACACTTCAAATAATAATCATTTAATAATAAAATTATTACATAATTATTAGTTGAAGCAAGCGGAAAATAAATTATTCTGAATCTTGTGGATAGCATGTACATACAGTGGCATGCCAGTCACATGACTGGATGAGAGGAAAATTAAGTAGGGGCCTGAAGCTACGATATGTAAGAGGTCATGTGTTTCCTAATATTCGAATACCGTTTTTGCCATCCCAAATTTCAAGTTCCAGGTTAGTGGTAGGGCGGGACTTACTGTTGGTGTAGAGAATTAGTTTGCTCCAATGTCTCGGTACCCAAGTTGACAGTTTAAGATGAATTTATCATTAACAAATCAAATTACCCCGATGTTAATATCGAAAAACATTACAGAAGAAAAGATAAGCAATATATTTTCAAGAGATTGCTGACATCTTGGATATAGGATCGGAATACTTTTATGTATTAGTTAACTACTATCTATCCACGATGATCATAGGGTTTATTCTAGAGTTGAAAAAAGGGCAGGGTGGGTCAGAAAAGAGGCATGGTGCATTTTGAGCTGTGAATGGGGGGGGGGGGGTAGGTGTTGCGTGGGGGTACCCCTAAATTATTAATTAATTAATAATTTACGGTGATTGACAGCAAATTATGTTTGCTCAAAGAGGCAGTACATATAGGTCTGCCAACTCGTAGGCACTCACTTGTCGAGGCTTAAATAAAAAAATATTTAAAAAATAAAAATGCAAAATATCGAGGATACAGAAAGGGACAAGATGTGCGCCTTGTCATTCCACTCTAGAAAAAACCCTACGATCAATACCAGGTTTCATCATCATTATCCACATATTTATAGGAGATGCTGTTTGAAGCAAATTGTAAACAGACGGTTGACTATGCTGATAGCACACTGAGACAGTCGTCTAGGTAGCTAAAACAACAAGTGTCATTGTAAAATAATATGTAAAATAATATTATAATGTAAAAGATAAGGCCACATGTCAATTGTATAATATATGCACAATTATGCTAATTTGGTAAATAGTGATGACCTACCTGAGGTTATAAAACTTTATAAAACTAAAACTCGGACTCGAGCTTATGATTGGTTCAGCTGAGAGTAAATGTCAGACTCAACCAATCAAATCATTGGAGCTCGAGTTTGAGATCTGAGACAAGTTTTATAACCTCCAACTCAGGGACTGAAGCTCACATCCTCTTGGTTACGAGAGACTCACTTTGTTTATTGATAACAATCCTCCCATCCTTGTCGGCATTGGTTAGTGTCATGAGAAACCCCTCAATGTGCATTAGTGGAGAGCTTATCATAAACTCACTCTTATCGTCACTGCTAGTTACCAGTTCTGTATCTACTGAAAAGTACAATGAAACAAGCTAGGTACCAGTTCTATATCTACAGGAAACGTACATTGAAACAAGCTAGGTACCTGTTCTGTATCTACAGGAAAAGTACATTGAAACAAGCTAGGTACCAGCTCTGTATCTACAGGAAAAGTACAATGAAACAAGCTAGGTACCAGTTATGTATCTACAGGAAAAGTACAATGAAACAAGCTAGGTACTAGTTCTGTAACTACTGAACAGTACATTGAAACAAGCTAGGTACCAGTTCTGTATCTACAGAAAAAGTACAATGAAACAAGCTCGGTACCAGATCTGTATCTACAGGAAATGTACAATGAAACCAGCTAGGTACCAGTTCTGTATCTATAGGAAAAGTACAATGAAACAAGCTAGGTACCAGATCTGTATCTACTGAAAAGTACCATGAAACAAGCTCGGTACCAGTTCTGTATCTACTGCAGGGTGCAGTAAAGTAGAGATACAAACAACTTGTGGAACATACAAGCACAGGTAACAGGCAGGGTGCAGTAAGGTAGGGTTCCAACACCTTGTGGCACCTACAAGCACAGGTAACAGGCAGGGTGCAGTAAGGTAGGGGTACACACACCTTGTGGCACCTACAAGCACAGGTAACAGGCAGGGTGCAGTAAGGTAGGGTTCCAACACCGTGTGGCACCTACAAGCACAGGTAACAGGCAGGGTGCAGTAAGGTAGGGGTACACACACCTTGTGGCACCTACAAGCACAGGTAACAGGCAGGGTGCAGTAAGGTAGGGTTCCAACACCTTTTGGCATCTACAAGCACAGGTAACAGGCAGGGTGCAGTAAGGTAGGGGTACAAACACCTTGTGGCACCTACAAGCACAGGTAACAGACAGGGTGCAGTAAGGTAGGGTTCCAACACCATGTGGCACATACAAGCACAGGTAACAGACAGGGTGCAGTAAGGTAGGGTTCCAACACCATGTGGCACATACAAGCACAGGTAACAGACAGGGTGCAGTAAGGTAGGGTTCCAACACCATGTGGCACATACAAGCACAGGTAACAGACAGGGTGCAGTAAGGTAGGGTTCCAACACCATGTGGCACATACAAGCACAGGTAACAGACAGGGTGCAGTAAGGTAGGGTTCCAACACCATGTGGCACATACAAGCACAGGTAACAGACAGGGTGCAGTAAGGTAGGGTTCCAACACCATGTGGCACATACAAGCACAGGTAACAGACAGGGTGCAGTAAGGTAGGGTTCCAACACCATGTGGCACATACAAGCACAGGTAACAGTCAGGGTGCAGTAAGGTAGGGGTACACACACATTGTGGCACCTATACAGGGATGAATTACAACTATTGAAAATTCTTTATCTAAGTATTGTAAGCTACCTTTGTCTTTGCTGTTTCCTGTCCTGCTGAGAGAATTGAGGAAATTACTGAGACCTGATGTGCTCGTCACTTGCTGTTTCTCCTCAGCTGAAATATCAACATTTATATATAGAGGAAGCAGATTTACATGCACCAAATGAGCAACATATCTCCATCGAGGAAGCAGATTTACATGCACCAAATGAGCAACATATCTCTATCGGGGAAGCAGATTTACATGCACCAAATGAGCAACATATCTCTATTGAGGAAGCAGATTTACATGCACCAAATGAGCAACATTTATATATTGAGGAAGCAGATTTACATGCACCAAATGAGCAACATATCTCTATTGAGGAAGCAGATTTACATGCACCAAATGAGCAACATTTATATATCGAGGAAGCAGATTTACATGCACCAAATGAGCAACATTTATATATCGAGGAAGCAGATATACATGCACCAAATGAGTAACATTTATATATCGAGGAAGCAGATTTACATGCAGCATATAGCAACATTTCTGTATCAAAGCTGTTTTAGATCGTAATAATGTGTTTGTATATCAGGCTGTAAATTAGCGCAGTGGTTAGCATTCGCTCCTCACTAATACAACCTCAGTCTGGTTAGTATGCAAGATGGTACAGTGGTTACAGACAACACTTGATACATACGTACCTGCAATAACTATTTCTGGTCTGTATTTCTCTACAAATCCATGAAGCTAAAATAAGAAAAATAGAACATAAACTACAATGTATTTTTCTTTTCTTTTTTCTTCCATTACAGACGAACGTCCACATCGGAGAGGTCAGTCTATTGTAGCGGACAGAAGAACGTCCACATCGGAGAGGTCAGTGTATGTAGCGGACAGAGGAACGTCCACATCGGAGAGGTCAGTGTATGTAGCGGACAGACGAACGTCCACATCGGAGAGGTCAGTGTATCGTAGCGGACAGACGAACGTCCACATCGGAGAGGTCAGTCTATGTAGCGGACAGAAGAACGTCCACATCGGACAGGTCAGTCTATTGTAGCGGACAGAAGAACGTCCACATCGGAGAGGTCAGTCTATTGTAGCGGACAGAAGAACGTCCACATCGGACAGCTCAGTCTATTGTAGCGGACAGAAGAACGTCCACATCGGAGAGGTCAGTCTATGTAGCGGACAGAAGAACGTCCACATCGGACAGGTCAGTCTATTGTAGCGGACAGAAGAACGTCCACATCGGACAGGTCAGTCTATTGTAGCGGACAGAAGAACGTCCACATCGGAGAGGTCAGTCTATGTAGCGGACAGAAGAACGTCCACATCGGAGAGGTCAGTGTATGTAGCGGACAGAAGAACGTCCACATCGGAGAGGTCAGTGTATGTAGCGGACAGATGAACGTCCACATCGGAGAGGTCAGTGTATCGTAGCGGACAGACGAACGTCCACATCGGAGAGGTCAGTCTATGTAGCGGACAGAAGATCGTCCACATCGGACAGGTCAGTCTATTGTAGCGGACAGAAGAACGTCCACATCGGAGAGGTCAGTCTATTGTAGCAGACAGAAGAACGTCCACATCGGACAGGTCAGTCTATTGTAGCGGACAGAAGAACGTCCACATCGGAGAGGTCAGTCTATGTAGCAGACAGAAGAACGTCCACATCGGACAGGTCAGTCTATTGTAGCGGACAGAAGAACGTCCACATCGGACAGGTCAGTCTATTGTAGCGGACAGAAGAACGTCCACATCGGAGAGGTCAGTCTATGTAGCGGACAGAAGAACGTCCACATCGGACAGGTCAGTCTATTGTAGCGGACAGAAGAACGTCCACATCGGACAGGTCAGTCTATTGTAGCGGACAGAAGAACGTCCACATCGGACAGGTCAGTCTATTGTAGCGGACAGAAGAACGTCCACATCGGAGAGGTCAGTCCATTGTAGCGGACAGAAGAACGTCCACATCGGAGAGGTCAGTCTATTGTAGCGGACAGAAGAACGTCCACATCGGAGAGGTCAGTCCATTGTAGCGGACAGAAGAACGTCCACATCGGAGAGGTCAGTCTATTGTAGCAGACAGAGGAACGTCCACATCGGAGAGGTCAGTCCATTGTAGCGGACAGAAGAACGTCCACATCGGAGAGGTCAGTCTATTGTAGCAGACAGAAGAACGTCCACATCGGAGAGGTCAGTCTATTGTAGCGGACAGAAGAACGTCCACATCGGAGAGGTCAGTCTATTGTAGCAGACAGAAGAACGTCCACATCGGAGGTCAGTCTATTGTACCAGACAGAAACGTCCACATCGGAGAGGTCAGTCTATTGTAGCGGACAGAAGAACATCCACATCGGAGAGGTCAGTCTATTCCATTGTAGCGGACAGAAGAACGTCCACATCGGAGAGGTCAGTCTATTGTAGCAGACAGAAGAACGTCCACATCGGAGAGGTCAGTCTATTGTAGCGGACAGAAGAACGTCCACATCGGAGAGGTCAGTCTATGTAGCGGACAGACGAACGTCCACATCGGAGAGGTCAGTCTATTGTAGCGGACAGAAGAACGTCCACATCGGAGAGGTCAGTCTATTGTAGCGGACAGAAGAACGTCCACATCGGAGAGGTCAGTCTATTGTAGCGGACAGAAGAACGTCCACATCGGAGAGGTCAGTCTATTGTAGCGGACAGAAGAACGTCCACATCGGAGAGGTCAGTCTATTGTAGCGGACAGAAGAACGTCCACATCGGAGAGGTCAGTCTATTGTAGCGGACAGAAGAACGTCCACATCGGAGAGGTCAGTCTATTGTAGCGACAGAAGACGTCCACATCGGAGAGGTCAGTCTATTGTAGCGGACAGAAGAACGTCCACATCGGAGAGGTCAGTCTATTGTAGCAGACAGAAGAACGTCCACATCGGAGAGGTCAGTCTATTGTAGCAGACAGAAGAACGTCCACATCGGAGAGGTCAGTCTATTGTAGCGGACAAGCGGACAGAAGAACGTCCACATCGGAGAGGTCAGTCTATTGTAGCGGACAGAAGAACGTCCACATCGGAGAGGTCAGTGTATTGTAGCGGACAGAAGAACGTCCACATCGGAGAGGTCAGTCTATTGTAGCGGACAGAAGAACGTCCACATCGGAGAGGTCAGTCTATTAATTGTAGCGGACAGAAGAACGTCCACATCGGAGAGGTCAGTCTATTGTAGCGGACAGAAGAACGTCCACATCGGAGAGGTCAGTCTATTGTAGCGGACAGAAGAACGTCCACATCGGAGAGGTCAGTCTATTATAGCAGACAGAAGAACGTCCACATCGGAGAGGTCAGTCTATTGAAGCGGACAGAAGAACGTCCACATCGGACAGGTCAGTGTATTGTAGCAGACAGAAGAACGTCCACATCGGAGAGGTCAGTCTATTGTAGCAGACAGAAGAACGTCCACATGGGAGAGGTCAGTCTATTATAGCAGACAGAAGAACGTCCACATCGGAGAGGTCAGTCTATTGTAGCGGACAGAAGAACGTCCACATCGGAGAGGTCAGTGTATTGTAGCAGACAGAAGAACGTCCACATCGGAGAGGTCAGTCTATTGTAGCAGACAGAAGAACGTCCACATGGGAGAGGTCAGTCTATTGTAGCGGACAGAAGAACGTCCACATCGGAGAGGTCAGTGTATTGTAGCAGACAGAAGAACGTCCACATCGGAGAGGTCAGTGTATTGTAGCAGACAGAAGAACGTCCACATCGGAGAGGTCAGTCTATTGTAGCAGACAGAAGAACGTCCACATCGGAGAGGTCAGTCTATTATAGCAGACAGAAGAACGTCCACATCGGAGAGGTCAGTCTATTATAGCAGACAGAAGAACGTCCACATCGGAGAGGTCAGTCTATTGTAGCGGACAGAAGAACGTCCACATCGGAGAGGTCAGTCTATTGTAGCGGACAGAAGAACGTCCACATCGGAGAGGTCAGTGTATTGTAGCAGACAGAAGAACGTCCACATCGGAGAGGTCAGTGTATTGTAGCGGACAGAAGAACGTCCACATCGGAGAGGTCAGTGTATTGTAGCAGACAGAAGAACGTCCACATCGGAGAGGTCAGTCTATTATAGCAGACAGAAGAACGTCCACATCGGAGAGGTCAGTCT
Organism: Archivesica marissinica; assembly: GCA_014843695.1. Lineage (NCBI taxonomy): Eukaryota > Metazoa > Mollusca > Bivalvia > Venerida > Vesicomyidae > Archivesica > Archivesica marissinica. The sequence continues at coordinate 51,264,349 of CM026391.1, forward strand.
ATTGAAGCGGACAGAAGAACGTCCACATCGGAGAGGTCAGTCTATTGTAGCGGACAGAAGAACGTCCACATCGGAGAGGTCAGTCTATTGTAGCAGACAGAAGAATGTCCACATCAGAGAGGTCAGTCTATTGTAGCAGACAGAAGAACGTCCACATCGGAGAGGTCAGTCTATTGTAGCAGACAGAAGAACGTCCACATCGGAGAGGTCAGTCTATTGTAGCAGACAGAAGAACGTCCACATCGGAGAGGTCAGTGTATTGTAGCAGACAGAAGAACGTCCACATCGGAGAGGTCAGTCCATTGTAGCGGACAGAAGAATGTCCACATTGGAGGTCAGTCTATTATAGCAGACAGAAGAACATCAACATCGGAGAGGTCAGTCTATTATAGCGGACAGAAGAACGTCCACATCGGAGAGGTCAGTCTATTGCAGCGGACAGACGAACGTCCACATCGGAGAGGTCAGTCTATTGTAGCAGACAGAAGAACGTCCACATCGGAGAGGTCAGTCTATTGTAGCGGACAGAAGAACGTCCACATCGGAGAGGTCAGTCTATTGTAGCGGACAGACGAACGTCCACATCGGAGAGGTCAGTCTATTGTAGCGGACAGAAGAACGTCCACATCGGACAGGTCAGTCTATTGTAGCGGACAGAAGAACGTCCACATCGGAGAGGTCTGTCTATTGTAGCGGACAGACGAACGTCCACATCGGAGAGGTCAGTCTATTGTAGCAGACAGAAGAATGTCCACATTGGACAGGTCAGTCTATTGTAGCGGACAGAAGAACGACCACATCGGAGAGGTCAGTCTATTGTAGCGGACAGAAGAACGTCCACATCGGAGAGGTCAGTCTATTGTAGCGGACAGCAGAACGTCCACATCGGAGAGGTCAGTCTAGTGTAGCGGACAGAAGAACGTCCACATCGGAGGTCAGTCCATTGTAGCGGACAGAAGAACGACCACATCGGAGAGGTCAGTGTATTGTAGCGGACAGAAGAACGTCCACATCGGAGAGGTCAGTTTATTGTAGCGGACAGAAGAACGTCCACATCGGAGAGGTCAGTCTATTGTAGCGGACAGAAGAACGTCCACATCGAAGAGGTCAGTCTATTGTAGCAGACAGAAGAACGTCCACATCGGAGAGGTCAGTCTATTGTAGCGGACAGAAGAACGTCCACATCGGAGAGGTCAGTCTATTGTAGCAGACAGAAGAACGTCCACATCGGAGAGGTCAGTCTATTGTAGCAGACAGAAGAACGTCCACATCGGAGAGGTCAGTCTATTGTAGCGGACAGAAGAACGTCCACATCGGAGGTCAGTCTATTGTAGCGGACAGAAGAACGTCCACATCGAAGAGGTCAGTGTATTGTAGCAGACAGAAGAACATCCACATCGGAGAGGTCAGTCTATTGAAGCGGACAGAAGATTGTAGCGGACAGAAGAACGTCCACATCGGAGAGGTCAGTGTATTGTAGCAGACAGAAGAACGTCCACATCGGAGAGGTCAGTGTATTGTAGCAGACAGAAGAACGTCCACATCGGAGAGGTCAGTCTATTGTAGCGGACAGAAGAACGTCCACATCGGAGAGGTCTGTCTATTGTAGCGGACAGAAGATTGTAGCGGACAGAAGAACGTCCACATCGGAGAGGTCAGTCTATTGTAGCGGACAGAAGAACGTCCACATCGGAGGTCAGTCTATTGTAGCGGACAGAAGAACGTCCACATCGGAGAGGTCAGTCTATTGTAGCGGACAGAAGAACGACCACATCGGAGAGGTCAGTCTATTGTAGCGGACAGAAGAACGTCCACATCGGAGAGGTCAGTCTATTGTAGCGGACAGAAGAACGTCCACATCGGAGAGGTCAGTCTATTGTAGCGGACAGAAGAACGTCCACATCGGAGAGGTCAGTCTATTGTAGCGGACAGAAGAACGTCCACATCGGAGAGGTCAGTCTATTGTAGCGGACAGAAGAACGTCCACATCGGAGAGGTCAGTCTATTGTAGCAGACAGAAGAACGTCCACATCGGAGAGGTCAGTCTATTGTAGCGGACAGAAGATTGTAGCGGACAGAAGAACGTCCACATCGGAGAGGTCAGTGTATTGTAGCAGACAGAAGAACGTCCACATCGGAGAGGTCAGTGTATTGTAGCGGACAGAAGAACGTCCACATCGGAGAGGTCAGTCTATTGTAGAGGACAGAAGAACGTCCACATCGGAGAGGTCTGTCTATTGTAGCGGACAGAAGATTGTAGCGGACAGAAGAACGTCCACATCGGAGAGGTCAGTCTATTGTAGCGGACAGAAGAACGTCCACATCGGAGAGGTCAGTCTATTGTAGCGGACAGAAGAACGTCCACATCGGAGAGGTCAGTCTATTGTAGCGGACAGAAGAACGACCACATCGGAGAGGTCAGTCTATTGTAGCGGACAGAAGAACGTCCACATCGGAGAGGTCAGTGTATTGTAGCAGACAGAAGAACGTCCACATCGGAGAGGTCAGTCTATTGTAGCAGACAGAAGAACGTCCACATCGGAGAGGTCAGTCTATTATAGCAGACAGAAGAACGTCCACATCGGAGAGGTCAGTCTATTGTAGCGGACAGAAGAACGTCCACATCGGAGAGGTCAGTGTATTGTAGCAGACAGAAGAACGTCCACATCGGAGAGGTCAGTCTATTGTAGCAGACAGAAGAACGTCCACATGGGAGAGGTCAGTCTATTGTAGCAGACAGAAGAACGTCCACATCGGAGAGGTCAGTCTATTGTAGCGGACAGAAGAACGTCCACATCGGAGAGGTCAGTGTATTGTAGCAGACAGAAGAACGTCCACATCGGAGAGGTCAGTCTATTGTAGCAGACAGAAGAACGTCCACATCGGAGAGGTCAGTCTATTGTAGCAGACAGAAGAACGTCCACATCGGAGAGGTCAGTCTATTGTAGCAGACAGAAGAACGTCCACATCGGAGAGGTCAGTCTATTGTAGCGGACAGAAGAACGTCCACATCGGAGAGGTCAGTCTATTGTAGCGGACAGAAGAACATCCACATTGGAGAGGTCAGTCCATTGTAGCGGACAGAAGAACGTCCACATCGGAGAGGTCAGTGTATTGTAGCGGACAGAAGAACGTCCACATCGGTGGGGTCAGTCTATTATGGCAGATAGAAGAACGTCCACATCGGAGAGGTCAGTTCATTGTAGCGGACAGCAGAACGTCAGAGGTCTGTCTATTGCATATCATGACGTAGTAACTCGACTCAACTATCCAGTCTCCGCAAGTGACGAATAACATTTTCACATATCAGTTATCACTTTCACTGATGATAGTGATGAATATTAGTGCTAATAAATGCAACCGGCACAACTCGGTCGAGTACATTAATTATTCAGCAGACAAAAAATATTCAAAATAAATATCACATATATATAGAAGTATGAAAAGTTTCGACTAACATGAAAATATAGAAATCTTGCTATTTATTCACGTTATCTTCCTGTAACTAACCTTTCTAGCAACCTGGCTACGTTGGCAGTAACGCAACACTTTAAACATATTCACATTGTCCAGCTGACTGTGAAACAGGAAATCGTTGATGGTCCACAGTCTCGTCTCTGTAAGAATGTTCAGTAATTAAAGTATATATTGCATGTTTGGCAAGTGCAAGTTGCAAAAATGTTCAGTAGTTCCTTAAACTTCCTTTTCTAAGACATATTTATGGATACCATTTAACACATTTAGAAAACAAATTAATCATTTTTAGTAAAAGACGGGAAGCCATTTTGAGGCCATAATCTGATGGTAAAAAACTTGTCTTATAGACGAGTATGCAAAAGTATAGGGTTATTTTAAAACATGTATACTAATCAGGGTTCATTCTAGGTCAGGGTTCATTCTAGGTCAGGGTTCATTCTAGGTCAGAATTTTTGGAAAAGTGAGAAAGCGTGTGATCGCTTCCTTAAATGGTGTTCTTTAATATACTTCTGCAAAATAGGGTTAAAATGCACAGTACAACCATTAAATACAACATTTGAATAGAATGAGTGCTTTATAATGGGCCAGTGTATCTTACTAGACAAAATTTTGTTTGAAAATCGTAAAAACCAAATAATATATTATTTTTTTAGGGCGAAGTCATGGTCCCTAGGGCGACAATTTCGCCCACATCGCCCTCTAGAATGATCCCTGCTAACCTGACCAAATTAGTTGGGTTTGTCAGTTTGGTAAGATTGTCTTTCGGGTGTAAGCTATGTAACATTAGGTAATATTAAATATTTCGAGAATTCAAAATATACTTTGAAGGCGGCTGCAAAATTTTGATCTACTAACTGTTCAGAATGATGCTCTGTACAAAGTACAGATGGATCTGTAGTCCAGTGGTAATATGCTCGACTGGTAATCCAGGGATCGCAGTTTCGATCCCCCGTCTTGACCATAATAAAATTAACAGTCTTTCAGATGGGACGTTAAACCGAGGTCTCGTGTCGGTGCTTTATACTGTGCACGTAAAAGAACCAGAGGATACTCTGGAATGGGTCTCTGTCTGTATCATTGCACTATCCTCCAAAATCTAAAATGACTAATATCTTCAGGAGGTGTCGCTCATATGGGCAACCGGTATATATAATAAACGTAAAACACCCAGTTTCTAACATGACTTGATATTTTGTTCTAATGAACAAAGAACAGATCTAACTAACTAATAAGTTCATTTAAAGTCGCCACCGCATAAATGCATTTGGGTGACTGTAGAGAGCAGACCGTTGTAAAATATGCAATATACCATGGCTAGAACAGGTCTATTTTATGGCTGTTGAATTTTTCCTCCCCCATATAAAAACTTATTTATGAATGAAAATCATGTGACGTAAACAAAAATCGTAGTAAAATATCGTCGTCTGCAAATAGTAAAATGGCTACAGCGCTACCTGCAGTGGGTGCAATTTGCACTGCTAGGCGATTAATAGGAAACTGGAGAATTATTGGGAATTTTATGATGGCTTAGTAACAAAATGTAAGATACAGTCAGTGATGACTGGAGAAATTGCATCTCGTTTTACACATGTAATAACTGTACACAACACAACCAGCACATATTTAGAACTAAATGATTGGATGATGGAGGTTGCCGGTATCAGCCAAAATTATAAGAGTTTTTTGGATTCATGAGCCATTTGAGTTACAGGCTACATGTAATATAGAAATCAAATGTAATTAAACACGAGAGTGAGGAACTACAAAGTAAACGGTTCAAAGCATCAACAGAAGAACAGGTAAACGCATTGAAGATGCAAAATACAGAAGAGCACAACAAAATGGGCATTGAAACTGGGCATTGAAACTAATCAAAAGTGTGTTGGACAGTGCTAAATTGTTTACAAAAATAACAGTGTGACAGGAAGTCGTGGCTAAAAATATTTTTAATTTTATTAATATTGTTCATGATTATACATTATTCTGCCAACGTGAACTATTAATACATACATTTATTATTGTTTGAATAAAAATATTAATAAATTCTGGCTAATATTGAAAATTAGCATTAGATTTTTAGAAAATCTTTATTTCAGGGAGGTAATTTGTAAAGCCGTCAGCCAAATCACGGAAAGGAGAGAAATTAGGCGGCACTCCGACAAAGTAACACGCACATTTCTTCGTTCGTAGCATTCATTGGGTCATGTTAGAATGGAAATAATATTTGTCTTGCCGTGGTATATATGGCCTGCGTGATTAATTCCTACGCATCAGAACGATATACCACGGCAAGAGAAATATTATTTCCTAAATATACCATTATACTGATTGGGGACACTCAGACTGATTGTATATTTAGACAGCTGTATATTTAGAAGCCTGATATTTATATATCGATACAGTGAAACCCTTCTAAACCGAACGGCTTCCGGACCGGAAGAGAAGTTCGGTTTGGAGGGGTTTTCGGTTTAGAGGGGTTTTCGGATGAGGGGGCGGGGGGGGAGATAAAGTTTTGAACAAATGTCTGTATGAATACAGGAATAACAAGAAATGACACTAAAATTACTTTTAATAATAAAAATATATATGTATTCCATATTTGATCAATAATTATGAAATATAATTATCGATGTTATGCGTTAAATAATGATAGTCTGCCTTTTGTGAAATCCCATTCACATCTAATTAGATCGTATTAAAACTAATTACTCAAATATGAATTGAGATTAACAAACCTGCAATTGCAAAGGACATAATTAAATAGTGTCCAGTCATAATTAAAACAAATTTTCAGCATCATTGGTTTTTATCACGCCTTTATGTTCTCACAACACCACGTCGGATGTAAACAATACGGATAAAACACCAATATGCCGACTGATTAATTGACTTGTGAAAACACGGAAGGTGTTATGTTTCAGGTGAGACAAAGGTTGTTTCGGATCCGGATTTTACGCCGCTGGCTGTTCGGTTTTCAGAGCTAATTTGCAATAGAAATGTGCACAAATGTTCCCAAAAACTTGTCCGGTATTCGGAAAAGAGAGGTTCCGGTTTAGAAAGGGTTTTTTACAATTAACAAAGAAGGGAAAATATCGGGACCGCGAAAATTGTCTGGTTTGGAGGGAATTCCGATTTAGAGGGGTTCCGGTTTTGAGGGGTTTCACTGTATATAGTTTTACAATTTGTTTTAATTATTAAGAAATCATAAACCGAATTATTACATCATTACACTGTTATATGTATCATTCTCAGTAAATGTCTTAGTAGTTATATAAGTTGTAAATGAATCCTGCAAGTGACATACATGTATATGTGTGTGGAACCTATATGGACATTACACTAGAGTCGTAGATAGTTTGAATTGTAATACGATAATTTTGTATGGTCTATTAACAAGTAGCTTGTTCTTATACTGGAATGATCTACTGCAGCATAACATTGTCATTTAACATTGTTCAAACAAACAATTTATATTATAGCCAGGCATTGTTTATATTTCAAATAAAGTGTATACAACAGGAAATTGATAGATGCATTGATGTTTTATACAAATAAATGACCGTATTTCCTCGTTCCCACTCTTTGTGCCACACAATATCTACGTACTATTAGTGTTTCCCCCAGATTGAAAAAAGGGCAGGGTGCAGGTACAAAAAAGGCATGTTGCATGTCCTCAAAGAGGCAGAATTGACATGGTCGTATTTATGTTATTTCGAGTAGGAAACATTTTGAAGACGAATCAATTGTGCAACCTAGCGTATTTCAATTCAAAATATATTAGAAGGCATGAAAATGGTGTGGTATCCGAGATAATTATCTAAACAAAAATGTAATCCAGAAAATTACAACAATAATGCATTTACATTCATTTAAATCGAAACGCACATATATCGTAAAATTGACATCCGTTAGCGGAATTTCCGATCGGTGCAATTGGACAATCCATATGCTGTGATATGCACAGTACCCAGTAAAACTAAAAACATGACACTATAATGTGTGCGTGTGTTTTACATTTATTTATCGTCGCGAGCCTCCTGAAGAAATGAGTCATTTTAGATTGTTGGAGGATAGTGCAATGATACAGACAGACCCATTCCAGAGTCTCCTCTGGTTCTTTTACGTGCACGGTGTAAAGCACCAACACGAGACCTCGGTTTAACGTCCCATCTGAAAGACTGTTAATTTTATTAGGGTCAGATGGGGGATCGAACCTGTGATCCCTGGATTACCAGTCCAGCGTGACTACAGATCCTTCTGTCATGAGACTATAAGTACACATTGAGACTATTTGAGTCAATTAGCGCCAATTATGAGATTTGCACACATGAGAAAATATGTCTGTGACTTCACTATAAAGAACTCGTAACTGGACATTGCGCGCCGATAATCCCCTACATTTGTTTTTACAACAATGACTCAAATGGAAATTGGGGCATAAATGTGCGAAAATTGACTGATTGGGCACGTATCATGATTACTTGTCAAATTTATTGCCTCTTCAATATACATAACCAGCAGACAACACATTATGTTTTGAATTTCTATTAAATCAATATCAATTAACATACCTGCTTGCTTGATCCCAGACAGATATGACGTAGTCAGTTAAAACGGTCCTGGTTTAATCCATATAGTTCTATATATCATATAGCCATATTGTATTTGTTTGTCAGAGGTTACGCATTACTGTTTTATCTATTTATAGTCCTGGTTCAATCCATATAGTTCTATATATCATATAGCAATATTGTATTTGTTTGTAGGAGGTTACTGTTTTATCTATTTATAGTCCTGGTTTAATCCATATAGTTCTATATATCATATAGCCATATTGTATTTGTTTGTCGGAGGTTACTGTTTTATCTATTTATAGTCCTGGTTCAATCCATACAGCCATATATCATATAGCCATATTGCATTTGTTTGTCGGAGGTTACTGTTTTATCTATTTATAGTCCTGGTTTAATCCATATAGTTCTATATATCATATAGCCATATTGTATTTGTTTGTCAGAGGTTACGCATTACTGTTTTATCTATTTATAGTCCTGGTTCAATCCATATAGTTCTATACATCATATAGCCATATTGCATTTGTTTGTCGGTGGTTACTGTTTTATCTAGCTATAGTCCTGGTTTAATCCATACAGTTCTATATATCATATAGCCATATTGTATTTGTTTGTCGGTGGTTACTGTTTTATCTAGCTATAGTCCTGGTTTAATCCATACAGTTCTATATATCATATAGCCATATTGTATTTGTTTGTCGGTGGTTACTGTTTTATCTAGCTATAGTCCTGGTTTAATCCATACAGTTCTATATATCATATAGCCATATTGTATTTGTTTGTCGGTGGTTACTGTTTTATCTAGCTATAGTCCTGGTTTAATCCATACAGTTCTATATATCATATAGCCATATTGTATTTGTTTGTCGGTGGTTACTGTTTTATCTAGCTATAGTCCTGGTTTAATCCATACAGTTCTATATATCATATAGCCATATTGTATTTGTTTGTCGGAGGTTACTGTTTTATCTATTTATAGTCCTGGTTTAATCCATAGAGTTCTATAGATCATATAGCCATATTGTATTTGTTTGTCGGAGGTTACGCATTACTGTTTTATCTATTTATAGTCCTGGTTTAATCCATACAGTTCTATATATCATATAGCCATATTGTATTTGTTGTAGGAGGTTACTGTTTTATCTATCTATAGCCCTGGTTCAATCCATATAGTTCTATATATCATATAGCCATATTGTATTTGTTTGTCGGAAGTTTCGCGTTACTGTTTTATCTATTTATAGTCCTGGTTCAATCCATATAGTTCTATATATCATATAGCCATATTGTATTTGTTTGTCGGAGGTTACTGTTTTATCTATTTATAGTCCTGGTTCAATCCATATAGTTCTATATATCATATAGCCATATTGTATTTGTTTGTTGGAGGTTACTGTTTTATCTATTTATAGTCCTGGTTTAATCCATACAGTTCTATATATCATATAGCCATATTGTATTTGTTTGTCGGAGGTTACTGTTTTATCTAGCTATAGTCCTGGTTCAATCCATATAGTTCTATATATCATATAGCCATATTGTATTTGTTTGTTAGGATCGGAGCGATAGGGCATTTCGTGACTGATTAATTAATTTTACTTGATAGACATACAACAACCGATGTTCGGCAAGCCAGCTGGATAGCTTCAACAACCGATGTTCGGCAAGCCAGCTGGATAGCTACAACAACCGATGTTCGGCAAGCCAGCTGGATAGCTTCAACAACCGATGTTCGGCAAGCCAGCTGGATAGCTACAACAACCGATGTTCGGCAAGCCAGCTGGATAGCTACAACAACCGATGTTCGGCAAGCCAGCTGGATAGCTTTCTCACATGAAACAATTTGACACCCTTGGTGGGAATAGAATCTAGAGCTGTGAGAGGACAGTGATTTAATGCCAAAGATCTACAGTGACCCCCAACATCGAAGTTGTGACAGCACTGTGGTAGCGCGTTCACTGGCCTGAAAGGCCTGAAGTTTGAACCCCGCTGGAGCAGTTACGATTGTGCCCTTAGGCAAGCAAGGCATTTAAATTCCATGTTGCCTCTTCTCTCTCCCTTGTGGCGATGGATTCCATCAGGAATGAGGTCTCGAGAGTGATTACTATAAGTTGTAAGAACGAGCTAAATTAATTTTGTATAAACTAACATGACAAAGGGCTGTTTATTAATATGGTAATTTGCAGGGAGTTGTTTTTGTTTTCATCTTGATTTACCTGCAAATGTTAGGGACTGTTTATCAGGGTGCTGGTCCATTTTACCTGCAATAAAGAATATTTCTTTTTTATTACAAATGTCACAATTATAGAAAAAAAACAAGGCCACCACCCCTAAAGGGTGTCTTGCCACGCTTCATTGACTGGATCATCGAAATATGCTTTCCAATGAATTGCCAAATTTCAAGTTGAAGACCAGTGGTATGTAAGACTGGTATTGAGAATTAGTAATAGTATGCAGATGTATATGCAAATTGTGTTGCATATTTACTAATTGGCCCAATAGTTTGTTGCATATGGATTAACTGGTCCCATTATTAGTTGCATATGAATTAATTGACTCCATTGTTTGTTGGGTCCTTGGCTCCATTATTTGGTGAAAATGAATGAATTGGTCCAATTAGTTGGTTGTACATTAATTAATTTGCATATGAATTCAATTGTTTGTTGTATATTAATAAATTTTCCTAATTATTTGGTGCACATTAATTAATTGGACCCTTTATTTGTTGCATATTCATAAATCACTTTGTTCATTGGAAACCAATCATCTCTTCAAATCAACTTCCAATGCTCATTTGCATGTGGCCATTAAAACAATGGCAATGTTAAACTGTTTGTATTTATGAAGTAGATGAAGTCTAAAAATTCATAGCATAGTTTACCTCCAATACACTTTGTTAGATTTCCAAGAATGAATAAAATCTGTTTAATATACATGAGGTTCTGTGCCTTCAACCTGGACCTATATCTGGCTTCGTACTGATTTAGTTGACTGTGTGCTCGCACTAACTGAAAACATAGACGTTATTGAAAACATAGACGTTATAAATAGCAAGTTATTGGAAGGTACAAATGCAACTGAATCATTTGAAGTATTCATGGTTTAATGTTCACCATGATAACTTAACCCATGACCTCTTACAAGAATAGAACCAATGCTGCTTCTAGGTGGAGATGGGTTCATACAGACACAGTTATTGTGTTCCATCCATGTGTCATGGAGAACAGACACAGTTATTGTGTTCCATCCATGTGTCATGGAAAACAGACAAAGTTATTGTGTTCCATCCATGTGTCATGGAAAACAGACACAGTTATTGTGTTCCATCCATGTGTCATGGAGAACAGACACAGTTATTGTGTTCCATGTGTCATGGAGAACAGACAAAGTTATTGCGTTCCATCCATGTGTCATGGAGAACAGACAAAGTTATTGTGTTCCATGTGTCATGGAGAACAGACAAAGTTATTGTGTTCCATCCATGTGTCATGGAGAACAGACAAAGTTATTGTGTTCCATCCATGTGTCATGGAAAACAGACAAAGTTATTGTGTTCCATCCATGTGTCATGGAGAACAGACAAAGTTATTGTGTTCCATCCATGTGTCATGGAGAACAGACAAAGTTATTGTGTTCCATCCATGTGTCATGGAGAACAGACAAAGTTATTGTGTTCCATCCATGTGTCATGGAGAACAGACAAAGTTATTGTGTTCCATGTGTCATGGAGAACAGACAAAGTTATTGTGTTCCATCCATGTGTCATGGAGAACAGACAAAGTTATTGTGTTCCATCCATGTGTCATGGAGAACAGACAAAGTTATTGTGTTCCATCCATGTGTCATGGAGAACATACAAAGTTATTGTGTTCCATGTGTCATGGAGAACAGACAAAGTTATTGTGTTCCATGTGTCATGGAGAACAGACAAAGTTATTGTGTTCCATCCATGTGTCATGGAGAACAGACAAAGTTATTGTGTTCCATGTGTCATGGAGAACAGACAAAGTTATTGTGTTCCATCCATGTGTCATGGAAAACAGACAAAGTTATTGTGTTCCATCCATGTGTCATGGAGAACAGACAAAGTTATTGTGTTCCATGTGTCATGGAGAACAGACAAAGTTATTGTGTTCCATCCATGTGTCATGGAAAACAGACAAAGTTATTGTGTTCCATGTGTCATGGAGAACAGACAAAGTTATTGTTTTCCATCCATGTGTCATGGAAAACAGACAAAGTTATTGTGTTCCATCCATGTGTCATGGAGAACAGACAAAGTTATTGTGTTCCATCCATGTGTCATGGAAAACAGACAAAGTTATTGTGTTCCATGTGTCATGGAGAACAGACAAAGTTATTGTGTTCCATCCATGTGTCATGGAGAACAGACAAAGTTATTGAGTTCCATCCATGTGTCATGGAAAACAGACAACGTTATTGTGTTCCATCCATGTGTCATGGAGAACAGACAAAGTTATTGTGTTCCATGTGTCATGGAGAACAGACAAAGTTATTGTGTTCCATGTGTCATGGAGAACAGACAAAGTTATTGTGTTCCATCCATGTGTCATGGAGAACAGACAAAGTTATTGTGTTCCATGTGTCATGGAGAACAGACAAATTTATTGTGTTCCATCCATGTGTCATGGAAAACAGACAAAGTTATTGTGTTCCATGTGTCATGGAGAACAGACACAGTTATTGTGTTCCATCCATGTGTCATGGAGAACAGACAAAGTTATTGTGTTCCATGTGTCATGGAGAACAGACAAAGTTATTGTGTTCCATCCATGTGTCATGGAAAACAGACAAAGTTATTGTGTTCCATGTGTCATGGAGAACAGACACAGTTATTGTGTTCCATCCATGTGTCATGGAGAACATACAAAGTTATTGTGTTCCATGTGTCATGGAGAACAGACACAGTTATTGTGTTCCATCCATGTGTCATGGAGAACAGACAAAGTTATTGTGTTCCATGTGTCATGGAGAACAGACAAAGTTATTGTGTTCCATCCATGTGTCATGGAAAACAGACAAAGTTATTGTGTTCCATGTGTCATGGAGAACAGACACAGTTATTGTGTTCCATCCATGTGTCATGGAGAACAGACAAAGTTATTGTGTTCCATGTGTCATGGAGAACAGACAAAGTTATTGTGTTCCATCCATGTGTCATGGAGAACAGACAAAGTTATTGTGTTCCATCCATGTGTCATGGAGAACAGACAAAGTTATTGTGTTCCATCCATGTGTCATGGAGAACAGACAAAGTTATTGTGTTCCATGTGTCATGGAGAACAGACAAAGTTATTGTGTTCCATCCATGTGTCATGGAGAACAGACAAAGTTATTGTGTTCCATCCATGTGTCATGGAGAACAGACAAAGTTATTGTGTTCCATGTGTCATGGAGAACAGACAAAGTTATTGTGTTCCATGTGTCATGGAGAACAGACAAAGTTATTGTGTTCCATCCATGTGTCATGGAGAACAGACAAAGTTATTGTGTTCCATCCATGTGTCATGGAGAACAGACAAAGTTATTGTGTTCCATCCATGTGTCATGGAGAACAGACAAAGTTATTGTGTTCCATGTGTCATGGAGAACAGACAAAGTTATTGTGTTCCATCCATGTGTCATGGAGAACAGACAAAGTTATTGTGTTCCATCCATGTGTCATGGAGAACAGACAAAGTTATTGTGTTTCCATGTGTCATGGAGAACAGACAAAGTTATTGTGTTCCATCCATGTGTCATGGAGAACAGACAAAGTTATTGTGTTCCATCCATGTGTCATGGAAAACAGACAAAGTTATTGTGTTCCATCCATGTGTCATGGAGAACAGACAAAGTTATTGTGTTCCATGTGTCATGGAGAACAGACAAAGTTATTGTGTTCCATGTGTCATGGAGAACAGACACAGTTATTGTGTTCCATCCATGTGTCATGGAGAACAGACAAAGTTATTGTGTTCCATCCATGTGTCATGGAGAACAGACAAAGTTATTGTGTTCCATCCATGTGTCATGGAGAACAGACAAAGTTATTGTGTTCCATCCATGTGTCATGGAGAACAGACAAAGTTATTGTGTTCCATGTGTCATGGAGAACAGACACAGTTATTGTGTTCCATGTGTCATGGAGAACTCACAACTATTAATTTTGAAATTAGAACACTTCTTGTGAAGTCTTACCCCCTCCCACCACCCACCCCCTCCCCACAAACACGTACCTGTGCTCCCGTAATTTCAATACTGTGTACATTATTGATGGTCTCTAGTAAATTATGGGCCTCGTCAATGATGACTATGTTGTCCTTCAGATTAATCCCACTAGCCTCCCTCGTACTCTTGTGTAGAAGTGTGTTGTAGGGAAGGGCAACAATCTGTAACATACAGTCCAACCTGTGTTAGTGATCACCTCTATTAAGCAGTTAACATGTGTATCACAACTAACTGCCAGATTCAGCAACTGGCATTATATTATATATTTGACCTTTAGGAAGCAGCCACAGTTGCTGAGCAGCCATTTTCTGTAATTTAGCTGTATGTCTGCTACTGACACATTATTTACTGGCAGGGAATAATCTACTTCCTTTTCATGAAGGCTCGTCAGCGGTGGAGACTGAAAGCAAAAGGGGCAAGCACACTACATGTAGAAACCACTTCACATCAATAAACCATTAAACAGCAACATGTGATATTACCTGGGATGGGTATTGCCACATATTTTGATATTGCTTAATATTGCAATGTGTTACATTATATTGCGATATATTGGCCCAAGGAAGAAAATAAGGGAAACCAAATGAGATTATTATTAGAAATGTTTTATTAAATGCATGAACACATATTTTAGTAGTGTCAATAGCTAAACAGCTTGTAATCATGTTTATGACGAGTGTAGTTATTCTATAATGGTAACATACTTTCATTACGATATTTCAACAAGTTTTTAATTCAAGTATTAGATCTACAATGTTATGTTATATTTCGGGTTTTACGCCTGCATCAGCACCATTTTGGGCTATATCGCCGGCGGGCAGTTTACCTAACAACACCTTTCCTGGGCAGGCTCCACCGGTTAACCAGTACTTGGTACACCAACCTCCGTAAGAAACTGCCAACTTTTTCATATAAATGAGACACGGCCTGTCGTACCATGACCATTTCGTAACACGGACGATTTATCGCATAGTCTCACGCATTTGGCATGTCTCCCGCATTTGGCGTGAGACTCACGCTTTTGAACATAAATTCACAAGTCTGATGTACACTTAAAACATGGGCTAATAATTATGCTCTAAGGCCTAGAAAAAATTCTTTGTTTCCGGTAACATGCAAAAAAAAAAAGTGGGTAGGTTTGAAAAGTTTTTTTTTTGAATATATTTTTATTAAGTGAGACTTTTTGGAAATTATTTTTTTTTATCAAAAAAGGAATATGATCAATATTCAATAGTATTTGAACTTTCATACTGAGCACACCGTTGGCTTTTTGGGGCCCCCAGACCAAGTGCCAACTGCCCCTTGGAACCCAATTCTCACTCTCACACTGTCGTCTAGGGCATTGACAGCTATGTATATTATCAATTTTATGATACATTAGGCCTAAAAAATTCTTTGTTTTCGGTAAACAAAGTAGGTCGCAAAATCCTTTTTTTTGGAATTTTTTTTTATTTTTATGTTTTGATCCAATATTGAACTTGACCTAGATTTATCAGAGATGTTCATTCTGACCATGTCTCATAAAGATTAGGTAAAAATTGTGACCTCTAGCGACTACATACGGTTTTCCTATTCTTTGACCTAGTGACATAGTTTTTGACCCCGGATGACCCAATATCGAACTAGACCTAGATTTTGTAAAGATGATCATTGTAACCAAGTTTCATATAGTTTAGGTCAAAATTTTGACCTCTAGTGTCTACACAAGGTTTTCCTATGATTTGACCTAGTTTTTGACCCCAGATGACCCAAATCGAACTTGACCTAGATTTTGTAGAGTGATCATTGTGATCAAGTTTCATAATGATTAGGCCAAAACTGTTTGAACGCCACAGTGACCTTGACCTTCAATTTTTTTTCGCATGACAACACAGCCTCATGGTGATGAACAATCGTGCCAGCTTATATCAAAATCGTGCAATAGATGACAAAGTTACGGTACGGACAAACTAAATTGTCATACTTTTTGATGTTTGAACGCCACATGTGACTTTGACCTTTGAGATATCAACAAATATTTTTTGCATGACACACCGTCTTAAAGTGGTGAACAATTATGCCACGTTATTTCAAAATCGTACGATAGATGATAAAGTTACAGTCCGGACAAACTAAATTGTTTTTTGAAGTGTGACCTTGACCTTTGAGATATCGACAAATTTTTTCCGCAGAACATATCGTCTCATGGTAGTGAACAATTGTGCAGTTATTTTAAAATCGAACAAAAAAATTGGTGACGGACTGACTGACTGACGGATGGTAAACCTATAGTCCCCACCGGTGACCGGTAGGGGACTAACAACCAATTGGTAACCCCACACACTAACATAGAGTTGAGAGTCACAACTAATTGGTACCCCACCCATTAACATAGAGTTGAAAGAGTCACAACAATTTGGCAACACCACCTGCCAACTTAAATATGAAATATTCATTTGGCAACCACAGCTGCGAAATTGGGTCAGAATCGTTTTGAAACCCACCCACTAAAGTACAAAGGAGTCAATATCAATTGGTATCCCGAAGCAAATTTAGATGAAAATCAAGTAAACCGGTATACGCTCACCTCTGCATCTGGTATAGCCAATCTCGTTCCATAATATGGACACGCCTTCATCTGTTTGCCGAGGGTGACTAGCTGCTCTATATCTCGTACATGAAATAGGGACGACTCCTTGAAGTCTTGGATAGGGTCCTGCTTGTAGTACGGACACCCCTGACTACCACCTGTCTTCTTACGTTTTGATTCTTTCTCTTTTTTCTCTGTAGCAACAAGTAAAGAAAATGGAACGAGGAGAAGTCATAATTAGATTTTCATGATTGCTGCCATAGAGGGATTTGGTCAGCACTATTTGAACAGTTCCACATCAAGTTTCATCATAACTGGTGGTTTCTGAGAAGTGGTGGAATGGATACAGTGTCCACCTTGTAACCAAGAGGTTGTGAGTTCGAGCTCCATCCAAACTTTCTCTTATCTCTCCATCAGAAATAAGCATAGCTCATGCAGTACAGGACATCAGACAACGGCTGACAGCACATGCGGAACATAGCTCATGCAGTACAGGACATCAGACAACCAGCATATACGGATGACAGTACTCGCGGAGCATAGCTCATGCAGTACAAGACATCAGAGAGCCAGCATATACGGCTGACAGCACATGCAGAGCATAGTTCATCTAGTACAGGCCATCAGACAGCCAGCCTATACGGCTGACAGCACACGCGGAGCATAGCTCATGTAGTACACAGGACATCAGACAGCCATCCTATATGGCTGACAGCACTCGCGGAGCATAGCTCATGCAGTACAGGACATCAGACAGCCAGCCTATATGGTTGACAGCACTCGCGGAGCATAGCTCATGCAGTACAAGCCATCAGACAGCCAGCCTATATGGTTGACAGCACTCACGGAGCATAGCTCATGCAAGCTTACAATGGATGTGATACTGATGATTGAAAAACTAACCCGATTTCTTCTTCTGTAAGTCTCGGCATGTATCATTGACCAGGCTCAGTGACTTCAGTCTTCTTACTACTTCATTAACACACAAGTTCTGAAAATTACCAAGTATTTCTTTTAAAATCTTCAAAATAAGGAAAGCTTCTGTAATATTTGTGAGATTTTGGAATCCTAACCACATAGTCACTAGTCTATATGAAGGAACTTCTACCTGAACCGAAAGTATGCCGGAAGTGAATTAATCCAGCTACTACCGTAATCCTGTGTGTATACATCGCTGGGGAGAATTAAGACGTAGTGAACAAAGCACAGAAATTCCAGAGAAATAAGCTATTTTCATGTTTAAAAAACACCTGATTCAGAGTAAAAAATGACCAAATCTTGTGAACAAGGACAAGAGTGCCGAATGTCACAATATACGCCCGTCGAAAGGGTGCTCCCTTACAATATTAAAAATGCATACATTGTACCAAACTTGGTTACGTTGTGTTGTAAAACTTGAGCAATCGTATGGACAAGGATACCATAATGTATTAGCATAGCGAAAATCTGGTTTCAACTGACGGGAGAAGATAACTCCATGGACTTTTTGAAAATCAATAGGATTCTATCTCTTGGTGTGATAAACATGCATTCCAAACTGTTGACATTGTGTAGATCTTTGGTAATATAAGGAAACATTGAAATGAACAGGCAATGCAAAACCTAAAGATCAATGTTTTGAGCTAGAGAGCAGATGGTGTGCAATGACTATATAGTCACTGGGTCAATCCAGCTGGTTATCAATGCCATTTTGAGTTCTGCAAACAATGGAATCGAGTTCTAAACTGAAGTATAACATGGACACAATTGTGGATTAAAATATGTGCGTCTTATACATACAGGATTACAGTATTTCTCCCAAGACTCCATCTAGCTTCAAGAGCACTGAATGTATGAGGTTCGTGTTGATGAAGCTAAAATACAACACAACTCTACAATATATTGAATGTTTGTTCATGCCCTGATCAACATATCAAGTGGCTGCAGTGTAGAATTGCATAATACAGTCAAACCTTAAAGTCTTAACCCTTTCAACACCACAGACCTCTAAATAGGCTTACAAAAAGTGTAGATCCAGATGAGCCGGCTCGTGACGAGCCGTCTCATCAGGATCTGCACTTTTTGCCAGTAACATTACTATTTTTAGACAAAATTACCCATTTTGATATATGAACTGGTTCAAATGTAATTTTCTTATTAATTTATTGGTCTTAAATATATCATGCACAAGTCCATGTCAGTTACTTGGTGTTGAATGGGTTAAGCAGCCAGCCAAGGGAATCACAAAAAGTGGCTGCTTAGCACAGGTGGCTGCTTAATAAGAGGTCAAATACAGAAAGAACTTATTGGCCGTATATGTTTAAGCACAAGCTATATAGGATCTTTCATTAGTGGTGATTTCATAAAAGGTTCACTTAATAGCAAAATTCTAAAACTCATTTCTTAAAATATGGTACGAAATCATGCGTATAACTTTTCTGCTTGTATACTTTGAACCTCATTACATCTCATGGAAATCAGTACGCTGCAGTAAATAGTCCTCGTTACTGTAATCAAACAAACAAGTCTATGCAAAAAATCAAGACAATACTTTTAATCATTATATACTGTAACCCACTAATGCATGTTTAACATTTTATTGATTTTCAATGGTAAGTTGCAAACTATATGTCAAATGTGTCAAAAGTAAGCTGTCATGCCACAACCAATCAGAAGCAAGCTGTCATGCCACAACCAATCAGAATCCCTCAGATGTTATTACATGCATGTTGATATAAGAAATATGTAATGGCTGAATTACACTGAATACAAGCAAATTTGTGTGATATTATTGTACAACATATACCCAACCTGTCTGGAACCAAGGGAGATCACTCTGGTATCATCTCCATATGGAGACTTTATTATCTCCCTTACAAACTGTGAGAGTTGTGAATGTGTTCGGCTACAGAAATATATCTGCAATGAAATTAATAGCATGTCTTGATACTTTATTTCTTTTATGCTTTCCAATAGATGATCGAGTTTTATCAGTGAAAGTAACAGTTTTAAAACAGTGGAAGATTGCATCATCTCTGTCACTGCACGAGTTTCGTATTCCTCCACGGTTAGAAGTACTCTTGTATTTTAGCTATTTTATGACAATCATGAACAGTTAATTATAAAGTAATATATTCTAATGAATATGTTTTGTCTGTAGTTTTTAATTTTGACAGCAAACAGAAACTAACTTGAAAATTATATTGTAATTATTTCTTTTTACGGACATTCATACAAACATATGTGGTTGTGCGGTTGTGTATCATAGTGAAATAACAGGGGCAGTTAAAATGAATAAAATTAGATAACAAATATTATATTAGGAAATATCATTGGAAATCATCAAGAAAACGAAGATTTATTAGTGTAAGATAGGATTTTATTTCATCACCAAAATCATATGATGATATAAAATCCTATCCTACACTAATAAACAGAAATATCCTCTATGTCATCATGGAAGAGCTTAGTATAGTGTACATATAATTACTGTAACTACCCAAGTATGATTATCACCATCTTCATCAGCGCTACTTTTATCACAACAACTTCATCACTGCAATACCCACCTTAGTACAATGAACATCATCATTATCATCATCTTCATCATCGCTATTTTTATCGCAATCACCGTCATCACTATTATATTCGTCTAGAACCAGGTTCTCGTCGTCTATGTCAACATTCGTCTCCATGGCAACTGTTTTCTCTATTTCCGACTTAAAGGCATCTTTGATATCACTTGAGGCAGTTTTAATCAGGTCATCAAAATCATCTTCCAGTTGAATCCTCTGAAAAGTTGTATTTGTTGTTTTACAGATCTTTGACACTATAAAGGTAATACATGTCCTCACGGAGAAGCAGATACAGAGTGCCCTGGATGCATTACACTACCCTTGTTCATTAGGCATTCTGCTTCTATTTATTTCACGGTTCATGATGTCTCGGTTATTGGTCTAGCACAAATTACTTAATATAATGGTGGGGAGCATTTCATTTAGCGCTTGTCTGGATCGAACCGGGATTAGCAGTATTGATAGCTAACCACCAAGCCATTGTGCAACCTTTATCTAGAAGACCTACAGTGATTTAGACTGTCTGTAGAACAAGAAAACGGACACATGGCCGATTCAACAAACTTCTTTGAATCCATGATGATTATAAATGTGTGACTGCGCACATATCTAGTCCGGAATGTGTATACAACTTGTTTTGAAATTTGTAAAATTGTAGTTGTAATTATAAAAATAGAATGCTCTTTTTCTGCGTTTCATCAAGGTATTAAATGTAAGGTTTTACAGCTAATTTGTTCATAAAAACACGAAGACCTTGATGAAAAACAGAAAAAAGAACATTTAATCTAGTTTAAACAAAGCACATGTAACACTTGTCTGTTATCATATATTACATGTACATGTATGTCAGTACCTTCCTTTTTGTGGTCTTCCTCGATTTCTTGATTTCTGACAACTTTGCTTCCCTTTTTAATCGCTGCTCTACTTCATCCTATCATGTAACCATGTATTTATAATACATCTAAAGCCCCATACTTGCTTATATCTTCTACAAGTATATAACTATAGCATGTTATTTGCCCTAGTGCTACCGGACATTATTAACATTCATAAACAAGTTTTACAACTCCAATTCGTGCATTGATTAGCCATCTCATTTCTCATCAATACAATTTGATCCTTGAACCGGGAAGAATGCGAAATGGTATGATGGTCGCATGATCGGACAGGTGGGCCTTCTCCGGGTACTCGGGTTTCCTCCCTCACAAATTAATACATATATGCTTTCATGCGCGATTGTGAGAGTGATTAATTAATTAAAGCTTGTTTCGCAATTGTTGTAAAATAAATAAAGTTTATACTATACAAAGTTACTGATGATTTAGTTTATACAAATGTATTTTAGCTTGATTGCAAAACAAGTTCTTACAACTTAATATTAATCACAAGTCAGCGACCATAACCACTCGACCACGGAGGCGGTCACAAATGATGTATGTCAAAATTATGGCAAAAAGAAACAAAATGAATGTGACTGGCAGACAGACGGTAGGGAACCATTATCTGAACCGGAATCGCCCAATTGTCATGCATCGGACAACAACGGCAGTCTAAACATTGCTTTCTCTCATGTGTGATAAAAAGTAATACAAGTTTTAATTGTGTATTTTGTCCAATTAAATATTAAGACAGTGAAGAACGATAAGAAATCCCATAATACCCCCATGCCGCCAACGTTAATTTGTTTCACATGACTACAATTACGTCGTATATATAACTACAATCTGAAACATTGCATAATACAATTGCATTGCAATTTCCGTGATACGTCATTTTGGCAATCATCTTTGATGTTGCACCTCAGAACTGTGAGCCTGTCATGTAATATAACCACGCGGTAAAGGGCAGCACAGTCTGTTGAAGGTCAGCACAGTCTCACTATTCCCGTTGATACAGAGACTCGAGATTGGTGCGCTGTCCTCGTACAATCAATTGCTATGCATAACTTTGAACCCTACAGCCCTGTGCATACAATCCTATGACCCTGAGCTCCTGAGCAGAACTTTTGTATATATGGGGTATGTTGCATGTGTATCCATATCTCAATAACGGTAAGGTAGATCCTCATGAGATTTTGAGGACATGAAAATAAATGGACCTTATCACTATTCCTCTATTTATACATGTCATATTCCTCATATTACCTGCATGACAGGTAAGTCATTTTTTGTACACAACTCAATAAACATTTGAAATAATAAAACAATTATTGAAAAACTAATGTTATTTGTGTTTTCATATGACATACCCATAATTTCCTACGTATTGGACCAGTTTGTCCTAATTAAAGAAACAGCCTTTGACTGTTCAATCAGCTGTGCAACCTTATCCGCAGTGTATTTACGTTTCCTAGTAGCCATTCCAACATCAGGAAAATGACAACATCTGTCAACCCACATAAACTTTATAAATATAGCTCAAAATACACAAATGAATGTACTACTGGGCGCAGACATGTTGTTTTGTGCAGAAAATACTTTCCCGGATATTGATTGGTTAAAATATCAGAGTGCACGTGCACTTGTCAACAGGGTCTATTGTGTACCATGTGCGTCCCGGAATATCAGGAATTCGGGTTATATTAAAGTACGGATATCCCGGTATTTCGGGATACGGGTTCAAAGTGTTAAGATGCTTGACACAATTAAACAAACTGTAGGAGAAATGACAATCGGAATTGGTCACGGAATCTGTTGATTGTCTGTTTAACTAATTGGCAATCAGTTCACAGATCTGATTGCAAACACTAGTTCGAATTAGATACTACATCACTATAATTGGACTGTGCTCTGCAAGTCAACTTGATACGGTGAATCATTATGAAAATACGTCCAGTCATTTAGAAGGACCAGACATCAAATTTTATGAAAAACTGCTATTTGAAAAATGAGCTAGGACTTGAAACGACACAACTGAAACATCAGCTCTGAACATCGTCTCAATAAAAGTTGTGGCAAGTTATTTAAGAATTTCTCAAGCGCTTATCAAATGAATATTTAAAGATTTTATTTTGTAAGTCAATGTAAATTATGTGACCTCTTACATGGGTCAAACAAACTTAGTAGAGGTTAACCAGGTGATGCTAGATGCCAACTATAAAAGATATTGTAGTTTCTGAGAAGTGTTGTCTATGCTCAGACTGGTAGTTTTTCAAAATATTTTTGTACTGAAAATGCCTCCTGGGATTCCGACAAGATCTTAAATTATCATTTTCCTGTCCCAAATATTAGCAGCAATCTTGGTGACAGACCAACAATTCTCACCTTCATTTTCTTGCTTCTTTCTTCTGTGTCTTGTTTAACCTTGAAATCAGTGATCCAGTCCAACTCTGTAACATCAAATGAAACATATCAAAATTATTTAGTCAATTATACCCCCATGTTTGACAAGTGGTTCTGCTTTATTTTATAGTATTGTATACACGTCAAGTTCTGTAACATTCAAGTATACTATGATACCCCTGTGTTTGACAAGTGGTTCTGCTTTATTTTATAGTATTGTATACACGTCAAGTTCTGTAACATTCAGGTATACTATGATACCCCTGTGTTTGACAAGTGGTTCTGCTTTATTTTATAGTATTGTATACACCACAAGTTCTGTAACATTCAAGTATACTATGATACCCCTGTGTTTGACAAGTGGTTCTGCTTTATTTTAGAGAGATCTCAGTCTCAACATTTGTAAATATTTACATCACTACCTTCCATGAATGTTATTGAATTAGAAGATTTTGAGTGACTTGTAGTATATTTATACAAGAGGACCATGTATCGCTCACCTGACTCATGTCTTACTCCGGGGTCACCATTTTAATACTTTGAAATACTTTAGTACATCGATCATTCCTTCCAAGATTCTTCAAAATTGGGCAGGCGGTTCGTGAGAACATATTTTAAGAATTTGTGTTATTTTTAGACAGCGGCCATCTTGGACGTGATTTTTAACAAAATTATGTAATCGCCTACCTACCCAAATGCAAATGGTGGCTATAGACGTAATGGTTACTGAAGAGAAGACATTTGAAAATGTACACGGACGACGACGGACCATGGACAGACACATTGCTGTAACAATATCTCATTTCAGCTTTGCTCTCATGAGCTAATAAGCACATACAATCTGTATTAGTTATGACAAGGAAGGAATTATTAATTTCATTGTGAAGAGAAATGCTTAGTATTAACTTACCAAACACATTTCCCTTACCTCCACATGACTTTTCCTTGTTGCCTCCCCTGAAATAAATTATTGCGAATCAAATTTAGTTGAATCATATTTTATTGTATTCATCATGATATGAAGAGGCAATGTGGATTGTCTACGGACATCACCATAACATACAAACATCACCATACAAACATCACCATAACATACAAACATCACCATAACATACAAACATCACCATAACATACAAACATCACCATAACATACAAACATCACCATAACATACAAACATCACCATAACATACAAACATCACCATAACATACAAACACATAAATAGCACATACAAACACATAAATAGCACATACAAACACATAAATAGCACATACAAACACATAAATAGCACATACAAACACATAAATAGCACAAACAAACACATAAATAGCACATACAAACACATAAATAGCACATACAAACACATAAATAGCACAAACAAATCAAATAAATAGCACATACAAATCACATAAATAGCACATACAAACACATAAATAGCACATACAAATCACATAAATAGCACATACAAACACATAAATAGCACATACAAACACATAAATAGCACAAACAAATCACATAAATGGCACATACAAACACATAAATAGCACATACAAACACATAAATAGCACATACAAATCACATAAATAGCACATACAAACACATAAATAGCACATACAAACACATAAATAGCACATACAAACACATAAATAGCACATACAAATCACATAAATAGCACATACAAACACATAAATAGCACATACAAATCACATAAATAGCACATACAAATCACATAAATAGCACATACAAATCAAATAAATAAATAGCACATACAAATCACATAAATAGCACATACAAATCACATAAATAGCACATACAAATCACATAAATAGCACATACAAATCACATAAATAGCACATACAAATCAAATAAATAAATAGCACATACAAATCACATAAATAGCACATACAAATCAAATAAATAGCACATACAAATCACATAAATAGCACATACAAATCACATAAATAGCACATACAAATCACATAAATAGCACATACAAATCAAATAAATAGCACATACAAATCACATAAATAGCACATACAAATCACATAAATAGCACATACAAATCACATAAATAGCACATACAAATCACATAAATAGCACATACAAATCACATAAATAGCACATACAAATCACATAAATAGCACATACAAATCACATAAATAGCACATACAAATCACATAAATAGCACATACAAATCACATAAATAGCACATACAATCAAATAAATAGCACATACAAATCACATAAATAGCACATACAAATCACATAAATAGCACATACAAATCACAAATAAATAGCACATACAAATCACATAAATAGCACATACAAATCACATAAATAGCACATACAAATCACATAAATAGCACATACAAATCAAATAAATAGCACATACAAATCACATAAATAGCACATACAAATCACATAAATAGCACATACAAATCACATAAATAGCACATACAAATCACATAAATAGCACATACAAATCACATAAATAGCACATACAAATCACATAAATAGCACATACAAATCACATAAATAGCACATACAAATCACATAAATAGCACATACAAATCAAATAAATAAATAGCACATACAAATCACATAAATAGCACATACAAATCACATAAATAGCACATACAAATCAATAAATAAATAGCACATACAAACACATAAATAGCACATACAAATCACATAAATAAATAGCACATACAAATCACATAAATAGCACATACAAATCACATAAATAAATAGCACATACAAATCACATAAATAGCACATACAAACACATAAATAGCACATACAAATCACATAAATAAATAAATAGCACATACAAATCACATAAATAGCACATACAAATCACATAAATAAATAGCACATACAAATCACATAAATAAATAGCACATACAAATCACATAAATAGCACATACAAATCACATAAATAGCACATACAAATCACATAAATAGCACATACAAATCACATAAATAGCACATACAAATCACATAAATAGCACATACAAATCACATAAATAAATAAATAGCACATACAAATTAAATATATTGTCATATAACATTAATCCTTTGTCTGCTGAGTAAATAAAATCACATTTGCAAACAACATAGTTCCAGATCATACGCATCTGATCATGTTGTTTACTATTCAGTCAAGTGTTTTAGCTCCATTATCCGAATAGCATTCAGCATAGAGCCTGATCAGACGGCACGTGATTTTATCTGCCGCTAGCATGCAAAGGTTAATAGACAAAGACGACCGCTAGAGATAAGTACAATAGCTCTCCTCACTCATGGACTGATCGGGCTAATAATTACACATTTTCTTTGTTTCCCTCGGACACCATCTGTTCCAGCTCCTCTTTTTGTTTATCCTGGAAGTCCTTCAACCATCGTAGCGCTCCACAGATCATACTTAAAGACTTTCCCTGTAATAAGCAATGCAACAAATCATCATAACCCATTCTTCAACGTTAATTTTATCAATGTCCTAACTATAAATAAACATAATTTACTATGCTGTAACTTCAAAATAAAAAATAGTGAATAAAAATATATCCCCCCCCCAGATAAAGACATAAATTATGTCCTGTACCATTAGAGTGTAGTGATCAATAATGTCCTGTACCATTAGAGTGTAGTGATCAATAATGTCCTGTACCATTAGAGTGTAGTGATCAATAATGTCCTGTACCATTAGAGTGTAGTGATCAATAATGTCCTGTACCATTAGAGTGTAGTGATCAATAATGTCCTGTACCATTAGAGTGTAGTGATCAATAATGTCCTGTACCATTAGAGTGTAGTGATCAATAATGTCCTGTACCATTAGAGTGTAGTGATCAATAATGTCCTGTACCATTAGAGTGTAGTGATCAATAATGTCCTGTACCATTAGAGTGTAGTGATCAATAATGTCCTGTACCATTAGAGTGTAGTGATCAATAATGTCCTGTACCATTAGAGTGTAGTGATCAATAATGTCCTGTACCATTAGAGTGTAATGATCAATAATGTCCTGTACCATTAGAGTGTAGTGATCAATAATGTACTGTACCATTAGAGTGCAGTGATCAATAATGGCCTGTACCATTAGAGTGCAGTGATCAATAATGTCATGTACCATTAGAGTGCAGTGATCAATAATGTCCTGTACCATTAGAGTGCAGTGATCAATAATGTCATGTACCATTAGAGTGCAGTGATCAATAATGTCCTGTACCATTAGAGTGCAGTGATCAATAATGGATTGTACCATTAGAGTGCAGTGATCAATAATGTCCTGTTCCATTAGAGTGTAATGATCAATAATGTCCTGTACCATTAGAGTGCAGTGATCAATAATGGCATGTACCATTAGAGTGTAGTGATCAATAATGTCATGTACCATTAGAGTGCAGTGATCAATAATGTCCTGTACCATTAGAGTGCAGTGATCAATAATGTCCTGTACCATTAGAGTGTAGTGATCAATAATGTCCTGTACCATTAGAGTGCAGTGATCAATAATGTCCTGTACCATTAGAGTGTAGTGATCAATAATGTCATGTACCATTAGAGTGCAGTGATCAATAATGTCATGTACCATTAGAGTGTAGTGATCAATAATGTCCTGTACCATTAGAGTGTAGTGATCAATTATGTCCTGTACCATTAGATTGTAGTGATCAATAATGTCATGTACCATTAGAGTGCAGTGATCAATAATGTCCTGTACCATTAGATTGTAGTGATCAATAATGTCATGTACCATTAGAGTGCAGTGATCAATAATGTCCTGTACCATTAGAGTGCAGTGATCAATAATGTCCTGTACCATTAGAGTGCAGTGATCAATAATGTCATGTACCATTAGAGTGCAGTGATCAATAATGTCATGTACCATTAGAGTGCAGTGATCAATAATGTCCTGTACCATTAGAGTGTAGTGATCAATAATGTCCTGTACCATTAGAGTGTAGTGATCAATAATGTCCTGTACCATTAGAGTGCAGTGATCAATAATGTCCTGTACCATTAGAGTGCAGTGATCAATAATGTCCTGTACCATTAGAGTGTAATGATCAATAATCCTCCATGTTTGAAGACTCTCAAACGGTTGACATGTTTTAGAATATGGCTTTAGAATCTGGGAATTTTACCGGTTTTCTGTGCTGACCATAGCTCATGTGTATACAAAGATCTGAGGTCTGTACGCCCAGAAAGGGCGTTGCCTTTGACCAACTATTTCAAATCTATAGGGTTATTTAAAGGCCATAGGCATTTTCCAATAAAGCTTGAAGACTCATTCACAAAAGCCTTATAGTACAAGCATTCTGTTAATAATTGTGCAAAAAATAGGAAAAGCATGAAAATTGGCATGAATACTCCTTGGACATATATTCAAACAAAAGAGAACTACTCAATATCTTACAAAATGGCCACCGTGTCGGTCATTTTAAAAATGGCTGCCATTTTCATATATTACGTCTTATTTGTTACATTATATCTTCTTTTATGAGAAATTTGTTGATTTCATTCTGCTTCTTATAGTCTTAAAGTGTCATAGCAAAGTCAGGATGGACATATCTAGTGAATAAAGCAGCTTTATTTGCCAAATATGTGTAATTTACGTTACTATAGCTCTGTGGTAACATACAAAAGTAGTAAATATCCAAATCAACATAAATTCTGATTTTAGCGACCAACATTGTTTAATGATAAAATTAAAACCATGTTATACTAATGTATTTATCTATTTTGCATGAAAGGACCGCCACACATATAAGTAACTTCCACAACAAATATAATTTATGTGACAAAGAACAATATTATACACTGTATGGTTATTCATGAATAAAAATTATGCACATTGAAACTCACTTCATGAACATTTTCAATACCACACAAATGATTATTTGATTACAGTATGAAAATCTTATTTGTACATGAATGTATAATTTAACCATGTCATTGTATATGTTACCCAGACATATGTTACCAAATTATGTAATGATATAACTTTCTAACTTTATATGGATTACAAGCCATCTGGTTAAATGTACACCAATTAATTGATAAAACTGTACTGCTCCTTCTGTCTACATTGAAATCTTTTATGGTCTACTTATAGTGACTGTTATTATAGAATTGAAAATCAGAGAACACCTTCAATCGCTAATTATCTTCTTCCATTACAAAGTCCACACTCAGAATTCATCCACGATCACAATCGCCACCACATTGACATAATTCAGTGCATGGGAGGTCTGCCTTTCTGTATTTGCATCTACCCCAGCAGCCTAAATCTATTTTGCAGGAACATTTTATGAGCCCCTTGCATTATAGCGCGTCTCGGACCTTAAAATTATGCCCATATTTGGTAATACGGGAATTATGTAGTAACCTAAACACGTGATCAAAATAGCTTCATTCATAAATACCAGGTAGCAGACCGCCATTATACAAAGTTGGAATGAACATAAATATATATTATGGACATTTGGAGCATTTTATCAGATAACGGGGTGGTGTAATTTTGCATAGATCTTGATATTCAGGTAAGCATCTTGCATCAGTCATTTTCGAACCACTTACGTTGACAGTTTAGGATTTCTTGTTTATCAACACATTTCTGGGTCAACACTGATCCAATGGAAAGAATGATAGGTGGCGTTATTTTACCTGGTTCTGAAAAAGTGTGGATGCCTCGGTATGTTACGACCAGCGGTATGTTAAGAAACGACTATATCTCAAATGATATAAATGTGATTGGGTTTTAATTGGAAACCGTGCAAAATGTTTCATATGCCGAATAAGTGTTAAATTAATGTGAAACCACTTCAGAAGTTGTCCTTGGGGCGCATATGGGATATTTTTAACATTATTTTCATAAATCATTATAAAGAAAATATATCGTTTCTCACGATACTTTTGCAGAATTTGAGCATCAAGTATCAGGATAATCTTTATTAATTAATAGCTTCGTGGGGGCGAAGGGTTTGCTTACATATCCTGTTTTTTTATTTCCTTTCCATTTTAGTCAATTCGTCCCTCGGTTCGAACTTCCAACCTCCTGCTACATATGTGGATGCCTTAACCACTAGGCCACGGAGAATATGCAAACGTTCCAGATACTGTGTTTGTATAACCCTTTGAACTCTGGTGAGCACACTGAGGCCTTCAAAAGTTCATGGTGCTCTTGTTTAAATTAACTTGCATCCTAGAAATTACTAACCTCAAATGTCACTAATACATTCAGACGTTAATGATAATTTACTCTTGTTTCAGATTGAACGGTTGGTCCTAGACGGACAGGTTCTGACAGTGTCTTCGGTACTACATGGAAATGTTGGGACGCAATGGAATATATGGAAATGTTGGGACGCAATGGAATACATGGAAATGTTGGGACGCAATGGAACAAACTAATAACCAAATAAAATTTCAATATTTGATATTATGGATCTTAATGAAATGAATTGCTGTATAATCATCTGGAATAAAAGTGCATTAAATGACAATTGTTCTCTTTCATTTCTTTGTTTCAAATAAAGTTTTAGTTTGAGGGGGAGATAAGTTACAGTCAGTAATCCTCGAATCATGTTGAGTCATCACAGTTTGTTCTGTCAGTTTTTCTTCACACTGCATAGTGTCTGGAAATGATTGGCATTATCGCATATATATCCATACTACTTCGGTTCTTTTACAACATAATGTGTCCAGTTGTTGCTATATTCTACATAGCCTGTAAATAAAATACAGTATCAATAATACTGGTACTAAACCAAACTAGAGCCAGTTTACCCACAGGGATTCGGCACGTTTGGGGGTACTAGTATATATATTTAAGTACAGGGATTCTACTCTGTGGGATGTCAGATTTCGCATCGATCAGTAAAATGGCTGAAACAATTTTGTACAAATCTGTCCAAATATAACGCCTATCCCGAGTCTTTATATTGTTCTTCAAATAAAACACAACTTTAAGCTGCGTGCATGTATACTTTGCAAACAATTGCCACAGACATTGACCATAGCAGGTCACATTTCCATACTAGGACACGGGTTCTGTCAGCAACAAAAAAGTTTTAACTGTGAATAACATTCATTATCAATAAAATATGTTTCCACTAACGTGTTGGTTTATTCGGCAAAAATGTACGTCAAAAAGAGATTTCGTAGAACTTTTCAATTTGTTTTGAAAATTTCTAAAGCGGCGCAATTCGCGTTGAAACGAGCGTTCTGATTGGATTATTAGAATGTAACTAGGTGCTTGTTATTTTATATGAAGAATAATCATAATCCAATCGTTTCAACGCGAACTGCGCCGCTTGAGAAATTTTCAAAACTAATTAACAGGGGTTCATAAACAGTGTTACAAACAATTTGTTAAAAGCTAACACATTTTAATGTATTTGCTTTTAAGAATTACATTTTAATATTTCTAATAAAGAAACAAATAAATATATTTAAAACATATGATATATGATCTCAATATCTCAGATAAACTATAAATTCCAATATTCTGTTATCTTACCTACCTAGACCTAGAGCTCAATACCACCGAAGAATCGCTTTATACGATATAGTACGAAAATGTACGGGAAATAGACAATCAATAAAATCATTCAACATCCGCCATTCTTGTTTGGCATTTACGTTTTTGATGAAATTTCCCAAATTCAAAGCAAATCAATGCTATCTAAGTTCATAGTTGGTCTAAATCAATGCCATTATATATATATATATATATATATCATCGGTACATTGTTAGAACAGTTATTTTATAACGTTTGCCAAACGTACCTAATTATTGAAAAGTGGTGGGGGCGATGTGGGTCGAAATTTCGCCTGGAAAAAAATGTTGTGAAGGCTGTACCCGTGTATAATGCGCACTAGACAAATTCCTCAAGGATTTCAGTAATAAAAGTGCGCGTTATACATAGCAAATGACGGTAAGGTGTGAGAATCTGGTCTATTAAAATAAAATAATTAATATGCGACACAGCTGCTTTAGTGTAGATTCGATTTATTAATGAAGTTACCTTATGAATGATCTCTCTGTTATTCAATATTGTGGTGTTTGCGTCCTCGTTCATCTTGTGGACACTCGACCGTACCCTGATGCCTGACATGTCTTCAATAATACAGTTCTGATCTAATTCTGCAACAAGAATGACACATACCCATAACAATTCTTAATTTTAGCTGGGTGAATATCTTATCCAGTTTATTCAAATTGCTTGATTGCGAAACAAGTTATTTCATCATTAGTTTAATTGATCTCGCTGCCTCCCCTTAATGGAGCACATTGTCACGAGGAAGAGGCTGTGTTGATTTAAACGGCTTCACTACATACATCATCACTATGGTTCTGGTGGGGCGCACACTCACACCAGGGCCCACACTGGGCAGAAAAAAGTTGGGGCCACTTATCTGTTTGAAAGATGGGGTGTGTGCGGGAGCGGTGTCGTCCCCTCCGTGAGGGGTGTCGTCCCCTCCCTGGTTTGATTTTTTTGGTATTTTTATTTGTAAATGGTGAGATTCTAGCCCGTTTTTTTCTGGAAGTATTAATATAGACATTAGAATGAAAGAATGCATACCTGTTAAGGCTAAAAGTTTATTTTACAATGTAGCCCTGTGACAGTGATTAATAATGGAAGCCAACACAGGATTACATTTCAAATGAACTTTAAGCTCAAAAAGACATGCATACTAATCATTTTTGAAGACAATCCAATGAACTTTTACAACTTTAATTATTTTCTTGGTCATAATAATTTAAAAATACATCAGAATTACATACATGTACAAGTTGGATACTTCAGATATGTCTAACAAATTGCACAACATTCAGTTCAAAATGCGTCTGTTCTTCTTGGACCACATTACAAATGCCGACTTGAAGTTGAACTTGTCTGGGCCGTCAATGGACATTTTCATCAGGCTGTCTAGGTTTCATTCACTAAGTCCATTTCGGACGTTTAAAACCGAAAGTAGCCATTTTGACACGTGACGATTTGGATTATTTTTTTTTTACGTTTATTTATCGGCGATTTGTACAAGTTTCATTCACTTTTTATAGTTGAGGACACGAAAATCATATTTTTCACAACTACTACCTTTGATCTTATTTGTGAAAAACAACGCCAATAATTATTACCTAATTATGTACACAAGTTATTCGGTCATCCGTATAATCTTCAAACAATGTCATCATTTCACCAATCAAGTACTGCCGTTTTCATAAAGGACCTCAATTATCAAATCATTCCCATTATACAAAACTGTAAATGTGTGATCATATACCGCTAATTTACATGTTAGTTTTGTTTTGATTGCAATTTATGATGGGAATATGCCTCCAGCACATGTACACAGCTGTTTTGACTGTGAATCGATTGTTTCGCCAAACGATAGCGTATACCAGAGCAAAAAAATTGTAACCAGTCAAAGATACAATGAACACAGACTGTGTATCGATTTTTCTTTAACTGGAATGCAATGGTAAATAAAACCAGTCGAGTATGAAAGGTTAAAATATGGCACAAACGTTATTTATGCCGATTTTTTGTGCAATTTTCTGAAAATCGCCAAATTGAAATTTTAGGAGCCATTTCTATCGCAAAATCGCCATTTGGCTCTTGTGGCGACTGACAGCGTGGCCTCTGTCACACCATTATGGTTACCAAGGTGAGAACCATATCCATTACATTATATGTTCTTTGAAGGTGTTGGAACTTTACTATGTACTTTGTAAACCAATCGACACGTCCAATCAATTTGTTTACTTTGATATTTTTATCCGAATATCTGATGCGATACAAAAAATAGTGATGAATAGATTTGCTACAAGTTTCAATGAATACACACCCTTCTGAAATGTCAGACACTGGAATAGTAAACAGTGGCTGACAGTTGTTGATTGTTGGTGGGCAACACCTTTCCATTCTGTGTATACCTCTGTCTCACATGCAGTTTCTTTATCTGTCTCTATGTCTCAAAACTGTTAAAATCAAATAACGTGTCAGAACAAAATCGTAAATAAATAAAAACATTAATTCACATGCAAATTTACATTAATTGTTGATTTATATAATTTTTATGTTCAGTAAGCAAGAATGTTTTCACATAACAATTATCACTGGATAAGAACACATGGTTACCTCTCCAAGCATGCCTTGCTTGACAGTAAATTGTAGACAATACCCCATTCCCCACCAATGAAAACATATAATTAAAACCTTTCAAATTAAAGGTTATTGCATACATGTGGGTATACAAACTCACAAAATGAAATTGGTGTTAATTAGATTCCTGGCAAAACGAACAACAGATGCCTAGCAGACCATCTGTTAACCCTTTCCCTCATAATAAAACAGTCATATCAGGTTCTCCAGCCCAATACAGTAACTATGTAATAGCTTATCAGCTACCAATAGATAAGAAACCAATAACTGTACACTGTCCCCATAAGGTATTTCAGGAAAAACTGATAAAATGACCCCTATCATGTTTAACCCTGTTTTCCCTGATAAAAACTTAATTTAATATATTTATGGTAAGAATAAAAAATTTAGAAAAATAAATGATGTTATCAACGATATAATTTTTAAAAGAAACTTTTTAGTATTTACTTAGATACGGAGGTGTACATATTGGACATGCAGGTTTTGGAGAATAATTATTATATTCGACTATATTTGTTTATTTAATAGTTAATACCGATTACTATAATGCATTGCACTTTATCAATGTGATACAAGTTGCAAGTTAAAACTGTTTCGTCCTCGCCAAGGGACTCATCAGGTGGCTTTTGGCTACCACGACAGTTGATTTTTTCAATGTCCAAAAATATTTCAAACAAGTCCAAAAGAATAAATAAGCCATAGTCCAACAAAAGTATTTCATCACAAAATCCAAAAGAATAAATAATCCATAATTTCACAAGTCCAAAAAGAAAGAATGCCCTTAAAAATCAATGTTTACGACTGCAGAGCTGCGTGGAAATGGGCGTGACAACCTTCTCTGCACAAACGCACATTGCAGACTTCACAGCCGTGCACCGTCTCTCTGTGTGACTTCAGCACCCTGGTGTGGTATTTGCATGTTGAGGGTGTGGCAACCTAAGTTGATTAAATCAATTTCCTAAATCAATTGGACTTTCTGATTAAAGACTCCACCCACATTTGTATCTGCTATTTTCTAACCAATTCATTGGACAAGTCCATGCCCCTGGGTTTATTACCCTCTGTTTAGCTGGCAACATTAGCCATTCCATGCGGCTACAACACACATCCTTTGATATCAACAAGTTCCTAAGACGCCGCCCTGTGTATTTCGAACTGGATGCTTCCTGTCAAACTGTTGTCATGCCGACATTAGTCGGTAATTAGCATTAAAACCTTTGAACCCAAACTTTTATTACCCTCCGACCGATGCAGTATGTATACTATATAGCAAAAAACATCATGCTTGCATAACATTGTGACTTACATGCACTTTGATCTATAGCCGTGGTCATAGAAAACAAACTTCAAACAAAAAATTGTTTCCACAGCTGACACCTGCATTTCAGCCGGGAACCCATTTAATGCATCATGTCACGTGATAAATGTAAGCCCAATTCTAATTCGTCAATATGCATGAATTGGCCTTCACCGTGGAAATTTACCAGATACCTAGATGTTTTTATCCAAGCTAATGAATGGGGATTGCCTGAGTATTTGCTATTTTTAGATTTATTTTCATTTTAGCTTCCGACATTTATAGATAAATGCTTGTTGTTTACTGAAACATATTTTGACTGCTTTTCTGCCGTATTAGCAGCGAAAATGATGGTTTTAAAACGGACACGTAAAAACACGTACTTATCAGGTGACTGGTATAGTCGTAAATATACGTATTTATCAGGTGCCCGATAACACGAAAATATACGTATATATCAGGTAGTGGTAGCACACGTAGAAATACGTATATATCAGGGTATGGGTTAAATATGTAATTTGCAGCTGTCCCTAAACAAAGACTCCCCTGTTCAAGCAGGTTATCAACCCTAACCCTGCCCCACCCTCGCCATTTTAGAAAGGTGTAGTGTATGTGTAAGTGGAGTAACATGTAGATGTGTTGCCAGAAAAAACCCACCCAAAATGCAAACTGTTTTGACCCCCCCCCCCCCCCGACAAAAGAACGTCCAAAGGGGGCGGGACTATTTTCCAAATAGCCTTTAATGCATGAGAATCAGTAATGGAAATGTATACAATGATTCGTAATAATTATGTATCATATGTATCAATCTTTGTTATGGCACAGTCTTTGATATTGCTAAACACCATTTTCCACTTGTCTCCTGCATATTAAATTTAGAATTAATAGCATATTAACTGTAAAAACAAATACATTCATTGTTACTTTGAATATCAAATGTATTCTAAGCACAACCAATTAGGTATTTACGAAAATATATAGGCGATAAATCAACTGTCTTCCTTCTCAAATATGTCTTGGTTATGTCCACTGACATATACCATAGTATGTTGATTTAAGCCCTGCAATGATTAAACAACTAATGGTAGTTTATAAGATACATCATTAGCGCTCAAAACTAAAATAATTCTTACAAAATAAAATGCAGCAACAAACCTTGCGTTTAGTAGATAATACGCGACGGAATTGGTGAACTTCAATGTCTTTGTCTTTCTAAATCCTCCCCATTTGCCCCACGTTGTCTGTGTTGAATTACTTGATATGTCGATTCATAACCACTGTTGTCTAGGTCCTCGCAAGGGGTTTGACATTAATGGGACATACATACAATTATGTCATGTTCAATGTGCTTTTCTACATCCGCTGTTTCACGCATGCGCGCTGTGTGTGTTTACATTTGGTTTGTTGATAAACAAATTCGCGTATACGACGCTTTGTATTTATTGGAATTTTATCGTTTCTGAGCGACTATTTCGATTTTTGTAAACACACACACATTAGTATTTATATTTTACCCAAAACATCCTTTTACGATGTAATGCTGCTTTAAACATTAGTAAGGTTCATCTACTGACAAAAACCTATGTGACATCAAGAATGAAGATTTGTGGATCGTGGAAATAAAATATGACAGACAGACATTATGGAAACATGTTTCCACCAGAAGTGGGAGAGACATAACATGTGTTGGTGCATATTATTTCAGAATCTTTCAATTGTGGAGAGTTGTCTGGCTAGAGTGGTGGGGATTGTAATATTTTCTCGATTAATATACCATCTGAAAGTGTATACGAAGCGAGATGCAGCAGTACCTAACCTCTGGTTAGTTGGTCCATATATTAGAAGGCAAAACCTTCAAATTCTAGTGGCTTGATAGGGTTGCCGGATTAGCGCAGTGGTTAGCATGCTGGCTTCTCACAAGTGCAACCAGGGTTTGATTATCCTTTATCAATCATACCCAGTACCTTTTTTGAATGTTGATGTTTATACATTTAGAATACAATTGTTGTAATGGTGTATACATGTATTGTTTTATGTACCTCTTGCATTGTAATATGTAAACCCACTTTAGCATGTATACACAACTAGGTCGGTAAAATGTTTCCCTTAAATGTATTTTTTAGCCAAATCTCACTTAAAATTGAAACAGATTGAAACATTTTTGTTTATTGGGTTTCCAGCATTATGTATGTATATGAATTGTGTTAACTATATAATAGGTGAAGATAAAATATGTATTGATATTTATTTCAGAAGTGTCCAACCCAAAGCCCCTTCATCGTGCTTACAGTTCCGGTTGGGCTCTCGAATATGCCAACACGACCCTGCTCCAAACATCTGTACAACTGTCGCATGAATCCTCTCTGTATGCTGTATGCTTCAAACGGGAATGGGAATTCATCTGGTATATGGACTGCAGTGCTCCAGCATAGCCCTGTCAAACAAAGAATGAAAATCCGCAACTTTGTCATAACATGTCAGCTACATGTATATGATACATCAGGGTTCGACATTAGTGGGCGTCCGATGGATATGTCTAGCAAGAAATGTCTATCGGACGTAGTAAATTTCCCAGATGGTTGCCCGATCTGTCGTGCTGATAATTTGATAAAGTTCTAGCATTAAATTTCAATAATTACCTAGATCTAATTTGCATTCATTCGGAAGTTTAGACGCTTGTGTCTCGGCAAATAAGCTGTCCGATTAGCGCACTCGCTTCTCACCAATGCGACCCGGGTTCGATCCTCGGACTGGGAAGTATGTGAGATGGTACGATGGTCGCCAGATCGGACAGGTGGGTTTTCTCCGGGTACTCCAGTTTCCTCCCACATATACGCTTTCATCCGAGCCAACGAGAGTGATTAATATAAGTTGTTAAAACTTGGTTCGCAATCGTTGTAAAATAAATAAAGTATAAAAATAAAATAAAAAAATAAAATAAAAAAAAAAGTTGTCCGTACAGCCATTTTCTAAATCTTCGAAAGGCTCGATCTATTATTAGACATGACCTAAATATTAAAGTATGTACATTTCTGAAATGTCGTAAAACTGCTGCGCATTTTATGCAAATGTGGTAATATTTGAAACAGAAATATTTTATTTCAGCGGGGTGTTCAGACTGACAGATTGTTGTTCAGACTGATAGATTGTTGATTTAATTATAGAAATAAGATTGCAATTTAGAGTGGAATAAATAAACATGTTCTTACTTACTAGTGTCTGGTTACCCAAATATTACGACAATTGAAAATTACGGTCTAGTTGATCATGGGTCCGGGCTAGTCAGTTTCCAGAGTTACTGGTCCGACTTGTCTAGTGACAAAAAAATGAATGTCGAACCCTGTACATACAAGTGCAGGTGGATATACGAGATCTGTGAATGAATGAATGTCGAACCCTGTACATACAAGTGCATACAGGTGGATATACGAGATCTGTGAATGAATGAATGTCGAACCCTGTACATACAAGTGCATACAGGTGGATATACGAGATCTGTGAGACTGTGAATGAATGAATGTCGAACCCTGTACATACAAGTGCATACAGGTGGATATACGAGATCTGTGAATGAATGAATGAATGTCGAACCCTGTACATACAAGTGCATACAGGTGGATATACGAGATCTGTGAGACTGTGAATGAATGAATGTCGAACCCTGTACATACAAGTGCATACAGGTGGATATACGAGATCTGTGAGACTGTGAATGAATGAATGTCGAACCCTGTACATACAAGTGCATACAGGTGGATATACGAGATCTGTGAATGAATGAATGAATGTCAAACCCTGTACATACAAGTGCATACAGGTGGATATACGAGATCTGTGAATGAATGAATGAATGTCAAACCCCTGTACATACAAGTGCATACAGGTGGATATACGAGATCTGTGAATGAATGTGGAACCCTGTACATACAAGTGCATACAGGTGGATATACGAGATCTGTGAATGAATGAATGTCGAACCCTGTACATACAAGTGCATACAGGTGGATATACGAGATCTGTGAATGAATGAATGTCGAACCCTGTACATACAAGTGCATACAGGTGGATATACGAGATCTGTGAATGAATGAATGTCAAACCCTGTACATACAAGTGCATACAGGTGGATATACGAGATCTGTGAATGAATGAATGTCGAACCCTGTACATACAAGTGCATACAGGTGGATATACGAGATCTGTGAATGAATGAATGTCGAACCCTGTACATACAAGTGCATACAGGTGGATATACGAGATCTGTGAGACTGTGAATGAATGAATGTCGAACCCTGTACATACAAGTGCATACAGGTGGATATACGAGATCTGTGAATGAATGAATGAATGTCAAACCCTGTACATACAAGTGCATACAGGTGGATATACGAGATCTGTGAATGAATGAATGTCAAACCCTGTACATACAAGTGCATACAGGTGGATATACGAGATCTGTGAATGAATGAATGTCGAACCCTGTACATACAAGTGCATACAGGTGGATATACGAGATCTGTGAATGAATGAATGTCGAACCCTGTACATACAAGTGCATACAGGTGGATATACGAGATCTGTGAATGAATGAATGTCGAACCCTGTACATACAAGTGCATACAGGTGGATATACGAGATCTGTGAATGAATGAATGTCGAACCCTGTACATACAAGTCCATACAGGTGGATATACGAGATCTGTGAATGAATGAATGTCGAACCCTGTACATACAAGTGCAGGTGGATATACGAGATTTGTGAATGAATGAATGAATGTCGAACCCTGTACATACAAGTGCATACAGGTGGATATACGAGATCTGTGAATGAATGAATGAATGTCAAACCCTGTACATACAAGTGCATACAGGTGGATATACGAGATCTGTGAATGAATGAATGAATGTCAAACCCCTGTACATACAAGTGCATACAGGT
The DNA here is from genome assembly GCA_014843695.1 of Archivesica marissinica. Classification (NCBI taxonomy): domain Eukaryota; kingdom Metazoa; phylum Mollusca; class Bivalvia; order Venerida; family Vesicomyidae; genus Archivesica; species Archivesica marissinica. The sequence continues at coordinate 51,305,449 of CM026391.1, forward strand.
GGATATACGAGATCTGTGAATGAATGAATGTCGAACCCTGTACATACAAGTGCATACAGGTGGATATACGAGATCTGTGAATGAATGAATGTCAAACCCTGTACATACAAGTGCATACAGGTGGATATACGAGATCTGTGAATGAATGAATGTCAAACCCTGTACATACAAGTGCAGGTGGATATACGAGATCTGTGAATGAATGAATGTCGAACCCTGTACATACAAGTGCATACAGGTGGATATACGAGATCTGTGAATGAATGAATGTCGAACCCTGTACATACAAGTGCATACAGGTGGATATACGAGATCTGTGAATGAATGAATGTCGAACCCTGTACATACAAGTGCATACAGGTGGATATACGAGATCTGTGCATGAATGTCGAACCCTGTACATACAAGTGCATACAGGTGGATATACGAGATCTGTGAATGAATGAATGTCGAACCCTGTACATACAAGTGCATACAGGTGGATATACGAGATCTGTGAATGATCAATCTGGTACATGACTATCAACGACGGTTCATCATGAAACTATTGGTAAATACCGATACAGTAGTTTCAAAGCAAACACTCCAATGTAAGAACATGTAACTATACTATCAGTGCATCCCCCGACATGATGTAAATCATCAGCACGTCATGTTTTAAATACATCCGGGATCCCGCATCCCATAACCCTTACGGCGCCAAATAAATCTATGCATTTTGCTCCCAGTGCCGAATAATTTTACCAATACATTTTGACAGATCGTGACAAGTCCTATGACTGTAAGAGCATTTGCAAACGAAAGTAAATATATTTAAAGATATAAGTTTTCATATTTCTACACAATATGCATGCATAAACAAAATATTCTCACTGAAAATGTAGATTTAATGAGAAAAAGCTGGCTACGCGAGGGCGGCATTGTCCTGCATCAATGTCACACCAGGACATAATTATGCTGACGAATAAATGGTAAGGCATGTGCATTTAGCACCTCTGCAACATAACGTTGTGCATTGATGATGCCCTGTCTTCCGGTTTCCCACCCCAGAACATTACGCTCCCTCCCCCAAACATGTTCTTTTCTCAACAATCGGCAAATCTTTTATTTTTGCGCCTGTATACCAGTAATCTTCCGCCAGCATGACTAACTGTAAAACAAGATTCATCGGTGAACAAAACTCGGTTTCTGTCAGCCCTTCTCCAGTTCAGATGACATCGCGCCCAAAACAGCCTGGCAGCACGATGACGTCGGGTCATTATCTGATCAGTGTACGGGCGGCGTGCCCCGATTGGTTGGGCGTTACGACGCAACCGGTTGCGAATGGTCTGCCCTGAGACACCGTATCGCCTAGCAGTGACTGTGGCTGCCAATCGACGTTGACGTAAGTGCGTCAACGTAATGTAACGATCGGCTCTAGCCGTCGTTACACGAGACCTACCAGGTCGTGAACAGTCCCAGTCTGCTGGTACCGGGCTGCAAGACAACCAATCATCTTATCGACAGCACCCGAACCGACGCGCGATCACCCTGGCGGACATCCCACCCGCAAGCATCCCAATTGCCTGATTTCACTCATTTGCGGCATGTCGTATGTATATATGGGCATGTTGTATGTATATATGGGCATGTTGTATGTATATATGGGCATGTTGTATGTATATATGGGCATGTCGTATGTATATATGGGCATGTTGTATGTATATATGGGCATGTTGTATGTATATATGTGCATGTCGTATGTATATATGGGCATGTCGTATGTATATATGGGCATGTCGTGTGTATATATGGGCATGTTGTATGTATATATGGGCATGTCGTATGTATATATGGGCATGTCGTGTGTATATATGGGCATGTCGTATGTATATATGGGCATGTCGTGTGTATATATGGCATGTTGTATGTATATATGGGCATGTTGTATGTATATATGGCATGTTGTATGTATATATGGGCATGTCGTATGTATATATGGGCATGTCGTATGTATATATGGGCATGTCGTATGTATATATGGGCATGTCGTATGTATATATGGGCATGTTGTATGTATATATGGGCATGTCGTATGTATATATGGGCATGTTGTATGTATATATGGGCATGTCGTATGTATATATGGGTATGTCGTATGTATATATGGGCATGTCGTATGTATATATGGGCATGTTGTATGTATATATGGGCATGTCGTATGTATATATGGGCATGTTGTATGTATATATGGGCATGTCGTATGTATATAATTATATGGGCATGTTGTATGTATATATGGGCATGTCGTATGTATATATGGGCATGTTGTATGTATATATGGGCATGTTGTATGTATATATGGGCATGTCGTATGTATATATGGCATGTTGTATGTATATATGGACATGTTGTATGTATATATGGGCATGTTGTATGTATATATGGGCATGTTGTATGTATATATGGCATGTTGTATGTATATATGGGCATGTCGTATGTATATATGGGCATGTTGTATGTATATATGGCATGTTGTATGTATATATGGGCATGTTGTGTGTATATATGGGCATGTTGTGTGTATATATGGGCATGTTGTATGTATATATGGCATGTCGTATGTATATATGGACATGTTGTATGTATATATGGGCATGTTGTATGTATATATGGCATGTCGTATGTATATGTATATATGGACATGTTGTATGTATATATGGGCATGTCGTATGTATATATGGGCATGTCGTATGTATATATGGCATGTTGTATGTATATATGGGCACCTCAGCCCCATATATTTTTCTAAAGGGTATTTTTTTTTTTTATAACAAATATATCTATTTAATGGACAGAACTTCACAGAAGGGTATGAAATTGTATTTTTTATGAATAATTACACCAAATTCGATATCCACGCCAAGGTATTTGGCTGAGGTGACCAACTCAAGTAGGACTCCATGGAGTTTATAATGACTGGGAATAGGATGTTTCCTTCTGGTGGCGTGGCTAACTTGACATTTGGAGGGGTTAAATTCCATGTCCAACTCCCACTCTTCTAATCTCTTAAGATCGTTTTGGAGTGTGACCGATTCATTTGCAGATGTCAGTGATAGATAGACTGCAGTATCATCTTACGGACTTTGGAACTGATGTTTTGTGGGAGGTCGTTTATGTAGGCTAGGAAAAGCAGGGGTCCAAGTACGGATCCCTGTGGGACACCAGATGACACCGGAATGGCCTCTGAACTAATACCATTAAAAACAACTGACTGGAGTCTATTATCTAGAAAACTCTTAACCCACCTTAATGTTTGACCTCTGACTCCATAGTCATGCATTTTTAGTAGTACTTTCTCGTGATTGACCTTATCGAAAGCCTTACTGAAGTCTAATAGGATGAGATCTACCTGATGCTTATTGTAGACAGAGGTAACCAATTCATTGACTAGCATTACTAGTTGGGTCACGCATGACCGTTTTTCTCTAAAACCATGCTGCAAATGGTACAGAATACTGTGGTTAGTGAAGTGCTTTACTATCGAGGAGGAAACTATATGTTCTAGTACAACCATGCTGCAAATGGTACAGAATACTGTTGTTAGTGAAGTGTTTTACTATCGAGGAGGAAACTATATGTTCTAGTACCTTGCATATAACACATGTCAGTGAGATAGGCCTATAGTTGGCGGGGTCTGACTTGTCCCCTTTTTGTAAATGGGAGCAACATTTGCTGACTTCCACTGGGCCGGCAGTGATCATTCGTTGATGGATTTTTGGAATAAGACTTCAAGGATAGGTGATGGTGTTTTAAGTATGATTGGCTTAATTTGGTCAGGACCACTACATAATACATTGTTAATATAGATAAGATGTGTTAAACCTTAAACCTCTGTGGAATCTTAAATAAGAAAACAATGTTAAAACTTCATGTTTCATATATACAAATACATCCAAACACCATATATCACCACTTTTCTTGGCGAGGAAGTAGTCCTTCTGTGTTATCCCAGAAACAAAATAATAATAGTATAATAATTATATTAACAAAGATGATAATTATTAAAGAATTTAACATATATCACATGTACTATATATATGTAGATTCTGGTGTAAAACTATGTGTACTTCTTATCTCAATCACTAGTCAATAAGAAGTTTACCTGTAGCGGTGTACACTAATTGGATTAAAATGTTTATCGGTGTATTACAGACGCGTGCCAATGCCAGCGTTAGTGGACACGTTATTGCTGGTATATTTAAACTAGTTCCCTATGTTTATCAGCGAAACACAGACGCGTGCCATTACACAACAATCAGTACAGCTGCCACCGGTCACATCGGTCGTATGATATAGCATGCTGTAGAGGACGTACCTCAAGATCACACCTGATACAGAGATTCAGTGTTGTCAGCATCCGATAATTGAGCTTATTTACCCTCGCCTCTGGCGAACCATATGGGCGAAATGTGAGCATCCTACTTTTGATAAGGGTTATATAGTTGTCAATTCAATCAAGACTCAAACATATTCATTGTCGGCATCGATGGTCTTTAGACTACAGTGTACATACTTACTTACCAATCAACTAACAAGCAGCGTCAATTACGGCAATTACTCATAGCTATTTGTGAGGGCGTTACGTGTGCGGCAAACTTATAAAATAAGTTTTAATGATTACTTTATACAACTGCAATGGGATTATCAACTAATCACTAATGAATTGTTAACACCTTCAATCACATCACAGTAACATCAAAATTCGGTTACAAATAACGTATGCAAGGCTTATAATTTTAACTATAATATATTTTATTGAATATTTATTTATTAAAATATGATACCATATTTATAGCAAACAATGCAAAAACAAAAGTAAAATGGAAAGGCATGGATACATTTTCAGAAAAGCATAGATGGTTGTGGTGTATAAAATTGTTAATTGCTTGCTAAACTTGGGTAATATATAAATTTGAATAGGTTTTGAACAGTTTCCTCTTAGTCTCTGTAAGTAAGGTAATAAACGTTTGTTTGGTCGGCCAAGTGTAATAGTAGCGTTTCAGATATGTTTTCCTTAAATCTCTAAATTCCAATATATATACAGATTCGTTCATTCTGTGGTAAGTTTGTGTAACGCCCTTGTTCTATTGCATGGGATGTCCGAAATTTGGTTAACGATATTCTAAATTTAGGTTCTATCATAATGTCAAGATATTTTTCAAATTGAAATTCATGTTTAAACAAGTTATACGTTTCAAGACGAGTAGAGTTATTGATTGATGAATACCACTGTTGCTGATACATATCAAGTATTCGTTGTTTTATTGTAATACAATTGATAAGTATATTAAACTGATTTTGCCATATATATGTATTAAGTTCTTAATATTATACATAACACGTCCTAAATAGTATTTAAATGATCTAAATAAAGTGTTTAAATAAATAACTATGTTGATAACGAATTTTAAAAATGGGGCCGAGGTGTCGATGTGTTTTGGGGCCGAGGTGTCGTGGGCCGACGTGTCATGGGGCCGAGATGACGCTTGACCATATGGGCATGTCGTATGTATATATATATGGGCATGTTGTATGTATACTGAGCAAAACTAGAAACGTCCCTCCATATTTAAGGAAAGATTTATCGAAAACCAAAAGATTTACTTTTATGAATCAAATAGAAAAACAAGTTCATTAATTTCTGTATCAAAGCCAATTCATTGCATCTGGCTATCTTGCTAACTTTTCGAGCGATAACCGGCCAAGGGTGGTAAAAGGGTCAAAATCAAAAATCACAAAAACTCAGTTAATGTTTAGAGATGGAATTTCAATAAGAAATGTGGCATATCCAGTAAATCTCGTTAGTACCGAGTGTGGCCACCATTTGCATGACTGCATGCAGTTAGTACCGAGTGTAGCCACCATTGAATGCATGCAATGATCCTACGCCACATCGATGTAACGCAACGCAATACCAGTGCACTTGGCAAATTCCTCCATTCCCATTGTAACGCCCGTGTAAGATCGCGAACATTGTCAATCTGATTGTTAGCTCGTGCTTTGCGGCCCAGCTCATCCCATATGTGCTCAATGGGGTTGAGATCCGGGGAAACCGCGGGCCATGGCATGACGTTGACGTTTTGCTGCAAGTAATGAGTGGTGACCCTGGCTACGCGAGGGCGGCATTGTCCTGCATCAATGTCACACCAGGACATAATTATGCTGACGAATAAATGGTAAGGCATGTGCATTTAGCACCTCTGCAACATATCGTTGTGCATTGATGATGCCCTGTCTTCCGGTTTCCCACCCCAGAACATTACGCTCCCTCCCCCAAACATGTTCTTTTCTCAACAATCGGCAAATCTTTTATTTTTGCGCCTGTATACCAGTAATCTTCCGCCAGCATGACTAACTGTAAAACAAGATTCATCGGTGAACAAAACTCGGTTTCTGTCAGCCCTTCTCCAGTTCAGATGACATCGCGCCCAAAACAGCCTGGCAGCACGATGACGTCGGGTCATTATCTGATCAGTGTATGGGCGGCGTGCCCCGATTGGTTGGGCGTTACGACGCAACCGGTTGCGAATGGTCTGCCCTGAGACACCGTATCGCCTAGCAGTGACTGTGGCTGCCAATCGACGTTGACGTAAGTGCGTCAACGTAATGTAACGATCGGCTCTAGCCGTCGTTACACGAGACCTACCAGGTCGTGAACAGTCCCAGTCTGCTGGTACCGGGCTGCAAGACAACCAATCATCTTATCGACAGCACCCGAACCAACGCGAGATCACCCTGGCGGACATCCCACCCGCAAGCATCCCAATTGCCTGATTTCACTCATTTGCGGCATGTCGTATGTATATATGGGCATGTTGTATGTATATATGGGCATGTTGTATGTATATATGGGCATGTTGTATGTATATATGGGCATGTCGTATGTATATATGGCATGTCGTATGTATATATGGGCATGTCGTATGTATATATGGGCATGTCGTATGTATATATGGGCATGTCGTATGTATATATGGGCATGTCGTGTGTATATATGGCATGTCGTATGTATATATGGGCATGTCGTATGTATATATGGGCATGTCGTGTGTATATATGGGCATGTTGTATGTATATATGGGCATGTCGTATGTATATATGGGCATGTCGTGTGTATATATGGGCATGTCGTGTGTATATATGGGCATGTCGTATGTATATATGGGCATGTTGTATGTATATATGGGCATGTCGTATGTATATATGGCATGTTGTATGTATATATGGGCATGTCGTATGTATATATGGGCATGTCGTATGTATATATGGGCATGTCGTATGTATATATGGGCATGTCGTATGTATATATGGGCATGTCGTATGTATATATGGGCATGTCGTATGTATATATGGGCATGTCGTATGTATATATGGGCATGTCGTATGTATATATGGGCATGTTGTATGTATATATGGGCATGTTGTATGTATATATGGGCATGTTGTATGTATATATGGCATGTTGTATGTATATATGGGCATGTCGTATGTATATATGGGCATGTTGTATGTATATATGGGCATGTTGTATGTATATATGGGCATGTTGTGTGTATATATGGGCATGTTGTGTGTATATATGGGCATGTTATATGTATATATGGCATGTCGTATGTATATATGGACATGTTGTATGTATATATGGCATGTTGTATGTATATATGGGCATGTCGTATGTATATATGGGCATGTCGTATGTATATATGGGCATGTCGTATGTATATATGGCATGTCGTGTGTATATATGGACATGTTGTATGTATATATGGGCATGTCGTATGTATATATGGGCATGTCGTATGTATATATGGCATGTTGTATGTATATATGGGCATGTCGTATGTATATATGGCATGTCGTATGTATATATGGGCATGTTGTATGTATATATGGCATGTCGTATGTATATATGGGCATGTCGTATGTATATATGGGCATGTTGTATGTATATATGGGCATGTCGTATGTATATATGGGCATGTTGTATGTATATATGGGCATGTCGTATGTATATATGGGCATGCCGTATGTATATATGGGCATGTCGTGTGTATATATGGGCATGTCGTGTGTATATATGGGCATGTCGTATGTATATATGGCATGTCGTATGTATATATGGGCATGTCGTGTGTATATATGGCATGTTGTATGTATATATGGGCATGTCGTATGTATATATGGGCATGTTGTATGTATATATGGGCATGTTGTATGTATATATGGGCATGTTGTATGTATATATGGGCATGTCGTATGTATATATGGGCATGTCGTATGTATATATGGGCATGTCGTATGTATATATGGGCATGTCGTATGTATATATGGGCATGTCGTATGTATATATGGGCATGTTGTATGTATATATGGGCATGTCGTATGTATATATGGGCATGTTGTATGTATATATGGGCATGTCATATGTATATGTATATATGGGCATGTTGTATGTATATATGGGCATGTCGTATGTATATATGGGCATGTTGTATGTATATATGGGCATGTTGTATGTATATATGGGCATGTCGTATGTATATATGGGCATGTTGTATGTATATATGGGCATGTCGTATGTATATATGGGCATGTTGTATGTATATATGGGCATGTCGTATGTATATATGGGCATGTCGTATGTATATATGGGCATGTCGTATGTATATATGGCATGTCGTGTGTATATATGGACATGTTGTATGTATATATGGGCATGTCGTATGTATATATGGGCATGTCGTATGTATATATGGCATGTTGTATGTATATATGGGCATGTCGTATGTATATATGGCATGTCGTATGTATATATGGGCATGTTGTATGTATATATGGCATGTCGTATGTATATATGGGCATGTCGTATGTATATATGGGCATGTTGTATGTATATATGGGCATGTCGTATGTATATATGGGCATGTTGTATGTATATATGGGCATGTCATATGTATATATGGGCATGCCGTATGTATATATGGGCATGTCGTGTGTATATATGGGCATGTCGTGTGTATATATGGGCATGTCGTATGTATATATGGCATGTCGTATGTATATATGGGCATGTCGTGTGTATATATGGCATGTTGTATGTATATATGGGCATGTCGTATGTATATATGGGCATGTTGTATGTATATATGGCATGTTGTATGTATATATGGGCATGTTGTATGTATATATGGGCATGTCGTATGTATATATGGGCATGTCGTATGTATATATGGGCATGTCGTATGTATATATGGGCATGTCGTATGTATATATGGGCATGTCGTATGTATATATGGGCATGTTGTATGTATATATGGGCATGTCGTATGTATATATGGGCATGTTGTATGTATATATGGGCATGTCATATGTATATGTATATATGGGCATGTTGTATGTATATATGGGCATGTCGTATGTATATATGGGCATGTTGTATGTATATATGGGCATGTCGTATGTATATATGGGCATGTCGTATGTATATATGGGCATGTTGTATGTATATATGGGCATGTCGTATGTATATATGGGCATGTTGTATGTATATATGGGCATGTCGTATGTATATATGGGCATGTCGTATGTATATATGGGCATGTCGTGTGTATATATGGGCATGTCGTATGTATATATGGGCATGTCGTATGTATATATGGGCATGTCGTATGTATATATGGGCATGTTGTATGTATATATGGGCATGTCGTATGTATATATGGGCATGTTGTATGTATATATGGGCATGTCATATGTATATGTATATATGGGCATGTTGTATGTATATATGGGCATGTTGTATGTATATATGGGCATGTTGTATGTATATATGGGCATGTCGTATGTATATATGGGCATGTTGTATGTATATATGGGCATGTCGTATGTATATATGGGCATGTTGTATGTATATATGGGCATGTCGTATGTATATATGGGCATGTCGTATGTATATATGGGCATGTCGTATGTATATATGGCATGTCGTGTGTATATATGGACATGTTGTATGTATATATGGGCATGTCGTATGTATATATGGGCATGTCGTATGTATATATGGCATGTTGTATGTATATATGGGCATGTCGTATGTATATATGGCATGTCGTATGTATATATGGGCATGTTGTATGTATATATGGCATGTCGTATGTATATATGGGCATGTCGTATGTATATATGGGCATGTTGTATGTATATATGGGCATGTCGTATGTATATATGGGCATGTTGTATGTATATATGGGCATGTCGTATGTATATATGGGCATGTCGTATGTATATATGGGCATGTCGTATGTATATATCAAGGCATGTCGTGTGTATATATGGCATGTTGTATGTATATATGGGCATGTCGTATGTATATATGGGCATGTCGTATGTATATATGGCATGTTGTATGTATATATGGGCATGTTGTATGTATATATGGGCATGTCGTATGTATATATGGGCATGTCGTATGTATATATGGGCATGTCGTATGTATATATGGCATGTCGTATGTATATATGGGCATGTCGTATGTATATATGGGCATGTTGTATGTATATATGGGCATGTCGTATGTATATATGGGCATGTTGTATGTATATATGGGCATGTCGTATGTATATATGGGCATGTTGTATGTATATATGGGCATGTCGTATGTATATATGGGCATGTTGTATGTATATATGGGCATGTCGTATGTATATATGGGCATGTCGTATGTATATATGGGCATGTTGTATGTATATATGGGCATGTCGTATGTATATATGGGCATGTTGTATGTATATATGGGCATGTCGTATGTATATATGGGCATGTCGTATGTATATATGGGCATGTCGTGTGTATATATGGGCATGTCGTATGTATATATGGGCATGTTGTATGTATATATGGCATGTTGTATGTATATATGGGCATGTCATATGTATATATGGGCATGTCGTATGTATATATGGGCATGTTGTATGTATATATGGCATGTCGTGTGTATATATGGGCATGTCGTGTGTATATATGGGCATGTCGTATGTATGTATGGGCATGTTGTATGTATATATGGCATGTCGTATGTATATATGGGCATGTTGTATGTATATATGGGCATGTCGTATGCATAGTATTAGGCAGAAATATCCAAATGGGAGTCTAAAAAATAAGTCCAGCCCCAGAGCGGGACCCGAATGATGACGGAAATTGCCGCACGGACTCGATGTGAGAACGGCGAACTGACGTGATCGAAATGCGGCAGAAACTGGGAAAGCCCGGGTGGGAAAGCCTCTCCAAAAAGGAATTGCGAACAATATTAGCCTATTATAGGGTCCAGTTCTTGTCATTGTTTTACAGCTGCATATATATGTTAACAAACCTAGTGAGGTCTCAGAGAGAAAAAAAACAAAAAAACAAACTTATCAGCCATTTTTTTAACTGGCCGTCGGTAACCGTCGCCAATATAATTGACCGTCTTATTAGGTGATAGGCCGTCGAAAAGACGGCCCGACGGCTCTCTGCCTAATACTGTGGTCGTATGTATATATGGGCATGTCGTATGTATATATGGCATGCCGTATGTATATATGGGCATGTCGTGTGTATATATGGGCATGTTGTATGTATATATGGGCATGTCGTATGTATATATATGGGCATGTCGTATGTATATATGGGCATGTCGTATGTATATATGGGCATGTCGTATGTATATATGGGCATGTCGTATGTATATATGGGCATGTTGTATGTATATATGGGCATGTTGTATGTATATATGGGCATGTCGTATGTATATATGGGCGTGTCGTATGTATATATGGGCGTGTCGTATGTATATATGGGCATGTTGTATGTATATATGGGCATGTTGTATGTATATATGGGCATGTCGTGTGTATATATGGGCATGTCGTATGTATATATGGGCATGTCATATGTATATATGGGCATGTCGTATGTATATATGGGCATGTCGTATGTATATATGGGCATGTCGTGTGTATATATGGCATGTCGTATGTATATATGGGCATGTTGTATGTATATATGAGCATGTCGTATGTATATATGGCATGTCGTATGTATATATGGGCATGTCGTATGTATATATGGGCATGCCGTATGTATATATGGGCATGTTGTATGTATATATGGGCATGCCGTATGTATATATGGGCATGTCGTATGTATATATGGGCATATCGTATGTTCATATTTGTGATTCTCGTTTGCATCGAATTAAGAATCATGACCATGTGAAGCATAACATGTCTGGATGTGGCGTGTGATACATGACCATGTGAAGCATAACATGTCTGGATGTGGCGTGTGATACATGACCATGTGAAGCATAACATGTCTGGATGTGGCGTGTGATACATGACCATGTGAAGCATAACATGTCTGGATGTGGCGTGTGATACACATCGTAATGTTACGATTACGGTGATCATTTATTCCAAGTCATTACAGTATATTAACCCTGCATTACAGTATATTAACCCTGCATTACAGTATATTAACCCTGCATTATGCATTACAGTATATTAACCCTGCATTACAGTATATTAACCCTGCATTACAGTATATTAACATTTCTCTCATTTACGAAATATGAACCAAATGATGCAGTAATACATGTACATATATAGTTTATACAAATTTATTTTAGCTCGATTGCAAAACAAGTTATTTCAACTTATATAAATCACTCTTGAGACCTCATTCCTGATGGAATCCATCGCCACGAGGGAGAGAGAAGAGGCAACGTGGAAATTAAATGCCTTGCCTAAGGGCACAATCGTAACGGCTCCAGTGGGGCTCGAACTCCGGACCTTTCGAACCTGAAGCGAACGCGCATCCACTGCGCTATCACGACTTCCACATATATAAACATTTACCTCTTATTCGAAAAGCGGCATAAACAGGATATTATCAGAACTGAATACATAAATCTGGTCACCTTTGTTGGCATCTGTTTCAGCTGGATGCAGACATTCGTCCATAACAAGACTGGAGAGTAAATCATCATCTTCATCACCAAACACGTCCATTATAGCCTCCTGTAATATAACAAGAGAATATTGCACAAAATGCAATAAATATTTCATATATTTAAGATTATTTACTGATTGCATTAACCCATTGCATACTATATGTACATTGTAGCGGTAGATAAAATCACTTTTGCAAACAGCATAGAACCAGATCAGACTCTATGCTGTTTGCTATTAGAATAGTGGAGCTAAAGTACTTGGTTGAATAGCAAACAACATAGATCCTGATCAGACACGGCGTTACGTCACGGCTGATCTGTATCTATGTACAGTTGTTTGCAAATGTGATTTTATTTACTCAGCAGGCAAAAGGTATATAGTTTTTCCCACATCCATCATGTTGTGTAAATTTTTTAAAATCCAAATAATGCTGCAGTTTCTATCACAAATACATGTAATATTATTTGAGTGCATATCTGGAAAGCCTTCAAGCACGTTAACATTAAATGGGGGTCAGCACATCGAGGGATGGTGATAAAATGTCTGGGACCTCAACTTAACCTGGGTTGACCTGTAAAAAATGACAATTATATCAACATTGCAGTTCCTCCCTTTCGATTCCAGCACATCATTAACCAAGTCACGTGCTAATAGGCCTAATCACGTGCTAATAGGCATAGGCCTAGTCACATGCTAATAGGCCTAGTGACATGCTAATAGGCCTGGTCACGTGCTAATAGGCCTAGCCACGTGCTAATAGGCATAGGCCTGGTCACATGCTAATAGGCCTAGTCACGTGCTAATAGGCATAGTGACATGCTAATAGGCCTGGTCACATGCTAATAGGCCTAGTCATGTGCTAATAGGCCTGGTCACGTGCTAATAGGCCTAGTCATGTGCTAATAGGCCTAGTCACGTGCTAATAGGCCTATTCACGTGCTAATAGGCATAGTCACATGCTAATAGGCCTGGTCACGTGCTAATAGGCCTAGTCATGTGCTAATAGGCCTAGTCATGTGCTAATAGGCCTAGTCACATGCTAATAGGCCTAGTCACATGCTAATAGGCCTAGTCACATGCTAATAGGCCTAGTCACGTGGTAATAAGCCCAGTCACGTGCTAATAGGCCTAGTCACGTGCTAATACAGCCTGGTCACGTGCTAATAGGCATAGTCAAGTGCTAATACAGCCTGGTCACGTGCTAATAGGCCTAGTCACGTGCTAATAGGCCTAGTCACGTGCTAATAGGCCTAGTCACGTGCTAATAGGCCTAGTCACGTGCTAATACAGCCTGGTCACGTGCTAATAGGCCTAGTCACATGCTAATAGGCCTAGTCACGTGCTAATAGGCCTATTAGTATGATTAATGATAATCAATAGTTATGCGGAATACACACCCAGGCGTTGTTGATATTATCAGAAACTCAATATGGCTCAATTAATGGTCTTGGTGGTATATATTTATATGACTGACAAGGCAATATATATCAATGACTGTTCCCAGGCTAGTCTCAATGAACAAAACCCAATTATATTATGAATCCAGGGATGTTGATAAAAATGTCTTATTTTAGTGTTCTGGACATAATGGGAGTCTTATACTAAGCATTTTTTATCATATTTATATTTTCTGAATCTTGAGTATTTTTATCCCATATCCAAAGCAAAATAATCCAAAGGGCATAGCATGCACACTAAATCATGTAACCTCAATGGTAACAAATGTAGCAGTAATTCAGTTAAATAAACGTGTCCAGTATATTTACCTATCCGACCACTACTACAGCTGTACATATACCTTGATTTCGTCTTCGTTCAAAGTTTTCCAATTGATGGTGGACACCATTTGTGATACACTACCAATGTAGGTGTAATCATTGAATATATCTGGCTGCAGATCTTTGGACCATTTCTATATTGTAGACAGTAGGTGTTTCTGCCAGGTGTTCCAGACTGTGGAGTGGTATTCAACATGCTGGCGGACAGAAGTGATATATGCGTTTTCTTTGATCTGTTTGTTATTTGTTTTGATGAAGCAGTGGGCGTTGTTAGCTTTTGAGGTGATATTATTGATGTGTTGGGCCCAGTTAATGTTCTTACTAATGGTGACTCGGAGATATTTGGAGTGTTCAGTTGACCTTAATTGTGTGTTATGTCACATGTGTAGTGAAGATCGGAATACAATGTAGTTAAGCTCCGGAACAACCCAAATGGTTAATCGAGTGGGGCCCGAGCTTCCTGGGAGGTGGCGCTATCTATCGGATGGTTGGCACGGATCACTTTTACTGCTCTCGTTGAACGATAAACATCGAAGACACTATTGACTAAGTGTCGTTATACTAACAAGACAACAGAAGTAAGTATCCATTCTGGTTATATACTTTATGGGTAAATGACGGGGAAGTATCCATTCTGGTTATATACTTTATGGGTAAATGACGGGGAAGTATCCGTTCTGGTTATATACTTTATGGGTAAATGACGGGGAAGTATCCATTCTGGTTATATACTTTATGGGTAAATGACGGGGAAGTATCCATTTCGTCCATTTTGAATTTTTTAGTTATTACGAAAAGCCAAAATAGAAATCATTAGACGAAATTGTTTTGAAGATTTATCTCCCGTGCCATTACGGTGAACCAAATAAGATTTTGTTTAATATCAAATTGTTCATACGCATGAAATGTACTAACAAATAATTCATTCAGATTTATTTTGTGAAGATGGCACAAAAACGGTGGGAAAATCACACTGTCGCTTTCAAATGGCAAAATCGTATGCACAAAGGTCAGACAATATATTTTAAATGGCGTTTATTATTTATGATTATTCTTAACACCAATGCACAAATTTATAACCGTTCATGTCCAGAAAGCTTCAAAATATTGGTCAGAAATCCCGCCATCGTATCAGGGCGGAAAATGCTATGAGAAAATTAGCTTTAATGATAACGCCTCGAAATAACAGAATTTTTTTTTATGTAGAGGTCTTATACATAGGACTAAGTAAATCCCTTGTTATTTCCCGGAGTGAAGAATTTTAAGACCAGAACGGGTTTTCTCCTAACTGGGAATAGCACGTCGCGAGAGATGGCGCGATATTTCACGCTCCAGTTACCGGAAATATAAATAAACATACCTTGTACACTTACAATCCATTTCTAACCGATCAGGTTGTCCGATTAGCGCAGTGGCTAACGCTCGCTTCTCACAAATGCAATCCGGGTTCGATCCTCGGACCGGGTAGTATGTGAGATGGTATGGTAGTCGCCAGATCGGACAGGTGAGTTTTCTCCGGATACTCCGATTTCCTCCCATACGAATGACCACATTTACGCTTTCATCCGCGCCAACGAGAGTGATTAATATAAGTTGTTAAAACTTGCTTTGCAATCGTAAAATAAAGTTTTAAAAAACCGATCATGGAGATCAGACAGGTAAATAAGATGTGAAAACTTTAAACCTACCTCAGTTTTCACTAATTTCACTATTGCCATTTATGTAGCCATATAAATATCATTTTTTAAAGAAATTAGCATTTTTATAAATTTCCAAAATGACATATAGATCATCTGCCATACCAATATATTTACGAATAAATAATGTCATAATAGTGTCTCACTGTTCCGTGTTTATGAGTTTCATCCGTTATATTATTTATATTATGTTGTTAAAAAGAACTGTTGTTTACATACTAAGCTCGCGCTGTAGGCAATTTCCACAGTTGGGCGAAAAAACATGTGACGTCATTCCGGATTACTGAGAATGAGGTTCTGTAATTTTGTCAACTTTTCTTAGCCTGGGAACAGGCGTCGATATATTTTGCCTGGTCAGTCAAATAAATATATTTTAACACCGAGACTATTAATTGGGCCGTATTGAGTTTCTGATCATTTTGCCAGAAGTTAAAAAGTGAAAAATCGACAGACTGGAACTAGTGTTTCCCCCAGACTGAAAAAAGGACAGGGCGCAGGTACAAAAAGGGCATTTTCCCCCTGTTGCCCGTCCTCAAAGGGGCATAATTGACATGGTCTTATTTATGTTATTACGAGTACAAAACATTTTGAGGATGAATCAAATTTGCAACCTATTGCGTATTTCAATTCAAAATGTATTATACGGCGTGACAATGGTGTGGTATCCGAGATAATTATCTAAGCAAAAATGCCAGAAAATTACAACAATAATGCATGGTTTGAATTTGTACTAAATCAATATTAAGACAATTAACGTACATTCTTGCTAGGACACATTGCATGCTCCATTGCATTGGCAGGAAAGATATGACGTAGTCAGCTAAAACACGGGTATCAATATCTTGAAATAGTCAATGTTGCTCTAGGCTAACTACACAGTGCATTTCACAGCATATCGATTGTAAACCTGTGTATTCCAGATTATAGAATCAGTCTGACACGGGACTTGTGTTTGTTGAGGGATTTCGGGCAATCAAGTTTTATTGAGAATTTAGGCACACGAGGGCGGGCATTTTCGGAATTTCGGGCACAAGGGCGGCCTCTTATTCCTGCTTAGGGGAAACACTACTGGAACCCAGACTAAACTTTTATCACAAAGTAAACAATCGGTTTTCTTACAGATTTGTGTGAATGAAAGGTAAAATATTGTTTCTTCGGTGACATAAAATTGTTTGCAGTGTATGAACATTCCAACCCTAGGCTATAGGAGTTTGTTATGTATAGTCGTTTCTTAACATATCGCTGGTCTTGACATACCGAGGCATCCACAATTTTTCAGAACGAGGTAAAATAACGCCACCTATCATTCTTTCCATTGGATCAGTGTTGACCCAGAAAGGTAAACATGTGTTGATAAACAAGAAATCATGAATATCAAGATCTATGTAAAATTACCCCACCCCTTTATCTGGAAAATTCTCCAAATGTCCATAATATATATTTATGTTCATTCCAACTTTGTAAAATAGTGGTCTGGTATTTATGAATGAAACTGTTTAGGTTACTACGTATTACCAAATATGGACATAATAATAAGGTCCGAGACACGCTTTTTCTACTGAATGATTATTTTGAAAACAGTTTTCCCACCAAATTTAGTATTTTTTATTAATTTTCAGGGCCTGCTCTGGCTCTTATTTTTTTGTAGCCAATTATTTTTAGCCAAATCTGTGCTTCCTTTAGCCAATTCCGGCGTGCGCCATTTCCCCATACAGAGTTTTTATAGTATATTTATTATAATATATTTTAATTTGTCATGCAATTGTATCACCTAAATGATGTATGCCCATAAACTACAACTGAGGTAAGGGTTACATTTGCAGTAATACATTACTTGACAAGTTGTGTCAACTTTCATTTTCAGAATCATTTTAAAGGTTTAGACAGTTAGACTAGTGATGCATGTCAACTGTGCACATTTTATTACATCACATAAGACATTTGATCTTTTGTGTTATTGGTGTAAACAAGATGTATTTGATTGGCAGGGTACTGCTGTAAAGCTTTTGATGAGTTGGCATCATGCCAACAATGATTTGTAATGAGATCAATTAACACCTGCCACTTTTATTTCCAATACCATTGCTCTATGCCAAATAAACATCCTGTTTTGATGGGATTACTCAGATTAGCTGTCAGGTTTATAAAATTGGAATATTAATTATAATAAATGCCATTGCATATGGTAAATATCTATTATTTCTTTGATCACAATTTCCAATTTTCGAATATTTTACAGATTTTTGTCGTTTTTATCATTTTAGCCAAACTGAGTTTTTATTAGCCAATTTTGCAATATTTTAGCCAATGGCTACTCTGGCTATTGCCAGCGCGGGCCCTGATTTTAAACAAGTTGATATCTCTGGAACTTGACTGTGATGTACATCCATTGACATGTGGTGATATACGGTAGTCACATTCCAGCATTTTATTATTCATAAAAAGTAGGCCCATCGTGGACCTAAAGCTATTTGTTGTTTTCTGGTGGGAGATTAAAAAGATTTCATGTTTTATGTTAAAATGATAAATTTACTGTTAGATTTACATATTATACAGATTAAGGTCTCTAGCAAATATTCACATAATTTTATTATGACTACCTTTATATAAACACTCAAATCAGGGCCTCGGCCATTTGCCGCAGTATATTCAGAACTACTGACTACGTAACTTCCTCGGAATTGACCTTTCTGCCGATTTTGATTGACAGCTGGCGTTAGCCAATCGCATCGCACCATTCGCGCACACCCCCGGCAACGGTTTATCGCCGCCATCTTGTTAGACAAACAATGCATATTAGACACACTAGTAACGAGTAGACAAATTTGAAAAGGCGTGAATTTGATCGAAAATACGGGTTTAAAATTGTTTTAATGATGTTGAAAATGTGTAGCTTTGGTGTGTGGGTTAGTTATAGTACAAAATTAGTCGATATCCTGGTGATCGACGTTAAATTCAACCCATTTCAAAATCCTTGGACAAATCTAAAGTGTGTATATGAACCACAAAATACCAGACAGCTGCTTTAAAAACAATGCATCTATAAAAACACCGACTGACCCCATATGTCATTCTTTTCTCACAAACACAGCAATCAAATTTAAGCCTGTCACACTGTTTATTGGGAGCAATCAACAACTTACCCACTAACGGTACATCACAGAGACCGCCGAGTTATAATACCCGATAGGGGCCACTGCTATCAAGATCAAAGTATTTCACATCGGAATTTAGCACTGATTGTGCTAATTGGTCAATTATAAAATGTGTGCACATAATTATATAATTGATTACTACACCGAGTCATTGTTTTATCGTTCTGTTAGATAAACGAGTTATGTAGTAAAATTTTAATCAAATCTGATAACGAGTGATCGTGATCTGAAATTATTTTTTGAAAAATATTTAAAATTAATTAATGCTGTCTGTCATTGACAATGGTGAAAAGATGTAGTTACGGGCTGTGTGACAGTGATGTAGATATCCAGATCGATTGATAGGTGACGTTAAATTCGTGCCATTTTCAAAACCTAAGACAAATCTTGAAAACATGTCTAAGGTGGATTAAGTTGTGTAACGACCAAACGACCAAACGACCAGTTGAATACATCCACAATTAATGCAAACAGATATATTTGCACAAAAGTAAGTTGAAATTAATTTATTTATGCATAATAAAATATTTCGAAAATATATATTCTGCATTTATAGATCTACTGTTCACAAGAGATATGTGAGTATAATGGTGATTACAATTATACATGTGGTTCATACATATTGTCGTGGATGGTGTACTAGGGATCAGATAGTAGTAATAGTACCCATGCATGTGCAGAGCTGTGGGATTCCCATATTAGCTCAGTGAACGTACTAATGGGCCTGTATAGTGCAGTACTATATATATATAAAATACGAACCTGTGATTATACGAATGCACTAGTATACGAAACTACCATTAGACGAACAAGGGATTATACGAAATCACCTGAATTCACCTAAAACCATTGCCTTCTTGCTTTCAACGAGATATTCTTATCTGGGTGAAATAAAACCGAAAAATTCGACGGAATTTTATCTAGATTAACTCGATGCAGGTCTGCGTTAGACGCCATTTTGTTAGATAGCTTGTCTCGCGTGGTTACAGCGAGCACCTGTAACTATGGGGGGCGTGCCTAAGTAGCGTTTGCAGAAAGGTCAATTGCGCCGCTTTAGAAATTTTCAAAACAAATTGAAAATGCTACGAAATCTCTTTTTGACGTACATGTTTGCCGAATAAACATACAGGTTAGTGGAAACACATTTTATTGATAATGTTATTCACAGTTAAAACTCTCCCGTCGAAGATTTTTTTTGTTGCTGACAGAACCCGTGTCCTAGTATGGAAATACGACCTGCTATGGCCAATGTATGTGGCAATTGTTTGCAAAGTATACATGCATGCAGCTTAAAGTTGTGTTTTATTTGTAGAACAATATAAAGACTCGGGATAGGCGTTATATTTGGACAGCTTTGTACAAAATTGTTTCAGATAGGGCCATTTTACTGATCGATGCGAAATCTGACATCCCACACCCCCAAACGTGCCGAATCCCTGTGCTTTAATATACTTCTACAAAATAGGGTTAAAATGCACAGTACAACCATTAAAAGTACAACCATTAAATACAACATTTGAATAGAAGGAGTGCTTTATAATGGGCCAGTGTATCTTACTAGACAAAATTTTGTTTGAAAATCGTAAAAACCAAAAAAACTATTTTTTTTAGGGAGAAGTGGGGTCCCAGAGGCCAAAGTCAGGGTCCATAGGCGACAATTTCGCCCACATCGCCCTCTAGAATGATCCCTGCTTACATGAAATGTTTTATTAACTAAATGTTTTATTTATGCACAGGTAAATGTTGAATATATTATTTTGACTTCGTAACATCAATAACTAACAATATTACAACTCAGAAAAAACTTTTTTCTGGTTATTTGTACATTTTCCCCCAATTCGGATAGCTACCTGAAATGTTCATAAACCGCATCATTTCGGTGGGGAAAAAATCTCCCAACAAGTTGTCTGTTTATATTCGGCTACTGAACCAGTCAGGTGACAGTTGTGCACATTAGGCTACCGGTACGCACAACGGAATGCTATTGAACCATGCTTCACCTGTCAGCGAAAATAGGTTAAAACTATTTTGAATATTTTAAATACGGATGTAAATGGAAAACATACGCTGAGCATAGGTTCCACCACAATTATCAATAAAATTATATTGAATTTATGTATGAAAAAGACATACAGTGAGCGGTCATTTTCCCATGCCATAGAATAATGACCCCCTTATGTTTACACTGTACAAGTGAGGGAGGGGTCACTTTCCATGTCAAACACCTTGCGGGGACGTAGACATGTTTTCCTGGGCAAGCTTAGCCGAACTCCTGGGACAAGTCAGTTTGTATGTATGTTCCATTAATGTCAAACACCTTGCGGGGACGTCGACATGTTTTCCTGGGCAAGCTTAGCTGACCTAAGGGGTGCTGGTCAAAACGTACCCAAGTCAAAACATACCCGCATTTTAAGTCAAAACGTACCCAACTATAAGTCAAAACGTACCCATTCTTTGGTCAAAACGTACCCAACGATAAGTCAAAACGTACCCATTCTTTGGTCAAAACGTACCCACTCAAGAAGTAAAACGTTGGGCATTTGGAATTATTAAATTACAAACTTCGAACAGTATAGACGTATCACTATAGGTGTAGTGTCTAGATGGTAGGCGCATACACTGCTGAGAGCTTCTTCAGAAGGCGGGACGTCGAGATCTGCCCTGCCGTGTAGTCGTCCCAGATCCCGAAGATCATGGCCTGCATCGACCTGGTCGCCTTCCGCTGACTCTTCTTCAGCTTCTTCTCTGAGACCAATCGGACCTGCAGCGGTAGTAGAGTGGCTTCATCATGAAGGCTCTTCACTTTATTAAAACATTATACATGTGTTATTGTTGTTAAATTTCATGTTTTCATTTTTCCCCAGACATTTTATTATCTTTTTGGACGATGTAAGCCTACATGTATAAGACTGCGGGTATATGAAAGATGTATATGTCGATGTAGATTGATTGATTATTGGAGTTTAAAGGCATACCAACAGCCTATCTTTATCTATTTTACTATACCTTCGGTATCGTTATTCGTTCTGATGGGCTGCCCGAAGACCGACCACACCTCTGGAGCCCAGGATCCACGTTGACTCGACATATGTCATCAGCGGCTGGATGTGGTCACGCAGTATCTCGAAGGCTGGGCGAATGTGCTCCGCGGGATATACAGTTTATAAACAGTCTCCTCTATTCATTAAAACATTGTATATTTTAACCATAAAGTATGTAATTATTTTAGTCACAATCACAGTTTGTAATATTAACACGAGTACAGGTTCTTGCAGTCACAAATTTGCTCTGAGCTAGGCTTCAAAAACAACCAATCAGTAAACAGTTCGAGCTAGGACCAAAAAACGGATAGTTTTTCTACCAATAAAAAACATCCTTACAAACGCTGGATCTAGCCGAAAACATTCAAACGTTAAACTGTTTCTGATGTCCGTTTTTGAAGATTTGTGACTGTTTGAACCATAACAAATGACATATAAACGGCGAGAAACATAATAAATTGGGTCGAGAATTGGTCGCGCGTCGCGTGCGAGGACATAGAGATCATCAAACATGGAAAAGATATATAATTACAAGAGATACGAGGACAGTTTAGAGTGACTCCTAAACAGACCCTATGTATTTTGATGCTTGTAGCCTAAGTTATGGTGGGGCTGAGTTATCAAATAACATTACTCATCTAATTCACACATTATAGAATTAAGATGCGTGTTAGTACAGCGTGACTCCTGTACCGATTCTATATAGTTTGGTGCTTGTAGCCTAATCTATGGCTGGGCTGAGCATGCAAATAATATTATACATCAAACATATTCATACATTTACGAATATCATCGGAATATGAGATGTGAGACAGTATAGAGTGACTCCTGTACTGACCCTATACATTTTGGTACTTGTAGCCTAATCTATGGCCGGGCTGAGCATTCAAATCGTATTATTAACACACACAACTTAATCACCTTAGTTTATAATTATTAACTAAACTTCTTAGTACGCTCGCACATATGGTTCGCCGGCGGCGAGGGTAAATAAGCTCAATCATCATCATCATCCTCTATTGACAGACGAGACATTGCCGTATATTGTATGCACCTGCAACATTCCCTTTTTCTTCTTAAGAGATCAAAAGATATACGCGGTATTTAAAACAACCTGCCAATCATGTCAAGATATTTATTGAAAGATAACCTGTAAACAATGCTTATTTTCACACTTACGGTCCCATCTGGAGATTATTGGCCCTAGGATATGGCCACAGATTAAGATAATTACTGTTTATTGGAAATTGAAAGTAACAATTAGCGATTATTTGCGTCCGATGACTGTCATTGTGTGTTGTTGGGAGGTGTCGTTCGTGAAAGGTGAAATTGTCGTTCGCTTCATGTGTGAAAGGCCTGGAGTTCGAGCCCCGCTCAGGCTCAGCAGGATGCGCGTGGCTGTGTGCGTGCGTGCGCAAACTCACATTCCAAGGTCTTCAATCAACACCAATTAACCCGGATTAATCAATCAAATCCAATTATCATTGATCAATCGGCCATCATATCTGCACACACAAACACTCTAGCATTATCATGAATTAAAGCAAGCGTGTTTCCAATTACCAACACAAACACATTAACAAATATCAAATTCTTTTATGCAATCTATAACTCACAGGAAAAAATACCTTCATGTATGTTGAGAGAAAAAATTACCAATTTATATGCATATTTTAATCTCAAGTATACCATTTTTTTCTTATACTAATACCTTCTAAGAATGATTTTACCTATCTACAACTTTTTACTTGACACATAATATGTCCAATCTATTTCCAGTTATTCACTCTCTATATTATCCCATGGGTACGTTTTGACTTATGGTAGGGTACGTTTTGACTTCTGTGTGGGTACGTTTTGACTTCTGGGTGGGTACGTTTTGACTTCTTGGTAGGGTACGTTTTGACTTCTTGGTGGGTACGTTTTGACTTATACTAGCAACCACCACGCATCTTTACTGCGCATTATTGCGCAATCGGTATTCCGATAAAAAACTGACCCCAAAATATGTCCTGTGTACGGTCTTGTATGAACAGAGCAAAGGCTTTCCGATTGAAATATTTGCATAAGTGGGAGGAGATATGACCAAATATGGCGTATATGCCCATTTGGCTGTTACGCAGTATATATTTACAGTTCAAAACCGAAAGTGAAAATTTCAAATATCATAAATTTGTCCAAAACGGCCATATACGCTAATGAAATTGGTATTTTATGATAGATATATCAGTATTCTTTTCATTCTGGGCACTTCCAAGAATGTAATTTGACGTATATCCTGTGTATTTGGCTCGCATCCGAGTGACATGACAAGTCTCACCTGACAAGGGAAGTAATCAAACTTAACTATTACCAATATTCCACTTCCGCCGTCGTAATCGTAATTCATGCAGAGTAAAAAAAACATTAAAATATTGCAAAGTGTGTCCTTCTCTCAAGCTCGATTGAGGTATAAATAGATACGGTATTGTGGTTTGGAATAAATGCAAATATGCATTTGCGCTGAATGAAGATTAATTAGCTTGTATTTGCAATTTTCTAAAATCAAAATGGCTGTTCGTACACAGTTCATTCGTACTCGGTTACCGTACACCGTTCATTCGTACTCGAGTTACGAGTCGGTATATTAAAACTATATTAATTTATAAGTGTGTTGTAAGTACTGTGTGCATAAAATTGTTACAGAACAGGTGAGAAATGTTTATAGAAGAACATAACACTGACTACTATGTAGAATACCGTTTCATGATAAGTAATAAGCTGGGGTCAACTTTTTTAAGAAATTGAAAATCAAGCCTTTTCTGACTGCAATTTTTCATCATTTACAAGTCCATTAATTTCAAAATTTGTGGTGTAACAAAGTTAAACTATACATTTTTGCAAATGGTTTGATGAGATCTACCAGAAAATGTAAAGTTTTACATGTATTATAGCTGTTAATAAAATCATTGAATGTTGCTACTTATAGTTATACCCAGGGTATGTTTTGACTTTTTTGGGTACGTTTTGACTTGGGTACGTTTTGACTGGAACCTGACCAAGTGGTTAACCAGTACTAAGCAATGTGTGTGGTGTGCCTTGCTCAATGACACTACATACATGGCCTGACCAAGTATCGAAATCCGACGCTCTACCACTGGAACACGGATGCCACACGTTTGAAAAGAATTTGTCGAGCCCTCGGTAGACTTTTTGTATTCCCTTGTGTAATTTAATTATTAACTCCAGCAATAGCCAGTTATCCTTGGGTACGAACTGTCCACAATTGGGTATCGTCTCAAGACATTGGCCCTTGGGTACCCAGCTGAGTACGAAAGTGACATGGTACGAATTTACATGAACGTAGTACGAAGCACTTTCTTTGCTCAGCTGATATAAGAATTATTTAAAAGATTTACAGGAAGTCTAATAGGATCTTCCAACCGAATAGTTACCCAAATAAAGTGAACAGTGTAATACCTGCGACAATCCCTTATTTTATCCTTCCACTTTTCCCGCAATATTTTCCCGAGACAATAAATCCAAAGATGTCAAACTACCGAAACGAAAATCACTAAATACGCTAACGCTGCCATAATCACAAGACTGTGAGGCATCGTGGTGTAGTGTCCGTGGTTCAGTCGTATTTGGAATCCAGAGTCCCGGATTCGATACTCGTTCACGGCATGTATGTAGCAATTAACCAGTACATTGTACCATTGGCGTACCGGTAATCGGCCGTCTAAGGCTTTTCGGTGAATGTCATAATCATGTATGCATTTAATGCAATTGTGATTGCATAACAACTGTTCAAAATAAAATACAATTTCACTCGCTTGCGATTTCAACATTGAACATTCATGTAACAGAAATGTTGATTACACTTAAGTTCCAAAAAGCTAATTAACATTGGGCATAGTAATAGTTGTTACTCTAAACGGATGAATTTAACACCCAACAAATTATGATTACTCTTCAGTATGGAGAGTTCTAAATGTCACTTGATGTTCAGAGTGGCACACCATACTATCTTGCTGCCGATTTTACTGGCAAACCCATGTCTCTAACAGCATGATATGCATTTGTCAGTGCACTTGGTGAATAGAAGCCAGGTTGGATGAAACTGAATTAGCATAAATAGTAAATATCTTGGACAATAGTATTTTTGAAGAAAAAATGTTAAAAAGCTGTAAGAGGAACACTATATTTGAATTGAACTGTAAAATGCGCATTATGACATTGTCGCATAACTACCACTTCTGATAATCCTCAGCAGACGATGCAATTTCTCATTTTACAAAAACAAACGCATATTTCTTTATATTCAACGTATTTACTCATCAAGATCCGTCAGACAGACGACGAGATAGACCTCTGTTTACGGTATTATTAGGCTACACATAAATGGGATTAATGAAAACATCAACATTTGCATACTTTCAAATAAAATGTGAAAATGTATCTGCTTTACGCGCAGTTTTCTCTTTGATAAGTAATATGTGAAACTCGTAAGTACCAAAGCTGCTGCTTTAAATAGACATGACGTCATTCGCGTTCCGGATCTAAACAAAACTCACATGAATAAACAAAGGCCGAAAATAGGCGCCGGCCGATGTCAGGAATGTTGATGATGTTCCTGGGTTCCAGTCTGTCGATTTTTCACTTTTTAACTTCTAGCCAAATGACACTGTTGATATGTTCAGAAACTCAATACGGCCCAATTAATAGCGAAATGGTTTTCAAACATATTTTTATGCTTTTTCGTATATTTTACTAGAACAAAATTTATGTGGAATGTTTAAACATAATTCATACCGATTGAAGTAGAATAAACAATGCAAATGAATTTTAGTACAATTTTAGTAATTTATAATAAGTCTGAACCATTTTGCAAAAGGAAAAGTTCATTTCGCGAAAGGAACATTTGTATGAATTGCGAAATAGATTTCAAAGATATGTTTATGCTTTATCGTATATATTTCGTACTAGGACAAATGTGGATTTTTAAAAACATAATTCATACTAATTGACGTAGAATAAAAAAATGCAAATAACAATTTTAGTAAATTACATTACTTCTGGACCATATTTTGCAAAAGGAATGTTCATTTCGCAAAAGGAACATTTGTATGATTAGCGAAATGGATTTCAAAAACAGTCTACCATTAAACACTTGTATCTAGTTTATTTCAGAACTTTATATAAAACAAATCCGGAATAAAAGTGGAATTATGCAACAGAAATAATGAAAATATGTCTAAATAGAGAGATGAATATATATACATGAGTATACATTATATGTACGTGTAGATCTATTTGATTTATGTGAATACATGTAGGCCACACTCTGCATTTAATATATATTATAGAATCATTTAACGTGCTATGCAATAGAGTGTGTTGCATTTATCATTATTGCATCTGCTTTACTTTAATTTGGAAGAGCTTTACATACATGTATTACATTACGGACATGCTAGTATTTATGAACATTTTACGGACGAACCACCCATGCCCAAACTGGTACGTGGTTCGTACATCCGTAATGTTCAATGTTCTAATGCAAAATTTAACGTTGAACAAAAGTGGAACTATGCAACAGAAATTATACAAATTGGTCTGAATGGTGAAATGAATATACATGTATACTTCAGTTTGGGCGTGGTGAAGCATATCCATAAAGTGATGATTACCGTGTGCACATACTCACGAGTGCATTTACTTAAAATGTGTATTGCATGCATCGTCATTTGTACAGAATACCGATACTTCATGTCCTGCCAAAACTGGCACAAGACGATCGTGTCTATAATCTGTACGAATGAGGATGCATGCAATATACATTTGTGCACATGGACATGCCTCACCACGTCCAAACTGGCAGGCGATATGTATGTCTGTAGCGCAGGTCTATGGCACGCCGTTTTACTATTTATTCCTGAAACAAGATATATCTTTCATTCAACAAGATATCTTGTTGAAAATATAAGATATCATGCTTGCAAACAGATATCTTATTTATTTATATAGATATCTTCTTGTTGATGTAGATATCTTATTTGCTGAAATATATATCCTGTATTGTGAAAGAGATATCATACATTAGTTGTACTTTATTAATGCTTTTGCTGTTAATACTGACTGTTTTTCTATATTACATCAACATATTAGAAACATTAGACACAAGTTAAAATATATAGAGGAAAATTTTCTTGATTTTGACGTTCTATGCTTTACCGAAACCCATCTCACGTTGGATCGTAATGACGTTGATATATATTTAAATGTTTAGAAAAGACAACACTGTCCATTCTGGGGGATTATTAATTTATACCTTGTCTCACCTAAGACCTAAACGAATTCTTGAACTAGAGAATATACTGAAAGAATCAATGTGGATTGAAATTAGAGACCGCTCTCAGACATACTTAATTTGTAATTTATATCGACCTCCAAATTCTACAGTTGATCTATGGGGTAAAAGTAATGCTTGCCTAGAAAGAGCGTCCGAACTATCAAACAATATTGTTTTAGTCGGAGATATCAATGAGGATCAACTGAAGTACAACAATAATAAACTAAAAGACATCCTACTACTAAACAACATGGTGAATATTATTAATGTACCTACGCGAATAACAGAACATTCAAGAACTTTAATAGATCAAGTGGCAATTTCAAATAACATTACTTTTGAAACTCAAAATGCTATTAATGATCATTTCGGTACATTTGCCTACATTAAAGTCGATTTTCAGTCGAAGGATCCTTATAAACGAAGGGTGTGGAATTATAAACAGGCTGATTTTGAGTCACTCAATAATATAATACGTGCCACTGATTGGTCGTTCATTTATTCCCATAATATAGATATTGCAACTTCACTATTTATTGATAAATTCTTAGACATAGTAAAGTCATGTACTCCATCCAGTTTATTTACAGTTCGCCCAAACGACAAACCATGGTATAATTCAGAAATAAGGAAAACATCTAGACAACGCGACCGACATAAACACACTGCAATTCGAACCGGAAGATTGGGTGACTGGAATAGTTATAAAAAATTAAGTAAATAATAGGAAAAAGTACACTAAAGAATTATTTTTTAACAATATTGAATTTACACTATGTGATTTAAGCTCAACTAATACACGACAATATTGGAAAATAGTTAAAATGCTGGTTAAAGAAAACTCTGCAAATTGTGAAATGATTCCTCCATTGTTAACAAATGATAATTCGTATCCTCTTTCGGATTCAGATAAAGCCAATACTCTAAATGACTACTTTGCATCCATTTCAACAATAGACGATTCACAAATAGATCTGCTGATTTTTACTAAAAAAACAGATGCAACAATTAGAAATATAATAATTACTGAACAAGACATTACTGACGTTTTGTCAAATTTAATTGTAAATAAAGCCAGCGGGCCAGATGAAATTAGCCATCGTATGCTTAAAGAAACGTCTCGTACTATATGTCACCCACTATGTATACTGTTTAATAGATCGGTCCAAGAAGAGAAGTATCCAACTCTTTGGAAGAGTGCAAATGTCATGCCACGCGATATTCCATCTAACTATCGACCTATTTCATTAATTAGTTGTGTAGGGAAAGTAATGGAACGAGTTATGTTTAAATATTTATATAACTTTTTACACAAGAATGAATTAATATATAAGAATCAATATGGATTTTTGCCAGGACATTCTACAGTGTTTCAATTGATCGACATATAAAATTTGCTATCAACAAGTGTTGATAAGTATTGATTGTGATTTCATTAGGCCACTTCAAACAGGTCAATGTGCTTGTGTTATTCACACATTCAATTAAAACAAGCATTATTACCAATCATCATTGTACATATACAAAATAAATAAATTACAGACGGATATGTAGTCCAGTGGTAACACGCTGGACTGGTAATCCAGGGATCGCAGGTTCGATCCCCCGTCTGACCCTAATAAAATTAACAGTCTTTCAGATGGGACGTTAAACCGAGGTCTCGTGTCAGTGCTTTACACCGTGCACGTAAAAGAACCAGAGGAGACTCTGGAATGGATCTCTGTCTGTATCATGCACCATCCTCCAAAATCTAAAATAACTAATCTCTTCAGGAGACGTCGCTTATATGGGCAACCGGTAGCGACAATAAATAAACGTAAAAACACACTACCAGTAAATAAATGGGGTCGAGTTGTCCAAGGTGTGGGCCGAGATGTCCTGGGGGCGAGATGTCCAAAGGGGTCGAGATGTCCTATACCCACGTCAATTTAACTGTTAACTAGGAGGCCTGAACAAGGGTATGTAAATTGTTAGATTTTAACATGATCGACAGTAGTCGTCGAACACCCATTTATGTGTACTTGACAAATTAGTTCATACCAAGTGTTATTGTAACACATTATGGTGTGGTGCTTAGATATGTTATCTACCGTATTCAGTTGACCAACATATTAAATTACCCTAAAAACATCTTTAGTACTGGTCTTTTTGTGCATGCATACAAAAAACATGTTGCCCCTTTTGTGAAACCAGTTCACCAAAAAAGAAAAACATATTTTATGCTATCCAACAAATTTGAAAATTTCAAGGTCACTAGGGTGGAAACTTACTGTGTCTGTTGAGAATTAGTCCTCGGGTGTGTATGCAAAGTTTCAAATCAATACCTTTACAGTTTTTCAGAATAATCATGCAAGTCTATTTTTACATATACATAATTTCTGAAATCCTACTATTTTTGAACAAATTGGATGTTCACATGGTATCACTTTAAGTCACTTACTGTGGGTGTAGATAATTAAAGTAGTCCTAAGATGTGTATGTGAAGTTTTAAAGCAATACCGTTGACGGTTCTTTGAAAAATAGTAATGTTTTGAGTTATAGGTAAAAGCCCGCCATTATTTTGCTAGGACACTGATGCGAGTGGGACTTGTTAGGAGGGCAGAGAGCAACCCCTAGAAACAGTATACATGTATAGCTTATCACAGCATTATATTTAATGTTTATTTAGATATATGCAATTATTGATGCCAACATTGCCGGAAAAGTAACTGCTTAGTCTTGCTTTCCACTGAAACGGGCGAGACAAAGAGTAAGCAAATCTGTGAAACATTATTTGTTATTCTAACACGACCCAGCTAATAACATACATACTTGTAGAGTAAAATCTACCTCGGGTTATTCTGCGATATACCTACCTTGAACTATGCTGCGCGCGCACCATGTTTTGGCTATTCCATTTATACAATGCGTGTAAAGTTTTATGAATGAAAGTCATGTGATGTTTGTAAATACTACCGTGGGAATTCGCGGAAGTGAGCTAGTGTTAGAATCAGATAATCTCTTGTCCGTCTTGTTTTTCTGTTAAGTAACATTTCAGTTACTATTCTGTACAGTTTTGTTTGACAAAATAAATAAAATTATTGATCAGTTACAACTTTTGTTCATTTATGCACTAGATTGATATTTTCCATAAAAAATAACGTCATCACCCCTTACGCGAAAGGAAATTTCGAAAGCCAAATGCAGCGGAGTTTGAAGAAAATACTCGTGTTAGAATCAAAATAATAAGTATCAACCGTGGTATATCGCAGAATAACCCTCGTTTGTCGTTCTTATGCGTAGAAATATATCACGAAGGCCGATATATTTCTACGCATAAGAACCTCAAACTCGGGTTATTCTGCGATATACCACGGTTGATACTTATTATTTCTTAAATATTCATACAACTGAAAATGTTGTAAAATTTTTTTTAAACTTTATTTTATTTTACAACGATTGCGAAGCAAGTTTTAACAACTTATATTAATCACTCTAGTTGGTGTGGATGAAAGCGTAAATGTGGTTATTTGTGTGGGAGGAAACCCACGTGTCCGATCTGGCGACCAACGTACCATCTAACATACTTCCCGGTCCAAGGATCGAACCCGGGTTGCATTGGTGAGAAGCGAGCATGTTAACAACCACTGCTCTAATCGAAAATGTTGTAATGCTAGGTTATAGAAATTGCTATAGTGCAAGGCTATGCAGCATGAATTGGTAATTTCTGCAATTCAGCGCTATTAAAGTGTTTTTTGCATGGTGTCACAAATAGGTTCCCACACAAACCAAACATGTGATGCTAAAATTAGGCATACGACAGTATTATGATTCCTGGTGCGATTAGGTTGAAAACACTTATCCGGATCCCAAAGTTCCTCATGCATGCCTAGCATTTTCACAAGCGTGATATTTTTCATACATGTACACCGTTACATCCAAATAAATGCACCATACATATTAATAAATGGGGACTGCTGGACCCATCTAGCATTATCCCATTTTCCTATGATGGCATGTACATCAATTTGGTCCTAGCTACGCCCCAGGCCCAAGGAGACCTTCCATAGCACCACAGTGCAAGGAAACATTTACTGTATAAAACAAGAGGACCCATTTGAACGAACGGTGCAAGGAAACATTTACTGTATAAAACAAGATGAACATGGTAGAGGTTGTCAGGAGAATGAAGCATATAACATTTGCTAACTTTCCTACAATTACCTGCATTTACCAACAACGCAAATCTTGACCAACATGCAAATAACGGAACATTATTAATATCAAGTGGTTATTAACCGCCGTCATCATTTTATTTTTTGGAGGAAAGTGATACAGAAGATGCTCCAATTGCAGAGGCATCTCTAGTTCTTTTACATGCCCGGTGAATAGAACTGATACATGATACCTCGGTTTATAGTCCTATAAGAAACACATTATATTATTAGGAAAGGATGTGGATTCGAACACACAACCCTGGAATACCAGTCCAATGTGGAAGCAACTGATCTGCCCCTGGGACAAAATAAGATCACAACACGTCATTAAATTCATAAAATAACAACAAAAGTTATGGCAACAATATTTAATGATCATTTACAAGAAGAGTAATTATCGTTAGTATAAAGCTGGTTATACTCGTGTATCAAGTGTAGCCAATAAGGCATAGGAAAAAACTGAGCAAAATTGTTTATATTTATTTAATTAATAAATAGAGGATATTTGTTTGTTTCAGTGTATGATTGCATTATATTTCACGAATGATCATTGGAAACATTATTATCACAAGTGTCGCTAGCCTGGTGTAATAATAATAAGGTAGCTTTATATTTTCATGAGTGAAATATTATTCAATCATTCACTTAACCCTTTCAACACCACAGACCTAAATAGGCTTACAAAAAGTGTAGATCCAGATGAGCCAGCTCGTGACGAGCCGTCTCATCAGGATCTGCACTTTTTACCGGTAATATTACTATTTTTAGACAAAATTACCCATTTTGATAAATGAACTAGTCCAAATGTAATTTTCTTATTAATTTATTGGATCTAAAAATGTCACGGACCAGTCCATGTCAGTTACTTGGTGTTGAATGGGCTAAACAAACAAATTTGCTTTTTTAAGGCTGAAAAGTGTTTTTATAATTAGAAACGATGCGTTAAATGGCACTAGAATGTCGTGCTCAGACGATATCATAAATGACGTCACTAACGGTTTATAATGTCACTAATGGTTGAAGTCCGAACAAGATTTCAACATGCAGCATCAAGGAAGGAACCACACGCGCAAAGCAGTGAGATAAAAGGTGTTATTCCGCTGCTTTCAACAAGTGGAATAACACATTTCATTTCACTGACAAATTTCTATATTTCATTGTAAAACATAAAATAAAGTACTTTACGATCAGCTGATCACATTACATATATCACAAGTGGAATCCTTATTTGTCTGCACTTTATTATAACAAAATATGTGTGAATTTATTAATTTGCAAGAAGTTGATATATTTACATGTAAGTAAAGAAATAATTAAGTCACCTACCAGTATACGTTTCACTGTTATTGTTCATATGTAACCTACCGGTATACGTTTCATGTTCATATGTAACCTACCGGTATATGTTTCATGTTCATATGTAACCTACCGGTATATGTTTCACAAAACCACCAACATGTTCATATGTAACCTACCGGTATACGTTTCATGTTCATATGTAACCTACCGGTATACGTTTCACTGTTATTGTTCATATGTAACCTACCAGTATACGTTTCATGTTCATATGTAACCTACCGGTATACGTTTCATGTTCATATGTAACCTACCGGTATACGTTTCACTGTTATTGTTCATATGTAACCTACCAGTATACGTTTCATGTTCATATGTAACCTACCGGTATACGTTTCATGTTCATATGTAACCTACCGGTATACGTTTCACTGTTATTGTTCATATGTAACCTACCAGTATACGTTTCATGTTCATATGTAACCTACCGGTATACGTTTCATGTTCATATGTAACCTACCGGTATACGTTTCACTGTTATTGTTCATATGTAACCTACCAGTATACGTTTCATGTTCATATGTAACCTACTGGTATACGTTTCATGTTCATATGTAACCTACAGGTATACGTTTCACTGTTATTGTTCATATGTAACCTACCGGTATACGTTTCATTGTTATTGTTCATATGTAACCTACCGGTATACGTTTCATTGTTATTGTTCATATGTAACCTACCGGTATACGTTTCATGTTCATATGTAACCTACAGGTATACGTTTCATTGTTATTGTCCATATGTAACCTACAGGTATACGTTTCACTGTTATTGTTCATATGTAACCTACCGGTATACGTTTCATTGTTATTGTTCATATGTAACCTACAGGTATACGTTTCATTGTTATTGTTCATATGTATAACAATATAATAAGTAATAATCTCAACTTTCAAATCTCAAACTCAAAATAAATGATTGGTTGAGGCTGAGATTTAGTCTTGCCTCAACCCAATCAGAATGCTTGAGACAGAGTTTGAGATTGGAAAAAAAAAAACTTTATAACCTCCAGGCAAGGTGTTTGTCCTGATTATTAGGAAATACGACCTGACTTACTGTTACTCATTATTAGTTATATGTACGTACATTCCCCTCAGCTAAGTACAAAATTCAGCATTGAATCCAGATTTTAAAATATTCAATTGGTGATAAAAAAGGCAAATAATAAATGCTAATGATGAAATGCCAGGAGAGTCAATGTCCTACCTGCTAACATTAATCATAATTAGGTGACCCTGTTATACTCATAATAGGTCAAAATAAGCTATGGTGCCAGCACCACACAAATATGATACTGAAGATAGTACATTAGAACTATGTTCGCTGTAACTTGTGTATTAAAAAAAAAACTTAACCAAAGCTGTCTAAACCAACTAGAAATGTTGCCAAATTCAAAACAAAGTTATAAATTCAAAGCAATAAAGTTGCAACATTTTCTAAAGTCATAACATTTTCATACACCAGGTGGGAATTTTATAATATTAACTACAGGTTTCTAATTTGCATATAAATGGTTCATATGAGATTCATAAAACATGGTATTAAATCAGCAGGAGTGTAACATCCTTCATATCACATTACCATGGAGGCTTTTAATCATATTTTTGCACACAATAACGCTGCTACTTTCATTTTGGCACCAACTGTCGGCGCAAATTGTCACAATGTTACTAAATTGTCATGACGTCACAAAGCAATTATATTTATGTTTTAATTAAACAGCATTATAATTGCATCAAGACTTCTTTTAAATCGTAGTTTTTTTTACCATTAACCAATTCAAATAGAAATATACATACTTTAGTTTAATTTAAAATCGTAAGGATTATTCTCTCAACCAATCCGAATCCTTTCAGGTGTTATTACACGTGTGTACATATAAGACATTACATGTATAATATAACTGTAATACACTGAATACAAGTTATGCGATAAACTAAATTATTACATGGCAAAGTAATATGATGCAACCCAATTGGATAATAGTAATCAGCCGTGTATATATCGTCTCATTTACTGACTTTTTATCATTTTATCCTTCATGTGCAATCCAGTTTGACAAAGGATTGTAGCATACTTATAATATTGATACAAAATAATGTACATTTATTGCAAAGCATTTCATGTTGATAAATACGAGAGAAGTTTGCAAACTTGATGCAGTTGTGCATGACTTGTGTATTTTCATCGTCATTGTTTTATTCAAGATGTGACATCGTCGTGACATCAATATGAGGTTAACATCAATCAATCGCACATACATGTATATTCATAATCTTGAGAAATCTTATATTTAACAATTACAGTATAAAACACATTTTTCAGTATTATAAAACCTCCAATCAATTTATTTAAGGTATTTTGGAATATTTGTTGATGAATTTTATCAAAATATTGCGAAAGATTACTGTTGAAATATGATCGATGATACTTTAGAGGCTAAGACCATATTATCAGATTTCCAGAGTTCTAATATAAACGTTTCCGAGGATATCATTTTTCATGGGTGAATTTGCTGTCCAGAAATAGGGTAGGTGCCAAAATCATTTACAGATCAGGTCACTCGCATTTGGATGAGCACTGAAAAACAGATGTAACTGAGAAACAACATGTCAATATACCGTAAAATTCGAATTAAACGCCCAGGGGGGCGTTACATTTTATAAAAGGAGGGCGCTTATTAAGGTACATAAAGTACAAGCGTCCGCAATCTAGTCATTTACCTTCCGTGTATTGATTTATCAAGGTTAACCCGGGAGTAATTCTGTCACCTCATGCGCAATTGACCAATCAACGCTCGCTATCTGCCTCGATTAAAGTTTACATTGTCTGCAACGCATACATGTATTAAATGTGTTATTCTGCTGCAATGGAGCGTAAGAAAACGCACCGATTTTTTAGCGCTTCGTTTAAGTTGAAGGTGGTTGAAGTTGCTGAGCAGCAAAGCAAATGCAGAGCCAGTATTCTGTTCAATGTAGACCGCAAGAGGGTGCGCGAGTGGTGCCAATCGAAAGAAACCCTTAGAGTGGAAAAAGTCACGGAAACGTGCCACTGGTGCGGGGAGAACTGTACGTTTTCCAGCCATAGATGAAAGTTTGATACGCTGGTTTACAGAGAGACGTGCAGCTGGTGTGCGAGTGACTGGCAGGGGTCTCAAACACGAGGCATTGCGATTGCACAGAGAGAATGGTTCTCAGTCATTCAAAGCATCGTGTGGATGGTTCGCAAGTTTCAAGCGTTGTCATAACATTTCTTTCCGTCGTTCCACGCACATAGCGCAAGTCTGCTGAAATCACAGATGGCTTAGTTGACAAGTTCCTGAGATATGTCATTCGTATGCGCCGTTTACGAGACTATGATCCCGCTGATATTGCCAACATGGATGAAACGCCAGTGTATTTAGAAATGCAATGGTAAGGCAACATACAATATTCGTGGACAGAATGAGATTACTGTTACTTCCACGGGCCACGAGAAAGAGAAAATCACCGTTACGTTAGGTGCTTATGCTGACGGTACAAAGATGTCTCCTTTAGTGCATTTGACTGGTGTACGACCGTTACCGAAAGATGACATTCCAAGTGGCATTATAGTCTACATGTGTGGAAGTGGCAAGAAATCGTGGGCGAATGAGCAAAGCATTCTGTTTTGGTTGCATAAATTATGGGGACGCAACAATGCTAGACGCCGCTTTCTAGTTTGGGATGCCTTTAGAGGTCACCTGACCGATGCCGTGAAGGAATTTGTACGTCAACAATGCAACACTGACATGTGCGTGATTCCAGGGGGCTGTACTTCGCGCCTTCAACCAGTGGACGTATCATGGAATAAGCCATTTAAAGCCAGGATCGGCGAATTATATGATGAGTGGTTATTCTCTGGACTTGTGCAGAAAACGCCCAAAGGAAACCGGAAGGCTCGACCGAAACCGCTTGTACTTCAATGGATTAAAACTTCGTGGAACTCTGTAACCCCAGAAACGATCCGCAAATCATTTAAGAAGTGTGGCATCACGGTTGCAATGGATGGGTCGGAGGATCATTTATTTTCCCAGGACTCAGATGACAGCGCTACGAGCGATTTTGAAGGGTTCGACCCGGTTGATGTCGAAATGGCTGTACAAGTGAGGGATAACATTGCTAGTACCAGCAGAACTGGTGTGTTACTGTCCGACTCGGACCAACATAGCTCTACTGATACGGGTGATTCATCAGACTATGATAGTCCCGGCCACTAAGGGCAGTTTGTTTACGTTTTAAGGTTTATAACAGTTAGGTTTACGTGTTAAAATTTAGAACAGTTCTGAACAAGTTGAATGTTAACAGTTATTTTAAACACACCAGTGATTGGATTATATAAAATTGGATTAAATATTGCCTGGGGTGAGTTACTTTCGTTTTTTGAAAAAATGGGGGGGGGGGGGCGTTAATTCGAATTTTACGGTACTACCATCTATAACAAATATATAGTTCAAATGCACATATAAGATTGTAAACAACATGTCAATATACTACCATCTATAACAAATATATAGTTCAAATGCACATATAAGATTGTAAACAACAAAAATCAAAATGTAATCTGGATGGAATAATAACAAAGTTTCGAAAATACAGCAGAAAATATAATTGCTTATCTCAGACACAGCAAGTTTATCAACAGATATGTATATCAAAGAGGGCCAAGATAACCCGTTAGGTTTAGACAATAATCATTAAACTATAATTAAACTTACAAACACTGACATAAAATTCCACAGCGTTGTATAGTATTACATAGATTCCTTATGTATTATTATAAACTTATGCGTAAACAACATCAAATCATTATGTAAAAAAAGAAATAAACAAAATAATGGAATGTCCAGCATTCGTTCTATATTAAATGCATAATGAAATACATATATCTTTTCATATGCTTTTAATTGAAACAATATACAAAAATACCATATATGTTTTTGATCACACAGCAATGTATAACAAACAGGTAGTATTTGGGAAAGTAACCATATGGCCTTAGCATATGGCACGCAAAAGCAACAGCTATAAATGAGACATTCTTTAAATTAAAAAAAAGTAGAATGTTCCATTTTGTTAAACCATTCTTCATTGCTTCATTGTTAAACCATTCTTCATTGTTAAACCATTTTTCATTGTTAAACCATTCTTCATTGTTAAACCATTTTTCATTGTTATACCATTCTTCATTGTTAAACCATTTTTCATTTACTGTTCAGTATCATTGGTCCGTGGTTAGTTTGTTTCCTAAACACGTCTATCCAGAGATTGTCATATATTATACTGGTCATCATCGTCCATATTGCTCGGTTAGGACAGTCGACTGAGCATGAGACTATCAAGCTCCAACTCACAGCGGCATCTCGGCAGAACTGGGCAGCCGACCACCAAGCTTTGTCACAACATCTTTCATCTCATTAACAGCTGAAGAAATATAGTAAACAAGAAATTTTACACCATATATTTTCACATTTCTACACACCCTTAAATCATTTCAACTGGTAATGGTGTGAATGAGTAGCATTTCCAGCCCCTCATAAGTGGATACATTTTGGCTTCATGGCCCCCTGGATTGGTCAATAATCAGTTGCCATTTTTATGTCCGATATAAAGATATTTAGATAGAATTGCAACTGAGCAAATTATAATGATGTGAAAACAGAGTTCATCTTAAATAAATTTGGACCCAGCCAAGGAGGGCAGTTCTTCTGAAGGAGGGCACCTGAACACAGCTACTTTATGTGTATGCTATATGTGAGTTAATGGTTTTAATGTAGCTGATACATGTAGTTTCTTTAACTGTTTGCTTAGTAGGGCTTACAGTCATACAAGCAGCTTAGGTCATATTATATTATTATATGGTGACTCTCCAGATATTATCGGTCGAGGAAGAACCCATGTGCCCATCTGAGAAGTATTTGCGGCATGGACAGGCACACATGTAGAACCACCTGCCTTCTGCAAGCAAGCTGGATAGTTTCCTCACATGAAAGAATGGTGAGGAGCAAGTGATTTAAAGTCAACGACCGTAAACACTCGGTCACGGCGGCGCCACATGTACTTTGACAGGTTTATCTGTGAGTTAATGGTTTTAATGTAGCTGATAGACATACTTTGTCCGAGTTCTTCATTCTCCTGCACAAGCTCGTTGTTACGGGCAGACAAAAAGATGGCATCCTGGATTGAGTCCTCGAGTAGGTGACGGTAGCGCTGTTCAATGGCCACCTTCTGTTCTTCATACATTTCACGGTAATTTCGGAATGTCTATAAATGGAACAATTAAATCAAGAGTTTAAAGCAGGTGATTCCAATTAATAGAAACAATAATCAATGTCTCATTAAGATAATAAGGACATAAATGGTTAGGTCCAATAAGAGCAACACATCTTGGCCAAGTGATAGTGAATCTTAATGAAATGATGTTTGTTCTGAAATAATTCCTTGCTTACACCATTATTTATAGTTTTGCAATGATGTGCTAATGGTGCTATAATGATGCAATGATGACACTTGACACCATTGTAGAATGTAATATACATATAAATGATGCAGCAATGCTGAAATAAAACTAGTTTTGCCATTTTGTAACAATATGTGTGCAGTGTCTAATTTTCGACACTAGATTTTTATGGAAAATGAAAATTAGTCAGAGTGATAACTCCAGTGTTCCATAAGAATTGTTCATTTCTGGATAGAAGCAACAAACTTACCATGGCAATAGATGAATACCAGAAGATTATTTTAAGATCGAGACCCATGTCTGAAATTCAAGATGGCCGCCGTATTTCAAGATGGCCGCCAATATGGCTGCTGCAGGTAAGAAAATCCTGTTCATATCAATTTATTTTAGCATATACATTGTATTGAATTTGTTTTGTGAAATGATATTAAAATATCATTATTTCTGTTTATAGCACTGGCATAAAACATTCAATGACAGTGGTGGATCCAGTGACAGTTGGAATTCAATAGGTGCCAGCTCTAAATTGTTGCAAACTGTTTTGTTTCAGTAAAATATTAAAGACAATCACTGAATGTTGGATTGTCCCCATACAATTTCAAATGTAACATCTTTAACTGGCACTTGGCTTCCTGGTTAC
This sequence comes from Archivesica marissinica, assembly GCA_014843695.1. Taxonomy (NCBI): domain Eukaryota; kingdom Metazoa; phylum Mollusca; class Bivalvia; order Venerida; family Vesicomyidae; genus Archivesica; species Archivesica marissinica. The sequence continues at coordinate 51,347,157 of CM026391.1, forward strand.
AATGCCACCCCTCTTAACATGAAAACCTGGATCTGCCACTGAAATGTGCCTTAATGTCAGGTTATTAATAGTATACCGTGATCACCTCGTATCTTTGATTATGCAGGTGATTGGAGCATGTTAGTGCCATGAACGATACAGATAACAGCGTCAGTTTGAACATGTCCTGGGCACCTTTCCATGCAGATATTCAGTTACTTGACACTGACTCACCCGTTGACATAAGTACATTGTTACCTCTCTTTCCTGAGCAAGCCAAATCGGTAACAATGATTCGTCATTCAATGGATATCATGGAGAAGATTATTATTTATTTGAATGCCTGTGATCAGCCTCTATATGCTGTTGCTAATGAGATTCAATGGTCATGGCCAACACATTTGGAGAGAATCGATTTGTAGCTATGTTTGGTGGCCTTCATACTGAGTTGGCAGCACCGAAAACAATCGGTGACTTGCTTCAAGACAGCAGGGGTGAAGTCATGCCATCACACAAACTACTATAGCTACTCTTGGATCGAGTCATTAAGACCACGAATATAGCACATACCAGGCACTCTCACCAAGTCACGGCATGTTCCCTTTTCATTCTGAGACGTAAGCAGTATAGTGCATACATTAAGCATAGTATCAGGACAGAGACTGATGATAGTCCACAATTTCAGTTTTGGTCATTGATATTGAAGTTTGAGCATTGGTCCATGGTTGCATTTGACCACACAAATTTTGCCCAATGAATAACGGTTCATATCAGAGATATGGTTCACACCAGAACAAGCCTCCCTGAAATTGCACGTGAATTTGAAAAAGGCCATTTTGTGATCTGCCAATCAAGCCATCACTTTTCGGTTATAGGCCTACCACTCGATCAAGCTCATGAACAAAAAACAACAAATGGAGGGTGATGGTGGAGCAATTAGACTGACAAAACATCCCACACAACTTCTCCGTTGAATGCTGTGTGGTCCTGATGTTGCTCGGGTTATCCAACAATTTGAAGATTCTCAAGACAACAACAGTAAGGGCAAGAAGAACACAAGCCTAAACCATCATGAACAATCAAAGAGTACCCAGAGTAACTTTAAGCAACATGTTAATGAGTTGTGCTCAGTAATACAGGACATGGACAGCTTTATGAAGAGCTCCTTGTTATGGACACGCATGCCATAGTGGACATGAAAGTCGGCGAAGCTTTTAAGAATACATGTATAGAAACACTTGATAAGGCTCAGTATGACACATTCATACGTGAACGACTTGAGACAATCACTGCTCCAATCAAGCAAACTACATTTACATTGTTCAGTAGGCCTCCAGTAAAAGAGAAAACTAGGGAGAAGCAGCCGATTACATCTCTGAGGGGTACTTTCATGGACTGTCTTGAACAACACTGTGCTTCTCAGAGTGATTAATATGCTGAAACCACAGGACAACAAGACTTTTAAGGAGTATTTTGACAACGTATGTATGTCTCATATAGCGACAACTACAATATGTAACACGCCTTGATCTCGTGTGGGATGTGTACATTTCAAACAGCTTGAAATGAGCCACAAGAAGAAAACGCGGGGCTGGAACAAGACGGCGAATGAAGGCAGATATAAAAATATTCCGCGTAATTGGGATCCTTCCTCAGAAATGTGCTGACACACGACTTCTTGTACATGCCTCACAAGTTGGGAAGCCAGGAATAAGGAAAGTGATAATACGCACAGTAGACACAGATGTTGTAATTGCTGAAATATGCACTATTGCAAATAGATGAGCTATGGGTAGCATTTGGAAGCGGAAAGTCCTTGAGATATATTCCTCCTGTGGTGGTAAGGGCAAGAGAAAAGCATGGTCGACATTGGCAACCTACAAAGATGCCACACAAGCCTTTAAACGTCTAGGAAACATTCCCTCTGAAAATGACATTGCCCAAATAATGTCAGTGTTACGAGCGCTGTGTTATACTCCTCTATGATCGTTCAAGCTCCACAGAAAACTTGAATGAAGCACATAAAGATCTCTTCACAAGGAAAGGACAATATATTGATCTGATTCCTCCAACATCAGCTGCACTTCTCCAACAGACAAATCTTGTAGCTTATCAGGCTGTTTATTGTTGGGGCAGTCATTTGTGCCATACCCAGAGTTGCCTTCGCCAAGCAAATGGGGCTGGATAAAGGAAGCAGATGAAACATCACCATGGTAACGGAACCATTATGGACAAATCTTCCACATTCATCAGAATCATGCTACAAACTGTTGAAATGTGGATGTAATGTTGAAAAAGGCTCTCAGGGTAAATGCAAATGTGCAAAGGCAGAGTTACTGTGCACAGCACTTTGCACATACGGAATAGAGGCTTTGTAAGTCATCAAGTGCAGCAAAGACTTTGTAAGTACGTCATTGAGTGCATCAGATGCTTTATAAGAATGTCATCAGCCATCAAGTGCATCAGAGGCTTTGCAAGTACGTCATCAAGTGCATCAGAGGCTTTATAAGTATATCATCAAGTGCATCAGAGGCTTTATTAGTATATCATCAAGTGCATCAGAGGCTTTGTAAGTAAGTCATCAAGTGCATCAGAGGCTTTGTAAGTATGTCATCAAGTGCATCAGAGGCTTTGTAAGTATGTCATCAAGTGCATCAGAGGCTTTATAACTTTATAAGTATATCATCAAGTGCATCAGAGGCTTTGTATGTAAGTCATCATGTGCATCAGTCTTTGTAAGTACGTCATCAAGTGCATCAGAGGCTTTATAAGTATATCATCAAGTGCATCAGAGGCTTTGTAAGTAAGTCATCATGTGCATCAGTCTTTGTAAGTACGTCATCAAGTGCATCAGAAGCTTTATAAGTACGTCACCAAGTGCATCAGAGGCTTTATAAGTACGTCACCAAGTGCATCAGAAGCTTTATAAGTACGTCACCAAGTGCATCAGAAGCTTTGTAAGCGTGTTGATTTCTTAAAATGACTCAGTCCATCGCACATTGATTCAGGAGCTGTTGTAGTGTAAGAAACATGCATTTTAATCTACTTTATAAAGGATGAATAATCCTGTCCTTAAATGCACCTGAAGCCACCATTTGTAGACTATGGTCAAACAAATTTTGGGGGTGACCATGCGCCCAGACCTACCATAGCCATCTCACAACTACGATGCTCACTTGATGTGGCCTACCTCTATGAAGTAGGCGAGCTATGCGAGTGATGACAGTGTATATTGCATACCTGATAGTGTTGTAGTTGTTGTAACTCCAACTCCTCCTTGTGTAGCTTATGAATGTCCTCCAACTCCTTGCCCAGCCTCGCCTTCTCTTCCTGTACACACTGCAGCTGTAAGTACAGGATCATTGCCTTCATTCAAATCTTAAACACTTTATTTTGTACTAAAATGAATGAGAAACAAGCTATGGTAACTTTTATTAATCAATCAGATTAGTGAAGATAAAATTGTATGTGGGATGAAATCAGAGTACATACAGAAACCCGCCTGTCTGGTGACCACAGTATCATCTGACTGGATTAATCGTGGTGCTATTAGTGGAAGTCGTGATAGCGCAGTGGTAGCGCTCTCACTTCAGGTGTGAGCTACGATTGTTCCCTTAGGTAAGGCACCTAAATTCCACAATGCCTCTTGTAGTAATTTCAAAAAAACAGTTCATTTTGTGGACAGATCTTCAAAGTGTGCTTAAAATTTGAATAATTTATTATTGAACTTTTGAAATGTAACACAATAACCACAAGTTTAATCATCCACTCCGGAGAATGTCACCAATGCATCGCAATCATCCACTCCGGAGAATGTCACCAATGCATCGCAATCATCCACTCCGGAGAATGTCACCAATGCATCGCAATCATCACTCCAGAGAATGTCACCAATGCATCGCAATCATCACTCTGGAGAATGTCACCAATGCATCGCAATCATCCACTCCGGAGAATGTCACCAATGCATCGCAATCATCACTCTGGAGAATGTCACCAATGCATCGCAATCATCCACTCCGGAGAATGTCACCAATGCATCGCAATCATCCACTCCGGAGAATGTCACCAATGCATCGCAATCATCCACTCCGGAGAATGTCACCAATGCATCGCAATCATCACTCTGGAGAATGTCACCAATGCATCGCAATCATCCACTCCAGAGAATGTCACCAATGCATCGCAATCATCACTTCGGAGAATGTCACCAATGCATCGCAATCATCACTCCGGAGAATGTCACGGTGTGTGGCACATTCTAAACGCGTAATGAGGCTTTAATGCTGCACACTGACATACAGTACCTTTAATGTAACCATCGATCTCTCTGAACACTGACATACAGTACCTTTAATGTAACCACAGATCTCTCTGCACACTGACATACAGTACCTTTAATGTAACCACCGATCTCTCGGCACACTGACATACAGTACCTTTAACGTAACCACCGATCTCTCTGCACACTGACATATAGTACCTTTAATGTAACCATCGATCTCTCTGTACACTGACATACAGTACCTTTAATGTAACCACCGATCTCTCTGCACACTGACATACAGTACCTTTAATGTAACCACCGATCTCTCTGCACACTGATATACAGTACCTTTAATGTAACCACCGATCTCTCCTGCACACTGACATATAGTACCTTTAACGTAACCACCGATCTCTCTGCACACTGATATACAGTACCTTTAATGTAACCACCGATCTCTCTGCATGCTGACATACAGTACCTTTAATGTAACCACCGATCTCTCCTGCACACTGACATACAGTACCTTTAACGTAACCACCAATCTCTCTGCATACTGATATACAGTACCTTTAATGTAACCACAGATCTCTCTGCACACTGACATACAATACCTTTAACGTAACCACCGATCTCTCTGTACACTGACATACAGTACCTTTAACGTAACCACCGATCTCTCTGCACACTGATATACAGTACCTTTAATGTAACCACCGATCTCTCTGCATGCTGACATACAGTACCTTTAATGTAACCACCGATCTCTCTCTGCACACTGATATACAGTACCTTTAATGTAACCACCGATCTCTCTGCACACTGACATACAGTACCTTTAATGTAACCACCGATCTCTCTGCATGCTGACATACAGTACCTTTAATGTAACCACCGATCTCTCCTGCACACTGACATACAGTACCTTTAACGTAACCACCGATCTCTCAGCACACTGATATACAGTACCTTTAATGTAACCACCGATCTCTCTGCACACTGACACACAATACCTTTAACGTAACCACCGATCTCTCTGCACACTGATATACAATACCTTTAACGTAACCACCGATCTCTCTGCACACTGACATACAGTACCTTTAATGTAACCACCGATCTCTCTGCACACTGACATACAGTACCTTTAATGTAACCACCGATCTCTCTGCTTTCATCTCTGCCACCTTTATCTCCAGTTCCCCACACTCTTTTGCGGAGTATGTCTTCCCCTCGGCTGCTTGCATCTGGATCTCGGCCCTCTCAGCATCTATGTCCAGCCTCATTCTGTCCAGTTCTTCAGCCACCAAAGATTTGTTACATTCCTCCAGCTTGTGCCTCTCTTCCAACTTGAAAATTAATATAATTATTAGATTGAATAGGGACTTTGGATTGGACAAACAATATCAGTTAGCATGGTAAAGTAGCGATGCATATGGAAACTTCTAAATAGTATTGATAACCTAAAACATAATGTATGCCAATAAAAAAGCATTATTATACTTCTATTTATTGCAACTCTCTTTGTATTGGCTCCTAAAATTCACACAGAGTATCATAATGATGGATTTCAACACTGATGATGTGCAACAGAAAACTAATAGAAATATTGACAACTCAATGTTTGTATCGATATTGAACAATCATATGAATTACAAAACCCATCTCTGGGCCTCTTATTATTTTGCCATTATTGATCAGTACACTGTGAAAGATATCGCACACATAATTCACTTACCGGTATTCAGTTTCCATTCACAAAAACAGTATGTCTCTAAAACATTTCATGACATTTCCAGAGGTTTGCAATTGAATATATGAACTTGATGCTGATATATCGGCAGAAACATTAATTAGCGCCACTAATCTAACATCTTTTACAGTATGCTTAGTATTACGTTGGACTATCTATCGCTTTGTTTATAAACATGTAACAGTGTGAACTCCGTTTGTTAATTAAACAGAGTTATCAGTTATGTCCCTTTGATTGAAATGTACATAATTCAGGGATATATCCCATGTCACACATGGAAGGTCATGTGACCCAACAGCTGTTCAGAGCCACAAAATATTAGTCACTGAGAAGAACACATGTTTATTTGTGTGGGACAGTTTTTATATTTTTAACAAGGTAAATATGCTTTCAAATGTTTTGGGAGTTATTGCACTCAGTGCACAAAGATAATATACAAGTTTAAAGTGAACTTGTTTTGTGTTGGCATTACATATTTTGGCAGTAAATAAGTAAAACATTTACATTGAATGTTCTTCTGGTAAAGGTCAAGCTAGCAGCATTGCATTGTCTGGTAAAGGTCAAGCTAGCAGCATTGAATTTCTGGTAAAGGTCAAGCTAGCAGCATTGCATTGTCTGGTAAAGGTCAAGCTAGCAGCATTGAATTCTGTTTCTAATAATTCTAATAGTTATTAATAATAATAACATGACATTCACAATTGCATCTCGTCTCTTACACACACGTAATACTTATTTACAGGTTTATTGTTTGTCTAACAACCACGTTAAACGTTGAGGGCGAATGCATTGGGAGAAAGGAAACACTCGTTCCACAAATGGTAAGCTTTAGAAAGAGTGTAATTAAATGTACATTGAAGAAGTAAATTGTTGAATGCTACATATATATTTATTTGATTGAATATGTGATGTTTATTGAATATGTTGATGTCTGTTGGATATCTCGTTATAGAAGATTATAGTCATGCTTCCGAGTCTTTGACGACACTGGACTCATTGATTGGTTGAGAAATGATTATGCCAGAATTAACAATTGCCACTGTGACATATGATGTATGAATTGAATATATAGATAATGTCTTTCAGGAGGATTGATGGATAAGACATATTATTCATTGCTGTTTTTATATATATATTTCAGAGTGTTTTTAAACATTCCAACCACGACATGCCATGGATTGCAATAAATGAATTGTTGCACTCTACAGATGTGTTGTCTCCAAATTATTATTCTGTAGTGAATCCACCCCCCTCAGAACATATAAGTACAAGAGCTAGTCGGAAGGATTAAAGGATAGGGAAAATGCGAGATACTACAAACATTTACACAAAGCTGTTAAAATTCTGTCTTTCCTAGACAGGAGAATCAGTTATGTATATACTATATATATAAAGAGCAAACACATCTTTAGAAAGAAATCTCCTATATGGTTTACTATGTATGTACAATACACAAAATAAATAACTGTCTACCTCAATCTTCTGTCGGAGTTCAGCACCACCTTTCATAGATGACATCTGAGCCTTTGCTCCCTGAAATATTTATGGACATGATGATAAACTGTTTATTTATTGCAAGGTTTTTCTGGGCCCCGTTTTATAAGTCAGTCTTAGTTAAGATTATTGCTTAAGACTGAGTTACGTCGTAACATCTTAGTAACATGCTCATGTATTGCTACAGTATTCGTACACAGAATTAAACGTCCCCACGTGTCCAAATGCAAATGTTTTCCTGGACAGGCTTAGCTGACCTAAGCGGTTAACCAATACTGAACTATATCTGTGAGGTGACTTGCTCAATGACACTACATACATGAACTGACCGAGTATCGAACATGGGACGGTTCGATTCCAAATCTACGGACGCCCCGAGGAAATCGTCCTGTTCAATCTGTCGCCGTACCATATCACATACTTTCTATTCCGAGGATCGAACCCGGTGTGCATTGGTGAGAAGCGAGCATGCCTAACTACTGCGCAAATTGGACAGCCAATAGTGTAATCCATACTACAAATTGTCATGATAGATCTTGATGTGATGATAGACCACAGGGATTCGGCACGTTTGGGGGTACTAGTATATATATTTAAGTACAGGGATTCTACTCTGTGGGATGTCAGATTTCGCATCGATAAGTAAAATGGCCCTATCTGAAACAATTTTGTACACATCTGTCCAAATATAACGCCTATCCCGAGTCTTTATATTGTTCTTCAAATAAAACACAACTTTAAGCTGCATGCATGTATACTTTGCAAACAATTGCAACAGACATTGGCCATAGCAGGTCACATTTCCATACCCTAGGACACGGGTTCTGTCAGCAACAAAAAAAATCTTCGACGGGAGAGTTTTAACAGTGAATAACAGTATCAATAAAATGTGTTTCCACTAACGTGTAGGTTTATTTGGCAAAAATGTACGTCAAAAAGAGATTTCGGAGGATTTTTCAATTTGTTTTGAAAATTTCTCAAGCGGCGCAGTTCGCGTTCTGAATGTAACTAGATGTTTGTATTTTATATGAAGAATAATCATAATCCAATCAGAACGCTCGTTTCAACGCGAACTTCGCCGCTTGAGAAATTGAGCATTGTTACCTTTAGCTTCCTACTTAATTCTTTGCATTATGTATGTTATATGTGATTTATGGTTTGCAATAAATATTGTTTAAACCAATTCATCTTGGCAATTCTTAGAATTCTATGATAATTCTATTCCATATATGCGAAGATTAAAAACTGCATTACCCATATTATCAGTAATGTTACATGTATCAACATGCAACTATACATGTATTAAAAAATTATATTGGGTATATTTGCAGTGACATAAATAATGAAATTAGAATAGTTCCGTTGTTTTATTTCTACTTCCTAACATCCATGATTGTGCTGGTTATAATTAGTTTCAATATAACTTACCGACCAAGTTAACTTTACGACAATATGGTAGTTAAAGCGACCATTTATCATAGTCTTTGATCTATTGTGTTTTTGAGCTTAATTATCGTCGCTACCGGTTGCCCATATGAGCGACGCCTCTTGAAGAGATTAGTCATTTTAGATTTTTGAGGATATTGCAGTGATAGAGACAGGGTATGTGGTCGATTGGTTAATGTCGTTGACTTCGAATCACTTGCCCCTCACAGATGATGTTTAGACTCTCACCGAGTGTCGGATTATTTTGTGCGAGGAAGCTATTCGGAATGTTGGTGGTTCTACCCAGGTGACCTTTCACGCTTGACAAATACTGTATGGAGGGGCACAATAAAGCTGCAGTGGGGTTCGCACGGTTTATGAAAACATGACCAGTAAACGTTTTGTTTGACAAATAAAACACTTGGTATGTTTTGAAAGGTGTAAAGATATCTGTTGCTGTAATACACGATTGTTGAATATGAAGCGGTATGTCATTCATTGTGATTGATAATCACTGGCTGTCCGATAAGCGCAGTAGTTAGCGCGCTCGCTTCTCACCAATGCAACACGAGTTCGATCCTATGACCAGGAAGTATGTGAGATGGTACGGTCGTCGCCAGATCGGACAAGTGGGTTTTCACCGGGTACTACGGCTTCCTCCCACACGAATGACCACACATACGCTTTCATACGCGCCAACGAGAGTGATTAATATAAGTTGCTAGAACTTGCTTCGCAATCGTTGTAAAATAAATAAAGTTTAAAACTAATGTAGGAGTTTAAAATGTTGACCATTGAGACTGTTTATTGAAAGTAGTGGATCAGTGGTCAACTGGTCAAGGCAGGAAGATGAAGCAATGTTTTGCTTGATCGGGTTTTACGTCTTCACCAGCACCATTTTGGGCTATATCGCCGGCGGGAAGTTTACCTAAAAACACCTTTCCTGGGCAGACTCCAGTAGTTAACCAGTACTTGGTGCACCAACCTCCGTAAGAAACTGCAAACCCAGGATCTCCCTCCACCAATACTGCATGGAGGGGCGCCCAGGATCTCCCTCCACCAATACTGCATGGAGGGGCGCCCAGGATCTCCCTCCACACATACTGCATGGAGGGGCGCCCAGGATCTCCCTCCCACCAATACTGCATGGAGGGGCGCCCAGGATCTCCCTCCACCAATACTGCATGGAGGGGCGCCCAGGATCTCCCTCCACCAATACTGCATGGAGGGGCGCCCAGGATCTCCCTCCACCAATACTGCATGGAGGGGCGCCCAGGATCTCCCTCCACCAATACTGTATGGAGGGGCGCCCAGGATCTCCCTCCACCAATACTGTATGGAGGGGCGCCCAGGATCTCCCTCCACCAATACTGTATGGAGGGGCGCCCAGGATCTCCCTCCACCAATACTGTATGGAGGGGCACCCAGGATCTTCCTCCACCAATACTGTACGGAGGGGCACCCAGGATCTTCCTCCACCAATACTGTATGGAGGGGCACCCAGGATCTCCCTCCACCAATACTGTATGGAGGGGCGCCCAGGATCTTCCTCCACCAATACTGTATGGAGGGGCGCCCAGGATCTCCCTCCACCAATACTGTATGGAGGGGCGCCCAGGATCTCCCTCCACCAATACTGTATGGAGGGGCACCCAGGATCTTCCTCCACCAATACTGTACGGAGGGGCACCCAGGATCTTCCTCCACCAATACTGTATGGAGGGGCACCCAGGATCTCCCTCCACCAATACTGTATGGAGGGGCGCCCAGGATCTTCCTCCACCAATACTGTATGGAGGGGCGCCCAGGATCTCCCTCCACCAATACTGTATGGAGGGGCGCCCAGGATCTCCCTCCACCAATACTGTATGGAGGGGCGCCCAGGATCTCCCTCCACCAATACTGTATGGAGGGGCGCCCAGGATCTCCCTCCACACATACTGTATGGAGGGGCGCCCAGGATCTCCTCCACCAATACTGTATGGAGGGAGCCCAGGATCTTCCTCCACACATACTGTATGGAGGGGAGCCCAGGATCTTCCTCCACACATACTGCATGGAGGGGCACCCAGGATCTTCCTCCACCAATACTGTATGGAGGGGCGCCCAGGACCTTCCTCCACACATACTGCATGGAGGGGCACCCAGGATCTTCCTCCACCAATACTGTATGGAGGGGCGCCCAGGACCTTCCTCCACCAATACTGTATGGAGGGGAGCCCAGGATCTTCCTCCACACATACTGCATGGAGGGGCACCCAGGATCTTCCTCCACACATACTGTATGGAGGGGCACCCAGGATCTTCCTCCACACATACTGTATGGAGGGGCACCCAGGATCTTCCTCCACACATACTGTATGGAGGGGCGCCCAGGACCTTCCTCCACACATACTGCATGGAGGGGCGCCCTGGATCTTCCTCCACACATACTGTATGGAGGGGCGCCCAGGACCTTCCTCCACACATACTGCATGGAGGGGCGCCCAGGACCTTCCTCCACACATACTGCATGGAGGGGCGCCCAGGACCTTCCTCCACCAATACTGTATGGAGGGGCGCCCAGGACCTTCCTCCACACATACTGCATGGAGGGGCGCCCAGGACCTTCCTCCACCAATACTGTATGGAGGGGCGCCCAGGATCTTCCTCCACCAATACTGTATGGAGGGGCGCCCCGGATACAATACTGTATGGAGGGGCGCCCAGGATACAATACTGTATGGAGGGGCACCCAGGATCTTCCTCCACCAATACTGTATGGAGGGGCACCCAGGACCTTCCTCCACACATACTGCATGGAGGGGCGCCCAGGACCTTCCTCCACACATACTGCATGGAGGGGCGCCCAGGACCTTCCTCCACACATACTGCATGGAGGGGCGCCCAGGACCTTCCTCCACCAATACTGTATGGAGGGGCGCCCAGGACCTTCCTCACACATACTGCATGGAGGGGCGCCCAGGACCTTCCTCCACCAATACTGTATGGAGGGGCGCCCAGGACCTTCCTCCACACATACTGCATGGAGGGGCGCCCAGGATCTTCCTCCACCAATACTGTATGGAGGGGCGCCCAGGATCTTCCTCCACACATACTGCATGGAGGGGCACCCAGGACCTTCCTCCACACATACTGTATGGAGGGGCACCCAGGATCTTCCTCCACACATACTGTATGGAGGGGCACCCAGGATCTTCCTCCACACATACTGTATGGAGGGGCACCCAGGATCTTCCTCCACCAATACTGTATGGAGGGGCGCCCAGGATCTTCCTCCACACATACTGTATGGAGGGGCACCCAGGATCTTCCTCCACCAATACTGTATGGAGGGGCGCCCAGGATCTTCCTCCACCAATACTGTATGGAGGGGCGCCCAGGATCTTCCTCCACCAATACTGTATGGAGGGGCACCCAGGATCTTCCTCCACCAATACTGTATGGAGAGGCGCCCAGGATCTTCCTCCACCAATACTGTATGGAGGGGCGCCAGGATCTTCCTCCACCAATACTGCATGGAGGGGCACCCAGGATCTTCCTCCACACATACTGTATGGAGGGGCACCCAGGATCTTCCTCCACACATACTGTATGGAGGGGCACCCAGGATCTTCCTCCACACATACTGTATGGAGGGGCACCCAGGATCTTCCTCCACACATACTGTATGGAGGGGCACCCAGGATCTTCCTCCACACATACTGTATGGAGGGGCACCCAGGATCTTCCTCCACACATACTGTATGGAGGGGCACCCAGGATCTTCCTCCACACATACTGTATGGAGGGGCACCCAGGATCTTCCTCCACACATACTGTATGGAGGGCACCCAGGATCTTCCTCCACACATACTGTATGGAGGGGCACCCAGGATCTTCCTCCACCAATACTGTATGGAGGGTGCACAGGATCTTCCTCCACCAATACTGTATGGAGGGGCACCCAGGATCTTCCTCCACCAATACTGTATGGAGGGGCACCCAGGATCTTCCTCCACAAATACTGTATGGAGGGACACCCAGGATCTTCCTCCACCAATACTGTATGGAGGGGCGCCCAGGATCTTCCTCCACACATACTGTATGGAGGGGCACCCAGGATCTTCCTCCACCAATACTGTATGGAGGGGCACCCAGGATCTTCCTCCACACATACTGTTTGGAGGGGCGCCCAGGATCTTCCTCCACACATACTGTATGGAGGGGCGCCCAGGATCTTCCTCCACACATACTGTATGGAGGGGCGCCCAGGATCTTCCTCCACACATACTGTATGGAGGGGCGCCCAGGATCTTCCTCCACCAATACTGTATGGAGGGGCGCCCAGGATCTTCCTCCACCAATACTGTATGGAGGGGCACCCAGGATCTTCCTCCACCAATACTGTATGGAGGGGCACCCAGGATCTTCCTCCACCAATACTGTTTGGAGGGGCACCCAGGATCTTCCTCCACAAATACTGTATGGAGGGGCACCCAGGATCTTCCTCCACCAATACTGTTTGGAGGGGCACCCAGGATCTTCCTCCACCAATACTGTATGGAGGGGCGCCCAGGATCTTCCTCCACACATACTGTATGGAGGGGCGCCCAGGATCTTCCTCCACACATACTGTATGGAGGGGCGCCCAGGATCTTCCTCCACAAATACTGTTTGGAGGGGCACCCAGGATCTTCCTCCACCAATACTGTATGGAGGGGCACCCAGGATCTTCCTCCACCAATACTGTTTGGAGGGGCACCCAGGATCTTCCTCCACCAATACTGTTTGGAGGGGCACCCAGGATCTTCCTCCACCAATATGTATGGAGGGGCACCCAGGATCTTCCTCCACCATACTGTTTGGAGGGGCACCCAGGATCTTCCTCCACCAATAATGTTTGGAGGGGCACCCAGGATCTTCCTCCACCAATAATGTTTGGAGGGGCACCCAGGATCTTCCTCCACAAATAATGTTTGGAGGGGCACCCAGGATCTTCCTCCACAAATACTGTTTGGAGGGGCACCCAGGATCTTCCTCCACCAATAATGTTTGGAGGGGCACCCAGGATCTTCCTCCACAAATAATGTTTGGAGGGGCACCCAGGATCTTCCTCCACAAATACTGTTTGGAGGGGCACCCAGGATCTTCCTCCACCAATAATGTTTGGAGGGGCACCCAGGATCTTCCTCCACAAATAATGTTTGGAGGGGCACCCAGGATCTTCCTCCACAAATACTGTTTGGAGGGGCACCCAGGATCTTCCTCCACCAATAATGTTTGGAGGGGCACCCAGGATCTTCCTCCACAAATAATGTTTGGAGGGGCACCCAGGATCTTCCTCCACAAATACTGTTTGGAGGGGCACCCAGGATCTTCCTCCACCAATAATGTTTGGAGGGGCACCCAGGATCTTCCTCCACAAATAATGTTTGGAGGGGCACCCAGGATCTTCCTCCACAAATAATGTTTGGAGGGGCACCCAGGATCTTCCTCCACCATACTGTTTGGAGGGGCACCCAGGATCTTCCTCCACCAATAATGTTTGGAGGGGCACCCAGGATCTTCCTCCACAATAATGTTTGGAGGGCACCCAGGATCTTCCTCCACCAATATGTTTGGAGGGGCACCCAGGATCTTCCTCCACAAATACTGTTGGAGGGGCACCCAGGATCTTCCTCCAAATACTGTTTGGAGGGGCACCCAGGATCTTCCTCCACCAATAATGTTTGGAGGGGCACCCAGGATCTTCCTCCACCAATAATGTTTGGAGGGGCACCCAGGATCTTCCTCCACCAATAATGTTTGGAGGGGCACCCAGGATCTTCCTCCACCAATAATGTTTGGAGGGGCACCCAGGATCTTCCTCCACAAATAATGTTTGGAGGGGCACCCAGGATCTTCCTCCACAAATACTGTTTGGAGGGGCACCCAGGATCTTCCTCCACAAATACTGTTTGGAGGGGCACCCAGGATCTTCCTCCACCAATAATGTTTGGAGGGGCACCCAGGATCTTCCTCCACAAATAATGTTTGGAGGGGCACCCAGGATCTTCCTCCACAAATACTGTTTGGAGGGGCACCCAGGATCTTCCTCCACCAATAATGTTTGGAGGGGCACCCAGGATCTTCCTCCACACATACTGTTTGGAGGGGCACCCAGGATCTTCCTCCACCAATAATGTTTGGAGGGGCACCCAGGATCTTCCTCCACAAATACTGTTTGGAGGGGCACCCAGGATCTTCCTCCACACATACTGTTTGGAGGGGCACCCAGGATCTTCCTCCACAATACTGTTTGGAGAGGCACCCAGGATCTTCCTCCACCAATAATGTTTGGAGGGGCACCCAGGATCTTCCTCCACCAATAATGTTTGGAGGGGCACCCAGGATCTTCCTCCACAAATACTGTTTGGAGGGGCACCCAGGATCTTCCTCCACCAATAATGTTTGGAGGGGCACCCAGGATCTTCCTCCACACATACTGTTTGGAGGGGCACCCAGGATCTTCCTCCACAAATACTGTTTGGAGAGGCACCCAGGATCTTCCTCCACCAATAATGTTTGGAGGGGCACCCATGATCTTCCTCCACAAATACTGTTTGGAGGGGCACCCAGGATCTTCCTCCACCAATAATGTTTGGAGGGGCACCCAGGATCTTCCTCCACCAATAACATTTGGAGGGGCACCCAGGATCTTCCTCCACCAATAATGTTTGGAGGGGCACCCAGGATCATCCTCCACAAATACTGTTTGGCGGGGCACACAGGACCTTCCTCCACCAATAATGTTTGGAGGGGCACCCAGGATCTTCCTCCACCAATAATAGCTGGAAAGTCATCATATTACTTGAGCTGTTGGTGATACATTAAACCCCAAAAACAAACAGAGACCCATGCTAGAGTATTATCTAGTTCTTTTACGTGAATGGTGTTATTCACTGACTTAAAGACTGATGATCGAACCTTGTGTAGATCCAATGTGTTCACCACTGGACTATTGACCCGTCTGTATTTGATCTTTAATGTCATCACACAGATAGGCCTATATACGACTACTGTATGACCAGTCTGAGACAGCCTGTATATTATACATGCTAGAATCGCCAGTATAAAAAGACATGCTGATACAAGTGTGTATTAATGAATGGAGTCTATTCAGTATTTACATAACTAGATATTGTGGTAACATATAAATACCGTAGGCCCTATTCAGTTGCTTCAACATTATTTACAGACAAATGAAATGCGCGACTCTTCCACCAGCTTAGATGCAGCAACGATATATAATATAACATGAACAATGCATTCATGGTGAGTGTGTATATAAATGTATAGAAGATATTCTTTCGTTTGAAATCAATAATTATTGGTATAGTATTGCGGCTATTGCCATTTGTGAAGAAATTCATCTGTTGATCATATTTCATTAAGTTTTATCCTTCATTCCTAGAATTTAATTATATTGAGAATATTTGAATATTTTACTTTTTATCAGTTGCATAGCAACTGCATTTTTAAACATAGTGTATGAAGATGAGAATTTTCTTCTAACATATTTCGGGAGTTTCATCTCAGCTGTTTAAGAAAGTCACATGATTATCGCCCAACAATGCTTAGAATATCAATGATAAACACATGGATCATTCTAAGTCATCATTCTTGGGATAAGTGAGCAAGCGTGGAACAAAATAGGGCTAAAATACACAATATGACCATTAAATACAACATTTGAATAGAAGGAGTGCTTTATAATGGGCCAGTGTATCTTACTGGACAAAATTGTAAAAAATAAAAACATTTAAGGGAGAAGTAGTGTCCCCAGGGGCGAAGTCTATGGTGACTATTTTGCCCAAGTCGTCCTCTAGATGAGCCCTGAAACAAGGCTCCTACCATTTATTTCAAATTACAGTTGTGTGCTGACCTGAAGATTATAAAACTTTGCTGAAATCTCATAATCAAGTCATTTGATTGGTTGATTTTGAAATTTACTGTAAGCTCAACAAATCGGAAAGCTTGAAACTCAATTTGAGATTAGAGAAGAAAACGTTTTAAAACCTCCAGATCTGCTTTGCTTGTTTAATGGAGCCTAAATATACTCGAGTTTGAGCTTGAACTACATCTACAACGGAAGTCAAAAGGTAAATTTCTAGCTTTATCTGGCAGACAAACACAGGCGTTGACCCTATGAGAATTGGATCAGACACAGGTGGCACACAGTAGGACTCAAGCTAGAGTGGAAAATGGAAAATAGAGTGGAGCATTTTTTGAAAAATAGTCTCAGTGAGCCATGAATGGGATAATTAAAGAAATGTATGGATAATTAATTACAATTAATTACATTTTTCATTCTTCTTCTTCTTTGTGTATACAGCACTCCTTCACTTATGAAGATTAGGTGCCGGCGCCGTAACAAAAAGTGTTAGTTAAGTGCTTGATCAGAAAGTGCTCATTAGAAAGGATACAGTGAATAGACATATTTTTAGATATATTTTTAAATGTTTTTTATAAAACTATGTACATAATTGTGGCAATTTATGCAAAGTATATTGGGGTGAGGACAGACACAGGGATCAGGGCCTTGAAGGCGTCCACTATGTCTGCGGCATATATGGTGGGCGGTAGCATGTTCCACTGAATGACGGCTCTAGGATAGAAAGAGTATTTGTACGAGTCCTTAGCTGCGTGTATGTGTTTGTAGGTATAGATGTTACTGTGTCTGGTTCAGCAAGTATATCACATTCACAGTGTGTATATCACCCTCACAGTGTGTACATCACCCTCACAGTGTGTACATCACCCTCACAGTGTGTATATCACCCTCACAGTGTGTACATCACCCTCACAGTGTGTATATCACCCTCACAGTGTGTACATCACGCTCACAGTGTGTACATCACGCTCACAGTGTGTACATCACCCTCACAGTGTGTACATCACCCTCACAGTGTGTACATCACACTCACAGTGAGTACATCACCCTCACAGTGTGTACATCACCCTCACAGTGAGTACATCACCCTCATAGTGTGTACATCACCCTCACAGTGTGTACATCACCCTCACAGTGTGTACATCACCCTCACAGTGTGTACATCACCCTCAGAGTGAGTACATCACCCTCACAGTGTGTACATCACCCTCACAGTGTGTACATCACCCTCAGAATGAGTACATCACCCTCACAGTGTGTACATCACCCTCACAGTGTGTACATCACCCTCACAGTGTGTACATCACCCTCAGAGTGTGTACATCACCCTCACAGTGTGTACATCACCCTCACAGTGTGTACATCACCCTCACAGTGTGTACATCACCCTCACAGTGTGTACATCACCCTACAGTGTGTACATCACCCTCACAGTGTGTACATCACCCTCACAGTGTGTACATCACCCTCACAGTGAGTACATCACCCTCACAGTGTGTACATCACCCTCAGAGTGAGTACATCACCCTCACAGTGTGTACATCACCCTCACAGTGTGTACATCACCCTCACAGTGTGTACATCACCCTCAGAGTGAGTACATCACCCTCACAGTGTGTACATCACCCTCACAGTGTGTACATCACCCTCACAGTGTGTACATCACCCTCAGAGTGAGTACATCACCATCACAGTGTGTACATCACCCTCACAGTGTGTACATCACCCTCATAGTGTGTACATCACGCTCACAGTGTGTATATCACGCTCACAGTGTGTACATCACCCTCAGTGTGTACATCACCCTCACAGTGTGTACATCACCCTCACAGTGTGTATATCACCCTCATAGTGTGTACATCACGCTCACAGTGTGTATATCACGCTCACAGTGTGTACATCACCCTCACAGTGTGTACATCACCCTCACAATGTGTACATCACCCTCACAGTGTGTATATCACCCTCACAGTGTGTACATCACCCTCACAGTGTGTACATCACCCTCACAATGTGTACATCACCCTCACAGTGTGTATATCACCCTCACAATGTGTATATCACCCTCACAGTGTGTACATCGCGCTAACAGCGAGTATATTACATTCAGTGTGTACATCGCGCTCACAGCGAGTATATCACATTCACAGTGTGTACATCACGCACACAGCGAGTATATCACATTCACAATGTGTACATCACGCACACAGCGAGTATATCACATTCACAGTGTGTACATCACGCACACAGCGAGTATATCACATTCACAATGTGTACATCACGATCACAGCAAGTATATCACATTCACAGTGTGTACATCACGCACACAGCGAGTATATCACATTCACAGTGTGTACAGCGCGCCCTCAGCGAGTATATTACATTCACAGTGTGTACATCGCGCTCACAGCGAGTATATTACATTCACAGTGTGTACATCGCGCTCACAGCGAGTATATCACATTCACAGTGTGTACATCATGCTCACAGCGAGTATATCACATTCACAGTGTGTACATCACGCTCACAGCGAGTATATTACATTCACAGTGTGTACATCACGCTCACAGCGAGTATATCACATTCACAGTGTGTACATCATGCTCACAGCGAGTATATCACATTCACAGTGTGTACATCACGCTCACAGCAAGTATATTACATTCACAGTGTGTACATCACGCTCATAGCAAGTATATCACATTCACAGTGTGTACATCACGCTCACAGCAAGTATATTACATTCAGTGTGTACATCACGCTCACAGCGAGTATATCACATTCACAGTGTGTACATCGCGCTCACAGCGAGTATATCACATTCACAGTGTGTACATCACGATCACAGCAAGTATATCACATTCAGTGTGTACATCACGCTCACAGCGAGTATATCACATTCACAATGTGTACATCACGATCACAGCAAGTACATTACATTCAGTGTGTACATCGCGCTCACAGCAAGTATATCACATTCACAGTGTGTACATCACGCTCACAGCACGTATATTACATTCATAATGTGTACATCACCCTCACAGCGAGTATATCACATTCACAGTGTGTACATCGCGCTCACAGCGAGTATATCACATTCACAGTGTGTACATCGCGCTCACAGCGAGTATATCACATTCACAGTGTGTACATCACGCACACAGCGAGTATATCACATTCACAGTGTGTACATCGCGCTCACAGCGAGTATATCACATTCACAGTGTGTACATCACGCTCACAGTGTGTACATCACCCTCACAGTGTGTACATCACCCTCATAGTGTGTACATCACGCTCACAGTGTGTATATCACGCTCACAGTGTGTACATCACCCTCACAGTGTGTACATCACGCTCACAGTGTGTATATCACGCTCACAGTGTGTACATCACACTCACAGTGTGTACATCACCCTCACAGTGTGTACATCACATTCACAGTGTGTACATCACCCTCACAATGTGTACATCACGCTCACAGCAAGTATATCACATTCACAGTGTGTACATCACCCTCACAATGTGTACATCATGCTCACAGCAAGTATATCACATTCACAGTGTGTACATCACTCTCACAATGTGTACATCACCCTCACAGTGTGTACATCGCGCTAACAGCAAGTATATTACATTCAGTGTGTACATCACGCTCACAGCGAGTATATCACATTCATAATGTGTACATCACGCTCACAGCAAGTATATCACATTCACAGTGTGTACATCACGCTCACAGCAAGTATATCACATTCACAGTGTGTACATCACGCTCACAGCACATATATTACATTCAGTGTGTACATCGCGCTCACAGCACGTATATTACATTCATAATGTGTACATCACCCTCACAGCGAGTATATCACATTCACAGTGTGTACATCGCGCTCACAGCGAGTATATCACATTCACAGTGTGTACATCGCGCTCACAGCAAGTATATTACATTCACAGTGTGTACATCATGCACACAGCAAGTATATCACATTCACAGTGTGTACATCGCGCTCACAGCGAGTATATCACATTCACAGTGTGTACATCACGCTCACAGCAAGTATATCACATTCACAGTGTGTACATCGCGCTCACAGCGAGTATATCACATTCACAGTGTGTACATCGCGCTCACAGCGAGTATATTACATTCACAGTGTGTACATCACGCTCACAGCAAGTATATCACATTCACAGTGTGTACATCACGCTCACAGCAAGTATATCACATTCACAGTGTGTACATCATGCTCACAGCGAGTATATCACATTCACAGTGTGTACATCGCGCTCACAGCGAGTATATCACATTCACAGTGTGTACATCACGCTCACAGCAAGTATATTACATTCATAATGTGTACATCACGCTCACAGCGAGTATATCACATTCAGTGTGTACATCACGCTCACAGCGAGTATATCACATTCACAGTGTGTACATCGCGCTCACAGCGAGTATATCACATTCACAGTGTGTACATCGCGCTCACAGCAAGTATATCACATTCACAGTGTGTACATCACGCTCACAGCACATATATTACATTCAGTGTGTACATCGCGCTCACAGCACGTATATTACATTCATAATGTGTACATCACCCTCACAGCGAGTATATCACATTCACAGTGTGTACATCACGCTCACAGCAAGTATATTACATTCATAATGTGTACATCACCCTCACAGCAAGTATATCACATTCACAATGTGTACATCACGCTCACAGCAAGTATATTACATTCATAATGTGTACATCACGCTCACAGCAAGTATATCACATTCACAGTGTGTACATCACGCTCACAGCACGTATATTACATTCATAATGTGTACATCACGCTCACAGCAAGTATATCACATTCACAGTGTGTACATCGCGCTCACAGCGAGTATATCACATTCACAGTGTGTACATCACGCTCACAGCGAGTATATCACATTCACAGTGTGTACATCACCCTCACAGCGAGTATATCACATTCACAGTGTGTACATCGCGCTCACAGCGAGTATATCACATTCACAGTGTGTACATCACGCTCACAGCGAGTATATCACATTCACAGTGTGTACATCACTCTCACAGCGAGTATATCACATTCACAGTGTGTACATCGTGCTCACAGCGAGTATATCACATTCACAGTGTGTACATCACGCTCACAGTGTGTACATCGCCTTCACAGTGTGTACATCATGCACACAGCGAGTATATCACATTCACAGTGTGTACATCACCCTCACAGTGTGTACATCACCCTCACAGCATGTACATCGCACTCACGACTGCACATAATGACTAGAAGATTATTTGCAGTAGTCGGGGACATACTCGCTACCGTAGTACACACGCAACACACTTGCCAGTAGGATGGTACAGTCAGTCTGGAATTACAATGCTATGACGCTAACCCAGATGCTAAACAAAGGTATACAAACACAACAGCAACGGATAATTAACATTGACGACAACAACAAAATTACGAAGATATGCATTTTTATTTGTTTTATAATTTGCATAATACAGGGCTTGAACCTGGGAACTTTCACTTACTGGGTGATGGCTCTACCAACTGAGCTAGCCGGGACGCTACTCCCTGATATATCACTGCTGCCTATTTTTAGATCAAAGATCCCCAAAGATGTCTACAGCAATAATGTGTGAAGTCGGTTAGAACAAATTTCTATAAAATGCAAATAATTTTTACTGAAAAATACAACCTAGGACAGTAATTAGACCAGTACATTTGCCTGTTTTTGCTTAGTACTGTGTAAAGTGTCACAAATACATTGTATGATTTACCTCCTTTTCCATATGTTGTCTTTCCTGGACTTCCACAAGGCGTTGTTTGAGAACTTTCAACTTGTCAGTCTCCTGTTTCAGCTGTTCCTTCAGTTTGTGTACGGCTGTGACAAGAATCTTGTACTCTGATTCCGAAGTTCTCCCTGCAATATATCACAATTAATATTGTTTATCTCCCTGCAATATATCACATTTAATACTGTTTACATACAATACAGTCAAACCTGTATTAGTGGCCACCTGCATTAAGCATTACGCATCCAGATTCCCGATATTGTGTTGTATTACACATTTGCACTTATTAAGCAGCCACTTTCTTTGATTCACTTGGCTATTTAAAGACAGGTTGGACAATATCACCTTTAGTATTGGTTCCCTGTAATCTGTCAAATTTAACATTGTTTCCCTGTAATTGTGCCACACAATACTATTGGTATGGGAGTTATTTCTGCAATGTTCAATGTTATCACACTGCTAAACACAAAACCACTTGGCTTTTTTGTCACAGGTTCATCAGTAATGTTTTAACTAGTGATGGCAACGAATAGCAATTTTGCTATTCGAATATTCGATTGGGAAAGTATTCGAATATTCGAATATTCGATCATGATTCTGTCAAAAGATTCAAAACCTACTTTCTGTTTCAGTGTGACTTCTTCCGGGTATGGCCGTGTAAATATGGCGACGACTCAATCAGTTATTGTTATCATCCTCTGTACACATTGTATTTAACACCAGTCACCTCGCTATGCATAATTATAATTTTACATTCGACGTAACTGGTGTATGAATAGGACTGCATATATGCATAGTAATCAATATTTTTGACAATAACTTAACCATCAACATTTAATATGGACAATATCATAAAAATCGTACTTATAAAATATGTTGACCTTTTGTAATATTGAGCAGTTAATTGAAAATTAACATGGGCGTGAATGTTGTTGCAAACTTCCTGTGATATTTCAAAGAAGTTTCTTGTCTAAACGTTTTTAAAACCATTTCAAAGACTACCGATATTAACCAAGCAACAATAATTGGCAAACAATTTTATAATTTGTCTTTAATTACAATTATGTGTTAGAACTTTGTTATTTAAATGTTTATAAACAATAATTTGCAAACAAATTAATTATATTACCCCTTGATAACATTAAATCAAACACGACGTACCTACCGTATATACACCAATTTATTGTAATTATCCGATTACCTGGGAGAGTATCAATTAAGTGAATAAACACCTGCGATCGAGGGGACCACAACATGCATGATTTAGTCACACATCCTGGGGCGATTTCTTTTGTATTCTGACTTAGAATTTCCAAGGTTTTATGATGGATTCAAATGAAAACAACACCGATGCATCTGATTTTATGACAGTTTATTTCAATTTTTTTTTTTTTACGAATATTCGAATACCGTAATAGTATTCGGATGTCCGAACGAATATTCGAATATTCGTTGCCATCCCTAGTTTTAACACAATAAAATCACATCTTTAACAACAAGAGGATCACTATGAACCTGGGTAGAGTCTTAGAATGAAGTGGATTTCAAAATGTAATACTACAAGATTCCATCATACATCAGATGAAGGTAGCAGGGATTTGATTCCTTCGTTCGGCCCCACAAGGTCCTACCCGGTTGAAATTATTTACTCAACAGCTGTGATGGGGGAGGTGCAAGGGGGTGTAATTAAAAGGAAATAAATAAAGTTACCTTTCTCAGCATACTTTGAGTATTGCGAAATCTTGCTTTGGAGTTCTGCCTTGAGTTGATCGACAATGCCCCTCTTCTCCTTGTAGGCGGCCATCACCTGGTCCTTCTCCTTTTGTAACATCTGTACCTTCTCCTGCATCTCCTTACTACCCTTCTTCATACTGTCTGTTACAAACTCCAGAATCCCCTACAATAAGATTAATTATGATGTTTACTGTCCTTGTCATAAAACTGTTATAAAATCACACATCTATACAATCAAGGCAAGATTAAAGTTACCTGCAAATATACATGTAATAACTTTCAAAAATATTTTGTCCTGCGATTTATGATGATCATTTACTGTGTTGTGCCTTAAGACAGCTGCGAACAATCAATCTGGAAATATCACGGCGGAACATAATATTACCTGGAACAATTATAATACCTGGAAGCAAACAATGAATCGACATCCGTGGATGATCTATTGTGCTCTCAATCCAGAGTATGTACATCTGTGGATGATCTATTGTGCTCTCAATCCAGAGTATGTACATCCGTGGATGATCTATTGTGCTCACAATCCAGAGTATGTACATCTGTGGATGATCTATTGTGCTCTCAATCCAGAGTATGTACATCCGTGGATGATCTATTGTGCTCTCATTCCAGAGTATGTACATCTGTGGATGGAATGTAGGACGTTTTGGCCAGCGGACGTTTTGGCCAGGACGTTTTGGCCCGGATGTTTTGGCCAGCGGACGTTTTGGTCAGCTGGGTTTTCAGGGTAGGACGTTTTGGCCAAAATGAGTTTTTGAGGGGAAATTTTTTTATTTAAGTTAAAACAAAAACTTAAGTAATTTCGAGAATACGGCCCAGGATGGCTCTATTTAGCAAGTGGGTGATGCTGTGCTTTCAGAAGTATTTGATTTACTCAGTTGAACTACTTTGAATTTAATTACGAATTGCAATTCCAATAATGTGAGGGGAAATTTTCTGTTTTGGTTGTTAATGTAACACCTTTGAAGTATTTGATTTACTCAGTTGAACTACTTTGAATTTAATTACGAATTGCAATTCCAATAATGTGAAACCTTTGAAGTATTTGATCTACTCAATTGAACTACTTTGAGATAAATGCAATTACTAAATATCCATAATTTTTGGGTAGGAACACTATAAATTCTCAGCCCTCTCACAACTTTCTCATAACAATCTCTACTGTTCCACAATGGAGATCATCAACACCAAACGCGGCGGCAAAAAACTATGTCTAGATGGTTTGATGTACACTGTCAAGGTCGAGTCCAAAACCAAAGATGAAATCAAATGGCGATGTGTCCGTCGAGTAGCTGACTCCTGCTGTGCAATTCTACAGACGACCAAAGGCTTCGAGCAGCCCCAAGTCATCAAAGAACACAATCATCTTGCAGACCACACATCAGTAGCTGTAGAAAAGTTGCGTCAGGGTATGAAAGAGCAAGCCTGCACCACCAACGACAAACCAAACCAGATCTTCACCTTCTCTACTGCTGCGGCTCCTGACGAAGTCAAGACCAGACTCCCCACTGCAGACACGGTCAAGAGAGTCCTGCGACGCACCAGAGCAGCACATCGACCCAAAGATCCACAACGACTACAAGACTTGGTGATCGAGAACCAGTGGACCCAAACTGCCGGTGATGCTCCTACTGCCTTCTTGCACTTTGACAACGGCCCTGATGCTGACGAGAGAGTTGTCGTCTTTTCTACACAAGACCATCTTCAACGCCTTGCATCCTGTGACACCTGGTGTATGGACGGTACATTTGCAGTGGCTCCTCACCTCTTCGGCCAACTCTATGTCATCCACGGTTCTGTCAACGGTGTCTTCCTGCCACTCGTCTATGCCCTCCTCCAACGCAAGACCCAGACAACCTACGAGACACTTCTCAACGTTCTCGACCAGGCTGGCTGTGATCCCTCTGTGATAATCATAGACTTTGAACGTAGTGTAGAAAATGCAATTACTTCTATTTTTGGTGAACATGTCAATGTACAATTTTGTTTCTATCATCTCACTCAATGTATCTGGCGTAAAATCCAATTGTTAGGTCTCACTGAAATGTATGTAAATGATGATGATTTTAGATTGTTCTGTGGTCAGATTGATGCTCTTGCCTTTCTTCCAGTTGATGACGTTGCAGAGGGGATGTCCTACCTCAGAGACAACTGCCCAGATGAAGCTGCCGACCTCCTTGACTACTTTGATTCCACCTATGTCTCTGGCCAACTCAGACCGCGGCGGCAACAAGATGAGCTTCGCCTAGCCTTCAGACGCACACCACCGATGTTCCAACCCGCTCGCTGGAACCAGCATGATGTGACACTTGCCAACCAACCCAGAACCAACAACATCTGTGAGGGGTTCAACAACAAGTTCATGCAGCTGGTCGGCCAAGATCACCCCACCATCTGGAAGCTAATCGAAGTTCTTCAAGCTGAGTGTGCCCGTGTCTCCACTGTGATGCTGCAAGATGACCGTGGCATCAGACCCAAGAAGCGCACCAAAAAGGTCTACACTGAACTTCAAAACCGTCTCCACAACCTGTGCCAAGACATAGCATCCAGCAGAAAAACCATCCCCCAATTCCTGCGAGGTGTTTCCCATAACCTCCGTGCTGGCCAACCAAATGTATGAATGTATTATGTACTTGACTTTTAATAAATGAAATACATCTTATACTTCTAACAACCAAAACAGAAAATTTCCCCTCAAAAACTCATTTTGGCCAAAACGTCCTACCCTGAAACCCAGCTGGCCAAAACGTCCGCTGGCCAAAACGTCCGGGCCAAAACGTCCTGGCCAAAACGTCCGCTGGCCAAAACGTCCGTTCACCCTGTGGATGATCTATTGTGCTCTCAATCCAGAGTATATACATCCATGGATGAACTGTTGTGCTCTCAATCCAGAGTATGTACATCGTACATCTGTGGATGATCTATTGTGCTCTCAATCCAGAGTATGTACATCTGTGGATGATCTATTGTGCTCTCAATCCAGAGTATGTATATCCGTGGATGATCTATTGTGCTCTCAATCCAGAGTATATACATCTGTGGATGATCTATTGTGCTCTCAATCCAGAGTATGTATAACCGTGGATGATCTATTGTGCTCACAATCCAGAGTATGTACATCCGTGAATGATCTATTGTGCTCTCAATCCAGAGTATGTATATCCGTGGATGATCTATTGTGCTCTCAATCCAGAGTATATACATCTGTGGATGATCTATTGTGCTCTAAATCCAGAGTATGTATATCCGTGGATGATCTATTGTGCTCACAATCCAGAGTATGTACATCTGTGGATGATCTATTGTGCTCACAATCCAGAGTATGTACATCTGTGGATGATCTATTGTGCTCACAATCCAGAGTATGTACATCTGTGGATGATCTATTGTGCTCTCAATCCAGAGTATATACATCCATGGATGAACTGTTGTGCTCTCAATCCAGAGTATGTACATCCGTGGATGATCTATTGTGCTCACAATCCAGAGTATGTACATCTGTGGATGATCTATTGTGCTCTCAATCCAGAGTATGTACATCTGTGGATGATCTATTGTGCTCTCAATCCAGAGTATGTATAACCGTGGATGATCTATTGTGCTCACAATCCAGAGTATGTACATCCGTGAATGATCTATTGTGCTCTCAATCCAGAGTATGTATATCCGTGGATGATCTATTGTGCTCTCAATCCAGAGTATATACATCTGTGGGTGATCTATTGTGCTCTAAATCCAGAGTATGTACATCTGTGGATGATCTATTGTGCTCACAATCCAGAGTATGTACATCTGTGGATGATCTATTGTGCTCACAATCCAGAGTATGTACATCTGTGGATGATCTATTGTGCTCACAATCCAGAGTATATACATCTGTGGATGATCTATTGTGCTCACAATCCAGAGTATATACATCCGTGGATCAGGGCTACGAAAATTACCAGTTTGTCGGTTTTCGACCGATTTTTATCATTTCAGACCGATTCTAACAGTCAAACTACCTTTAAAAATCGGTCCAAAATATTGTTGAAAAAGTCAAGAAATCGGTCTATAACGAACCTAATTTGGTAAGTATAATCCGTTGACACATTTCACACGTTTCCAATTTACGATCGAACTGGATAATTGCCACCTGAGGCCACCTGAGGTCCCATGTCTCCATGGTGATCAGGCGATCAATGCATGTCATGTCAATTACATGAAATTAGTGCGGTAATCGTTTGATGTTTACAGCAAAACTACCGACATTTGTTAGATTCTTTGAAGTGGACTGAATGATTGACAGTCGATTATTTTAGAATTTTATAAAGAATTTGTTTTTAAAATGTTTGCATTAAATTAAAGAAGTGTGCTAGGATTAATTTGCAATTAAATAATAATTAATATTTTAAATAGAAATCCGAAAATCCGTTATGACTTGGAATGTACTCAAAATATACGACGGGTATATAATGTTTAGTATTTTTATTGTACAGCGCCCTTCAATTCAATATTGAAATGGCACAACGCAGTATATCTGTGATGTTTAAAGAGTCAAATGACCGGCTTGGCAACCTGGATCAAAACAAAATTCGGACTGGTGATCAGATGCCACATTTTCAGAGGCAGTTGATATAATATAGTTTGACGGGACCGAGTTCGATTTGGGCCGAGTTCACCCGCTTCCACCGGTGATACAGGTGACTAGATAACATTTACCTCTATCAAAATGTCCTACCATTCATTTATTTTTAAATGCCGTACACTTAAAACTATTATTAGACAAAAGGAAAATTTACCAGACCTATAGTAACGGGTAAAGTACAGTTTGTCCTGAACATACATGCGTTTTTAAATATAATTGACTGGTGACAGCATGGAAATAAAGCAAAAAAAGCAAATTGGGTTTACTTACTTACGGTTTTATGGGGTGGGGGGTGCAAACATATTGGCAGGACATGATGGGGGGGGGGGGGTACTGACTCGATTTCGGCCCGGACCGATTTGGTTTTGAAAATTTTCGAGGCCCTGCCGTGGATGATCTATTGTGCTCACAATCCAGAGTATATAGATCTGTGGATGATCTAGTGTGCTCTCAATCCAGAGTATGTACATCCGTGGATGATCTATTGTGCTCTCAATCCAGAGTATGTACATCCATGGATGAACTATTGTGCTCTCAATCCAGAGTATGTACATCCGTGGATGATCTATTGTGCTCTCAATCCAGAGTATGTACATCTGTGGATGATCTATTGTGCTCTCATTCCAGAGTATATACATCTGTGGATGATCTATTGTGCTCTCAATCCAGAGTATGTACATCCATGGATGAACTATTGTGCTCTCAATCCAGAGTATGTACATCCATGGATGACCTATTGTGCTTTCAATCCAGAGTATGTACATTCATGGATGAACTATTGTGCTCTCAATCCAGAGTATGTACATCCGTGGATGAACTATTGTGCTCTCAATCCAGAGTATGTACATCTGTGGATGATCTATTGTGCTCTCATTCCAGAGTATATACATCTGTGGATGATCTATTGTGCTCTCAATCCAGAGTATGTACATCCATGGATGAACTATTGTGCTCTCATTCCAGAGTATATACATCTGTGGATGATCTATTGTGCTCTCAATCCAGAGTATGTACATCCATGGATGAACTATTGTGCTCTCAATCCAGAGTATGTACATCCATGGATGAACTATTGTGCTCTCAATCCAGAGTATGTACATCCGTGGATGATCTATTGTGCTCTCAATCCAGAGTATGTAGATCCACGGATGATCTATTGTGCTCTCAATCCAGAGTATGTACATCCGTGGATGATCTATTGTGCTCTCATTCCAGAGTATGTACATCTGTGGAGGATCTATTGTGCTCTCAATCCAGAGTATGTGCATCCATGGATGATCCATTGTGCTCTCAATCCAGTGTATGTACATCCGTGGATGATCTATTGTGCTCTCAATCCAGAGTATGTACATCCATGGATGATCTATTGTGCTCTCAATCCAGAGTATATACATCCGTGGATGAACTATTGTGCTCTCAATCCAGAGTATATACATCCATGGATGAATTGTTGTGCTCTCAATCCAGAGTATGTAGATCCACGGATGATCTATTGTGCTCTCAATCCAGATTATGTACATCCGTGGATGATCTATTGTGCTCTCATTCCAGAGTATGTACATCTGTGGATGATCTATTGTGCTCTCAATCCAGAGTATATACATCCATGGATGAACTGTTGTGCTCTCAATCCAGAGTATGTACATCCGTGGATGATCTATTGTGCTCACAATCCAGAGTATGTACATCTGTGGATGATCTATTGTGCTCTCAATCCAGAGTATGTACATCTGTGGATGATCTATTGTGCTCTCGATCCAGAGTATGTACATCCGTGGATGATCTATTGTGCTCTCAATCCAGAGTATGTATATCCATGGATGATCTATTGTGCTCTCAATCGAGAGTATATACATCTGTGGATGATCTATTGTGCTCTCAATCCAGAGTATGTATATCCGTGGATGATCTATTGTGCTCACAATCCAGAGTATGTACATCCGTGGATGATCTATTGTGCTCTCAATCCAGAGTATGTATATCCGTGGATGATCTATTGTGCTCTCAATCCAGAGTATATACATCTGTGGATGATCTATTGTGCTCTAAATCCAGAGTATGTATATCCGTGGATGATCTATTGTGCTCACAATCCAGAGTATGTACATCTGTGGATGATCTATTGTGCTCACAATCCAGAGTATATACATCTGTGGATGATCTATTGTGCTCACAATCCAGAGTATATACATCCGTGGATCAGGGCTTCGAAAATTACCAGTTTGTCGGTTTTCGACCGATTTTTATCATTTCAGACCGATTCTAACAGTCAAAATACCTTTAAAAATCGGTCCAAAATATTGTTGAAAAAGTCAAGAAATCGGTCTATAACGAACCTAATTTGGTAAGTATAATCCGTTGACACATTTCACACGTTTCCAATTTACGATCGAACTGGATAATTGCCACCTGAGGCCACCCGAGGTCCCATGTCTCCATGGTGATCAGGCGATCAATGCATGTCATGTCAATTACATGAAATTAGTGCGGTAATCGTTTGATGTTTACAGCAAAACTACCGACATTTGTTAGTTTCTTTGAAGTGGACTGAATGATTGACAGTCGATTATTTTAGAATTTTATAAAGAATTTGTTTTTAAAATGTTTGCATTAAATTAAAGAAGTGTGCTAGGATTAATTTGCAATTAAATAATAATTAATATTTTAAATAGAAATCCGAAAATCCGTTATGACTCGGAATGTACTCAAAATATACGACGGGTATATAATGTTTAGTATTTTTATTGTACAGCGCCCTTCAATTCAATATTGAAATGGCACAACGCAGTATATCTGTGATGTTTAAAGAGTCAAATGACCGGCTTGGCAACCTGGATCAAAACAAAATTCGGACTGGTGATCAGATGCCACATTTTCAGAGGCAGTTGATATAATATAGTTTGACGGGACCGAGTTCGATTTGGGCCGAGTTCACCCGCTTCCACCGGTGATACAGGTGACTAGATAAAATTTACCTCTATCAAAATGTCCTACCATTCATTTATTTTTAAATGCCGTACACTTAAAACTATTATTAGACAAAAGGAAAATTTACCAGACCTATAGTAACGGGTAAAGTACAGTTTGTCCTGAACATACATGCGATTTTTAAATATAATTGACTGGTGACAGCATGGAAATAAAGCAAAAAAAGCAAATTGGGTTTACTTACTTACGATTTTATGGGGGTGGGGGGTGCAAAAATATTGGCAGGACATGATGGGGGGGGGGGTACTGACTCGATTTCGGCCCGGACCGATTTGGTTTTGAAAATTTTCGAGGCCCTGCCGTGGATGATCTATTGTGCTCACAATCCAGAGTATATAGATCTGTGGATGATCTATTGTGCTCTCAATCCAGAGTATGTACATCCATGGATGAACTATTGTGCTCTCAATCCAGAGTATGTACATCCGTGGATGATCTATTGTGCTCTCAATCCAGAGTATGTACATCTGTGGATGATCTATTGTGCTCTCATTCCAGAGTATATACATCTGTGGATGATCTATTGTGCTCTCAATCCAGAGTATGTACATCCATGGATGAACTATTGTGCTCTCAATCCAGAGTATGTACATCCATGGATGAACTATTGTGCTCTCAATCCAGAGTATGTACATCCGTGGATGATCTATTGTGCTCTCAATCCAGAGTATGTAGATCCACGGATGATCTATTGTGCTCTCAATCCAGAGTATGTACATCCGTGGATGATCTATTGTGCTCTCATTCCAGAGTATGTACATCTGTGGAGGATCTATTGTGCTCTCAATCCAGAGTATGTGCATCCGTGGATGATCTATTGTGCTCTCAATCCAGAGTATGTACATCCATGGATGATCTATTGTGCTCTCAATCCAGAGTATATACATCCGTGGATGAACTATTGTGCTCTCAATCCAGAGTATATACATCCATGGATGAATTGTTGTGCTCTCAATCCAGAGTATGTAGATCCACGGATGATCTATTGTGCTCTCAATCCAGATTATGTACATCCGTGGATGATCTATTGTGCTCTCATTCCAGAGTATGTACATCTGTGGATGATCTATTGTGCTCTCAATCCAGAGTATATACATCCATGGATGAACTGTTGTGCTCTCAATCCAGAGTATGTACATCCGTGGATGATCTATTGTGCTCACAATCCAGAGTATGTACATCTGTGGATGATCTATTGTGCTCTCAATCCAGAGTATGTACATCTGTGGATGATCTATTGTGCTCTCGATCCAGAGTATGTACATCCGTGGATGATCTATTGTGCTCTCAATCCAGAGTATGTATATCCATGGATGATCTATTGTGCTCTCAATCGAGAGTA
The DNA here is from genome assembly GCA_014843695.1 of Archivesica marissinica. Taxonomy (NCBI): domain Eukaryota; kingdom Metazoa; phylum Mollusca; class Bivalvia; order Venerida; family Vesicomyidae; genus Archivesica; species Archivesica marissinica. Next base: position 51,380,521 of record CM026391.1, read on the forward strand.
TATACATCTGTGGATGATCTATTGTGCTCTCAATCCAGAGTATGTATATCCGTGGATGATCTATTGTGCTCTCAATCCAGAGTATGTACATCCATGGATGACCTATTGTGCTTTCAATCCAGAGTATGTACATTCATGGATGAACTATTGTGCTCTCAATCCAGAGTATGTACATCCGTGGATGAACTATTGTGCTCTCAATCCAGAGTATGTACATCTGTGGATGATCTATTGTGCTCTCATTCCAGAGTATATACATCTGTGGATGATCTATTGTGCTCTCAATCCAGAGTATGTACATCCATGGATGAACTATTGTGCTCTCATTCCAGAGTATATACATCTGTGGATGATCTATTGTGCTCTCAATCCAGAGTATGTACATCCATGGATGAACTATTGTGCTCTCAATCCAGAGTATGTACATCCATGGATGAACTATTGTGCTCTCAATCCAGAGTATGTACATCCGTGGATGATCTATTGTGCTCTCAATCCAGAGTATGTAGATCCACGGATGATCTATTGTGCTCTCAATCCAGAGTATGTACATCCGTGGATGATCTATTGTGCTCTCATTCCAGAGTATGTACATCTGTGGAGGATCTATTGTGCTCTCAATCCAGAGTATGTGCATCCATGGATGATCCATTGTGCTCTCAATCCAGTGTATGTACATCCGTGGATGATCTATTGTGCTCTCAATCCAGAGTATGTACATCCATGGATGATCTATTGTGCTCTCAATCCAGAGTATATACATCCGTGGATGAACTATTGTGCTCTCAATCCAGAGTATATACATCCATGGATGAATTGTTGTGCTCTCAATCCAGAGTATGTAGATCCACGGATGATCTATTGTGCTCTCAATCCAGATTATGTACATCCGTGGATGATCTATTGTGCTCTCATTCCAGAGTATGTACATCTGTGGATGATCTATTGTGCTCTCAATCCAGAGTATATACATCCATGGATGAACTGTTGTGCTCTCAATCCAGAGTATGTACATCCGTGGATGATCTATTGTGCTCACAATCCAGAGTATGTACATCTGTGGATGATCTATTGTGCTCTCAATCCAGAGTATGTACATCTGTGGATGATCTATTGTGCTCTCGATCCAGAGTATGTACATCCGTGGATGATCTATTGTGCTCTCAATCCAGAGTATGTATATCCATGGATGATCTATTGTGCTCTCAATCGAGAGTATATACATCTGTGGATGATCTATTGTGCTCTCAATCCAGAGTATGTATATCCGTGGATGATCTATTGTGCTCACAATCCAGAGTATGTACATCCGTGGATGATCTATTGTGCTCTCAATCCAGAGTATGTATATCCGTGGATGATCTATTGTGCTCTCAATCCAGAGTATATACATCTGTGGATGATCTATTGTGCTCTAAATCCAGAGTATGTATATCCGTGGATGATCTATTGTGCTCACAATCCAGAGTATGTACATCTGTGGATGATCTATTGTGCTCACAATCCAGAGTATATACATCTGTGGATGATCTATTGTGCTCACAATCCAGAGTATATACATCCGTGGATCAGGGCTTCGAAAATTACCAGTTTGTCGGTTTTCGACCGATTTTTATCATTTCAGACCGATTCTAACAGTCAAAATACCTTTAAAAATCGGTCCAAAATATTGTTGAAAAAGTCAAGAAATCGGTCTATAACGAACCTAATTTGGTAAGTATAATCCGTTGACACATTTCACACGTTTCCAATTTACGATCGAACTGGATAATTGCCACCTGAGGCCACCCGAGGTCCCATGTCTCCATGGTGATCAGGCGATCAATGCATGTCATGTCAATTACATGAAATTAGTGCGGTAATCGTTTGATGTTTACAGCAAAACTACCGACATTTGTTAGTTTCTTTGAAGTGGACTGAATGATTGACAGTCGATTATTTTAGAATTTTATAAAGAATTTGTTTTTAAAATGTTTGCATTAAATTAAAGAAGTGTGCTAGGATTAATTTGCAATTAAATAATAATTAATATTTTAAATAGAAATCCGAAAATCCGTTATGACTCAATGTACTCAAAATATACGACGGGTATATAATGTTTAGTATTTTTATTGTACAGCGCCCTTCAATTCAATATTGAAATGGCACAACGCAGTATATCTGTGATGTTTAAAGAGTCAAATGACCGGCTTGGCAACCTGGATCAAAACAAAATTCGGACTGGTGATCAGATGCCACATTTTCAGAGGCAGTTGATATAATATAGTTTGACGGGACCGAGTTCGATTTGGGCCGAGTTCACCCGCTTCCACCGGTGATACAGGTGACTAGATAACATTTACCTCTATCAAAATGTCCTACCATTCATTTATTTTTAAATGCCGTACACTTAAAACTATTATTAGACAAAAGGAAAATTTACCAGACCTATAGTAACGGGTAAAGTACAGTTTGTCCTGAACATACATGCGATTTTTAAATATAATTGACTGGTGACAGCATGGAAATAAAGCAAAAAAAGCAAATTGGGTTTACTTACTTACGATTTTATGGGGGTGGGGGGTGCAAAAATATTGGCAGGACATGATGGGGGGGGGGGGTACTGACTCGATTTCGGCCCGGACCGATTTGGTTTTGAAAATTTTCGAAGCCCTGCCGTGGATGATCTATTGTGCTCACAATCCAGAGTATGTACATCTGTGGATGATCTATTGTGCTCTCATTCCAGAGTATATACATCTGTGGATGATCTATTGTGCTCTCAATCCAGAGTATGTACATCCATGGATGAACTATTGTGCTCTCAATCCAGAGTATGTACATCCCTGGATGAACTATTGTGCTCTCAATCCAGAGTATGTACATCTGTGGATGATCTATTGTGCTCTCATTCCAGAGTATATACATCTGTGGATGATCTATTGTGCTCTCAATCCAGAGTATGTACATCCATGGATGAACTATTGTGCTCTCAATCCAGAGTATGTACATCCCTGGATGAACTATTGTGCTCTCAATCCAGAGTATGTACATCTGTGGATGATCTATTGTGCTCTCATTCCAGAGTATATACATCTGTGGATGATCTATTGTGCTCTCAATCCAGAGTATGTACATCCATGGATGAACTATTGTGCTCTCATTCCAGAGTATATACATCTGTGGATGATCTATTGTGCTCTCAATCCAGAGTATGTACATCCATGGATGAACTATTGTGCTCTCAATCCAGAGTATGTACATCCATGGATGAACTATTGTGCTCTCAATCCAGTGTATGTACATCCGTGGATGATCTATTGTGCTCTCAATCCAGAGTATGTAGATCCACGGATGATCTATTGTGCTCTCAATCCAGAGTATGTACATCCGTGGATGATCTATTGTGCTCTCATTCCAGAGTATGTACATCTGTGGAGGATCTATTGTGCTCTCAATCCAGAGTATGTGCATCCATGGATGATCTATTGTGCTCTCAATCCAGTGTATGTACATCCGTGGATGATCTATTGTGCTCTCAATCCAGAGTATATACATCTGTGGATGAACTATTGTGCTCTCAATCCAGAGTATGTACATCTGTGGATGATCTATTGTGCTCTCAATCCAGAGTATATACATCCATGGATGAACTGTTGTGCTCTCTATCCACAGTTTCTACATCCGTGGATGAGCTAATGTATTCTCAATCCAGAGTTTCTACATCTGTGGATGAGCTAATGTATTCTCAATCCAGAGTTTCTACATCTGTGGATGAGCTATTGTATTCTCAATCCAGAGTTTCTACATCTGTGGATGAGCTAATGTATTCTCAATCCAGAGTTTCTACATCCTGTGTTTTCAACCATTGAATTCTCCATCCAGAGTTTCCCATATTTTATAGCATAAATCCCATATCCTTGCATATTTTCTCCCTACCCTGAGCTAAAACATTGTCATGACGTCATATCTTTGTACTAATATTGGACTGCTGACAAAAGGCCAGAGTACCGGTATTATATTAAATCCTAGGTGTACCGGTACGAAATTAACAATTTTAATTAGTAGGATCTTGTTATATAAGTGGTGTGTTTTAAGCAAAATATAAGCCCCAAACGGATCAAATATGTAAAATATTTGTACTTTCTTAGGCACTACACGCCTCACACAGTTCACTATTTTACATATTGGAATTGTTTTCGGCTTATATCCTATACATACAATTTATCTTCCAGAATATACCTTGTTGGCAAGGTTGACCTTCCTATCCACTTCAAACTTGCCTGAGGCTCTCTGTTTCTCATCCCACGTCTGCTTCTTAGCAATCTGCAGGTCTTTCACAAGATCCTGCAAAAATAATACACAAACACACTATACCCTCCCCTTGCTACAACATTAACAAGAAATACATAAACACACACTATACCCTCCCCTTGCTACAACATTAACAAGAAATACATAAACACACACTATACCCTCCCCTTGCTACAACATTAACAAGAAATACACAAACACACACTATACCCTCCCCTTGCTACAACATTAACAAGAAATACATAAACACACACTATACCCTCCCCTTGCTACAACATTAACAAGAAATACATAAACACACACTATACCCTCCCCTTGCTACAACATTAACAAGAAATACATAAACACACACTATACCCTCCCCTTGCTACAGCATTAACAAGAAAGACACTCGCTGGCTGACTCTAGTATGACTATGTGTATAGACACTCGCTGGCTGACTCTAGTACGACTATGTGTATAGACACTCGCTGGCTGACTCTAGTACGACTATGTGTATAGACACTTGCTGGCTGACTCTAGAATGACTATGTGTATAGACACTCGCTGGCTGACTCTAGTACGACTATGTGTATAGACACTTGCTGGCTTACTCTAGTATGACTATGTGTATAGACACTCGCTGGCTGACTCTAGAATGACTATGTGTATAGACACTCGCTGGCTGACTCTAGTATGACTATGTGTATAGACACTCGCTGGCTGACTCTAGAATGACTATGTGTATAGACACTCGCTGGCTGACTCTAGTATGACTATGTGTATAGACACTCGCTGGCTGACTCTAGTACGACTATATGTATAGACACTCACTGGCTGACTCTAGTAAGACTATGTGTATAGACACTCGCTGGCTGACTCTAGTACGACTATGTGTATAGACACTCGCTGGCTGACTCTAGTATGACTATGTGTATAGACACTCGCTGGCTGACTCTAGTATGACTATGTGTATAGACACTTGCTGGCTGACTCTAGTATGACTATGTGTATAGACACTTGCTGGCTGACTCTAGTATGACTATGTGTATAGACACTTGCTGGCTGACTCTAGTATGACTATGTGTATAGACACTTGCTGGCTGACTCTAGTATGACTATGTGTATAGACACTCGCTGGCTGATTCTAGTATGACTGTATAGACACTTGCTGGCTGACTCTAGTATGACTATGTGTATAGACACTCGCTGGCTGACTCTAGTATGACTATGTGTATAGACACTCGCTGGCTGACTCTAGTATGACTATGTGTATAGACACTTGCTGGCTGACTCTAGTATGACTATGTGTATAGACACTTGCTGGCTGACTCTAGTATGACTATGTGTATAGACACTTGCTGGCTGACTCTAGTATGACTATGTGTATAGACACTCGCTGGCTGACTCTAGTACGACTATGTGTATAGACACTCGCTGGCTGACTCTAGTAAGACTATGTGTATAGACACTCGCTGGCTGACTCTAGTACGACTATGTGTATAGACACTCGCTGGCTGACTCTAGTATGACTATGTGTATAGACACTCGCTGGCTGACTCTAGTATGACTATGTGTATAGACACTTGCTGGCTGACTCTAGTATGACTATGTGTATAGACACTTGCTGGCTGACTCTAGTATGACTATGTGTATAGACACTTGCTGGCTGACTCTAGTATGACTATGTGTATAGACACTTGCTGGCTGACTCTAGTATGACTATGTGTATAGACACTCGCTGGCTGATTCTAGTATGACTGTATAGACACTTGCTGGCTGACTCTAGTATGACTATGTGTATAGACACTCGCTGGCTGACTCTAGTATGACTATGTGTATAGACACTCGCTGGCTGACTCTAGTATGACTATGTGTATAGACACTTGCTGGCTGACTCTAGTACGACTATGTGTATAGACACTTGCTGGCTGACTCTAGAATGACTATGTGTATAGACACTTGCTGGCTGACTCTAGTATGACTATGTGTATAGACACTTGCTGGCTGACTAGTGTATGATCCAAATAAAATACAAGGGGAGAAGACTGCTTACTAAACCTATTGTACATTTCTTCTTGGGCTCGCAATATTTCTCCCAGATTTCCCTCAAGCTCAAACACTGTATATGTAGACATCATTAAATACACGACTATATCATATGTGTTCTAGTACTGGCAGAGTCAACAGAAAGCGAGGTCAATAAAGTATCCAGGGCTGCTTTTTAAAAAATATCAATTGTCCACTGTTAATATTTGCAGTAAGTAGTTTTAACAGATTTAGAAGTACTGGTTTCAATAAGCACTGTATTAGTGGCAACCAGGGTTGGCAGGTTTCTTTCCTATAGGGAAGTGGTTTTTCCCTGGTTATTTCCGACTGGGAAGTAATGGAAGAAACCAGCATTTTGTCAAATATTTTAGTAATATGTCCATGCTGATCTTAATGTAAATATTATTCTCTTAACTTCTGTAAATGTTATGCTGTAAGTATAACTATTGACAATGATGCAATAAAGAATAAGACACCTTTATTCCCAGTTTCTTCCTAGTTTCTCCCCTTTTTTCCCATGTTACTTCCTATGGAAGGGAAGAAAAGTATTTCTGTCCCAGAAGAAAGCCAATCCTGATGGCCACGGGGCTATATGTAATATTTTTATGTTGTGACAGATAAAATACCCCAAAACAAACCAATGAATGTAACCCACTATACAACCCTGTCTCTTGTTTTGATCAGAATTGTGTTTACCTCCATTTTGAAGACGTCCTCCCTGTTTGGTTCAGATGTTAAAGCAATCCGGTCTCTCAGCTTTCTAATCTCCTCCCTCAATTCGGCTATCATGTCATTTGTCTCATCCTGTATAACACATATTTAAATAACAGCGTACAATAACAGTCATCCCTCTATTGTCCTAACATGGTCACCCTCTACTGTCCTAACATGGTCATCCCTCTACTGTCCTAACATGGTCATCCTTCTACTGTGCTAACATGGTCATCCCCTCTACTGTCCTAACATGGTCATCCCTCTATTGTCCTAACATGGCCATCCCTCTACTGTCCTAACATGGTCATCCTTCTATTGTGCTGACATGGCCATCCCTCTATTGTCCTAACATGGTCATCCCTCTACTGTCCTAACATGGTCATCCTTCTACAGTACTAACATGGTCGTCCCTCTACTGTCCTAACATGGTCATCCCTCTACTGTTCTAACATGGTCATCCCTCTACTGTCCTAACATGGTCATCTTTCTACAGTACTAACATGGTCGTCCCTCTACTGTCCTAACATGGTCATCCCTCTACTGTCCTAACATGGTCATCCTCTACTGTCCTAACATGGTCATCCTTCTACTGTCCTAATATGGTCATCCTCTACTGTTCTAACATGGTCATCCCTCTACTGTCCTAACATGGTCATCCCTCTACTGTCCTAACATGGTCATTCCCTCTACTGTCCTAACATGGTCACCATTCTACTGTCCTAACATGGTCATCCTCTATTGTTCTAACCTGGTCATCCCTCTACTGTCCTAACATGGTCATCCTCTACTGTCCTAACATGGTCATCCCTCTACTGTTCTAAAATGGTCATCCCTCTACTGTTCTAACATGGTCATCCTTCTACTGTCCTAACATGGTCATCCCTCTACTGTCCTAACATGGTCATTCCCTCTACTGTCCTAACATGGTCATCATTCTACTGTTCTAACATGGTCATCCTCTACTGTTCTAACATGGTCATCCCTCTACTGTCCTAACATGGTCATTCCCTCTAATGTCCTAACATGGTCATCATTCTACTGTCCTAACATGGTCATCCTCTACTGTTCTAACATGGTCATTCCCTCTACTGTCCTAACATGGTCATCATTCTACTGTTCTAACATGGTCATTCCCTCTACTGTTCTAACATGGTCATCCCTCTACTGTCCTAACATGGTCATTCCCTCTAATGTCCTAACATGGTCATCATTCTACTGTCCTAACATGGTCATCCTCTACTGTTCTAACATGGTCATCCCCTCTAATGTCCTAACATGTGGTCATCCTTCTACTGTCCTAACATGGCAATCCCTCTACTGTTCTAACATGGTCATCCCTCTACTGTCCTAACATGGTTATTCCTCTACTGTCCTAACATGGTCATCCTTCTACTGTCATAACATGGTCATCCCTCTACTGTCCTAACATGGTCATTCCCTCTACTGTCCTAACATGGTCATCCTTCTACTGTCCTAACATGGTCATCCCTCTACTGTTCTAACATGGTCATCCCCTTTACTGTCCTAACATGGCCATCCTTCTACTGTCGTAACATGGTTATCCTTCTACTGTCCTAACATGGTCATCCCTCTACTGTCCTAACATGGTCATTCCCTCTACTGTCCTAACATGGTCATCATTATATTGTCCTAACATGGTCATTCCCTCTACTGTTCTAACATGGTCATCCCTCTACTGTCCTAACATGGTCATTCCCTCTAATGTCCTAACATGGTCATCATTCTACTGTCCTAACATGGTCATCCTCTACTGTTCTAACATGGTCATCCCCTCTAATGTCCTAACATGTGGTCATCCTTCTACTGTCCTAACATGGCAATCCCTCTACTGTTCTAACATGGTCATCCCTCTACTGTCCTAACATGGTTATTCCTCTACTGTCCTAACATGGTCATCCTTCTACTGTCCTAACATGGTCATCCCTCTACTGTCCTAACATGGTCATCCTTCTACTGTCCTAACATGGTCATCCCTCTACTGTTCTAACATGGTCATCCCCTTTACTGTCCTAACATGGCCATCCTTCTACTGTCGTAACATGGTTATCCTTCTACTGTCCTAACATGGTCATCCCTCTACTGTTCAAACATGGTCATTCATCTACTGTCCTAACATGGTCATCCCCTCTACTGTCCTAACATGGCCATCCCTCTACTGTCATAACATGGTCATCCCTCTACTGTCCTAACATGGTCATCCCTCTGCTGTCCTAACACAGTCATCTCTCTACTGTCCTAACATGGTCATCCCCTATACTGTCCTAACATGGTAATCCCCTATACTGTTCTAACATGGTCATCCCCTTTACTGTCCTAACATGGTCACCCTTCTATTGTCCTAACATGGTCATCCCCTCTAATGTCCTAACATGGTCATCCTTCTACTGTCCTAACATGGTCATCACTCTACTGTTCTAACATGGCAATCCCTCTACTGTTCTAACATGGTCATCCCTCTACTGTCCTAACATGGTCATTCCTCTACTGTCCTAACATGGTCATCCCTCTACTGTTCTAACATGGTCATCCCCTATACTGTCCTAACATGGTAATCCCCTATACTGTTCTAACATGGTCATCCCCTTTACTGTCCTAACATGGTCACCCTTCTATTGTCCTAACATGGTCATCCCCTCTAATGTCCTAACATGGTCATCCTTCTACTGTCCTAACATGGTCATCACTCTACTGTTCTAACATGGCAATCCCTCTACTGTTCTAACATGGTCATCCCTCTACTGTCCTAACATGGTCATTCCTCTACTGTCCTAACATGGTCATCCCTCTACTGTTCTAACATGGTCATCCCCTTTACTGTCCTAACATGGCCATCCTTCTACTGTCGTAACATGGTTATCCTTCTACTGTCCTAACATGGTCATCCCTCTACTGTCCAAACATGGCCATTCATCTACTGTCCTAACATGGTCATTACCTCTACTGTCCTAACATGGCCATCCCTCTACTGTCATAACATGGTCATCCCTCTACTGTCCTAACATGGTCATCCCTCTGCTGTCCTAACACAGTCATCTCTCTACTGTCCTAACATGGTCATCCCCTATACTGTCCTAACATGGTAACCCCCTATACTGTTCTAACATGGTCATCCCCTCTACTGTCCTAACATGGTCACCCTTCTATTGTCCTAACATGGTCATCCCCTCTAATGTCCTAACATGGTCATCCTTCTACTGTCCTAACATGGTCATCCCTCTACTGTCCTAACATGGTCATCCCTCTACTGTTCTAACATGGTCATCCCTCTACTGTCCTAACATGGTCATTCCTCTACTGTCCTAACATGGTCATCCTTCTACTGTCCTAACATGGTCATCCCTCTACTGTCCTAACATGGTCATCCCTCTACTGTCCTAACATGGTCATCCTCTACTGTCCTAACATGGTCATCCTTCTACTGTCCTAATATGGTCATCCTCTACTGTTCTAACATGGTCATCCCTCTACTGTCCTAACATGGTCATCCCTCTACTGTCCTAACATGGTCATTCCCTCTACTGTCCTAACATGGTCACCATTCTACTGTCCTAACATGGTCATCCTCTATTGTTCTAACCTGGTCATCCCTCTACTGTCCTAACATGGTCATCCTCTACTGTCCTAACATGGTCATCCCTCTACTGTTCTAAAATGGTCATCCCTCTACTGTTCTAACATGGTCATCCTTCTACTGTCCTAACATGGTCATCCCTCTACTGTCCTAACATGGTCATTCCCTCTACTGTCCTAACATGGTCATCATTCTACTGTTCTAACATGGTCATCCTCTACTGTTCTAACATGGTCATCCCTCTACTGTCCTAACATGGTCATTCCCTCTAATGTCCTAACATGGTCATCATTCTACTGTCCTAACATGGTCATCCTCTACTGTTCTAACATGGTCATTCCCTCTACTGTCCTAACATGGTCATCATTCTACTGTTCTAACATGGTCATTCCCTCTACTGTTCTAACATGGTCATCCCTCTACTGTCCTAACATGGTCATTCCCTCTAATGTCCTAACATGGTCATCATTCTACTGTCCTAACATGGTCATCCTCTACTGTTCTAACATGGTCATCCCCTCTAATGTCCTAACATGTGGTCATCCTTCTACTGTCCTAACATGGCAATCCCTCTACTGTTCTAACATGGTCATCCCTCTACTGTCCTAACATGGTTATTCCTCTACTGTCCTAACATGGTCATCCTTCTACTGTCATAACATGGTCATCCCTCTACTGTCCTAACATGGTCATTCCCTCTACTGTCCTAACATGGTCATCCTTCTACTGTCCTAACATGGTCATCCCTCTACTGTTCTAACATGGTCATCCCCTTTACTGTCCTAACATGGCCATCCTTCTACTGTCGTAACATGGTTATCCTTCTACTGTCCTAACATGGTCATCCCTCTACTGTCCTAACATGGTCATTCCCTCTACTGTCCTAACATGGTCATCATTATATTGTCCTAACATGGTCATTCCCTCTACTGTTCTAACATGGTCATCCCTCTACTGTCCTAACATGGTCATTCCCTCTAATGTCCTAACATGGTCATCATTCTACTGTCCTAACATGGTCATCCTCTACTGTTCTAACATGGTCATCCCCTCTAATGTCCTAACATGTGGTCATCCTTCTACTGTCCTAACATGGCAATCCCTCTACTGTTCTAACATGGTCATCCCTCTACTGTCCTAACATGGTTATTCCTCTACTGTCCTAACATGGTCATCCTTCTACTGTCCTAACATGGTCATCCCTCTACTGTCCTAACATGGTCATCCTTCTACTGTCCTAACATGGTCATCCCTCTACTGTTCTAACATGGTCATCCCCTTTACTGTCCTAACATGGCCATCCTTCTACTGTCGTAACATGGTTATCCTTCTACTGTCCTAACATGGTCATCCCTCTACTGTTCAAACATGGTCATTCATCTACTGTCCTAACATGGTCATCCCCTCTACTGTCCTAACATGGCCATCCCTCTACTGTCATAACATGGTCATCCCTCTACTGTCCTAACATGGTCATCCCTCTGCTGTCCTAACACAGTCATCTCTCTACTGTCCTAACATGGTCATCCCCTATACTGTCCTAACATGGTAATCCCCTATACTGTTCTAACATGGTCATCCCCTTTACTGTCCTAACATGGTCACCCTTCTATTGTCCTAACATGGTCATCCCCTCTAATGTCCTAACATGGTCATCCTTCTACTGTCCTAACATGGTCATCACTCTACTGTTCTAACATGGCAATCCCTCTACTGTTCTAACATGGTCATCCCTCTACTGTCCTAACATGGTCATTCCTCTACTGTCCTAACATGGTCATCCCTCTACTGTTCTAACATGGTCATCCCCTATACTGTCCTAACATGGTAATCCCCTATACTGTTCTAACATGGTCATCCCCTTTACTGTCCTAACATGGTCACCCTTCTATTGTCCTAACATGGTCATCCCCTCTAATGTCCTAACATGGTCATCCTTCTACTGTCCTAACATGGTCATCACTCTACTGTTCTAACATGGCAATCCCTCTACTGTTCTAACATGGTCATCCCTCTACTGTCCTAACATGGTCATTCCTCTACTGTCCTAACATGGTCATCCCTCTACTGTTCTAACATGGTCATCCCCTTTACTGTCCTAACATGGCCATCCTTCTACTGTCGTAACATGGTTATCCTTCTACTGTCCTAACATGGTCATCCCTCTACTGTCCAAACATGGCCATTCATCTACTGTCCTAACATGGTCATTACCTCTACTGTCCTAACATGGCCATCCCTCTACTGTCATAACATGGTCATCCCTCTACTGTCCTAACATGGTCATCCCTCTGCTGTCCTAACACAGTCATCTCTCTACTGTCCTAACATGGTCATCCCCTATACTGTCCTAACATGGTAACCCCCTATACTGTTCTAACATGGTCATCCCCTCTACTGTCCTAACATGGTCACCCTTCTATTGTCCTAACATGGTCATCCCCTCTAATGTCTACACCAACAACCCACCAACATGTCATCCCTACTGTCCTAACATGGTCATTCCTCTACTGTCCTAACATGGTCATCCTTCTACTGTCCTAACATGGTCATCCCTCTACTGTCCTAACATGGTCATCCCTCTACTGTCCTAACATGGTCATCCCTCGACTCTGCTAATATGGTCATCCTTCTACTGTCCTAACATGGTCATCCATATACTGTCCTAACATAGTCATCCTTCTACTGTCCTAACATGGTCATTCCTCTATTGTGCTGACATGGTCATCCCCTTTACTGTCCTAACATGGTCATCCCTCTACTGTTCTAACATGGTCATCCCTCTACTCTCCTAACATGGTCATACCTCTACAGTCCTAACATGGGCATCCCTCTACTGTCCTAGCATGGTCATCCTTCTACTGTCGTATCATGGTCATCCTTCTATTATGCTAACATGGTCACCCTTCTACTGTCCTAACATGATCATCCTTCTACTTTCCTAACATGTTCATCCATATACTGTCCTAACATGGTCATCCTTCTACTGTCCTAACATGGTCATTCCTCTATTGTGCTGACATGGTCATCCCCTTTACTGTCCTAACATGGTCATCCCTCTACTGTTCTAACATGGTCATCCCTCTACTCTCCTAACATGCTCATCCCTCTACTATCCTAATATGGTCATCCCTCTACTGTCCTAACATGGTAATCCCTCTACTGTCCTAACATGGTCATCCCTCTACTGTCCTAACATGGTCATCCCTCTACTATCCTAACATGGTCATCCCTCTACTATCCTAACATGGTCATCCCTCTACTGTCCTAACATGGTCATCCTTCTACTGTCCTAACATGGTCATTCCTCTATTGTGCTGACATGGTCATCCCCTTTACTGTCCTAACATGGTCATCCCTCTACTGTTCTAACATGGTCATCCCTCTACTCTCCTAACATGCTCATCCCTCTACTATCCTAATATGGTCATCCCTCTACTGTCCTAACATGGTAATCCCTCTACTGTCCTAACATGGTCATCCCTCTACTGTCCTAACATGGTCATCCCTCTACTATCCTAACATGGTCATCCCTCTACTATCCTAACATGGTCATCCCTCTACTGTCCTAACATGGTCATCCTTCTACTGTCCTAACATGGTCATCACTCTACTGTTCTAACATGGCAATCCCTCTACTGTTCTAACATGGTCATCCCTCTACTGTCCTAACATGGTCATTCCTCTACTGTCCTAACATGGTCATCCTTCTACTGTCCTAACATGGTCATCCCTCTACTGTCCTAACATGGTCATCCCTCTACTGTCCTAACATGGTCATCCCTCGACTCTGCTAATATGGTCATCCTTCTACTGTCCTAACATGGTCATCCATATACTGTCCTAACATAGTCATCCTTCTACTGTCCTAACATGGTCATTCCTCTATTGTGCTGACATGGTCATCCCCTTTACTGTCCTAACATGGTCATCCCTCTACTGTTCTAACATGGTCATCCCTCTACTCTCCTAACATGCTCATCCCTCTACTATCCTAATATGGTCATCCCTCTACTGTCCTAACATGGTAATCCCTCTACTGTCCTAACATGGTCATCCCTCTACTGTCCTAACATGGTCATCCCTCTACTATCCTAACATGGTCATCCCTCTACTATCCTAACATGGTCATCCCTCTACTGTCCTAACATGGTCATCCTTCTACTGTCCTAACATGGTCATTCCTCTATTGTGCTGACATGGTCATCCCCTTTACTGTCCTAACATGGTTATTCCTCTACTGTCCTAACATGGTCATCCTTCTACTGTCCTAACATGGTCATCCCTCTACTGTCCTAACATGGTCATTCCCTCTACTGTCCTAACATGGTCATCCTTCTACTGTCCTAACATGGTCATCCCTCTACTGTCCTAACATGGTCATTCCCTCTACTGTCCTAACATGGTCATCATTATATTGTCCTAACATGGTCATTCCCTCTACTGTTCTAACATGGTGATCCCTCTACTGTCCTAACATGGTCATTCCCTCTAATGTCCTAACATGGTCATCATTCTACTGTCCTAACATGGTCATCCTCTACTGTTCTAACATGGTCATCCCCTCTAATGTCCTAACATGTGGTCATCCTTCTACTGTCCTAACATGGCAATCCCTCTACTGTTCTAACATGGTCATCCCTCTACTGTCCTAACATGGTTATTCCTATACTGTCCTAACATGGTCATCCTTCTACTGTCCTAACATGGTCATCCCTCTACTGTTCTAACATGGTCATCCCCTTTACTGTCCTAACATGGCCATCCTTCTACTGTCGTAACATGGTTATCCTTCTACTGTCCTAACATGGTCATCCCTCTACTGTTCAAACATGGTCATTCATCTACTGTCCTAACATGGTCATCCCCTCTACTGTCCTAACATGGCCATCCCTCTACTGTCATAACATGGTCATCCCTCTACTGTCCTAACATGGTCATCCCTCTGCTGTCCTAACACAGTCATCTCTCTACTGTCCTAACATTGTCATCCCCTATACTGTCCTAACATGGTAATCCCCTATACTGTTCTAACATGGTCATCCCCTCTACTGTCCTAACATGGTCACCCCTTCTATTGTCCTAACATGGTCATCCCCTCTAATGTCCTAACATGGTCATCCTTCTACTGTTCTAACATGGCAATCCCTCTACTGTTCTAACATGGTCATCCCTCTACTGTCCTAACATGGTCATTCCTCTACTGTCCTAACATGGTCATCCCTCTACTGTTCTAACATGGTCATCCCCTTTACTGTCCTAACATGGCCATCCTTCTACTGTCGTAACATGGTTATCCTTCTACTGTCCTAACATGGTCATCCCTCTACTGTCCAAACATGGCCATTCATCTACTGTCCTAACATGGTCATTACCTCTACTGTCCTAACATGGCCATCCCTCTACTGTCATAACATGGTCATCCCTCTACTGTCCTAACATGGTCATCCCTCTGCTGTCCTAACACAGTCATCTCTCTACTGTCCTAACATGGTCATCCCCTATACTGTCCTAACATGGTAACCCCCTATACTGTTCTAACATGGTCATCCCCTCTACTGTCCTAACATGGTCACCCTTCTATTGTCCTAACATGGTCATCCCCTCTAATGTCCTAACATGGTCATCCTTCTACTGTCCTAACATGGTCATCACTCTACTGTTCTAACATGGCAATCCCTCTACTGTTCTAACATGGTCATCCCTCTACTGTCCTAACATGGTCATTCCTCTACTGTCCTAACATGGTCATCCTTCTACTGTCCTAACATGGTCATCCCTCTACTGTCCTAACATGGTCATCCCTCTACTGTCCTAACATGGTCATCCCTCGACTCTGCTAATATGGTCATCCTTCTACTGTCCTAACATGGTCATCCATATACTGTCCTAACATAGTCATCCTTCTACTGTCCTAACATGGTCATTCCTCTATTGTGCTGACATGGTCATCCCCTTTACTGTCCTAACATGGTCATCCCTCTACTGTTCTAACATGGTCATCCCTCTACTCTCCTAACATGGTCATACCTCTACAGTCCTAACATGGGCATCCCTCTACTGTCCTAGCATGGTCATCCTTCTACTGTCGTATCATGGTCATCCTTCTATTATGCTAACATGGTCACCCTTCTACTGTCCTAACATGATCATCCTTCTACTTTCCTAACATGTTCATCCATATACTGTCCTAACATGGTCATCCTTCTACTGTCCTAACATGGTCATTCCTCTATTGTGCTGACATGGTCATCCCCTTTACTGTCCTAACATGGTCATCCCTCTACTGTTCTAACATGGTCATCCTTCTACTGTCCTAACATGGTCATCCCTCTACTATCCTAACATGGTCATCCCTCTACTGTCCTAACATGGTAATCCCTCTACTGTCCTAACATGGTCATCCCTCTACTGTCCTAACATGGTCATCCCTCTACTATCCTAACATGGTCATCCCTCTACTATCCTAACATGGTCATCCCTCTACTGTCCTAACATGGTCATCCTTCTACTGTCCTAACATGGTCATTCCTCTATTGTGCTGACATGGTCATCCCCTTTACTGTCCTAACATGGTCATCCCTCTACTGTTCTAACATGGTCATCCCTCTACTCTCCTAACATGGTCATCCCTCTACTGTCCTAACATGGTCATCCCTCTACTGTCCTAACATGGTCATCCCTCTACTGTCCTAACATGGTCATCCCTCTACTGTCCTAACATGGTCATCCCTCTACTATCCTAACATGGTCATCCCTCTACTATCCTAACATGGTCATCCCTCTACTGTCCTAACATGGTCATCCTTCTACTGTCCTAACATGGTCATTCCTCTATTGTGCTGACATGGTCATCCCCTTTACTGTCCTAACATGGTCATCCCTCTACTGTTCTAACATGGTCATCCCTCTACTGTCCTAACATGGTCATCCCTCTACTGTCCTAACATGGTCATCCCTCTACTATCCTAACATGGTCATCCCTCTACTGTCCTAACATGGTCATCCCTCTACTATCCTAACATGGTCATCCCTCTACTATCCTAACATGGTCATCCCTCTACTGTCCTAACATGGTCATCCCTCTACTATCCTAACATGGTCATCCCTCTACTGTCCTAACATGGTAATCCCTCTACTATCCTAACATGGTCATCCCTCTACTATCCTAACATGGTCATCCCTCTACTATCCTAACATGGTCATCCCTCTACTATCCTAACATGGTCATCCCTCTACTGTCCTAACATGGTCATTCCTCTATTGTGCTGACATGGTCATCCCCTTTACTGTCCTAACATGGTCATCCCTCTACTGTTCTAACATGGTCATCCCTCTACTCTCCTAACATGGTCATACCTCTACAGTCCTAACATGGGCATCCCTCTACTGTCCTAGCATGGTCATCCTTCTACTGTCGTATCATGGTCATCCTTCTATTATGCTAACATGGTCACCCTTCTACTGTCCTAACATGATCATCCTTCTACTTTCCTAACATGTTCATCCATATACTGTCCTAACATGGTCATCCTTCTACTGTCCTAACATGGTCATTCCTCTATTGTGCTGACATGGTCATCCCCTTTACTGTCCTAACATGGTCATCCCTCTACTGTTCTAACATGGTCATCACTCTATGGTCCTAACATGGTCATCCCTCTACTGTCCTAACATGGTCATCCCTCTACTATCCTAACATGGTCATCCCTCTACTGTCCTAACATGGTCATCCCTCTACTATCCTAACATGGTCATCCCTCTACTATCCTAACATGGTCATCCCTCTACTGTCCTAACATGGTCATCCCTCTACTATCCTAACATGGTCATCCCTCTACTGTCCTAACATGGTAATCCCTCTACTATCCTAACATGGTCATCCCTCTACTATCCTAACATGGTCATCCCTCTACTATCCTAACATGGTCATCCCTCTACTGTCCTAACATGGTCATCCCCTCTACCTTCCTAACATGGTCATCCCCTCTACTGTCCTAACATGGTCATCCTTCTACTGTGCTAACATGGTCACCCTAATGTCCTAACATGGTCATCCCTCTACTGTCCTAACATGGTCATCCCTCTATTGTCCTAACATGGTCATGCCTCTACTGTTCTAACATGGTCATCTCGCAACAGCAGCAGCATAGGATTCTGGGATCTTGTGGTCGTCGACCTTGGGATATGGGACACACGCTCCAGCATGGCCATCTCACAGAAGTGGAGTGACAGAGATGACAAGATGCCTAACTGTCAGATCCGTTTATATTCTGCTGTGGGGTTAGGGTTAGCAGTGGGGAATGTGGCCCTACAAAGGACCCCTTTTCAAAAGAGAATGCTCACACAGGTCTTGTCACCCTGGACTAGAGGAAGAAGATGCCATCTCAGGATGTCTACAGATGCATCTTAGAAGATATAAACTACTTAGAGAAATCAGTCACCCACATGCCTCGGTGGAGGCGACTATAAATAAATCTACACAAAGTGAAGTATAAACACACTTACCAAGTTCAGTTTCACTTTGTTCCTGACATTCTTTGCAAACTGCGCCACCTGCAGTGTGTTATTGCTCTCCTGATGAGCTTTATCAACAGGTGATATGAGAGCAAATAGCAGGGTGATGGCGTTACCTCCGAGAGATTCCTGGAACATACAACAAGAGGACCATTGAGTCACTCACCCAATATTCTTATAGTAGATTCAAATATAAAATATTCCCGATGGTCACAATTGTTATGATCTTGATGACAACCTTTTCTATTTCAGATTGAACCGATTTGACATGTCGTCTCAATACTCAATACTAAGTTCTATCAAAATTGACCAAATAGATCTGGAGTAAGGTCAAAAAGAGACTTTCAAAATGGCCACCATATTGGATATCGAATCATCCATATACAGTTTCATCAAAATTGACAAATCGGTGACATGCCTATGCGAATAGCTCAACTAGCACATAGCTCAGATGAGCTAACAAGATTCATTGTAATACTGTATAAGTGGTTAAATTCGCGACGTGGAAAGTCCTTTCGCGAAAATATCATCCAGCGTAAATATCTGCATTCCAACATGTATATATTTCTACCCTATCACCGGACGTAATTGGGTAATAATATAGAATACTACATATAAACTGCGTATCAGAGTATTTTACACTCATAAATTATCCAAGTACGCACATGCTTTAATTCGGATGAATGCAGGCGGTCCTTATATGTGCTGCTTACACAAAACATAAAAAAATCGAGGCATTTATAAAACTGGTACATCAATTTACATATCAAGTGAATGTGCGTAAAACACAGTCCGTGATTTAAAAATGTAAACCCCCATGCAACCAGTAGTCTGTGTCGCAGCCTGTAGTCTGTGTCACAGACTACATGTCGCAGCCTGTAGTCTGTGTCGCAGCCTGTAGTCTGTGTCGTCTGTTGAATCGTTGTAGTTGTAATTTATCACTTGCAGTTGAGTTAAAAGTTAAAAAATTACTAAACGTGTGATCCTCAAGTCTGCAAGATGAAAAAATCACTTGAATTGTTTGTAACGGTATACCGGCTAACAACTCTGGTCATAGATAATTGATTTTGTGATTTTTCACACCTGTACAGTACCTGAGAGAACTTAATGTTTTATCGTGTAATAATTTATTGCTTTGTTTTTCATCCAATTGTTTTTAAACATTTATTCTTTATTTCAGTCTCATCGTGGCATGGTACAACATCATTCATTATAAAAGAATTATAAGAGACTAATCTAATCACAGATAATCAAACTATCACAGTCTATCGACATATTATTATATTTACATATTAAAACCGAGGAACAGTCGCTAATTGAAAATTAAATACTTATTAAAACCAGAAATTTTGAAATGGAAAAAAAGCACTAATGCGCAATTAAGAAATGTTTTAAAAAATCAGTTAACCTCGATCAGATCATGGTTGAACTAATTAGCAGCTGTTTCTTGGAATGGATAAGGGACAAACAACCAATAAAACAAAATTTATACATTATTTACATAAATAATTCTTTGAAGAATATAAAAACAGGTTTTGGCAACAATTCAATAACCATTATAGAACTGTGTGCAGTTTGAATGCTATATATCGAGTGATTCAAGAAGCATTATAGAACTGTGTGCAGTTTGAATGCTATATATCGAGTGATTCAAGAAGCATTATAGATCTGTATGCAGTTTGAATGCTATATATCGAGTGATTCAAGAAGCATTATAGAACTGTGTGTAGTTTGAATGCTATATATCGAGTGATTCAAGAACCATTATAGAACTGTGTGTAGTTTGAATGCTATATATCAAGTGATTCAAGAACCATTATAGAACTGTGTGTAGTTTGAATGCTATATATCAAGTGATTCAAGAACCATTATAGAACTGTGTGTAGTTTGAATGCTATATATCAAGTGATTCAATAACCATTTGGCCAGGAAAAAAGACATTTTTCGAAAGAAGCACCAATCACAGGATTTGTCGGCCTGGACAGAGAGGGAATGCCTACTGAGGATGTCTAAAGAACCAACGAAGAAACATAATCATTTTAGAGAAACCTTATAAGATAATATACCTGAAAACACAACTACCCAATACAAAGAGAATTTACCTGAAGATATCTTGTAAGTTTCGAGTCTCTGTACGGGACACCACTACCCTTTCTTGGACCTCCTAAAGCCAGGAAAACATTCTGCAGTCCTTGTATACTGTAAATATATGACTGGGATATATGAATGGGAGAGCTAAGCTGTTGTCTGTGTACATCTCACATTATTATATTGATGCCTCGCATACCTCACACACCGGATACAAATAATAATAAGTGGATGTCGTTATAACGCAGCAGTAGCCCAGCAGTACCGTTTTCGCTTCAGGTGCGAAAGGTTCAGAGTTTGAGCCCCGCTGGAGCCATTATGATTGTGCCCTTAGGCAAGGCATTTAAATTCCATGTTGCCTCTTCTCTCTTCCCTCTCTCTCGAGTGATTAATATAAGTTGTAAGAACTTGTTTCGCAATCAAGCTAAAATAAATTTGTATAAGCTAAACAATAATGATATGTAGTTTAAATTTCCAATGAAATATTGAAATTTATCAGTGAATTAATGTGTGTTACTTCACCAGTTGGAAGCAGTGAATTAATGTATGTTACTTCACCAGTTGGAAGCAGTGAATTAATGTATGTTACTTCACCAGTTGGAAGCAGTGAATTAATGTGTGTTACTTCACAAGTTGGAAGCAGTGAATTAATGTATGTTACTTCACCAGTTGGAAGCAGTGAATTAATGTATGTTACTTCACCAGTTGGAAGCAGTGAATTAATGTATGTTACTTCACCAGTTGGAAGCAGTGAATTAATGTGTGTTACTTCACCAGTTGGAAGCAGTGAATTAATGTATGTTACTTCACCAGTTGGAAGCAGTGAATTAATGTGTGTTACTTCACCAGTTGGAAGCAGTGAATTAATGTGTGTTACTTCACCAGTTGGAAGCAGTGAATTAATGTATGTTACTTCACCAGTTAGAAGCAGTGAATTAATGTGTGTTACTTCACCAGTTGGAAGCAGTGAATTAATGTGTGTTACTTCACCAGTTGGAAGCAGTGAATTAATGTATGTTACTTCACCAGTTGGAAGCAGTGAATTAATGTGTGTTACTTCACCAGTTGGAAGCAGTGAATTAATGTGTGTTACTTCACCAGTTGGAAGCAGTGAATTAATGTATGTTACTTCACCAGTTGGAAGCAGTGAATTAATGTATGTTACTTCACCAGTTGGAAGCAGTGAATTAATGTATGTTACTTCACCAGTTGGAAGCAGTGAATTAATGTGTGTTACTTCACCAGTTGGAAGCAGTGAATTAATGTGTGTTACTTCACCAGTTGGAAGCAGTGAATTAATGTGTGTTACTTCACCAGTTGGAAGCAGTGAATTAATGTATGTTACTTCACCAGTTGGAAGCAGTGAATTAATGTGTGTTACTTCACCAGTTGGAAGCAGTGAATTAATGTATGTTACTTCACCAGTTGGAAGCAGTGAATTAATGTGTGTTACTTCACCAGTTGGACGCAGTGAATTAATGTATGTTACTTCACCAGTTGGAAGCAGTGAATTAATGTATGTTTACGATTATGGTTTCCTGCCACTGCAGTTTGAAATATCACCAACATTACTCAGTTTGTCAGTGTTGTCATTTAAACACAACATTCTAGAACAATCCTTCAATGATGCCATTTAAACACAACACTCTAGAACAATCCGTCAATGATGCCATTTAAACACAACACTCTAGAACAATCCGTCAATGACACCATTTAAACACAACACTCTAGAACAATCCGTCAATGATGCCATTTAAACACAACACTCTAGAACAATCCATCAATGACACCATTTAAACACAACACTCTAGAACAATCCGTCAATGACACCATTTAAACACAACACTCTAGAACAATCTGTCAATGATGTCATTTAAACACAACACTCTAGAACAATCCGTCAATGATGCCATTTAAACATGACATTCTAGAACAATTTGTCAGTGTTGTCATTTAAACACGACATTCTAGAACAATTTGTCAGTGTTGTCATTTAAACACGACACTCTAGAACAATTTGTCAGTGTTGTCATTTAAACACGACATTCTAGAACAATTTGTCAGTGTTGTCATTTAAACATGACACTCTAGAACAATCCGTCAGTGTTGTCATTTAAACACGACATTCTAGAACAATTTAGAGCATGGTTGCATCGGTTTCCATCATAAAAACATTTTCCAGTCTGAAACAAGAGAACATTTGTTTGTTCAAGTAGATTATTAAATTATATTTCATTCATGCACCACTCATGTTCATGTGGCATTACATTCGATAAAATATCATTCGATCATACTTCAGAGTAAAGGCAAAAACAGATATATATATATATATATCTAATCTAGATATATATCACTGTATGATACGTTGGAAATATTTGCAGCACACGAATATGGAATGACTAGATACAACATCCTTCTAACACAATTAGATGGCATTTACACGGACATACTGAGGTATATAAAACGGGCTTCGAACATGCACCACTACGATGACTAGCATTAACAAATCTGACCCTCTGCCACTGCGTCATAGCAACATCCAAACCAGGTTGTTTGTTTGTTTTGTAGGGTTTAATATCGCACCTATATCTCAGGTCTCTCCAGCTGTTATTGGTGGAGGTAGACAACGGGTGACACTCCGAGCAATATTTCAGACACCCGGGTAGAACCACTGACCTTCCACATAGCAGCTGGATAGATTCGTCACATGAAAGAATTCGACATTAACAATGGGTTTCAAACCTACAGCAGTGAAGGGTAATTGATTAAAAAACAGATTGTGCAAACAACGTTGCAAAGTGATTTCCTTGCATCAACATTACACCTATGATAACAAATGGCTGCCACACTACACAACTACAACTGTCATGAAGTTTAATTATATACAGTCAAACCTGTCTTAAACAGCCAGCAAAGGGAGTGCTGATAACTGGTTGCTTAGCAGAGGTGGCTGCTGAATAGAGAAAATTGCAACATTGGGAATGTTTTAACTAGCTGCTTAATACAGGTTGGCTGCTTAATAGAGGTGACCAGTAACACAGGATTGACTGTAAGCATAAGCCAGGATTTAAATATGCACTGCTACAGAGATGGGCACTAGTAGCAACATACCTGACCATTCTACAACAGTCTACTGTGCCTCCGTAATGCTACGTGACGGGTGCTAGTAACAACATACCTGACCATTCTACAACAGTCTACTGTGCCTCCGTAATGCTACGTGACGGGTGCTAGTAACAACATACCTGACCATTCTACAACAGTCTACTGTGCTTCCGTAACGCTATATGACAGGAGCTAGTAGCAACATACCTGACCATTCTACAACAGTCTACTGTGCCTCCACAATGCTACGTGACGGGTGCTAGTAACAACATACCTGACCATTCTACAACAGTCTACTGTGCCTCCGTAATGCTACGGTGACGGGTGCTAGTAACAACATACCTGACCATTCTACAACAGTCTACTGTGCTTCCGTAACGCTATATGACAGGAGCTAGTAGCAACATACCTGACCATTCTACAACAGTCTATTGTGCCTCCATAACGCTATATGACAGTCGCTAGTAACAACATACCTGACCATTCTACAACAGTCTACTGTGCCGCCGTAATGCTACATCACGGGTGCTAGTAACAACATACCTGACCATTCTACAACAGTCTACTGTGCTTCCGTAACGCTATATGACAGGAGTTAGTAGCAACATACCTGACCATTCTACAACAGTCTACTGTGCCTCCGTAATGCTATGGTGACAGTCACTAGTAGCAACATACCTGACTATTCTACAACAGTCTACTGTGCCTCCGTAATGCTACATCACGGGTGCTAGTAACAACATACCTGACCATTCTACAACAGTCTACTGTGCTTCCGTAACGCTATATGACAGGAGCTAGTAGCAACATACCTGACCATTCTACAACAGTCTACTGTGCCTCCGTAATGCTACGGTGACAGTCGCTAGTAGCAACATACCTGACCATTCTACAACAGTCTACTGTGCCTCCGTAATGCTACCTGACGGGTGCTAGTAACAACATACCTGACCATTCTACAACAGTCTATTGTGCCTCCATAACGCTATATGACAGTCGCTAGTAACAACATACCTGACCATTCTACAACAGTCTACTGTGCCTCCGTAATGCTACATGACGGGTGCTAGTAACAACATACCTGACCATTCTACAACAGTCTACTGTGCCTCCGTAATGCTACGGTGACGGGTGCTAGTAGTAACATACCTGACCATTCTACAACAGTCTACTGTGCCTCCGTAATGCTACCTGACGGGTGCTAGTAGCAACATACCTGACCATTCTACAACAGTCTACTGTGCCTCCGTAATGCTACCTGACGGGTGCTAGTAACAACATACCTGACCATTCTACAACAGTCTACTGTGCCTCCACAATGCTACGTGACGGGTGCTAGTAACAACATACCTGACCATTCTACAACAGTCTACTGTGCCTCCGTAATGCTACATGACGGGTGCTAGTAACAACATACCTGACCATTCTACAACAGTCTACTGTGCTTCCGTATCAACCGCTCGATACTTACCTTGCAAGAATCTCTGGATCAGCTACCATCACATTGTTTCCTGAAAGTCAACAAACACTACAGTTTACATGCACGATGCACATGTACATTTGTATAGAATTTCTTGGATTATTAACAAAAATCAGAGTAAACAGAAGCAATAAAGAACATGTGTCAGCCACAGTATGCCTAACTGAACATGTGTCAGCCACAACTAACAGCCTAACTGAACCACAGTATGCCTAACTGAACATGTGTCAGCCACAGTATGCCTAACTGAACATGTGTCAGCCACAGTATGCCTAACTGAACATGTGTCAGCCACAGTATGCCTAACTGAACATGTGACAGCCACAACTAACAGCCTAACTGAACATGTGTTAGCCACAGTATACCTAACTGAACATGTGTCAGCCACAGTATGCCTAACTGAACATGTGTCAGCCACAGTATACCTAACTGAACATGTGTCAGCCACAGTATGCCTAACTGAACATGTGTCAGCCACAGTATGCCTAATTGAACATGTGACAGCCACAACTAACACGGTATGCCTAACTGAACATGTGTCAGCCATAGTATGCCTAACTGAACATGTGTCAGCCACAGTATGCCTAACTGAACATGTGTCAGCCGTAACTAACAGCCTAACTGAACCACAGTATGCCTAACTAAACACCAGCTGAAATTAAACAATCGCACAATGTTAGTTCAACTTTTATACATTTGATATACCAGTATATACTTAAAGCGAATATAAAATTTGTGGGAAGCAATAATTCCTGGTTAGCAGGTGATAAATGAGAGCATACATTGATATCGTTATGTAACCTCATTGGTGTCCGATTAGCTCAGTGGTTAGCATGCTCGCTTTCCACCAATGCAACCCGGGTTCGATCCTCGGACTGGGAAGTATGTGAGATAGTATGGTGGTCGCCAGATCGGACAGGTGGGTTTTATCCGGGTACTCCGGTTTCCTCCCACACAAATGACCACATATACGCTTTAATCTGCGCCAACGAGAGTGATTAATATAAGTTGTTAAAACTTGCTTCGCAATCGTTGTAAAATAAATAAAGTTTAAACCAACCTCATTGGTGGAAATGTGGACCCAGACTCTAGGCCTTTAAACCTTTACATACATATTATATCAACAGTATAAATGTGCGTCCGGACCCAGACTCTAGGCATTTAAACCGTTACATACATATTATATCAACAGTATGAATGTACATCCGGACCCAGACTCTAGGCCTTTAAACCTTTACATACATATTATATCAACAGTATGAATGTACATCCGGACCCAGACTCTAGGCCTTTAAACCTTTACATACATATTATATCAACAGTATAAATGTGCGTCCGGACCCAGACTCTAGGCATTTAAACCGTTACATACATATTATATCAACAGTATGAATGTACATCCGGACCCAGACTCTAGGCCTTTAAACCTTTACATACATATTATATCAACAGTATGAATGTACATCCGGACCCAGACTCTAGGCCTTTAAACCTTTACATACATATTATATCAACAGTATAAATGTGCGTCCGGACCCAGACTCTAGGCCTTTAAACCTTTACATACAAATTATATCACAGTGCAGACACTTTTTGATGAATCCTAATAGTTATGGTGTACATTACAGCAGTCAATTAGGGCTGTACAAATTTATTACGAAAAATTTAATTTGTAGTCATTTAATGAACACATACCTGCACAATCAACCATGTGTAGGACAGATCTCACACCCACTTTGCTAGACTGCCTTTCTCGATGCTCAATTACAACAGTAAACACAGCATTGGCCCTGAAATAATGAGCATTCAAGAATGAAACATATATATATAAATATTACATTGATTGTCATTAAAGATTTTCATTGTAAACATAGCAAAAGAAATTATACCAATTAAAAGAACGGTAATGTAGATCCAACATCATTTGAAATAAAAAAAATTAAGACTTCCACAGTTCAACAGATTTGAGATGTTTTAGATGGCCATCTTGGATATGGGATCTGCAAGATATTACCAATGTTTCATTTAGTAGTCAAGCAAATACAGGTGAAATTTATCAAATGAAATGAATTTCAAGACGGAAACCACGAGGACCATACTGGCTTTCTGATCATTGTGTATGATATAATGGTCAATTTATTAGGTAGTGTGGTACATTCTGTAATGTTGTGGGATTTTTTGCTCAAGTTTGATTTTTTTGTGTTATTTAGGTTATTTGGACACCAAAGAGTAAAAAAAGTATTTTATACATTTTTTTCAATCACTATGTTGGCGGCCATCTTGAATTTCAGAATGGCCGCCATTTTCAACCTATTCTATACAATATCTCTACTTGTAGACAACCTAGGACCTTGATGTTGGTGTCTATGCCCACATTTTAAGGGTACAGGAATCTGAAAATGCCATTATTAAAGTGTTAGTACATATGGATGTTAATATAACAGCTATTTGGGGAATGTTTTTGTACATATAGGATTTTTAGCAAAATAATTTTTTTTTAATATTGCACATGAACTTGTATAATTTTTATGGCTTATGAATTTGGCTTACCCTCATTTAAAATATTGTGGAAAGAGACATCAATTTATTCCCCATCAGAATCCATATCTACAGTTTGTTGTGTGTTTAAGCAGTTGTCATCACCCTCACATTCACACATCTATGTACAGCACATATTGTTCTGTTTACATGTACATCTACCAGAACACTGGCTAACTTTACAGTTGCACTTTAATAGTTCTACGACTGCTGCTGAATCAGCTTGCACAGCAGACAAAATTGGCACCAGCCTGTCATTGTCTTTCATCCAACCTAGGTTACATGGATCAAGGAGTGTTGGATCAAGTACTCTATCCTGAGCCCATATATTTGCTTGAAGGTGAGTGCGCAATATATGTTGAAGCCAATCACCATCAGTTGGTGGAAGCCGCTCAACGCCTTGATATGCAGAAAGTCTTCTGTACTTCTGCAACATCAGGGCACCAGGATCACTACCAGAAACATTATGTGTGCTTCCAAGCATACAATGAAACACTTTGCACCCAGTAATCACATCTTCCTGTGGTGTATCACCTTCTCCAAGTTGTGAAAGTGCTTCAATAATATTTTGAGGAGCCTTCATAAACACGTTCAGTCCTGTTTTCTTTCCAACTCTACTAATGTGTCCTGTTGTATCTGTTCCAGTGATGGCTGGAACCCAGGCAAAGCAGCTGCCTTTTCTAACCCAAATTTTGTATAAATTGCTTCTAAGTCTACTCTTCTTCGATTTGCACTGGTACCTGTTACACACTTACAATACCAGACTTTAAACCCAACATATTTAGTCTTCGTAAAA
Source organism: Archivesica marissinica (assembly GCA_014843695.1). Taxonomy (NCBI): domain Eukaryota; kingdom Metazoa; phylum Mollusca; class Bivalvia; order Venerida; family Vesicomyidae; genus Archivesica; species Archivesica marissinica. Next base: position 51,409,672 of record CM026391.1, read on the forward strand.
TGAGGACCCACCAGTCTGTATCCTGTGTAAAGAAATCAACCTCATTACCATTTTCTTCATTCACCACCTCCAATGCATGTAGCATCATGAGAGTGTCTGCTTCCTCGTGTGTGCTGATGTCTGTGGTTGGGTGGTAATTTGGTAAGTTGATAAGGACGTGCATGCGTGTTGCTGTAACTACTGGCTTCTTACACAGTGCTATTGCTTTATCAGCTAAGAAGAAGGTAAGCTGATCTTTTAGTCTTCTTGCTAGACAGAAACTTTGTTTTGTCCTTTATAGGAGTGGAATTCTCAATATGTAGGTCTTCACTAGGGCAATCCTTCCCGTATCTGATGTCGTCCTTGATTTGTAAGTTCTTGGCATAATTGTCAAAAATGCGTCCACCAGTGTATTCATTGAGCATGGCATCAATGTTATTAGCAAACGTTTTGCCAAGATCTTCACAGAACATAAATGTGACTGCATGAACCAATGCCTGAACAACTGCCATGTCATCTTTAATGAGGTATCTCTTGTTGATGTTGGATGTAATAGGTCACTTTTAGTATTGGAAAACAGAAGACTTTCATCTGGGTTCATAAGCATGGGATTTACATTCAGAAATTGCTGACTGGAGGTCAACATCTCGTTCTGATCTGGCAATAACTAAGAGTCTGATACGCTTTTGATACGTTATCTTCTTGGATCATCCCAGTTTTTATATTTCAGTTTGGTCATACAGTCCCACAAGTTTACATCTCCACGTATACGGTTTTCGACAAAGGATTCCTTTGCATTTTCTCTTCTAAGTTAAGAACACTTTCCTGTGTTTCTTTTCCCAACACTTTCTTGCTCCTTTGTCGTTGAATAGCTTCATTGGCTCTAAGAATAGCATAAGGGATTCTATATTCTTGCCTTGCCGTATGTGATGAGATGTGGTGAGCAGGACTGTGTGGAAACTCAGACACTCCTAGCAGGTCTCTGGTTTCTTTAGACAGACAGCCTAATTCAGGAGCAGCAAGACAGTACTTCATTAAGGTTGCTGGCTTATTGGTAATCACTCCTAGACCAACTTCTCCTTTCCGGATCTTATTTTTTTGTTCCTGAGCTTGGTCTACACCAACACTTGTGAATGGGGCTTTCTTCGTTGTCACAGCAAACTCACCTGCCATGAGCATGTTCCATATATCAGGGTCAGTATCTTTAGCTAAATATGCACGTGAAGTGAATTCCACAATATTCTGAGCATAATCCAGTCTGTTGTAGGCAAACAAGTATGTGGAAAGTTTTTCCAAAGATGCTAAATACAATGGTAAGTTGGGATCTTTGACAGATCGATGGAAATTCAGAAGTGTCTGGACTTGGTGCGTGTATATACGAATCCATCTATACATAGGATATGAGTCAAAATCATCCAACTGTTTCTATATATGTATGCTTTCTATCTGTACCACCTTTGTGGGCATTTTGAATAGCTGTTCTGTCAACATGGTCACCTCTACATGCTTCAGCCAATTCACTCAAGCTGCTAGTTAGAGCTAGTTGCACTTGAGAATTTTCAGAAAAGTGTTCCTGGAACCAAAGGTCAGATAACACTTGTAATGTTGTTTCATGAGCATCCACAGCTCGGTTGTAGTGGCTACCATTTATTATTTGATTGACAACAACTGAGCCGTACAGTCCCGATTGAACCCAGGTCTCATCGATACCACTATGCTCTTTAGTCTTCCCTAAACACCTGATAGCACAAAGACTGGTGTGGAAGGGGCCTGGCAATATCCACCACTTGTCCTTGTACTGGTCACTGAGATGCTCGAGTTTAACTGCCCTTTTGTAAAGGTCCATATCAAAAGTAACCACGACCTTTCTATTGTTCTCAGGACATACAACTCTGTTTAGCTGATATAAGTGTTATAATGCTGTCACCAGTGTGGACAACTCATGGGCTGGATTATTTATTATGGACAGAGAGTGGGTATAGTCCACATTCAGTAACATTTTAATAGCATTCATTCATATCTTGTTAAACACCTCTATAAAACATGTTAAACCATCATCTTAGTACAATTTATATTAGTTTGATGTGTTCTGCAATATTGTTAATGCAATTTCCAGATTCCCAGACCCCTAAAATGTGGGTATAGGTACCAAAATCAAGGCCCTATATCATCTACAGGTAGAGATATTGTCAAAAATAGGTTTAAAATGGTGGCCATTTTGAAATCCAAGATGGCCGCCAATATAGTGATTGAAAAAAATGTATAAAATACTTTTTTTACTCTTTGGTAACTAAATAACATAAATAACACAAAAAAATCAAACTTGAGCAAAATTTCCCACAACTATTTTAAAATCTACAAAATGTACCACACCTATACAAGTAAATCAGGTTAAATTGCTAAATTGTTATGAGGGGGGGGGGGGGTAAATTATAAGATGGCAGCCATGAAGGCCATGTTGGATTCCAGACTGTAATTATTTTAGTTGTTTCCAAGCTACTCGTTGCCCCAATGCTGTAACAAAGCTTTATCAAAACAAGATCCGATGTAAAATTTGACAGTAGATTTGAAAACTGGCTGTCATTTTGATTAATGGATAAAATTATTTTAGCTAGTTGAATCCATACCAAATTTCATCAAACCTAACCAAATTATCCACCATGAGGAATATATTTTCAAAAGGGCAGACATTTTGAATGATGGATCCAAATTATTTGACCTATTCTTAATCCACTAGTTGCCAGAAGATTTGAACCAAGTTTCATCAAAATTGACCGAGCGGCTTGACCCAAATGTAGCAGATCCGATGTAGCATGTATACAACATCTTGATATTCAAGGTGGTAAGTTCACCTCCCTCATAAGTCAAGGTGGTAAGTTCACCTCCCTCATAAGTCAAGGTGGTAAGTTCACCTCCCTCATAAGTCAAGGTGGTAAGTTCACCTCCCTCATAAGTCAAGGTGGTAAGTTCACCTCCCTCATAAGTCAAGGTGGTAAGTTCATCTCCCTCATAAGTCAAGGTGGTAAGTTCACCTCCCTCATAAGTCAGGGTGGTAAGTTCATCTCCCTCATAAGTCAATGTGGTTGGTTCATCTCCCTCATAAGTCAATGTGGTAAGTTCACATCCCTCATAAGTCAAGGTGGTAAGTTCACATCCCTCATAAGTCTAGGTGGTAAGTTCACCTCCCTCATAAGTCAAGGTGGTAAGTTCACCTCCCTCATAACACAAGGTGGTAAGTTCACCTCCCTCATAAGTCAAGGTGGTAAGTTCACATCCCTCATAACACAAGGTGGTAAGTTCACCTCCTCATAAGTCAAGGTGGTAAGTTCACCTCCCTCATAATTCAAGGTGGTAAGTTCAACTCCCTCATAAGTCAAGGTGGTAAGTTCACCTCCCTCATAAAACAAGGTGGTAAGTTCACCTCCCTCATAAGTCAAGGTGGTAAGTTCACATCCCTCATAACACAAGGTGGTAAGTTCACCTCCCTCATAATTCAAGGTGGTAAGTTCAACTCCCTCATAAGTCAAGGTGGTAAGTTCAACTCCCATCATATGTCAAGGTGGTAAGTTCACCTCCCTCATAAGTCAAGGTGGTAAGTTCATCTCCCTCATAAGTCAAGGTGGTAAGTTCACCTCCCTCATAAGTCAAGGTGGTAAGTTCACCTCCCTCATAAGTCAAGGTGGTAAGTTCACATCCCTCATAGCACAAGGTGATAAGTTCACCTCCTCATAAGTCAAGGTGGTAAGTTCACCTCCCTCATAATTCAAGGTGGTAAGTTCACCTCCCTCATAATTCAAGGTGGTAAGTTCATCTCCCTCAATAGTCAAGGTGGTAAGATCAACTCCCTCATAAGTCAAGGTGGTAAGTTCACCTCCCTCATAAGTCAAGGTGGTAAGTTCACCTCCCTCATAAGTCAAGGTGGTAAGTTCATCTCCCTCATAAGTCAATGTGGTTGGTTCACCTCCCTCATAAGTCAAGGTGGTAAGTTCACCTCCCTCATAAGTCAATGTGGTAAGTTCACATACCTCATAAGTCAAGGTGGTAAGTTCACATCCCTCATAAGTCAAGGTGGTAAGTTCACCTCCCTCATAGGTCAAGGTGGTAAGTTCACATCCCTCATAAGTCAAGGTGGTAAGTTCACCTCCTTCATAAGTCAAGGTGGTAAGTTCACCTCCCTCATAAGTCAAGGTGGTAAGTTCACATCCCTCATAAGTCAAGGTGGTAAGTTCACCTCCTTCATAAGTCAAGGTGGTAAGTTCATCTCCCTCATAAGTCAAGGTGGTAAGTTCACCTCCTTCATAAGTCAAGGTGGTAAGTTCACCTCCCTTATAAGTCAAGGTGGTAAGTTCACATACCTTATAAGTCAAGGTGGTAAGTTCACATCCCTCATAAGTCAAGGTGGTAAGTTCACCTCCTTCATAAGTCAAGGTGGTAAGTTCACCTCCCTCATAAGTCAAGGTGGTAAGTTCACCTCCTTCATAAGTCAAGGTGGTAAGTTCACCTCCCTCATAAGTCAAGGTGGTAAGTTCACCTCCTTCATAAGTCAAGGTGGTAAGTTCACCTCCCTTATAAGTCAAGGTGGTAAGTTCACATACCTTATAAGTCAAGGTGGTAAGTTCACCTCCCTCATAAGTCAAGGTGGTAAGTTCACCTCCCTCATAATTCAAGGTGGTAAGTTCATCTCCCTCATATGTCAAGGTGGTAAGTTCAACTCCCTCATAAGTCAAGGTGGTAAGTTCACCTCCCTCATAAGTCAAGGTGGTAAGTTCATCTCCCTCATAAGTCAAGGTGGTAAGTTCACCTCCCTCATAAGTCAAGGTGGTAAGTTCATCTCCCTCATAAGTCAATGTGGTTGGTTCACCTCCCTCATAAGTCAAGGTGGTAAGTTCACCTCCCTCATAAGTCAATGTGGTAAGTTCACATACCTTATAAGTCAAGGTGGTAAGTTCACATCCCTCATAAGTCAAGGTGGTAAGTTCACATCCCTCATAAGTCAAGGTGGTAAGTTCACCTCCCTCATAAGTCAAGGTGGTATAAGTTCACATCCCTCATAAGTCAAGGTGGTAAGTTCACATACCTTATAAGTCAAGGTGGTAAGTTCACATCCCTCATAAGTCAAGGTGGTAAGTTCACATCCCTCATAAGTCAAGGTGGTAAGTTCACCTCCCTCATAAGTCAAGGTGGTAAGTTCACATCCCTCATAAGTCAAGGTGGTAAGTTCACCTCCTTCATAAGTCAAGGTGGTAAGTTCACCTCCCTCATAAGTCAAGGTGGTAAGTTCACATCCCTCATAAGTCAAGGTGGTAAGTTCACCTCCTTCATAAGTCACGGTGGTAAGTTCACCTCCCTCATAAGTCAAGGTGGTAAGTTCACCTCCTTCATAAGTCAAGGTTGTAAGTTCACCTCCCTTATAAGTCAAGGTGGTAAGTTCACATACCTTATAAGTCAAGGTGGTAAGTTCACATCCCTCATAAGTCAAGGTGGTAAGTTCACCTCCCTCATAAGTCAAGGTGGTAAGTTCACATACCTTATAAGTCAAGGTGGTAAGTTCACCTCCCTCATAAGTCAAGGTGGTAAGTTCACCTCCTTCATAAGTCAAGGTGGTAAGTTCACCTCCCTCATAAGTCAAGGTGGTAAGTTCACCTCCTTCATAAGTCAAGGTGGTAAGTTCACCTCCCTCATAAGTCAAGGTGGTAAGTTCACCTCCTTCATAAGTCAAGGTGGTAAGTTCACCTCCCTTATAAGTCAAGGTGGTAAGTTCACATACCTTATAAGTCAAGGTGGTAAGTTCACCTCCCTCATAAGTCAAGGTGGTAAGTTCACATCCCTCATAAGTCAAGGTGGTAAGTTCACATACCTTATAAGTCAAGGTGGTAAGTTCACATACCTTATAAGTCAAGGTGGTAAGTTCACATCCCTCATAAGTCAAGGTGGTAAGTTCACATCCCTCATAAGTCAAGGTGGTAAGTTCACCTCCTTCATAAGTCAAGGTGGTAAGTTCACCTCCCTCATAAGTCAAGGTGGTAAGTTCACCTCCCTCATAAGTCAAGGTGGTAAGTTCACCTCCTTCATAAGTCAAGGTGGTAAGTTCACCTCCCTCATAAGTCAAGGTGGTAAGTTCACATACCTTATAAGTCAAGGTGGTAAGTTCACCTCCCTCATATGTCAAGGTGGTAAGTTCACTTCCTTCATAAGTCAAGGTGGTAAGTTCACTTCCTTCATAAGTCAAGGTGGTAAGTTCACCTCCCTCATATGTCAAGGTGGTAAGTTCACCTCCTTCATAAGTCAAGGTGGTAAGTTCACCTCCCTCATAAGTCAAGGTGGTAAGTTCACATCCCTCATAAGTCAAGGTGGTAAGTTCACCTCCTTCATAAGTCAAGGTGGTAAGTTCATCTCCCTCATAAGTCAAGGTGGTAAGTTCACCTCCTTCATAAGTCAAGGTGGTAAGTTCACCTCCCTTATAAGTCAAGGTGGTAAGTTCACATACCTTATAAGTCAAGGTGGTAAGTTCACATCCCTCATAAGTCAAGGTGGTAAGTTCACCTCCTTCATAAGTCAAGGTGGTAAGTTCACCTCCCTCATAAGTCAAGGTGGTAAGTTCACATACCTTATAAGTCAAGGTGGTAAGTTCACCTCCCTCATAAGTCAAGGTGGTAAGTTCACCTCCTTCATAAGTCAAGGTGGTAAGTTCACCTCCTTGATAAGTCAAGGTGGTAAGTTCACCTCCTTCATAAGTCAAGGTGGTAAGTTCACCTCCCTCATAAGTCAAGGTGGTAAGTTCACCTCCCTTATAAGTCAAGGTGGTAAGTTCACATACCTTATAAGTCAAGGTGGTAAGTTCACCTCCCTCTTAAGTCAAGGTGGTAAGTTCACCTCCCTCATAAGTCAAGGTGGTAAGTTCACATCCCTCATAAGTCAAGGTGGTAAGTTCACATACCTTATAAGTCAAGGTGGTAAGTTCACATACCTTATAAGTCAAGGTGGTAAGTTCACATACCTTATAAGTCAAGGTGGTAAGTTCACCTCCCTCATAAGTCAAGGTGGTAAGTTCACCTCCTTCATAAGTCAAGGTGGTAAGTTCACCTCCTTCATAAGTCAAGGTGGTAAGTTCACCTCCCTCATAAGTCAAGGTGGTAAGTTCACCTCCCTTATAAGTCAAGGTGGTAAGTTCACATACCTTATAAGTCAAGGTGGTAAGTTCACCTCCCTCATAAGTCAAGGTGGTAAGTTCACATCCCTCATAAGTCAAGGTGGTAAGTTCACATACCTTATAAGTCAAGGTGGTAAGTTCACATACCTTATAAGTCAAGGTGGTAAGTTCACATACCTTATAAGTCAAGGTGGTATGTTGGTGGCTATAAAACATCCATTTTACATACACTCACTTATAAGTCTCTATGTAAGTTTGTCAGAAAATGATGGTACCTTAACATTACATTAAGTATATAGGAGAGAAAAAAGGTCAGCAGTAATAAAGGGCTCATCCTAGGTCAGAATTTATGGGACAAGTGAGAAAGCACGCTATTGCGCCATTAATTTGTATTATTTAATAAATTTCAACAAAACTGGGATAAAATACACATTATGAACATTAAATACAACATTAGAAGGAGTGCTTTACAATAGACAGTGTATCTTACTGAACAAAATTTTGTATGAAAATTGTAAAGAAATATTTGTTCTTAAATTTTAATTTATGTTTTTTAAGGCAGGGGTCGAAATCAGGGTCTCTAGGACTATTTCGCCAAAGTCACCATCTCTACAAGGGTAACAGAACTGATTTAGCTTCCAAAACAAATATAAATTTATAACTTATAAACCAATAGACAATTTTTGTGCACTTTTTAGAAGCCAATATGTTCGACTTATAGACGCATATATATATTGTATCTGTAAATACAGAACAAATCTTATATAATAACCCTAGTCTGTGGGTAATGTTATTAAGAGGTCTATTATGTAAACTATTTATTGTTTTCTGTTTGCACACATTTTAATGTGGCGCCTAAATAGTGCAATGGATTGTCCACCTCACAACAAAAAAGTTATGAGTTGCAGCGACACTATAACCACAGCACAAGATAATTAAATCTACATTGCCTCTCCCCGACGGTGATGATGGAATCCGCCAGGAATCAGGTCTAGAGAGTAATCAGTTTAAAGAAGTAAGAAATGTCTTCGTATTCGAATTATTCTGTTCTTGTACAAATTTTAAAATCTGTGAACTTTACAGGTCATGTAGCAATTAATACATACTGTGTATTTTGAGAAGCACTGATCAATATGACAAATAATACAGTGTACCTGGGTTTGTGTGACCTCATGTCTGTGGCTCCTATTTTTCTGGCTCTGGTTCCCTGTTCATAGTATTGCGCAATATCATCAGCACTTTTCACAATCATCTCAGATAGGCCATCTACAAAACTACAGGTAAACACTCATCTCAGATAGGCCATCTACAAAACTACAGGTAAACACTCATCTCAGATAGGCCATCTACAATACTACAGGTAAACACTCATCTCAGATAGGCCATCTACAAAACTACAGGTAAACACTCATCTCTGAGAGGCCACCTACAAAACTACAAGTAAACACTCATCTCAGAGAGGCCACATACAAAACTACAGGTAAACACTCATCTCTGAGAGGCCACATACAAAACTACAGGTAAACACTCATCTCTGAGAGGCCACATACAAAACTACAGGTAAACACTCATCTCTGAGAGGCCATCTACAATACTACAAGTAAACACCCATCTCAGAGAGGCCATCTACAATACTACAAGTAAACACCCATCTCAGAGAGGCCATCTACAATACTACAGGTAAACACTTATCTCTGAGAGGCCATCTACAATACTACAAGTAAACACCCATCTCAGAGAGGCCATCTACAATACTACAGGTAAACACTTATCTCTGAGAGGCCATCTACAAAACTACAAGTAAACATTCATCTCAGATAGGCCATCTACAATACTACAGGTAAACACTCATCTCAGAGAGGCCATCTACAATACTACAAGTAAACACCCATCTCAGAGAGGCCATCTACAATACTACAGGTAAACACTTATCTCTGAGAGGCCATCTACAATACTACAAGTAAACACCCATCTCAGAGAGGCCATCTACAATACTACAGGTAAACACTTATCTCTGAGAGGCCATCTACAAAACTACAAGTAAACATTCATCTCAGATAGGCCATCTACAATACTACAGGTAAACACTCATCTCAGAGAGGCCATCTACAATACTACAAGTAAACACCCATCTCAGAGAGGCCATCTACAATACTACAGGTAAACACTTATCTCTGAGAGGCCATCTACAATACTACAAGTAAACACCCATCTCTGAGAGGCCATCTACAAAACTACAATTAAACACTCATCTCTGAGAGGCCACATACAAAACTACAGGTAAACACTCATATCTGAGAGGCCATCTACAAAACTAATTTTATTTTTATTTTAGGCAATCGTACAATAAATGGAGCTAGTAAGTTGGATTTAACGACTGTATAAATGATTTAGAAATAACTTCATATATATGATGTCACTGACAGCTCGTGTCCGAAAATGCTCACTTGGAGAACATTTCAACATGCAACGGCTAGATACCACGTGTGCAAAGCAGTGAGAAATAATAGTGATGGAACCTCGGCGTAAACCCACGTATAATGTGGAACCTATGCTCGGCGTAAACCCACGTATAATGTGGAACCTATGCTCGGCGTAAACCAACGTATAATGTGGAACCTATGCTCGGCGTAAACCCACGTATAATGTGGAACCTATGCTCGGCGTAAACCCACGTATAATGTGGAACCTATGCTCGGCGTAAACCCACGTATAATGTGGAACCTATGCTCGGCGTAAACCCACGTATAATGTGGAACCTATGCTCGGCGTAAACCCACGTATAATGTGGAACCTATGCTCGACGTAAACCCACGTATAATGTGGAACCTATGCTCGGCGTAAACCCACGTATAATGTGGAACCTATGCTCGGCGTAAACCCACGTATAATGTGGAACCTATGCTCGGCGTAAACCCACGTATGATGTGGAACCTATGCTCGGCGTAAACCCACGTATGATGTTGAACCTATGCTCGGCGTAAACCCACGTATGATGTTGAACCTATGCTCGGCGTAAACCCACGTATAATGTGGAACCTATGCTCGGCGTAAACCCACGTATAATGTGGAACCTATGCTCGGCGTAAACCCACGTATAATGTGGAACCTATGCTCGGCGTAAACCCACGTATAATGTGGAACCTATGCTCGGCGTAAACCCACGTATAATGTGGAACCTATGCTCGGCGTAAACCCACGTATAATGTGGAACCTATGCTCGGCGTAAACCCACGTATAATGTGGAACCTATGCTCGGCGTAAACCCACGTATAATGTGGAACCTATGCTCGGCGTAAACCCACGTATAATGTGGAACCTATGCTCGGCGTAAACCCACGTATAATGTGGAACCTATGCTCGGCGTAAACCCACGTATAATGTGGAACCTATGCTCGGCGTAAACCCACGTATAATGTGGAACCTATGCTCGGCGTAAACCCACGTATAATGTTGAACCTATGCTCGGCGTAAACCCACGTATAATGTGGAACCTATGCTCGGCGTAAACCCACGTATAATGTGGAACCTATGCTCGGCGTAAACCCACGTATAATGTGGAACCTATGCTCGGCGTAAACCCACGTATAATGTGGAACCTATGCTCGGCGTAAACCCACGTATAATGTTGAACCTATGCTCGGCGTAAATCCACGTACAATGTGGAACCTATGCTCGGCGTAAACCCACGTATAATGTGGAACCTATGCTCGGCGTAAACCCACGTATAATGTTGAACCTATGCTCGGCGTAAACCCACGTATAATGTGGAACCTATGCTCGGCGTAAACCCACGTATAATGTGGAACCTATGCTCGGCGTAAACCCACGTATAATGTGGAACCTATGCTCGGCGTAAACCCACGTATAATGTGGAACCTATGCTCGGCGTAAACCCACGTATAATGTTGAACCTATGCTCGGCGTAAACCCACGTATAATGACCAGTATAAAATGGTAATTGCACTTGCCGTATATTATTATTTTCTTAAGTCTTGAAAATAACTTTCAAAAAACTATTGTTACAGTTTTAGCTTCATCACGTGACCTTGCTGCTCAATACAGCTATCGCAACGGTGACGGGTCGGCACCCGTTTATATAGGGAACGGCGTACTTATTATTTTTTATTTATCCACCATAACTTGATGAATATTATATTTTGATATAGTACGTCATTTAATAAAAACACTTATTGGTCTTAATCAGAAATGGTATAGAAACTATTTTTCGGGTTAGGTGTAGATTTTTTAAATTCAGAAAGCTACCTGAATTGCTCATATACCATATCAGTTTCGGTGGAAATATTCTCCCAATGATTTGCTTGTTTATATTCGTCTGCTGGACCTTTATATTTCACTGATAAATTTCTATATCCCATTGGAAAGATATAATTTCTCCCCTCCCTAATGGTGGACTATCACTATGTTCCCAAGGAAGAAAAGTTGCTTAATTAAGCAAAAACCCCTTCAGCTGCATTTGATATTTAAAAAATATGGCAAATACCTCACAGGTTACATGCCAAGTTTTGGGGTTTAAATTCACACCAACAGCTTAGGTAATACAGTGACTCTGCACCTATTACTGGTGGAAGACCCCATGGATGGGCACCAAGGTACAACCACCGACCTACCGCAAGCCAGGTGTATAGCTTCCTCAGATCAAAGAATTTGACACCACCAGTCAGATTCGAACATACTGCCATGATGGACAAGTGATTTGAAGTCAACTACCTTAACCACTTAGCCACAGAGGCTGTTACATACAAAATGCAGAAAGATGCCACATGGGCATGGTGCAGCACCCAGATAAAATACTCTAGAAAAACATAGAAAATGTACATACATTCCTTTTGTTGGGTGTTGCCTGATGGTCATAGCATTGTTGTGAGGGTTCAATAGGTCCACAATCTTATCATCCACAATCTAATGGGTACACAATAATATGAGAAGTCAATATGTGTTAGTGATCACCACAATCTAATGGGTACACATTAATATGAGAACAGTCAATATGTGTTAGCGATCTCCATAATCTAATGGGTACACATTAATATGAGAACAGTCAATATGTGTTAGTGATCACCACAATCTAATGGGTACACAATAATATGAGAACAGTCAATATGTGTTAGTGATCACCACAATCTAATGGGTACACATTAATATGAGAACAGTCAATATGTGTTAGTGATCACCACAATCTAATGGGTACACAATAATATGAGAAGTCAATATGTGTTAGCGATCACCACAATCTAATGGGTACACAATAATATGAGAACAGTCAATATGTGTTAGTGATCTCCATAATCTAATGGGTACACATTAATATGAGAACAGTCAATATGTGTAAGCGATCACCACAATCTAATGGGTACACATTAATATGAGAATAGTCAATATGTGTTAGCGATCACCACAATCTAATGGGTACACATTAATATGAGAACAATCAATATGTGTTAGCGATCACCACAATCTAATGGGTACACATTAATATGAGAACAGTCAATATGTGTTAGCGATCACCACAATCTAATGGGTACACATTAATATGAGAACAATCAATATGCGTTCACCACAATTTAAGCAGACATACTGTATTAACAAATAAGCACCCAGATTTCAAATTGCCAAACTGGCAATTTATTATACAGTTGACATCTATTAAGCATCCATCTGTGTTAATAGTCACTTTCTGTACTTCCCTCAACAGGTTTGACTGTACATATAAATGTATACTGATGTTGAATTATATAACATTTCTGTAAAACTGGTTTATAAATCATAATGATATTTTTATTTTAAACAGATCAATGAATCTGAGACTTTGCCAACACCCACAATGAAGGTGTGCATAAATAAGACCTCTTTAATGATGTTACAGGTGTGTGTAAATAAGACCTCTTTAATGATGTTACAGGTGTGCATAAATAAGACCTCTTTAATGATGTTACAGATGTGCATAAATAAGACCTCTTTAATGATGTTACAGGTGTGCATAAATAAGACCTCTTTAATGATGTTACAGGTGTGCATAAATAAGACCTCTTTAATGATGTTACAGGTGTGCATTAATAAGACCTCTTTAATGATTATATTTATGTTATATTTCGGGTTTTACGCCTGCATCAGCACCATTTTGGGCTATATCGCCGGCGGGCAGTTTACTTAACAACACCTTTCCTGGGCAGGCTCCAGTGGTTAACCAGTACTTGGGTGCACCAACCTCCGTAAGAAACTGCCAACTTTTTCATATAAATGAGACACGGCCTGAGCGGGGCTCGAACCCGTGACCATCAGTGATGATAGGTTACAGTGGTATACAAGTCAGCGACCTTAACCACTCGACCACGGAGGCGGACTCCTCTTTAATGATGTTACAGGTGTGCATAAATAAGACCTCTTTAATGATGTTACAGATGTGCATAAATAAGACCTCTTTAATGATGTTACAGATGTGGGTAAATAAGACCTCCTTAATGATGTTACAGGTGTGCATAAATAAGACCTCTTTAATGATGTTACAGATGTGCATAAATAAGACCTCTTTAATGATGTTACAGGTGTGCATAAATAAGACCTCTTTAATGATGTTACAGGTGTGCATAAATAAGACCTCTTTAATGATGTTACAGATGTGCATTAATAAGACCTCTTTAATGATGTTACAGGTGTGCATAAATAAGACCTCTTTAATGATGTTACAGGTGTGCATAAATAAGACCTCTTTAATGATGTTACAGATGTGCATAAATAAGACCTCTTTAATGATGTTACAGATATGGGTAAATAAGACCTCTTTAATGATGTTACAGATGTGCATAAATAAGACCTCTTTAATGATGTTACAGATGTGGGTAAATAAGACCTCTTTAATGATGTTACAGGTGTGCATAAATAAGACCTCTTTAATGATGTTACAGGTGTGGGTAAATAAGACCTCTTTAATGATGTTACAGGTGTGCATAAATAAGACCTCTTTAATGATGTTACAGATGTGGGTAAATAAGACCTCTTTAATGATGTTACAGGTGTGCATAAATAAGACCTCTTTAATGATGTTGCAGGTGTGGGTAAATAAGACCTCTTTAATGATGTTACAGGTGTGCATAAATAAGACCTCTTTAATGATGTTACAGGTGTGGGTAAATAAGACCTCTTTAATGATGTTACAGGTGTGCATAAATAAGACCTATTTAATGATGTTACAGGTGTGCATAAATAAGACCTCTTTAATGATGTTACAGATGTGCATAAATAAGACCTCTTTAATGATGTTACAATTGTACATAAATAAGACCTCTTTAATGATGTTACAGATGTGGGTAAATAAGACCTCCTTAATGATGTTACAGGTGTGGGTAAATAAGACCTCCTTAATGATGTTACAGGTGTGCATAAATAAGACCTCCTTAATGATGTTACAGATATGGCACACTTGTTAAGGTACTCCACATTGTTAAGGTACTCCACATTGTTAAGGTACTCCACATTGTTATAGTACTCCACATTGTTATAGTACTCCACATTGTTATGGTACTCCACATTGTTAAGGTACTCCACATTGTTATGGTACTCCACATTGTTAAGGTACTCCACATTGTTAAGGTACTCCACATTGTTATAGTACTCCACATTGTTAAGGTACTCCACATTGTTATGGTACTCCACATTATTAAGGTACTGCACATTGTTAAGGTACTGCACATTGTTAAGGTACTCCACATTGTTATGGTACTCCACATTGTTATGGTACTCCACATTGTTAAGGTACTCCACATTGTTAAGGTACTCCACATTGTTAAGGTACTCCACATTGTTATGGTACTCCACATTGTTAAGGTACTGCACATTGTTAAGGTACTGCACATTGTTAAGGTACTCCACATTGTTATGGTACTCCACATTGTTAAGGTACTCCACATTGTTAAGGTACTCCACATTGTTATGGTACTCCACATTGTTAAGGTACTCCACATTGTTATGGTACTCCACATTGTTAAGGTACTCCACATTGTTAAGGTACTCCACATTGTTAAGGTACTCCACATTGTTAAGGTACTCCACATTGTTATGGTACTCCACATTGTTATGGTACTCCACATTGTTATGGTACTCCACATTGTTATGGTACTCCACATTGTTATGGTACTCCACATTGTTATGGTACTCCACATTGTTATAGTACTCCACATTGTTATGGTACTCCACATTGTTAAGGTACTCCACATTGTTAAGGTACTCCACATTGTTAAGGTACTCCACATTGTTAAGGTACTCCACATTGTTATGGTACTCCACATTGTTATGGTACTCCACATTGTTATAGTACTCCACATTGTTAAGGTACTCCACATTGTTATGGTACTCCACATTGTTATGGTACTCCACATTGTTATGGTACTCCACATTGTTAAGGTACTGCACATTGTTATAGTACTCCACATTGTTATAGTACTCCACATTGTTATAGTACTCCACATTGTTATAGTACTCCACATTGTTATGGTACACATTCTTACGGTACTCCACATTGTTATGGTACTCCACATTGTTATAGTACTCCACATTGTTATAGTACTCCACATTGTTATGGTACACATTCTTACGGTACTCCACATTGTTATGGTATTCCACATTGTTAAGGTACTCCACATTGTTATGGTACTCCACATTGTTATGGTATTCCACATTGTTAAGGTACTCCACATTGTTATAGTACTCCACATTGTTATAGTACTCCACATTGTTAAGGTACTCCACATTGTTATGGTACTCCACATTGTTTGGTACTCCACATTGTTATGGTACTCCACATTGTTATGGTACTCCACATTGTTATGGTACTCCACATTGTTATGGTACTCCACATTGTTAAGGTACTCCACATTGTTATGGTACTCCACATTGTTATGGTACTCCACATTGTTATGGTACTCCACATTGTTATAGTACTCCACATTGTTATAGTACTCCACATTGTTAAGGTACTCCACATTGTTATGGTACTCCACATTGTTTGGTACTCCACATTGTTATGGTACTCCACATTGTTATGGTACTCCACATTGTTATGGTACTCCACATTATTATGGTACTCCACATTGTTAAGGTACTCCACATTGTTATGGTACTCCACATTGTTATGGTACTCCACATTGTTATGGTACTCCACATTGTTAAGGTACTCCACATTGTTAAGGTACTCCACATTATTCTCCACATTGTTAAGGTACTCCACATTGTTACTCCACATTGTTATGGTACTGCACATTATTAAGGTACTCCACATTGTTAAGGTACTGCACATTGTTATGGTACTCCACATTGTTATGGTACTGCACATTGTTATGGTACTCCACATTGTTAAGGTACTCCACATTGTTATGGTACTCCACATTGTTAAGGTACTCCGCATTGTTATAGTACTCCACATTGCTAAGGTACTCCATATTGTTATGGTACTCCACATTGTTAAGGTACTCCACATTGTTAAGGTACTGCACATTGTTAAGGTACTCCACATTGTTATAGTACTCCACATTGTTAAGGTACTCCACATTGTTATGGTACTCCACATTATTAAGGAACTGCACATTGTTAAGGTACTGCACATTGTTAAGGTACTCCACATTGTTATGGTACTCCACATTGTTAAGGTACTCCACATTGTTAAGGTACTCCACATTGTTAAGGTACTCCACATTGTTATGGTACTCCACATTGTTAAGGTACTGCACATTGTTAAGGTACTGCACATTGTTAAGGTACTCCACATTGTTATGGTACTCCACATTGTTAAGGTACTCCACATTGTTAAGGTACTCCACATTGTTATGGTACTCCACATTGTTAAGGTACTCCACATTGTTATGGTACTCCACATTGTTAAGGTACTCCACATTGTTAAGGTACTCCACATTGTTAAGGTACTCCACATTGTTATGGTACTCCACATTGTTATAGTACTCCACATTGTTATGGTACTCCACATTGTTATGGTACTGTACATTGTTAAGGTACTCCACATTGTTAAGGTACTCCACATTGTTAAGGTACTCCACATTGTTAAGGTACTCCACATTGTTATGGTACTCCACATTGTTATGGTACTCCACATTGTTAAGGTACTCCACATTGTTAAGGTACTCCACATTGTTATAGTACTCCACATTGTTAAGGTACTCCACATTGTTATGGTACTCCACATTGTTATGGTACTCCACATTGTTAAGGTACTCCACATTGTTATGGTACTCCACATTATTAAGGTACTGCACATTGTTAAGGTACTGCACATTGTTAAGGTACTCCACATTGTTATGGTACTCCACATTGTTATGGTACTCCACATTGTTAAGGTACTCCACATTGTTAAGGTACTCCACATTGTTAAGGTACTCCACATTGTTATAGTACTGCACATTGTTATGGTACTCCACATTGTTATAGTACTCCACATTGTTTGGTACTCCACATTGTTATGGTACTGCACATTGTTATAGTACTGCACATTGTTATAGTACTCCACATTTTTACGGTACTCCACATTGTTATAGTACTCCACATTGTTATAGTACTCCACATTGTTATGGTACTCCACATTGTTTAGTACTCCACATTGTTATGGTACTCCACATTGTTATAGTACTCCACATTGTTATAGTACTCCACATTGTTATGGTACTCCACATTGTTATAGTACTCCACATTGTTTGGTACTCCACATTGTTATGGTACTCCACATTGTTATGGTACTCCACATTGTTATGGTACTCCACATTGTTATGGTACTCCACATTGTTAGGTACTCCACATTGTTATGGTACTCCACATTGTTATACTCCACATTGTTATGGTACTGACATTGTTAAGTACTCCACATTGTTAGGTACTGCACATTGTTATGGTACTCCACATTGTTATGGTACTGCACATTGTTATGTACCCACATTGTTATAGTACTCCACATTGTTATGGTACTCCACATTGTTATAGTACTCCACATTGTTAAGGTACTCCACATTGTTAAGGTACTCCACATTGTTAAGGTACTCCACATTGTTATGGTACTCCACATTGTTAAGGTACTGCACATTGTTAAGGTACTGCACATTGTTAAGGTACTGCACATTGTTAAGGTACTCCACATTGTTATGGTACTCCACATTGTTAAGGTACTCCACATTGTTAAGGTACTCCACATTGTTATGGTACTCCACATTGTTAAGGTACTCCACATTGTTATGGTACTCCACATTGTTAAGGTACTCCACATTGTTAAGGTACTCCACATTGTTAAGGTACTCCACATTGTTATGGTACTCCACATTGTTATAGTACTCCACATTGTTATGGTACTCCACATTGTTATGGTACTGCACATTGTTAAGGTACTCCACATTGTTAAGGTACTCCACATTGTTAAGGTACTCCACATTGTTAAGGTACTCCACATTGTTATGGTACTCCACATTGTTATGGTACTCCACATTGTTAAGGTACTCCACATTGTTAAGGTACTCCACATTGTTATAGTACTCCACATTGTTAAGGTACTCCACATTGTTATGGTACTCCACATTGTTATGGTACTCCACATTGTTATGGTACTCCACATTGTTAAGGTACTCCACATTGTTATGGTACTCCACATTATTAAGGTACTGCACATTGTTAAGGTACTGCACATTGTTAAGGTACTCCACATTGTTATGGTACTCCACATTGTTATGGTACTCCACATTGTTAAGGTACTCCACATTGTTAAGGTACTCCACATTGTTAAGGTACTCCACATTGTTATGGTACTGCACATTGTTATGGTACTCCACATTGTTATAGTACTCCACATTGTTTGGTACTCCACATTGTTATGGTACTGCACATTGTTATAGTACTGCACATTGTTATAGTACTCCACATTTTTACGGTACTCCACATTGTTATAGTACTCCACATTGTTATAGTACTCCACATTGTTATGGTACTCCACATTGTTATAGTACTCCACATTGTTATGGTACTCCACATTGTTATAGTACTCCACATTGTTATAGTACTCCACATTGTTATGGTACTCCACATTGTTATAGTACTCCACATTGTTTGGTACTCCACATTGTTATGGTACTCCACATTGTTATGGTACTCCACATTGTTATGGTACTCCACATTGTTATGGTACTCCACATTGTTAAGGTACTCCACATTGTTATGGTACTCCACATTGTTACTCCACATTGTTATGGTACTGCACATTATTAAGGTACTCCACATTGTTAAGGTACTGCACATTGTTATGGTACTCCACATTGTTATGGTACTGCACATTGTTATAGTACTCCACATTGTTATGGTACTCCACATTGTTATAGTACTCCACATTGTTAAGGTACTCCACATTGTTATGGTACTCCACATTGTTAAGGTACTGCACATTGTTATAGTACTCCACATTGTTAAGGTACTGCACATTGTTAAGGTACTCCACATTATTCTCCACATTGTTAAGGTACTCCACATTGTTATGGTACTCCACATTGTTAAGGTACTCCACATTGTTATGGTACTCCACATTGTTAAGGTACTGCACATTGTTATGGTACTCCACATTGTTAAGGTACTCCACATTGTAAACCCTTTCCCTCATAGAGATTTAGGTTAATATACTATTATATCTCCATACAAATGACATCCATTTAGCTATCATGAAGTGGATAAGTAGTCGCCATATCTATCCCACCTCCATAGATATTACTGGTACTACATGAGATTCTGGCCTATATTATTGGTTTGGCTACTACATTGTCAATGTATGTCATATTGGTAATGGCGTCAAGAGGTGCTTCTATGAGGGAAAGGGTTAAGGTGTTCCATATTGTTATGGTACTAGCCTGGAGTAAGTTGTTTGTCTGCTTTCTCAATTGTTATTCTCTCTATGTATATGTTTGCTACTACTATCAGTTTTAGCAATATAACTTGACACAGTTTCTCTGATATATGCTTAGCATTTGTTCTGACTGACTGTTAAATTTATTTAAAGTCGCCACAGCATAAATGCATTTGGACGACTAAGTTTTCTAAGATGATTAAAATACACATCATCTAAAAGTGATTATGTTGGCCTATCGTAATTATTATAACTAGATGTTTTTAGAAGGCTATGAGGGCTGCTGTAATCTCAGTGTGTGTTTTGTTTTTATATCTCCAACTGTTGCTCACACAAGAATTTGTTCACTAAAAGTCTATTACCTTTATATTACTTAGAGTATAACAGTTTGGTTAAAGTCAAAGTACACATTGAATAAATTACCTCGACATACGAGACACTGATCATATAATCTTTCCCTGCCTGCTTACTTGCCAACTCAAATATACTCCTGTTGGCCTGAAAACAAAACAAACAATTGTGGTAATACAGAATCTATCAAAATACAGCAATATACCTTTACAATCCAACTTCTTTAACCCATTCAACACCAAGTAACTCACATGGACTGGTCCATGATATTCATAAACCAATAAATGAATCAGAAAATCACATTTGGACAAGTTCATTTATCAAAATGGGTAATTATGTCTAAAAATAGTCATATCACTGGCAAAAAGTGCAGATCCTGATGAGACGGCTCGTCATGAGCTGGCTCATCTGGATCTACACTTTTTGTAAGCCTACTTAGAGGTCTGTGGTGTTGAAAGGGTTAAATTTCCTTCAAAACTCAACAATTTCCATGATCCTAATTTGTATTTTTCGTAAGTCATTGTAAAAATAACACTCTATCATAGGAAACCCTATTTTCCGGAAATTGAACATATTGTGTGAAAAATCTGTGCATGTTTTAACTGTAATTTACCGCATAATCTGGACAATCACATGTCGCAATATTTACAGATCAAATACAAAACTGGCAAATCATTTTAAGGAGGTAAAAACTTGCATAAAGCAAACAAATATATGTTTTTACGTATAAATAGCATCAATACATTATTCTCAAATAGCATCAATACATTATTCTCAAATAGCATCTATACATTATTCTCAAATTATTCTCAAATAGCATCTATACATTATTCTCAAATAGCATCTATATATTATTCTCAAATAGCATCAATACATTATTCTCAAATAGCATCAATACATTATTCTCAAATAGCATCTATATATTATTCTCAAATAGCATCTATACATTATTCTCAAATAGCATCTATATATTATTCTCAAATAGCATCTATACATTATTCTCAAATAGCATCAATACATTATTCTCAAATAGCATCTATACATTATTCTCAAATAGCATCAATACATTATTCTCAAATATTGTAAATGGCTGGAGATTGAAAGCAACTGGCTACATGGCTATGCACAGCAACTGGGTACAAGGCTATACACAGCAACTAGGTACAAGGCTATACACAGCAACTGGGTACAAGGCTATGCACATCAACTGGGTACAAGGCTATGCACAGCAACTGGGCACAAGGCTATGCACAGCAACTGGGTACAAGGCTATACACAGCAACTGGGTACAAGGCTATACACAGCAACTGGGTACAAGGCTATACACAGCAACTGGGTACAAGGCTATACACAGCAACTGGGTACAAGGCTATGCACAGCAACTGGGTACAAGGCTATGCACATCAACTGGGTACAAGGCTATGCACAGCAACTGGGTACAAGGCTATGCACAGCAACTGGGTACAAGGCTATGCACAACAACTGGGTACAAGGCTATGCACAGCAACTGGGTACAAGGCTATGCACAGCAACTGGGTACAAGGCTATGCACATCAACTGGGTACAATGCTATGCACATCAACTGGGTACAATGCTATGCACAGCAATTGGGTACAAGGCTATGCACAGCAACTGGGTACAAGGCTATGCACAGCAACTGGGTACAAGGCTATGCACATCAACTGGGTACAAGGCTATGCACAGCAACTGGGTACACGGCTATGCACATCAACTGGGTACAAAGCTATGCACAGCAACTGGGTACAAGGCTATGCACATCAACTGGGTACAAGGATATGCACAGCAACTGGGTACAAGGCTATACACATCAACTGGGTACAAGGCTATGCACATCAACTGGGTACAAGGCTATGCACATCAACTGGGTACAAGGCTATATACAGCAACTGGGTACAAGGCTATGAACAGCCACTGGGTACAAGGCTATACACATCAACTGGGTACAAGGCTATGCACATCAACTGGGTACAAGGCTATGCACAGCAACTGGGTACAAGGCTATGCACAGCAACTGGGTACAAGGCTATGCATATTTTCTCCAATCTCAAGCTCAGTATCAAGCTTCTAATCTAATCTCAGCATGTGACTTGTGAACATGTTTGAATAACATTTAGTGGACGTGCTGTACATGATATGGTGTCTACATTGTCGCTGAGGAGCTTGAACCCTGCAAGACCCATAGTGGTGGCGCACCCTGAGGCAAGACAGATGAATCCTAATTGCCTCATCTCTCTTCCTCAGGGGCGATATATTCCACGCAGAGTGACTACCAATGTTGTTACAATTTCTAACACAAATAGATACAAAAGATATATTCATTGACCTAGTTTTATAGAACTATTTCGATTAATTATATGGAAGCAAGCTATTGTAATTGGCTGTACTGCATAACTTACGCAAGGTATCATGCCAGGATCATCTTCAGAACCTGTCATCAGCATACTTTTACCAGATCCAGTCTGTAAATATAGCAACATACACAGTTAACAAGAACAACATTTATATATCTAACATTATGCAACTTGAACTATAGCATCCGATTCCAGCACAACATTCCTGTGGTGAGTATCTTGCAAAACCATCAACTGTCAACATCCCTGCAGTGAGTATCTTGCAATAACATCAACTGTCAACATCCATGTGGTGAGTATCTTGCTAGAACACCAACTGTCAACATCCCTATGGTGAGTATCTTGCAATAACATCAGCTGTCAACATCCATGTGGTGAGTATCTTGCAATAACATCAACGGTCAACATACATGTGGTGAGTATCTTGCAATAACATCAACTGTCAACATACATGTGGTGAGTATCTTGCAAAACCATCAACTGTCAACATCCCTGCAGTGAGTATCTTGCAATAACATCAACTGTCAACATCCATGTGGTGAGTATCTTGCTAGAACACCAACTGTCAACATCCCTATGGTGAGTATCTTGCAATAACATCAGCTGTCAACATCCATGTGGTGAGTATCTTGCAATAACATCAACGGTCAACATACATGTGGTGAGTATCTTGCAATAACATCAACTGTCAACATACATGTGGTGAGTATCTTGCAAAACCATCAACTGTCAACATCCCTGCAGTGAGTATCTTGCAATAACATCAACTGTCAACATCCATGTGGTGAGTATCTTGCTAGAACACCAACTGTCAACATCCCTATGGTGAGTATCTTGCAATAACATCAGCTGTCAACATCCATGTGGTGAGTATCTTGCTAGAACACCAACTGTCAACATCCCTATGGTGAGTATCTTGCAATAACATCAGCTGTCAACATCCATGTGGTGAGTATCTTGCAATAACATCAACTGTCAACATACATGTGGTGAGTATCTTGCTAGAACACCAACTGTCAACATCCCTATGGTGAGTATCTTGCAATAACATCAGCTGTCAACATCCATGTGGTGAGTATCTTGCAATAACATCAACTGTCAACATACATGTGGTGAGTATCTTGCTAGAACACCAACTGTCAACATCCATGTGGCGAGTATCTTGCTAGAACATCAACTGTCAACATCCATGTGGTGAGTATCTTGCAATAACATCAACTGTCAACATCCATGTGGTGAGTATCTTGCTAGAACATTAACTGTCAACATCCATGTGGTGAGTATCTTGCTAGAACATCAACTGTCAACATCCATATGGTGAGTATCTTGCTAGAACATTAACTGTCAACATCCATGTGGTGAGTATCTTGCAATAACATCAACTGTCAACATCCATGTGGTGAGTATCTTGCAATAACATCAACTGTCAACATCCATGTGGTGAGTATCTTGCAATAACATCAACTGTCAACATCCATGTGGTGAGTATCTTGCAATAACACCAACTGTCAACATCCATGTGGTGAGTATCTTGCTAGAACACCAACTGTCAACATCCCTATGGTGAGTATCTTGCAATAACATCAGCTGTCAACATCCATGTGGTGAGTATCTTGCTAGACCATCAACTGTCAACATCCATGCAGTGAGTATCTTGCTAGACCATCAACTGTCAACATCCATGCAGTGAGTATCTTGCTAGACCATCAACTGTCAACATCCATGCAGTGAGTATCTTGCTAGAACATCAACTGTCAACATCCCTGCAGTGAGTATCTTGCAATAACACCAACTGTCAACATCCCTATGGTGAGTATCTTGCAATAACATCAACTGTCAACATCCATGTGGTGAGTATCTTGCAATAACATCAACTGTCAACATCCATGTGGTGAGTATTTTGCAATAACATTAACTGTCAACATCCATGTGGTGAGTATCTTGCAATAACACCAACTGTCAACATCCCTATGGTGAGTATCTTGCAATAACATCAACTGTCAACATCCATGTGGTGAGTATCTTGCAATAACATCAACTGTCAACATCCATGTGGTGAGTATTTTGCAATAACATTAACTGTCAACATCCATGTGGTGAGTATCTTGCAATAACACCAACTGTCAACATCCCTATGGTGAGTATCTTGCAATAACATCAACTGTCAACATCCATGTGGTGAGTATCTTGCAATAACATCAACTGTCAACATCCATGTGGTGAGTATTTTGCAATAACATTAACTGTCAACATCAATGTGGTGAGTATCTTGCAATAACATCAACTGTCAACATCCATGTGGTGAGTATCTTGCTAGAACATCAACTGTCAACATCCATGTGGTGAGTATCTTGCAATAACATCAACTGTCAACATCCATGTGGTGAGTATCTTGCTAGAACATCAACTGTCAACATCCATGTGGTGAGTTTCTTGCAAGATCATCAACTAACATCCCTGCAGTGAGCAGCTTGCAAGAACATCAGCTGTTAACATTCCTCGAGAGAGTATCTTGCAAGAACACAAGTTATCAACATCCCTGCAGTGAGCAGCTTGCAAGAACATCCAACTGTCAACATTCCTCCAGTGAGTATCTTGCAAGAACATCAGCTGTCAACATCACGACAGTGAGTATCTTGCAATATCATCAGCTGTCAACATCACTACAGTGAGTATCTTGCAATAACATCAACTGTCAACATCCATATGGTGAGTATCTTGCTAGAACATCAACTGTCAACATCCATATGGTGAGTATCTTGCTAGAACATCAACTGTCAACATCCATGTGGTGAGTATCTTGCTAGAACATCAACTGCCAACATCCATGTGGTGAGTATATTGCTAGAACATCAACTGTCAACATCCATGTGGTGAGTATATTGCTAGAACATCAACTGTCAACATCCCTATGGTGAGTATCTTGCAATAACATCAACTGTCAACATCCATGTGGTGAGTATCTTGCTAGAACATCAACTGTCAACATCCATGTGGTGAGTATCTTGCTAGAACATCAACTGTCAACATCCATGTGGTGAGTATCTTGCTAGAACATCAACTGTCAACATCCATGTGGTCAGTTTCTTGCAAGATCATCAACTAACATCCCTGCAGTGAGCAGCTTGCAAGAACATCAGCTGTCAACATTCCTCGAGAGAGTATCTTGCAAGAACACAAGTTATCAACATCCTTGCAGTGAGCAGCTTGCAAGAACATCCAACTGTCAACATTCCTCCAGTGAGTATCTTGCAAGAACATCAGCTGTCAACATCACGACAGTGAGTATCTTGCAATATCATCAGCTGTCACCATCACTACAGTGAGTATCTTGCAATACCATCAGCTGTCAACATCACGATAGTGAGTATCTTGCAATACCATCAGCTGTCACCATCACTACAGTGAGTATCTTGCAATACCATCAGCTGTCAACATCACGACAGTGAGTATCTTGCAATAGCATCAGCTGTCAACATCACGACAGTGAGTATCTTGCAATATCATCAGCTGTCACCATCACTACAGTGAGTATCTTGCAATACCATCAGCTGTCAACATCACGATAGTGAGTATCTTGCAATACCATCAGCTGTCACCATCACTACAGTGAGTATCTTGCAATACCATCAGCTGTCAACATCACGACAGTGAGTATCTTGCAATAGCATCAGCTGTCAACATCACGACAGTGAGTATCTTGCAATATCATCAGCTGTCACCATCACTACAGTGAGTATCTTGCAATACCATCAGCTGTCAACATCACGACAGTGAGTATCTTGCAATATCATCAGCTGTCAATATCCCGACAGTGAGTATCTTGCAATATCATCAGCTGTCAACATCACTACAGTGAGTATCTTGCAATATCATCAGCTGTCAACATACCTCCACTGAGTATTTTGCATTAACAGCAACTGTCAAGATGCTATGGCCACCATTAAAGCTTAGAGACAGACAGTGAAAGGATACGGTCAATCCAAGACATTAGCTCATCATTTTTCTTCCCCAAAAACTGAGTTAGAAAGATGCATAGATTTGAGAAAATTCACTGGAATGGCACAGGATTATTGGCAATGATGCTTAAATTTCCAGCAACGCTCATATCAACTATATGAACATTGAAAACAACCAACAAGAGCCCATACCATCACTTCAGCGATGAGTGACGTAAGTAGGCAAATATATTCTTCTAAATCTATCTTTCTGCATAATAATGGTGTTCTACCTTGTTAAGATAAGATATTATATATTATAACTCATACCAAGTCTTTAATGTAAGATGCCTTTCAAATGATGAAATGTACAAAATGTGGTCTGCCAGGTATGTGACAAGCATTCTGCCCCTATTCATGCCCCTACTGTATATACATGCTGTAGAAATATCCCCTACAATGTACTTACCGCTCCAAATGCTATTACAGTGACATTATAGCCCTCCATAGCTCTCTGGATCAACGACTCCACTCTGTCCTTGTATATCTGGCTCTGAAATAATGTCAAACATTCAGGTTAACAGAAAAACAGTATCAGTCTCCTGCACATGTGTAGATATTACACATATTTTATGACATCTGAATGGATTTACTGTCTCCCTCAGCTACAAACAATATCACAATGTATAGCCAACCTCTAACATCTCATACATTGTATAGCTAACCTCTAACATCTCATACATTGTATAGCTAACCTCTAACATCTCATACATTGTATAGCTAACCTCTAACATCTCATACATTGTATAGCTAACCTCTAACATCTCATACATTGTATAGCTAACCTCTAACATCTCATACATTGTATAGCCAACCTCTAACATACCATACATTGTATAGCTAACCTCTAACATATCATACATTGTATAGCTAACCTCTAACATCTCATACATTGTATAGCCAACCTCTAACATATCATACATTGTATAGCTAACCTCTAACATCTCATACATTGTATAGCCAACCTCTAACATCTCATACATTGTATAGCTAACCTCTAACATCTCATACATTGTATAGCTAACCTCTAACATCTCATACATTGTATAGCTAACCTCTAACATATCATACATTGTATAGCTAACCTCTAACATCTCATACATTGTATAGCTAACCTCTAACATCTCATACATTGTATAGCTAACCTCTAACATCTCATACATTGTATAGCTAACCTCTAACATATCATACATTGTATAGCTAACCTCTAACATCTCATACATTGTATAGCTAACCTCTAACATCTCATACATTGTATAGCTAACCTCTAACATCTCATACATTGTATAGCTAACCTCTAACATCTCATACATTGTATAGCTAACCTCTAACATCTCATACATTGTATAGCTAACCTCTAACATATCATACATTGTATAGCTAACCTCTAACATCTCATACATTGTATAGCTAACCTCTAACATATCATACATTGTATAGCTAACCTCTATCATCTCATACATTGTATAGCTAACCTCTAACATCTCATACATTGTATAGCTAACCTCTAACATATCATACATTGTATAGCTAACCTCTATCATCTCATACATTGTATAGCCAACCTCTAACATATCATACATTGTATAGCTAACCTCTATCATACCATACATTGTATAGCTAACCTCTAACATACCATACATTGTATAGCTAACCTCTAACATATCATACATTGTATAGCCAACCTCTAACATATCATACATTGTATAGCTAACCTCTAACATATCATACATTGTATAGCTAACCTCTAACATATCATACATTGTATAGCTAACCTCTAACATATCATACATTGTATAGCTAACCTCTAACATATCATACAGTGTATAGCTAACCTCTAACATACCATACATTGTATAGCTAACCTCTAACATACCATACATTGTATAGCTAACCTCTAACATACCATACATTGTATAGCTAACCTCTAACATATCATACATTGTATAGCTAACCTCTAACATACCATACATTGTATAGCTAACCTCTAACATACCATACATTGTATAGCTAACCTCTAACATATCATACATTGTATAGCTAACCTCTAACATCTCATACATTGTATAGCTAACCTCTAACATATCATACATTGTATAGCTAACCTCTAACATACCATACATTGTATAGCTAACCTCTAACATACCATACATTGTATAGCTAACCTCTAACATACCATACATTGTATAGCTAACCTCTATCATACCATACATTGTATAGCTAACCTCTAACATATCATACATTGTATAGCTAACCTCTAACATACCATACATTGTATAGCTAACCTCTATCATACCATACATTGTATAGCTAACCTCTAACATATCATACATTGTATAGCCAACCTCTAACATCTCATACATTGTATAGCTAACCTCTAACATATCATACATTGTATAGCTAACCTCTAACATACCATACATTGTATAGCTAACCTCTAACATATCATACATTGTATAGCCAACCTCTAACATCTCATACATTGTATAGCTAACCTCTAACATACCATACATTGTATAGCTAACCTCTAACATACCATACATTGTATAGCTAACCTCTAACATACCATACATTGTATAGCTAACCTCTAACATATCATACATTGTATAGCTAACCTCTAACATACCATACATTGTATAGCTAACCTCTAACATATCATACATTGTATAGCTAACCTCTAACATATCATACATTGTATAGCTAACCTCTAACATACCATACATTGTATAGCTAACCTCTAACATATCATACATTGTATAGCTAACCTCTAACATAGCATACATTGTATAGCTAACCTCTAACATATCATACATTGTATAGCTAACCTCTAACATAGCATACATTGTATAGCTAACCTCTAACATATCATACATTGTATAGCCAACCTCTAACATATCATACATTGTATAGCTAACCTCTAACATATCATACAATGTATAGCTAACCTCTAACATATCATACAATGTATAGCTAACCTCTAACATCTCATACATTGTATAGCTAACCTCTAACATATCATACAATGTATAGCTAACCTCTAACATATCATACATTGTATAGCCAACCTCTAACATACCATACATTGTATAGCCAACCTCTAACATATCATACATTGTATAGCTAACCTCTAACATCTCATACATTGTATAGCTAACCTCTAACATCTCATACATTGTATAGCCAACCTCTAACATATCATACATTGTATAGCTAACCTCTAACATCTCATACCTTGTATAGCTAACCTCTAACATACCATACATTGTATAGCCAACCTCTAACATATCATACATTGTATAGCTAACCTCTAACATATCATACATTGTATAGCTAACCTCTAACATCTCATACATTGTATAGCTAACCTCTAACATATCATACATTGTATAGCTAACCTCTAACATATCATACAATGTATAGCTAACCTCTAACATACCATACATTGTATAGCCAACCTCTAACATATCATACATTGTATAGCTAACCTCTAACATACCATACATTGTATAGCTAACCTCTAACATATCATACATTGTATAGCTAACCTCTAACATCTCATACATTGTATAGCTAACCTCTAACATCTCATACATTGTATAGCTAACCTCTAACATATCATACATTGTATAGCCAACCTCTAACATATCATACATTGTATAGCTAACCTCTAACATATCATACATTGTATAGCTAACCTCTAACATATCATACATTGTATAGCTAACCTCTAACATACCATACATTGTATAGCTAACCTCTAACATATCATACATTGTATAGCTAACCTCTAACATCTCATACATTGTATAGCCAACCTCTAACATATCATACATTGTATAGCTAACCTCTAACATACCATACATTGTATAGCTAACCTCTAACATACCATACATTGTATAGCTAACCTCTAACATATCATACATTGTATAGCTAACCTCTAACATATCATACATTGTATAGCTAACCTCTAACATACCATACATTGTATAGCTAACCTCTAACATCTCATACATTGTATAGCTAACCTCTAACATATCATACATTGTATAGCTAACCTCTAACATCTCATACATTGTATAGCTAACCTCTAACATACCATACATTGTATAGCTAACCTCTAACATACCATACATTGTATAGCTAACCTCTAACATATCATACATTGTATAGCTAACCTCTAACATATCATACATTGTATAGCTAACCTCTAACATACCATACATTGTATAGCTAACCTCTAACATCTCATACATTGTATAGCTAACCTCTAACATCTCATACATTGTATAGCTAACCTCTAACATCTCATACATTGTATAGCTAACCTCTAACATCTCATACATTGTATAGCTAACCTCTAACATATCATACATTGTATAGCTAACCTCTAACATATCATACATTGTATAGCTAACCTCTAACATCTCATACATTGTATAGCTAACCTCTAACATATCATACATTGTATAGCTAACCTCTAACATACCATACATTGTATAGCTAACCTCTAACATACCATACAATGTATAGCTAACCTCTAACATACCATACAATGTATAGCTAACCTCTAACATATCATACATTGTATAGCTAACCTCTAACATATCATACATTGTATAGCTAACCTCTAACATATCATACATTGTATAGCTAACCTCTAACATACCATACATTGTATAGCTAACCTCTATCATATCATACATTGTATAGCTAACCTCTAACATATTATACATTGTATAGCTAACCTCTAACATATCATACATTGTATAGCTAACCTCTAACATATCATACATTGTATAGCTAACCTCTATCATATCATACATTGTATAGCTAACCTCTAACATCTCATACATTGTATAGCCAACCTCTAACATACCATACATTGTATAGCTAACCTCTAACATACCATACATTGTATAGCTAACCTCTAACATACCATACATTGTATAGCTAACCTCTAACATATCATACATTGTATAGCTAACCTCTAACATACCATACATTGTATAGCTAACCTCTAACATATCATACATTGTATAGCTAACCTCTAATATACCATACATTGTATAGCTAACCTCTAACATATCATACATTGTATAGCTAACCTCTAACATACCATACATTGTATAGCTAACCTCTAACATATCATACATTGTATAGCTAACCTCTAACATATCATACATTGTATAGCTAACCTCTAACATATCATACATTGTATAGCTAACCTATAACATACCATACATTGTATAGCTAACCTCTAACATACCATACATTGTATAGCTAACCTCTAACATACCATACATTGTATAGCTAACCTCTAACATACCATACATTGTATAGCTAACCTCTAACATATCATACATTGTATAGCTAACCTCTAACATACCATACATTGTATAGCTAACCTCTAACATATCATACATTGTATAGCTAACCTCTAACATCTCATACATTGTATAGCTAACCTCTAACATACCATACATTGTATAGCTAACCTCTAACATATCATACATTGTATAGCTAACCTCTAACATACCATACATTGTATAGCTAACCTCTAACATACCATACATTGTATAGCTAACCTCTAACATACCATACATTGTATAGCTAACCTCTAACATATCATACATTGTATAGCTAACCTCTAACATACCATACATTGTATAGCTAACCTCTAACATATCATACATTGTATAGCTAACCTCTAACATACCATACATTGTATAGCTAACCTCTAACATCTCATACATTGTATAGCTAACCTCTAACATACCATACATTGTATAGCTAACCTCTAACATATCATACATTGTATAGCTAACCTCTAACATATCATACATTGTATAGCTAACCTCTAACATACCATACATTGTATAGCTAACCTCTAACATATCATACATTGTATAGCTAACCTCTAACATATCATACATTGTATAGCTAACCTCTAACATACCATACATTGTATAGCTAACCTCTAACATATCATACATTGTATAGCTAACCTCTAACATATCATACATTGTATAGCTAACCTCTAACATCTCATACATTGTATAGCTAACCTCTAACATACCATACATTGTATAGCTAACCTCTAACATCTCATACATTGTATAGCTAACCTCTATCATCTCATACATTGTATAGCTAACCTCTAACATATCATACATTGTATAGCTAACCTCTAACATATCATACATTGTATAGCTAACCTCTAACATCTCATACATTGTATAGCTAACCTCTAACATATCATACATTGTATAGCTAACCTCTAACATATCATACATTGTATAGCTAACCTCTAACATATCATACATTGTATAGCTAACCTCTAACATATCATACATTGTATAGCTAACCTCTAACATCTCATACATTGTATAGCTAACCTCTAACATACCATACATTGTATAGCTAACCTCTAACATCTCATACATTGTATAGCTAACCTCTATCATCTCATACATTGTATAGCTAACCTCTAACATATCATACATTGTATAGCTAACCTCTAACATATCATACATTGTATAGCTAACCTCTAACATCTCATACATTGTATAGCTATATAGCTAACCTCTAACATCTCATACATTGTATAGCTAACCTCTAACATATCATACATTGTATAGCTAACCTCTAACATATCATACATTGTATAGCTAACCTCTAACATATCATACATTGTATAGCTAACCTCTAACATACCATACATTGTATAGCTAACCTCTAACATACCATACATTGTATAGCTAACCTCTAACATATCATACATTGTATAGCTAACCTCTAACATATCATACATTGTATAGCTAACCTCTAACATCTCATACATTGTATAGCTAATCTCTAACATATCATACATTGTATAGCTAACCTCTAACATATCATACATTGTATAGCTAACCTCTAACATATCATACATTGTATAGCTAACCTCTAACATATCATACATTGTATAGCTAACCTCTAACATATCATACATTGTATAGCTAACCTCTAACATATCATACATTGTATAGCTAACCTCTAACATATCATACATTGTATAGCTAACCTCTAACATATCATACATTGTATAGCTAACCTCTAACATATCATACAATGTATAGCTAACCTCTAACATACCATACATTGTATAGCTAACCTCTAACATATCATACATTGTATAGCTAACCTCTAACATACCATACATTGTATAGCTAACCTCTAACATATCATACATTGTATAGCTAACCTCTAACATACCATACATTGTATAGCTAACCTCTAACATATCATACATTGTATAGCTAACCTCTAACATATCATACATTGTATAGCTAACCTCTAACATATCATACATTGTATAGCTAACCTCTAACATATCATACATTGTATAGCTAACCTCTAACATACCATACATTGTATAGCTAACCTCTAACATATCATACATTGTATAGCTAACCTCTAACATATCATACATTGTATAGCTAACCTCTAACATATCATACATTGTATAGCTAACCTCTAACATACCATACATTGTATAGCTAACCTCTAACATATCATACATTGTATAGCTAACCTCTAACATATCATACATTGTATAGCTAACCTCTAACATACAACAAACACCCAACAACAACTTGTATAGCTAACCTCTAACATATCATACATTGTATAGCTACCTCTAACATACATACATTGTATAGCTAACCTCTAACATATCATACATTGTATAGCTAACCTCTAACATATCATACATTGTATAGCTAACCTCTAACATATCATACATTGTATAGCTAACCTCTAACATATCATACATTGTATAGCTAACCTCTAACATATCATACATTGTATAGCTAACCTCTAACATATCATACATTGTATAGCTAACCTCTACATATCATACATTGTATAGCTAACCTCTAACATATCATACATTGTATAGCTAACCTCTAACATATCATACATTGTATAGCTAACCTCTACATCCATACATTGTATAGCTAACCTCTATCATCTCATACATTGTATAGCTAACCTCTATCATCTCATACATTGTATAGCTAACCTCTAACATATCATACATTGTATAGCTAACCTCTATCATCTCATACATTGTATAGCTAACCTCTAACATATCATACATTGTATAGCTAACCTCTAACATACCATACATTGTATAGCTAACCTCTAACATCTCATACATTGTATAGCTAACCTCTATCATCTCATACATTGTATAGCCAACCTCTAACATCTCATACATTGTATAGCTAACCTCTAACATATCATACATTGTATAGCTAACCTCTATCATCTCATACATTGTATAGCTAACCTCTAACATATCATACATTGTATAGCTAACCTCTATCATCTCATACATTGTATAGCTAACCTCTATCATCTCATACATTGTATAGCTAACCTCTAACATATCATACATTGTATAGCTAACCTCTAACATACCATACATTGTATAGCTAACCTCTAACATATCATACATTGTATAGCTAACCTCTAACATACCATACATTGTATAGCCAACCTCTAACATCTCATACATTGTATAGCCAACCTCTAACATATCATACATTGTATAGCCAACCTCTAAGATATCATACATTGTATAGCTAACCTCTAACATACCATACATTGTATAGCCAACCTCTAACATCTCATACATTGTATAGCCAACCTCTAACATACCATACATTGTATAGCCAACCTCTAACATACCATACATTGTATAGCCAACCTCTAACATACCATACATTGTATAGCCAACCTCTAACATCTCATACATTGTATAGCCAACCTCTAACATATCATACATTGTATAGCCAATCTCTAACATACCATACATTGTATAGCTAACCTCTAACATCTCATACATTGTGTATCCAATCTCTAACATACCATACATTGTATAGCTAACCTCTTAACATCTCATACATTGTATAGCTAATCTCTAACATCTCATACATTGTATAGCCAACCTCTAACATAGCATACAGTGTAGAGCTAACCTCTAACATCTCATACATTGTATAGCCAATCTCTAATATACCATACATTGTATAGCTAACCTCTAACATATCATACATTGTATAGCTATCATCTAACATCTCATACATTGTATAGCTAACCTCTAACATCTCATACATTGTATAGCCAACATCTAACATATCATACATTGTATGGCTAACCTTTAACATACCATACATTGTATAGCCAACCTCTAACATATTATACATTGTATAGCCAACCTCTAACATCTCATACATTGTATAGCTAACATCTAACATCTCATACATTGTATAGCCAATCTCTAACATAGCATACATTGTATAGCCAAACTCTAACATCTCATACATTGTATAGTTAACATCTAACATCTCATACATTGTATAGCTAACCTCTAACATCTCATACATTGTATAGCTAACCTCTAACATATCATACATTGTATAGCTAACCTCTAACATATCATACATTGTATAGCTAACCTCTAACATACCATACATTGTATAGCCAATCTCTAACATCTCATACATTGTATAGCCAATCTCTATCATCTCATACATTGTATAGCTAACCTCTAACATACCATACAGTGTATAGCTAACCTCTAACATATCATACATTGTATAGCTAACCTCTAACATACCATACATTGTATAGCCAATCTCTAACATCTCATACATTGTATAGCCAATCTCTATCATCTCATACATTGTATAGCTAACCTCTAACATCTCATACATTGTATAGCTAACCTCTAACATATCATACATTGTATAGCTAACCTCTAACATACCATACATTGTATAGCCAATCTCTAACATAGCATACATTGTATAGCTAACCTCTAACATCTCATACATTGTATAGCCAACCTCTAACATAGCATACATTGTATAGCTAACCTCTAACATAGCATACATTGCATAGCCAATCTCTAACATAGCATACATTGTATAGCTAACCTCTATCATCTCCTACATTGTATAGCCAATCTCTAACATAGCATACATTGTATAGCTAACCTCTATCATCTCCTACATTGTATAGCCAATCTCTAACATACCATACATTGTATAGCTAACCTCTATCATCTCCTACATTGTATAGGCAATCTCTAACATCACATACATTGTATAGCTAACCTCTAACATCTCATACATTGTATAGCTAATCTCTAACATCTCATACATTGTATAGCCAACCTCTAACATACCATACATTGTATAGCTAACCTCTAACATCTCATACATTGTATAGCTAACCTCTAACATCTCATACATTGTATAGCCAACCTCTAACATCTCATACATTGTATAGCTAACATCTAACATCTCATACATTGTATAGCTAACCTCTAACATCTCATACATTGTATA
Organism: Archivesica marissinica; assembly: GCA_014843695.1. Classification (NCBI taxonomy): domain Eukaryota; kingdom Metazoa; phylum Mollusca; class Bivalvia; order Venerida; family Vesicomyidae; genus Archivesica; species Archivesica marissinica. The sequence continues at coordinate 51,446,814 of CM026391.1, forward strand.
GCTAACCTCTAACATACCATACATTGTATAGCTAACCTCTAACATATCATACATTGTATAGCTAACCTCTAACATACCATACATTGTATAGCCAACCTCTAACATCTCATACATTGTATAGCCAACCTCTAACATCTCATACATTGTATAGCTAACCTCTAACATACCATACATTGTATAGCTAACCTCTAACATATCATACATTGTATAGCTAACCTCTAACATATCATACATTGTATAGCTAACCTCTAACATACCATACATTGTATAGCCAATCTCTAACATCTCATACATTGTATAGCCAATCTCTATCATCTCATACATTGTATAGCTAACCTCTAACATACCATACAGTGTATAGCTAACCTCTAACATATCATACATTGTATAGCTAACCTCTAACATACCATACATTGTATAGCCAATCTCTAACATCTCATACATTGTATAGCCAATCTCTATCATCTCATACATTGTATAGCTAACCTCTAACATCTCATACATTGTATAGCTAACCTCTAACATATCATACATTGTATAGCTAACCTCTAACATACCATACATTGTATAGCCAATCTCTAACATAGCATACATTGTATAGCTAACCTCTAACATCTCATACATTGTATAGCCAACCTCTAACATAGCATACATTGTATAGCTAACCTCTAACATAGCATACATTGCATAGCCAATCTCTAACATAGCATACATTGTATAGCTAACCTCTATCATCTCCTACATTGTATAGCCAATCTCTAACATAGCATACATTGTATAGCTAACCTCTATCATCTCCTACATTGTATAGCCAATCTCTAACATACCATACATTGTATAGCTAACCTCTATCATCTCCTACATTGTATAGGCAATCTCTAACATCACATACATTGTATAGCTAACCTCTAACATCTCATACATTGTATAGCTAATCTCTAACATCTCATACATTGTATAGCCAACCTCTAACATACCATACATTGTATAGCTAACCTCTAACATCTCATACATTGTATAGCTAACCTCTAACATCTCATACATTGTATAGCCAACCTCTAACATCTCATACATTGTATAGCTAACATCTAACATCTCATACATTGTATAGCTAACCTCTAACATCTCATACATTGTATAGCTAACCTCTAACATACCATACATTGTATAGCTAACCTCTAACATATCATACATTGTATAGCTAACCTCTAACATACCATACATTGTATAGCCAATCTCTAACATCTCATACATTGTATAGCCAATCTCTATCATCTCATACATTGTATAGCTAACCTCTAACATACCATACATTGTATAGCTAACCTCTAACATATCATACATTGTATAGCTAACCTCTAACATACCATACATTGTATAGCCAATCTCTAACATAGCATACATTGTATAGCTAACCTCTAACATCTCATACATTGTATAGCCAACCTCTAACATAGCATACATTGTATAGCTAACCTCTAACATAGCATACATTGCATAGCCAATCTCTAACATAGCATACATTGTATAGCTAACCTCTAACATAGCATACATTGCATAGCCAATCTCTAACATAGCATACATTGTATAGCTAACCTCTATCATCTCCTACATTGTATAGCCAATCTCTAACATAGCATACATTGTATAGCTAACCTCTATCATCTCCTACATTGTATAGCCAATCTCTAACATACCATACATTGTATAGCTAACCTCTATCATCTCCTACATTGTATAGCTAATCTCTAACATACCATACATTGCATAGCTAACCTCTATCATCTCCTACATTGTATAGCCAATCTCTAACATAGCATATATTACTATTTCTTCTTAAAACACATTAATTATATATTTACATTTCTGTATTCGGGCGGATACGCTCCATCGCAGTTAAAACTTTGTTCCTGGAAATACATAGAAACTAGCAGGTTACTATACAAAATAGACAAGAAGAACATCTCCCAATATAAAATACTCTGTGTACGGACAAAATTTACTGGGATCCGGCCATGAGCACGCTAGCGGCAGATAAAATCATTTTTGCCAACAGTACAGAGCCAGATCAGATACAGAATGTGCTGTCTCATCAGGCTCTATGCAGTTTGCTATTCAGATAGTTGAGCTAAAATACATGGCTGAATAGCAATGGACAGATCCTGATCACGCAGCAGCTGATCTGGATCTGTTGTTTGCAAATGTAATTTTATTTACTCAGTCAGCAGGCAAAGTGTTAACAGAACTAATCTCAACTAATATGTATTGCTTAAATCTTCCAAGAGCTAACATCCGTCAATAACGAACTAGTGGAACATGACGGTGATATGTACAACTAGTAATAAGTATACTGGAAAACATGAGAGGACAGAAATACCGGTATACACAAACATACTATGGACATTAATTTCAACATTTGAATAGAAGAAGTGCCTTACAAGTTACAATGACCAGTGTAGCTTACTAGACAAAACATATTTTGTATGGAAATTGTAATTTTTACAAAAGATTTTTTAGGGAGAAGTGGGGCCCCCAGGGGGCAAAGTCAGGGTCCCTATGGCGACTCTTTCGCTCATATCGCCCTGACTGCATGCGATCTCATTCTCATTATGTTCTCACTGCAGTAAACTGGTATAGTGATACTTCTGTATATACCGACAATGTAAATGTTTAATATCATTGCAACCAAGAAAGTATTGAGTTACCTTTCCTCCTTGAACTATGACCTTATCACCTGAAACTGCCACTGCTATTTTCGCACCTGTCTTGTTTTCATCTGGAGTTAAAGGACGGCATCTGCCAACTACCTTAATGCTGAGAGACTCAGGCTAAAAGATAAATGTTTTGTTAATATATCAATATAACTGTTGCCATTCTAATATTTTTTTAAATTTATTTTTTATATTGGCATTAACTGATGCCTTCGGGCGGGCAGGCAGGCGGGCAGGCAGGCGGGCGAGCAGGCCTATACAACGTAGAACTTGTCCACACTTTTCACCAATATGTACAGCCTCTTTGATCAATCACCGTAGATAGCAACATTTTCTAGGGCTAACCCCAAAATACCCCCTCCCACACATCATCGCGGCTCAAAATGCACCCTGCCCCATTTCTGACTTTTATGACCCACGCTGCACTTTTTCTGACCCACCTTGCCATTTTTCTAATCTAGAATAAACCATAAAGAGACAGGGCCCCAGAACAGACCTTTGGGGGGCATTATTAGATGAGAACCTGTGATGTACTTTATCCATACTTTATCCAATGCTTTACTGAAATCCATTATGATGACATCCATCTGTTGACAGAGCTCGAGATTGTTAGCTATCTCTTATGTAAAACCTATTAGTTGGGTGTCACAGATGTGTTTTGACCTGAACCCTTGTGCTGTGGGCTAAGAATATGGTGATTATTATTACATAATGATGGAAAGCAGATGTGTTGCAAGAGTTTGGATGCTCTGCATGTTACAGACATGGGGCAGTATCTGTCTCCAGGCTATCCGATACTGAGGTTCATAAATCCTACAAAAAAATAATATATCGAAAAAATGAACAGAAGTGAGAGCATCAGCAGTGACCTCCATCTTTTAGCAATGATATAAACACATCATATGAGACCAAATTTACATCGTCACCGATCATTGGTATCACCGTGTAAACAATGGTGTTGCTTTCACTTTGTTATTAATTCAGTTATGATTTATGTCTTACTAACTGATATTGCATACAATAATATAAATATTGCATACAATAAAATAAATATCATTATGCTATGAGAGTGAACATTATTTGCATAGCCTCTTTTTGAAAACACAAATTCACAAGTTATTGTCTATGTAAGTATGTTACAGGTATATCCAGGATTCAACGATATTAGGGTCACTGGGGATAAGTTAGGATTATGATTCATCTTTTGTATATAGAGTGGTGGAACCTATGCTCGGCGTAAATCCCACATATAATGGACAATATAAAATGTTAATTTCACTTGCCGTATATTATTATTTTATTAAGTCGTGAAAACAACTTTCAAAACACTCTTGTCGACAGTTTTAGCTTCATCACGTGACCTTGCTGCTCAATATAGCTATCGCAACGGTGTCGGTCGGCACACGTTTATATGGTGAACTCAAGACTTCAGGGCACCTATGCACGGCGTACTTGTTATTTTTTATTTATCCACCATAACGTGATGAATATATTATTTTGATATAGTACATCATTGAGTAAAAACATTTATTGGTCTAATTAGAAATGGTATAGAAACTATTTTTCGGGTTAGGTGTAGATTTGTTAAATTCGGATAGCTACACGAATTGCTCATACACCGTAACAGTTTCGGTGGAAATATTCTCCCAATGATTTGCTTGTTTATATTCGTCTGCTGGACAGGTCACATGACAGTTGCATCAGCCTACCGATACACTCAACGGAATGCTATTGAATCATGCTTCAGCTCTTGTCGAGCATAGGAATACGCCGAGCATAGGTTCCACCACTCTAATATTGTGTCAAGAGACGTTATAGACTGCAGAATTCAAACAACGGTATGTGTGTTCATCTTGTTAACAATTTTAATTTATTGTAGTGTATTTCGGCGTGGGTAGAACAGCGGGCCGGCTAGCTCAGTTGGTAGAGCTGTCCGACTAGTGTTCAGGAGGCCGTGGGTTCGAGCCCCAGTCTGGTCACTAACTTTTCCGCTCTTTCTTTGCTTGGTCACTTTAATGGCGACGAGGATATATGTAACGGGCAAAGAGTAGGGGTGAGGCGCCAGGAATCGGAGTGCGGCTTCTAAAGAATAAAACAGGGAAGAGTGTAGTGTATTTCGGCGTGGATAGAACAGCGACCCGGCTAGCTCAGTTGGTAGAGCTGTCCTACTAGTGTTCGGGAGGACGTGGGTTCGAGTCCCACGTCTGGTCACTAACTTTTCCGCTCTTTCTTTGCTTGGTCACTTTATTATAAAAAACTATTTTTTAGAATATAAAATATGCTACGCGTAATTGAGGTTTAGACTTTGAAAAATGCCTGGATAGTATTGATGCGCAACATGTCTACATCCACGCGAAGGGTTCGACATTAGGTAGGTGGTAGGTAGTAAAATGTCACAATTTTCACGTCTAAATATTTGGACTAGTGTTGCATTGGGGAGAAGTACTGGTGGTGTCCGTGGTCCAGTGGTAGAGCGTCGGATTTGGAATCGAATGGTCCCGGTGTCATATAGAATATTGATATGTTATAGCAATATAGTGGGAAAATATTGAATTTATTATAATTAAATGTTAGTTAGCACTGTTTAAGGCCTAACAACATATATTTTTATTTAACGATGTACAGAATAACATAAATATATTGAATCTGAAAAAGAAGCATGCAGATAATTTGTCTCTTATCAATTTCTAAAGTTGATCATGAGGTGGTGGGTGCTATATAACTAGGAGGTTCACATAATGCATACTATTTACACAGACAAACATAAAACAAAGACAAACATAAAACAAATAAGAACAATGACCCCCACCCCCTATGTATAGACTACAATTATGAGAGAGCGTCACTTTTCGATGCCATGGAATAATGACCCCCTGGAATGGGTCTCTGTCTGTATCATTGCACTATCCTCCAAAAATCTAAAATTACTTGATCTCTCCAGGAGGCTTCGCTCATATGGGTAACCAGTAGTGACGATAACAAATGTAAAACACACTCACACTATGGATGCTTCTACAGCAGAAATTGATGTATATTTCTTTAACAAATTTAATTAATATGTTATCCTCTTATTATAGCAAACTATTCTTATCATGTTTATTCATATTTTCTTAATCTTTCCAGAAAATGTGCACAATTATGTAATATGTTGTTAACAATTGTAATTCTGACTATTGTGGATCATATTAAGCCTTATCTTGTTTGCCACAGGTGTGAAAAGCAATAAAACCTTATTTTTAGGGAACTGCAACCAACTTCCTGTGTTCCCAATACACTGGTTACATGTTTTATATCATTCATAATAAGTAATATTTTAATATTGTATGAGCAAGGACAGACAACATTCTACTTTATAACGTGTGCCTCCATATCTATTCAGTGCAAGAAACTGTTCCATGCATACATGTAGAATGTGACCCCCATAATGTAGATTATCTGATTGAGGGTAGGTCACTTTTCCATGCCATAGAATAATGACTCCCCTATAATTATGTAAACTATATGAGTGAGGGGGGTCACTTTTCCATGCCATAGAATAATGACCCCTCTGTATGTAAACTATGAGTGAGGGGGGTCACTTTTCGATGCCATAGAATAATGACCTACCTGTGTGTAAACTATACGAATGAGGTGGGTCACTTTTCCATGCCATAGAATAATGACCCCCTATATTTACACTGTACGAGTGAGTGAGGGGGTCACTTTTCCATGCCATAGGATAATGACCCCCCTGTTTGTAAACTATATGAGTGAGTGGGGTCGCTTTTCCATGCCATAAAATAATGACCCCATTATGTTTACACAGTACGAGTGACGGCGGGTCACTTTTCCATGCCATAGAATAATGACCCCCCTATGTTTACACAGTACGAGTGACGGCAGGTCACTTTTCCATGCCATAGAATAATGACCCCCCTATGTTTAAACTGAACAAGTGAGGGGGGGTCACTTTTCCATGCCATAGAATAATGACCCCCTGTATGTAAACTATATGAGTGAGTGGGTCACTTTTCCATGCCATAGAATAATGACCCCCCTATGCTTACACAGTACGAGTGACGGTGGGTCACTTTTCCATGCCATAGAATAATGACCCCCCTGTGTGTAAACTATATGTGTCAGAGGGTCACTTTTCCATGTCATAGAATAATCACCCACATATGTGTAGATTAAATGAGTGGGAGGGGCTCACTATCCATATCATATGATAATCACCCCCATATGTGTAGATTATATGAGTGGGAGGGTGTCACTATCCATATCATATGATAATCACCCCCATATGTGTAGATTATATGAGTGGGAGGGGCTCACTATCCATATCATAGGATAATCACCAACATATGTGTAGATTATATGAGTGGGAGGGTGTCACTATCCATATCATAGGATAATCACCCCCCTATGTGTAGATTATATGAGTGGGAGGGTGTCACTATCCATATCATAGGATAATCACCCCCATATGTGTAGATTATATGAGTGGGAGGGTGTCACTATCCATATCATAGGATAATCACCAACATAGTGTAGATCATGAGTGGGAGGGGCTCACTATCCATATCATAGGATAATCACCAACATATGTGTAGATTATATGAGTGGGAGGGTGTCACTATCCATATCATAGGATAATCACCCCCATATGTGTAGATTATATGAGTGGGAGGGTGTCACTATCCATATCATAGGATAATCACCAACATATGTGTAGATTATATGAGTGGGAGGGTGTCACTATCCATATCATAGGATAATCACCCCCATATGTGTATATTATATGAGTGGGAGGGTGTCACTATCCATATCATAGGATAATCACCAACATATGTGTAGATTATATGAGTGGGAGGGTGTCACTATCCATATCATAGGATAATCACCCCCATATGTGTAGATTATATGAGTGGGAGGGGGTCACTATCCATATCATAGGATAATCACCAACATATGTGTAGATTATATGAGTGGGAGGGGCTCACTATCCATATCATAGGATAATCACCCCCATATGTGTAGATTATATGAGTGGGAGGGTGTCACTATCCATATCATAGGATAATCACCAACATATGTGTAGATTATATGAGTGGGAGGGTGTCACTATCCATATCATAGGATAATCACCCCCATATGTGTAGATTATATGAGTGGGAGGGTGTCACTATCCATATCATAGGATAATCACCCCCCTATGTGTAGATTATATGAGTGGGAGGGTGTCACTATCCATATCATAGGATAATCACCCCCCTATGTGTAGATTATATGAGTGGGAGGGTGTCACTATCCATATCATAGGATAATCACCAACATAGTGTAGATCATGAGTGGGAGGGGCTCACTATCCATATCATAGGATAATCACCAACATATGTGTAGATTATATGAGTGGGAGGGTGTCACTATCCATATCATAGGATAATCACCCCCAATATGTGTATATTATATGAGTGGGAGGGTGTCACTATCCATATCATAGGATAATCACCCCCATATGTGTATATTATAAGAGTGGGAGGGTGTCACTATCCATATCATAGGATAATCACCCCCATATGTGTAGATTATATGAGTGGGAGGGTGTCACTATCCATATCATAGGATAATCACCAACATATGTGTAGATTATATGAGTGGGAGGGGCTCACTATCCATATCATATGATAATCACCCCCCTATGTGTAGATTATATGAGTGGGAGGGTGTCACTATCCATATCACAGAATAATCACCTATATATGTGTACATCATATGAGTGGGAGGGGCTCACTATCCATATCATAGAATAATCACCCCATATGTGTAGATTATATGAGTGGGAGGGGCTCACTATCCATATCATAGAATAATCACCCCATATGTGTAGATTATGTGAGTGGGAGGGGCTCACTATCCATATCATATGATAATAACTCCCATATGAATAGATTATATGAGTGGGAGGGGGTCACTATCTATATCATAGAATAGTTTTGCAATGTTCAATGACGAAATCTGCAGACTAATTGGCATCAACCATCGCAGGACAAGTGCATATCACCCCCAAAACAAATGGTTTAATGGAAAGGTTTAATCAAACACTTGTCCAAACATTGGTAAAATATACCAATGATGAGCAAAATAATTGGAACGACTTCATCCATCCCGCTTTACTGGCTGATCGATATGGCATGGAAAAGTGACCCCCCTCATTCATATAGTTAATATACTCGGGGGTCATTATTCTATGGCATGGAAAAGTGACCCCCCTTCACTCATATAGTTAATATACAGGGGGGTCATTATTCTATGGCATGGAAAAGTGACCCCCTACACTCATATAGTTAATATACAGAGAGTCATTATTATATGGCATGGAAAAGTGACCCCGCCTCACTCATATAGTTAATATACAGAGTCATTATTATACGGCATGGAAAAGTGACCCCCTTCACTCATATCGTTAATATACAGGGGGTCATTATTCTATGGCATGGAAAAGTGACCACCCTTCACTCATATAGTTTACATACAGGGGGTCATTATTCTATGGCATGGAAAAGTGACCCACTTCACTCATATAGTTAATATACAGGGGGGTCATTATTCTATGGCATGGAAAAGTGACCCACCTCACTCATATAGTTAATATACAGGGGGGCATTATTCTATGGCATGGAAAAGTGACCCCGCCTCACTCATATAGTTAATATACAGAGAGTCATTATTATACGGCATGGAAAAGTGACCCGCCTTCACTCATATCGTTAATATACAGGGGGTCATTATTCTATGGCATGGAAAAGTGACCCCCCTTCACTCATATAATTAATATACAGGGGGGTCATTATTCTATGGCATGGAAAAGTGACCCCCTTCACTCATACAGTTTACATACAGGGGGGTCATTATTCTATGGCATGGAAAAGTGACTCCCTTGTCACTCATATAGTTAATATACAGGGGGCCATTATTCTACAGCATGGAAAATTGCCCCCACCTCGCTCATATAGTTAATATACAGGAGGGTCATTATTCTATATGGCATGGAAAAGTGACCCCCTTCACTAATATAGTTAATATACAGGGGGGTCATTATTCTATATGGCATGGAAAAGTGACCCCCTTCACTAATATAGTTAATATACAGGGGGGGTCATTATTCTATGGCATGGAAAAGTGGCCACTCTTACTGTGTAAACATAGGGGGGTCATTATTCTATGGCATGGAAAAGTTTCTTGCATTGGGAGGCACACGTTATAAAACATAATGGTATCTGTCCTTGCTCATACAATAATAAAATATTATGTATTATGAATGATATAAAACATGTAACACAGGAAGTGTCACCGTGCTCCAACAATAGGGTTTTATTCCTTTATTATTGTGATTTTCACACCTGTGGAAAAATTAGTTAGCCACACCAGTCAGAATTATAATGGTTAACAGCATATTATATATTTTCTGGAAAGTTTAAGAGAACATGCATGAATATGATAAGAATGGTTAGTACTGTGCTATTTTATGGTATTTATTTTGAGCTGCATGGTTTCAAATACCAATTAAGTTGAGTGTATGTCTTTTTTCATACATAAATTCAATATAATTTTATTGATAATTGTTAATTTTATAGCTTATGCAATTATTAATAAAATATATTGATAACATTGTTTTTGTAGGCTTTGGGGATGGGGGGGGGGGTCATTATTCTATAAGGGGGGTCATTATTCTATAATAGAATATGGACCCACGGGTCACTTTTTCCTATAGAATAATGACCCGCGGGTCATTATTTTGGCGGGTCAATATTCTATATGACATCGGGTTCGATACTCGGTCAGGCCACGTATGTAGTGTCATTGAGCAAGGCACCTCACAGTCACACACATTGCTTAGTACTGCCACTACTGGTTAATCGCTTAGGTCGGCTAAGCCTGCCCAGGAAAACATGTCTAAGTCCCCGCGAGGGGTTTGACATTAAAGGAACATACATACATAAAAACATTGAGCAGAATGGGGATTGGGAACACGTTAGCTACAACTATTACCATTTTGAAGTTTCTTTAAGGATTAAATTAGTCCTGCTCCAAAAGTTTGCCAAGGTATCCGTGTAAATACACATATATTGATGACGTCATTCTTATGCATCTTGATTTCTTATGAAATGTAATTCAGTAGTGAAATAAATGATCGATAAACCAACTACAGTGGTGAACACTACAAGAACCCAGAGCACAGGCCAAGGTTACCATGATGTACCGTATTAACTGCAGTATACATATACACTTATAAACCACATGTGAATATAATGTATTGCACCACGCTATTACGAGTATACATCCATCAGATTGATGGCAGTACTATATCAGAAGAAGAAACAGGCGTCTGAATCTGAATGTGTACGACATTTAGTTTAATCTTGTATCTTGTAACATATTTTATTGAAGCTTGAAAATGGTAAACACACATATGTTATTGATATGAATTTTAATAAAGCGTTTGACAAGGTTGATAACAACCAACTGATATGCACAAATCTTACAAAGCGACCTGAATGCTCTAAAACAAGATACAAGATACAAGAAGCTTTATTTAACGTCGGATTACATTTACAAATAACATTAGCTAATAAGCTATTTTTCCGACAAACATATATTATAATCAAAACATAAGAAAAAACAGCTAAGAAATAAAAGTTGGTTTAAACATGAATACAACACAGGACATAGCAAATTAAAACATGTTAAAGCGAGCACCTAAAAGACAAAAATAAAATTAATACATTGTGTTAATAGTGGGAACGAGGCTGGTCCATGGAGTTCAATCTAGAACAATGGGAACGAGGCTGGTCCATGGAGTTCAATCTAGAACAATGAGAACGAGGCTGGTCCATGGAGTTCAATCTTGAACAATGGGAACGAGGCTGGTCCATGGAGTTCAATCTAGAACAATGGGAACGAGGCTGGTCCATGGAGTTCAATCTAGAACAATGGGAACGAGGCTGGTCCATGTAGTTCAATCTAGAACAATGGGAACGAGGCTGGTCCATGGAGTTCAATCTAGAACAATGGGAACGAGGCTGGTCCATGGAGTTCAATCTAGAACAATGGGCACGAGGCTGGTCCATGGAGTTCACTATTGATAAGTGTGAGGTGCTGAGAAATATTCACAAAAGAAAACAACTTATTTTCCACCATACACTCTACAACATGATACACAACCAATGCCGGTACATATCTAGGTGTTACAATTAGTAAAGATTGTTAACTGGTCTCCCTATATATACACTATCTCATCTAACGCTACTAACTCTCCCAGATTCATTAAAAGGAACATGGAGACCATCAAAGAATAAGCTTATAATATCTATGTTCGACCTAACTCAAGAATTACTCAACCATAGTGTTGGCACACATACCTGGCAAAAGTATCTTAGTTATAAGAATAAAAGAGTGCAAAGATCAGCTGCACGCTATATCTGCAATTGTTATAACTATGCAAACAGTGTAACAAAAATGATTAACTCCCCGAACTGGCAAACACTTTAATATCGATGCATGCATACAATCATCACCAGTCATATACCTAAACAAAATCAAAAATAACTTAGTATGCGTCGATCACAACAGCCTAACACCTACAAGGGACATGAATGACTTAGTATGCGTCGATCACAACAGCCTAACACCTACAAGGGACATGAACTACTTAGTATGCGTCGATCATAACAGCCTAACACCTACAAGGGACATGAACTACTTAGTATGCGTCGATCACAACAGCCTAACACCTACAAGGGACATGAACTACTTAGTATGCGTCGATCATAACAGCCTAACACCTACAAGGGACATGAACTACTTCATTCCGCAATCTAGTAACATATGAACTCGTTTCTTCCACGAACACTGTGTCTCTGCCTCCCTCCCCTACTATGTACAGTCCAATTCCAGGTTTGCTGAACGGCTGGTCACTGCACCACTCACGTAACACTATTGACTGTTTTTAAACTTAGTAATGTAGTTCTTTCTAACACGATCTCTCTCAATTAATGAACGTTTTAACCACTGTCCATGACAAGCGCCTCCCAGTCATGCTCAGTATTGAGTGTTGGGAGTATGATGTAGGTGTCGAGGTACTGACTTACCGCGGAGTAAAGGTTTTAACATGGGACATTAACTGATTTTGAATATCCAAAGCAGCAAAAACGTTCCTGTCAACTTTATCCTATTTTATTAAGTTTCTATAACAATACCCAAGTCATACCGAAATCGAGACAACCGTGGTCAAAACGATTCTTAACAAATGTTGTTAATGGGACCGCATGTCTTTCCAAACCATAAATTGTTACAAGTGTTTGTTAACCAGAAAGTAAGTGATTTATGCATACATGAACGGTATTCACAATTAGATAGCTAAAATAAATGCAAGAATTACATACGTACTTTGAATTTGAGAAATATCTTATATCGACACCTATGCCACTAAAAATATGTACATGTAATGAATTTTAAAATATGTAATTAAATTTAGAACACATAACCATAAATTATCAGCTGAAACTGGCTGCTGGAACAATATTGTACTTGAAAGGAGAACATTTAATTTATGCAATAGTCTATTGACGACGAGTATTACTATTTATTAGAAGTAATCACTTTTACAAATACATGTACATCTATATACATAATAGTATGATAATATATAGCCCTTTCAGCTGACATGAAATATTAGAGTGTGTATAACAATAAGATAGATCAAATGTTTTTATGAAAACATTATAATTTTTAATCATAACGTATGTAATATAAATTATATTTTAGTCACAATAAACTCTAGGTTCGTTAGACGTTGGCAGCTGAAATATTCCGGCTGTATACTCGTTAGATTTTGTTCTGTTGGCTAAGCGAGCATTTTATTAGACGTAAAGCATACACTAGTCATTTTTAATTATGCTATACTTAAATCCAATAATTTAACATTATTTACATCGCAACCTCATAAATCCAGTCCCTAGTTGTTCTGCGCAGCTGCTTTTAAACTTTTACCACAACTTCTTCTTTTTCTTGGTGATTTCGGCACTCCCTCAATATTGAGGATTATGTGTTGTCGCTGGTGAATTTTGAGATGATGATATTTACAATGATTAATTAACAAAATGTATTAATAAGTGAATGTCCAAAGACAAATATTCCTCAGTGCTTGTTTAAGATTTTGTACATAGAGTGAATGCTTTAGATCATGGTCGGGAGGGCAGAAACAGGGATAAGTGCTTTAAAGCCATCAATTGTTATTGCTTCATGTGCGGCAAGGGGTAACAAGTTCCATTGGATGACGGTTCTTGGATAAAAAGAGAATATGTATGAATCTTTGTTGACAGGGATGTGTTTATAACAATATGGGGTTGTGTGTCTGGTTTTGTTGTCTACGGGTATCAAAAGGTTTATGGGAATGTTTACAGCTACTATTTGCTGTATTATTTTATAGAAGAGAATCAATCTGTATCTAACTCTGCGTGTCTCAATTGTTGGCCAGTTTAGGTTGTCGATCATTTCGGAGACTGAACTAGTGTTATGGTATCGGTTGGTAACGAATCTGGCAGCACGTCGCTGTACCGTCTCAATTTGATGTTTTTGTGTTTTAGAATGTGGGTCCCAGAGAGTACTGGAGAATTCTAGCTTGGGTCTTACTAGTGCTTTGTAAGCATGGTCTTTTGCTTTAGATGATGTGCATTTTAGGTTGCGTTTCAAGAATCCTAGTGATTGGTTTCTTTATTGGTTATGGAGTTCATTATTTGCGCATTTTTTTTTTTTCTTTAAAATAACATATCTTTTTCTTAACTGTACTTTTGTAGCCATAATATATTTCTGTAAATGAATTGTATTGGGGAGGGCCGTTTTATAATGTGTATAGCACTTGTGGCCCAAACCTTTTGCTGTATATATTTGGCAATAAATTATGTTTAAAATAAACAAAAGTATTATCTAGTTGTGCTGTACATAGATAACTACCGTTGAAAAACGTTTAGCATAGTCACCCACAGTTCAGAATAGTTAAAGTTAGAACATGGTTCTATCGTGTAGTAGGTTGTAGACCAAAATAGGGCCGCAGTTGGAACCGACTTGACCGCAATTTAAACATGTACGCTCTTTGCAAAGGAGGAAAATGGCGAAAACACAAGCCAGCCGCCAACAGTGGCCAGCATTTATTTCCAGCAAGCATTAAGAACCGGAAATGTGAAGAGTGAAACGGTGTAATTTATCGGTGCGCAAAAAAGCTAGCTTATTGTTGAAAATGGATATATTAGGTCAAACGATGTGATTGATACAGTGGTCTGGGATTGATTGAAACAGTGTAGCCCTTAAGAGTTATTGATACATGACCTGATTGGCTGAGTAGGTATTGTCAGCAATAGTGAAACTGACTTCTAAATATTAAAATACAATATATGAGATGTATTTTGGAATATTTTAGAATATTTGCATACTATTTATAAATGCAAATGTCAGTGCAACATTCACCACCAAATTACCTTCAGGGTAGAGGATGGGGCCAGGGTGCCTTTAGTTGGAAAAAACAAACAAACCCTGCACTTAGATAACTGACGACCACCCCTTCGAAAACCACAGAACTATGCTATGCTAAGGGATCTCTTTGGTACTGAAGAGCGAGCAAAGTAGGCGATGTGACCCCATAAGACCGGGTATACGTATGTAGCCTGGTAGCATAGCTGTTCAGAAACACCAAGTATGACTCTCCATCTTGGCCTGGGTGGACACTACACTTAATCAACTGACGACCACCCGTTTGAAAACCACATAATTACGGTTCCGGGCCTCTTTGGTACTGACTCTCCATCTTGGCCTGGGTATACCCGGTCTTATGGGGTCACATCGCCTACTTTGCTCGCTATTCAGTACCAAAGAGATCCCTTAGCATAGTATGCCCTGTTTTCCTATGGTGCTGACCCATTGGCATTGTAGAGTGTCATATGTGGTGTTGTTTTATAGCTATTACACAATATTATATACTTATAAGTAATTATATAGGGTCTAATTGCCAAGTTGTCTAGATATTCGCTACCAAATATACTATTGTCTGTAATTATAATTTTGTTGTTTTATACCCGGATCTTTTGTCGGTTAATGAGATTGTCATAATAATGGAAAATTACAAGGGGAGCTAATTATTTTCAAGTTAGTGTTTGCTGGTATTAATGTTTGCTGGAAATATTTAATGTTTGCTGCAAATGAGGGCTCACTAATGCGCGCTTACTTGTGTTCACTGAAAATGGCTTCTGAGGAAAAACCTGTTTGCAAATTTGGCGAGAAATGTTACAGAAAAAACGCACAGCACCTCAAGCAATTCAAACATCCGAAAAGAAAATGTGACGAGGTGTGTGTATACGATGGATAAACTTTCAAATATTGAGCTGACAATAAGTTTTGGGGCTTGATCACTGTTGATGTCATCTAAGTGTTGCGTCCGTGGTCCAGTGGTAGAGCGTCGGATTTGGAATCGAACGGTCCCGGGTTCGATACTTGGTCAGGCCACGTATGTAGTGTCATTGAGCAAGGCACCTCACACACATTGCTTAGTACTGGTTAATCGCTTAGGTCGGCTAAGGCTGCCCAGGAAAACATGTCTTAAGTCCACGCGAGGGGTTTGACATTAAACTTTAAAGAAACATACATACATAAGGGCTATCCCCAAATAAACAGATAATGCCTCAGGTCCAGACGAAATATTCCCTAAGATCCTTAAAGAACTACACCACGAGCTCGCTCCCATCCTCATAGCCATCTTTAAACTATCCTTAACAACAGGTAGTGTTCCATCAGATTGGAGAAGTGCAGTAGTAGCGCCTGCCTATAAGAAAGGCCCCAAGGCCAGTAACGATTTACGGAGCTTTCGTCAACCTATGGTTTTGTCAAACTGGTGTTATGTACTACCTGGACTGGATGTTACGTCAGTCTGATAATACAGTATATCACACCTTTTAATGGTTATAGCTCATATTTCTCAAGAATGCAGATGGAAGCGAACATGTACAACGAGGGTTCAACAACATATCATTTAACTGATAGATATCCCGGCGTGAAGAGTTTTCGCCCAGAACAGGTTTTCGCTCAACTGTGGAAATAGCAAGTCGCGAGAGATCACGCAATATTTCACGATTCAGTTACCGGAATTATAAATAAACATACCTTGTGCACTTCCAATCTATTTCTAACTGATCATAATATATCAGACAAGGTAAATTAGCGGTGAAAACTTTAAACCTACCCCAGTTTTCACTAACTTCACTATATCCGTTTTATGTCACCATATAAATATAATTTTTTAAAGAAATTGGCAATTTTTTCTCCAAAATGACATATGCATCGTCTGCCACGCCAATATATTTACGAATAAAAATGTCATTATAGTCTCACTGCTCCGTGTTTATGAGTTATGTCCGTTATTACACACAAGGGGTCCTTATTAATAATATCGATTTTCACCGTGTTTCACCTTCAGGTCCACGGGTTGTCACAGAGGTTCTCCAACTGATATATATGGTTGTGTAAACCTAGTTTTTCTTTGTTGGGCACCGTGTGATGTGTTCGATGGATGGGTCCATTTACGGTTCTGCATTTAGTCAGAGTAATTAGGAGGGATGACGACTTCTTATGCCCCGTGTGTTTGACCTAGTTAAATTAAATGTTAGTGTTTTAGATACAGTATATAGACAAAATGCTGTCCAACAAATGAATTTTGAGTGAAAATGATAAATTAAGCCTCTTATTAAAGTAAGTCTTCCTTAGTTGATTGTTTTGTTAAAAAAGAACTGTTGCTTACATACTAATGGTGGCGCTGTAGACAATTTCCACAGTTAGGCGAAAACATGTGACGTCATTCCGGATTACTGAGAATGAGGTACCGCTACTTTGTCAACTTTTCTCAAAAAGTAAACATTCGATTTTCTTCGAGATTTTTGTGGATGAATGGTAACATATTGTTTATTTGGTGACATAAAATTGTTTGCAGTGTATGACCATTCTAAACCTATAGGAGTCAGTTATGTACTACATCGTCGGAAACCAGTAACACCGGGATACCATTAGGTCAACATTAGAATTACTTTTAAACTTTAAAATTATTTTACATTTTTATTATGAATTGCTTGAAATTAATATTAATTTTGGAAATTTAATTATCTAAAATCTATTTTTTAACAAATTATTATGTGTTTTGTGATACAATGATCTAAAATAATCTTGTTGGACTTTATTCTGAAATACGTTTTTTCTCCACTGCTTTGTGAAAACTTATTTCAGAATAGTCAACAATATTACTTTAAATCATCATCCCAAAACACCAATCTAGTCCGGAACCTAGATGACTTCTAATATCATAATTGATTTTTCAATAATAGGTTTGTGTTTCGTCTATTATTTATGTAGTAGTTTGTTTGGGACCATAACAATAAACTAATATATAAATAAGGTTGACGAAACGACTACCTGTTTTATACACAATAGTAACACCCAACAACCCCAGTAACTATCATGGACGTACTAGTTTCGGTTACCAAAGGATATTTCATAAATATATCGAATGGAACACACAAATAAATAGTAAATTTGCTATCCTACCTTAGTTTATTTCCTTACCTATCTGTATGACAGAAAACAGCATGCAATGTTCACAGAAACAACACCGATGCTGCCGGTGGGGTCCAATGGTAGAGCGTCAGATTTGGAATCGAACGGTCCCGGGTTCGATACTCGGTCAGGCCACGTATGTAGTGTCATTGAGCAAGGCACCTCACACACATTGCATGCTTAGTACTGGACTACTGGTTAACCACATAGGTCGGCTAAGTCTGCCCAGGAAAACATGTCTAATCATTTAGACTAAATTCTTACATGTAAAGTTCTTAAAATAGATTGGGTCAAATACATTTATTTACTAGCATGTTAGCAACATGTTTAACTGTTTAAGGAACAAAACTAAAAATAATGAACTTACTTTGAGATGCTTGAGAAAGTTTGATGTACTCTTGGCTGGACCAGAAATCAAAGTGGGACAATGCTTGCACTTCACTTTGACAGTGCCTGTAGCATCTGGTGGCATTTCAAACTGAGAAAACACAGAACATTTGGCTGGCATTTTGACAAGTGCTCAGAATTAACCATATATCCTTGTAGCTGACAAAATATAACTGATTTACTGGATGTCATTTGACCCCTTAATTAAGGATATTGCTCTGATCTTTGAGCATATCCATAAATTACACCTGTAAAAGCTAACAACAGCAGTAATTATTTTCTTAATACATAGTTCCCACGGCAGTCAAAAACACTGATAAAATCTTATCTTGGCAGCCATTTGACTGGCAAGTTTTATTAACGGCAATTTCATGATTTTACTAGTAATTCTTTAATTGCAATAACTTTATTAATTTTGGTTTCTTAATATAAAATTTGGTATGATTTTAAAGGTATTGAAATGCACTTTTTAAATATTAATTTATTTTTTGACAATGATGTATGGATTATAAATTATAAGAACTTAACTTGCACCTATTTTTGAAAGTTTATTTTCACAGTTGAAATATTAATATACAGGTAACTTATTATGTATTCGTCATTGATACAAAATTTGTGAAATGATACAAAAAATATGTCCATTGAGAGCTTTCCAACAATGTATGAACCATGGTGATGGGATGAAAAATAAATATTTTATGAAGAAAGCAAAATTACGCTACTATATATTATATATAATATCTGATCAACTTTGCCAGTCAAAATGGCAGCCACAGTAGGAATGATTACGTCACACGGGAACTATGTATTAATGATATTGCTGATCTTTAGTAATTATGCTATAGAATTATTGAAGGTGTTATCATAAACCTGCTCACCTATTGACCAGGGTCACCTATGATGAACTCATGTTTTAATACCTTTTAGGAATATTAGCTGCTTGACATTTGACATTCTCACCTGCTTTTATAATATTAACAGAATAATTATCAAGGACAATTAATTAAACAATTTATTTATAGTACTAATAAAAATATTTAGAAATTATAGATTAATTTATAGTGTCTGCTAATCTACAATAATAAAAATAGTAATTTTCTAGTGATATATACTTTTAAAATTAGACTTTGTTAATTGTCACTTTTTATTGCATAGATGACTTAATTATGATGTTTAAAAAGTAACATGCAAAAGTATTCAAAAAGTATTCATGAATACAGTGATATTTCAAATGTATTCGAATACAATATGAATACTTGTATTCAAAAAAGTCATGAATACTGAATACTTATGAATACTGAAGAATCAGTATTCGAATACAGATGAATACTGAATACCCCAGCCCTGGTACTGGTTAACCACATAGGTCGGCTAAGTCTGCCCAGGAAAACATGTCTAGGTCCCAGCAAGGGGTTTGACATTAATAGAACATACATACATACATTTCCTTGACCTATATTTTTCTAGGTGATTATTTTGCACCTGTTTCGGTGACCCTCTGACTTTACCCAAAATACAGTCTGTGCTAAAAGTTTTTTAACACTATATATAATAATGTTTGTAACTCTAACTTAATTAAGTAACTAAGACAATAACATTAACATATTTACAGGTCAAGTTTTTATACTTTTATCTTCCTTTAATGTCGAAACCCCTAGCAGGGATGTCTCTGCATGGCAGGGGCACATACATGTGTAATGCCTTCTCACCACTCTCTGTTTACAACAGTAAATCAAATGGGTCAAGTGACTGCACATGGGAAAGACACACTGGGTCCATTTAGTAAACACCAGAGAGACACAGTCTGTCAGCTCTGCTGGCTGATATTTGTGACAAGCACAACACTTTTCATTCAGAACATCACTCTCCGAATCACTTTCTATCTCTATCTATCTATCGTCCTTTGATGTCGAACCCCTCGCGGGGACGTAGATATGTTGCCCGTCAAAAACCGCAAAGAAGTTAAAAGTATGAGTAGTTAAAAAGCATCATTTAAGAAAGTAATGAAAATAAGTTGTGGTAAAAGTTTAAAAGCTTAGTCTGTAGTTGCTGTAATTAACCTATAGCTTAAGGAATGGCAATGGTGAGCAGGACGGGAGAGGGGAACTAGGTAATTTTCAATGGGAATAGCAACAAGATCATCATGAATTTTATACATAAGGGATAACCTATTGTCAATACGCCTTTGATCTGGTCTGCTTAGATTTAGGGAATGTAGCATGTCTGTAACACTAGAAGTACGATAGATTACGATATATTATAATTTGTATTTATAATTATGTTCAATTAGCAAACAGTGTTTTTTTGGCAATAAAACAAACTCGAAACCGAAAGTAGGACTTTCCGAGTCGGTCAGGTCACGCGCATTTGTTTACAATTGGAACCGGATGTACATTTGGAATGAATCGTCCGCCTTCGGCAATGATGTAAAAACATGGAATCTTGCCATCAATATTCCAGCAAGATTGAAGTATGAACGATTACAGTAAGTTGAAACGGCCTCAATTATTATTACAATGTATCTCAAATGATGTAAATGTGATTGGGTTTTAATTGGAAACCGTGCAAAATGTTTCATATGCCGAATAAGTGTTAAATTAATGTGAAACAACTTCAGAAGTTGTCATTGGGACGCACATGCGGTATTTTTAACATAATTTTCATAAATCATTATAAAGAAAATATATCTTTGTTTGCTTACATATCCTGTTTTTTATTATGGCTAAGGTGCATTTCAGGTATTTAGTTTATAAAAAATTATTTTAGCTCGATTGCGAAACAAGTTCTTAAACTTATATTAATCACTCTCGAGACCTCATTCCTGATGGAATCCATCGCCATGAGGGAGAGAGAAGAGGCAACGTGGAATTTAAATGCCTTGCCTAAGAGCATAATCGTAACGGCTCCATCGGGGCTCAAACTCCGGACCTTTCGTCCGTGGGCCAGCATCGCATTTGGAATTGAACGGTCCCAGGTGTCATTGAGCAAGGCACCTTACACACATGGCTTAGTACTGTTTAATCGCTTAAGTCGGCTAAGCCTGCCCAGGACAACATAATAGGTCCCGCAAGGGGTTTGACATTAATGGAACATACATACATACATACATACATACATACATACATACATACATACAAATTGGTTTGTTTTGGAAAATGTCGCACTTGCCCGAGATTCATACGTGGATTACCACTATAATATTACTGAGGCGACCACAGGCGAGAACTGTTTGTTGCCCGGTACCGAACCGAGTTGACCACAGCTGGCACAAGCTACATTGAATATATACGACGTAGTCTATCAACATGTACAAATGTGAATTCTTAAATTTTAAAGGAAGAATTAGAAGAACAGAATTGCAATAAATGTAATTCAGTGGCAATCAATGATGATTTTCTGCCACTCATTCTAAATGCAACTACATGCAAATTGTACAAGACTTAGTATATACATATATTACATGTCGTCTATTGTTAACACAAATGAATGGTCCCATGCTGACACGGAGGTGCGAACAATTGTCGTGATTTGCACTTACCTTTCAACGTAGCGGTATCTAATAGATAGACTATATCGCCTACCTCATATACGACCTTTCCAGTATTCTATGGTCATAATTCCTTTTCATCCACTTCAAAGTTTTTCTCGCTGCATTATGTGCTTCTTGCTTTGTACTAGTATGCTTTGCTACATAGTCGCCTGCGTCCGCAGTCTTGTCTACAGCTTGTGGGAACATCAAATGAGCTGGTATTATTCTCTCCCCAACATTAATTTTTGTTGGCTTTAAACCCAGCATTGCGATTCACTGAAGCCCTTTGTTGTATGTGGGTATCTCACTGGTTTTGAGACTTGCCTATGAAACATCGAACGGCTTCCATCAGGGTGCGGTTGTACCTCTCTCCAAGATCCCAAAGTCTATTACATTCTGGTTGATCTTGGTCTATGTATCTCACTTCTCGCACCTGTGCTGTACCATTCATCCCTGGTAACCCCTGGTGATCGTTCAAATCGATTGAACCGCAATCTCCATCTTTGACACCCTTTCCCGTCAAAGAAATTGCCTCACCAACATCGATGGAACCGCAATCTCCATCTTTGACACCCTTTCCCGTCAAAGAAATTGCCTCACCAACATCGATGGAACCGCAATCTCCATCTTTGACACCATTTCCCGTCAAAGAAATTTCCTCACCGACATCAATGGAACCGCAATATCCATCTTTGACATCATTCCTTGTCAAAGAAATTGCCTCACCGACATTAATGGAACCGCAATATCCATCTTTGACATCATTCCTTGTCAAAGAAATTGCCTCACCGACATTAATGGAACCGCAATATCCATCTTTGACATCATTACCCGTCAAAGAAATTGCCTCACCGACATCCCTCGGGAACGATGCCCAATTTGGGTTAGCCCTCTTAAAATGGTCCCCAGTGATTTCAATTAAAACATGTGCCCCTTCTAATGTATTGAGCTGCTGACCGAGACCGCATTCTGCTGCGCACCCCTTTGATTTGAAGACATTCCTGTTGACTATGTCTTTGACAGCTTAGCTGACATTAAATCCATGGTGTTCTGTAGTTTTTCAATAACTACTTCCAGTGAATAGTGCAGCAGATAATTGAAACTATCTTTCAAAATGTGATACAAGCACCAAACTTGGCATAAATACTCCTTAGGGGTCACTTTTGTGGAAAAAAACGCTGGCCACCTGAAATTCAAGATGGCCGCCATTTTTTCAAGATGGCCGCCATTCTGACATACAAATTGCGTATTTTACCACAAAATCTCAGTACAGTAACCAATTTAGTTGATCTTGGGAGTAAAAAAGTAGGTTTTCAAGCATGGGGAATCCAAAAAAACAACTCCAAGGTCTCTTTGGAGCTTCTTTCTATCATTTCTAGCCCAAAACAGTGAAAAATGTACAAGGAACACAGCATTTGCAATGATATGAAACAAACTTTTATTAAGAGTGATACATGTATATCTACAACATGTATCTAGTCTGCATATTTTGGACAACCGGCTGTAGATCTTTTAAGTGAAAAATATCTCCCAAATATCATGTCCATGTCCATACCGAGGGCAGTCAAACTAGTCAACGGTCATAATTTTGTTAATAAATGTATTAAAGTCTACAAACACATTATTCCTAGAAGTTACTACATAACATTATGTAGTATGTGGTATACAGTCTTCTTTGCCCTTCATTGTCTTTATGCTTTAAAGATAGATGAGTTGGAGCTGGGCCTAATTCTCACATCTGCAGCTGCATAATGCTGTACAAGTTAGAACAAAGCGGTAGCATTTGCATCTTCCTACACAGCATTCTGTCTTGCACCCACACTTGGTCAGCTGTTGACAACTCTCTGCAATAGGAGGAAGTGTTGTCCAGAAGACCTGCCACAGATCACCCTTCTTTGTCCAGCCCCAGTCAGCAGGACTCTGTGCTTCTGGTTGGTGCAGTGTTTACTGACTCCATATGCAACCTGCCTCATAAGCTGCATGCTTGGTATGCTGAAGCAGTGCTGCTCGAGTTGGAGGAATGCCTTCGTAAGGTCTCTGCTTCCTGGCAAACATGTCTAGTCTGGCGTCATCCACGCCTGCAGCTGTACTGGACCTGTCATACATCGTTACCACAAACTTCTCCAGAGTCTCAAGATCACCATCAGCTACTGTTGGTAGGTACTGGCTAAGTTTTGTGAAGACATCAGAAGCCTCAGGACATACATCCCAGGTTTGCCATGCAGACTTTTTCCCTTTACCACGGAATCCAGACACAACATCGCAGCCTGTGAAGGCATGGAAGAAGAGAATCCCTTTGCTTTTCTCCTGTCCTATGGAGTGATGAAGGTCATGCACAGGAATCCATTTGAGATGCCGTCCTTGTCCAAAGGCCACCCACAGCTGCTGCAAACCAATCTCTTGAAGGGCTGACAGCACACTGATGGCGATGACGAGAACATCTGTGTCATTGGCTTTGACCATCAGGACTATGCTACCCCTTTCTACTGCATTCTTGGCATGGAGGAAGATGCGTGTGTCAGCTTCTTCATGACTACAAGGAGCCAGCCTCTATCCGTGCTGACTGCATGGCTGCTAGTAACATCATCTTGTCTTAATTACTTTATTGGGTGTAGACATCTGTGCAATCTTCTCAGCTAGAAAGTTGAACATCTCTGTTTTATTGTCATTGTCTCTCAGGAGGTTCTGCCAGTTTCGGGGAATTTTTCCCTTGCTTGTCACCCTTCGTCAGACTCCACGTCCTCGCTTGGTCCTTGTCTCTGCCTTCAAACTTGATGGGTGGTAGACATCAAACACAAGGTCCGTTCTCTGGAACTTGGTGGAGTATGCTTGGATGGTTGGAAGGACCACCAGCATAGCATAGTCCTCGAAAGTCTTTGAAGTTCGTGGTGGCAGAGAGTTCACCAGTGCTGAGCCGTCAATGATATCAGCCTCAGGTTCTTTGTCAGGGATTTCAACATGGCTTTCAAGAATGGCAGTAAGCTGGGATTTCTGACAGGTGTAGAGATTCCCACCTTCACTCAGGGAGGCAGGGAACTGCTGATTCTCATGACGAAAGAAATCCTGCAGGTCACATTCTCTGCTCTGGCATGATATGAACAGCTTAGAGAAGAGTTGGCAGTCTTCCTTCAGCATCTTTTGCTTTGTAGCATCAATCGAGGCTGGTTGCTGTCGGAAGAAGTCCACCTTATTCTTCTTGATTGGTTCATAGAAGGTGGTAACTTCTAGTGCCAGTCCCGCCATGAACTCATGGAAACGGGTTCTGCCTCTCTCATGATGTGTGCTGATCAGTTTAGCTGCACTGGGGTCAGCAATGTCCTTGGTGTCCAGTGACAGCAGGTCCTGACTCTCCTCCTGGAAAGGATTTCCCAGATCTGTCATTGCATGGGAGAGCTTCTGAGCTTTCTCAAGGAAATCTCTTTGGGCTCGTTGTGTCTGTTCATGGTGGCTGGTTTGTTTTATAGCCTCCTTCACTTCGGATGCTGCCTCATACAGCTCAACTAGGTGGCTGACCTGGGAACCGGCTACCATCCATCTTCTCAGGGCTGATGGATCTTCAGTCACGCCAATGGCTCCCCCGTCGGCTTTGATAACAGCATTGGCCTGTTCGTGGGCTTGGTCAATAGCCATGGCAGAGAAATTCCGACTGGACTTGTGAACAACAAATTTGCCACTCTCGAATTCTTGGGCAAGCTGGGGATGTTTCGCCTTCAGGGTCATCTGAGATGGATTGGAAGCCAGCGTGCATAGTTTGTGTTGTTGTTGGCAAAGACGTATGGGATTAGCTCAGCCAGTGATTGGCAGTACAGGGTGAAGTTGGCTTCTCTAAATGCTCGAACCAGGAGGAGGATCACTAGTTCCATGGATAGCACCAGGTGCAGAACTGAAACTGGGGGCTTTCCAGTTTGCGCTTCTCACACAAGACATCAAAGCTCAGCACTTCCTTAGGGTTCTAAGCTGCCTATGTGCAGTAGTCCGTGTAGGCTGCCTTTTGGAGTTGATTGAGACTGCATGCTGTTATGTGGTGGATTTGGCGTGTCCTAGTAATGCTTGATGCTGTTAAGAAAGATTCTGCTGTTCCTGAAGAAGTCACCCCTGCCTCCACTAGGGCGCCAGTCCAGCCACTGTCCTTGAGAAGAATTCCGATTGACGTCAGTGCAGCCATCTCTATATGTAGGCCTCCAAACATGATGACGAACTTGTCCTCACCATACTGTTCAGGCCAGTGCCACTGGACTTGTTTTGCCACTGCATAGATGGGATGGTCGGCTGTCATGACAGGTACTTGGCCTGGGTTCATGAACGATACAGTCTCCTTGATCTTGTCCATCACATGTCTGACTAGCAACGCAGTGGGCTGGATCTCGAAGGAGAGGTAACAATGATGTGATGGTGGCCTGAAATGCAGGGCTTCTCTTCTTGGAGGCATGGTGGGCTGCCCATGTCACGTTCTCTATACCATCTGTTTCATCTTTATCACCGACCTTCTCCAGCCACTCATACTCGAGTGCCAGGTGTGGTCTCAGGAGACTGGCGTCTGGACCTGTCACACTACCCTGTGGAGGAGAAGTGTTCTTCTTGGCAAAGGCAGGACGGACTACTACACCCCAAACTATATACATCGAATACCTACTGTACTATGTAGGTTGACCACAGGTCTGTTCATTATGAAGGTTGACCACAGTTCTGTAATTTTGATCCAAAGTCCCAAGTATGATAACATAAAGACTCTTAGTGATTCAGAAGTTCAAGAATCAGATTCTGCATGGTCTAAAATGTAGGATTCGGTACCAAAATCGTCCATATTGGGCAAGTCTGTGCATATTTATTGCAAAAAGCAATATATCGGTATTGATATATCGGTATTGATCGTTATTTTTTCAAACAAGTAACCCCCAAGGAGTATTTGTGCCAACTTTGGTGCTTGTATCACATTTTGAAAGATTCCCCTTAGAAAATACATTTATCTGCTGCACTATGAATCCCTTTTCAGTCTCAGATGTTTATAACCCTGCAGATTTTCTTGTACCGCATATGCACTTACAATTTCTTGTTCTGTTTCACAGACCCTATTTCTCCACCTGGATTGCAGCTTCTTTGTCGAGTAAGCCTTCAAAAAAGCGCACGACCGATTGTCGACATGAAAAATACTCAAGCAAATCATTATACGCTCTTGTTGCTAAGGTCAAGACGCAGTTGGCCCAGTCTTCCAGTAATTCACCATTATTCTGTATAGCTTCATGAAACCTGACCTGAGCAGTCTTGGTTAGCTCTTTGGCACAAAACCGACTCTTGCCGTCTCATCATCTGCCGATAACTGAGATCCTCATCACGCTCTACCAGTAGTGTATAGAAGTCTGCGGCTTTGCCACTCAAACTCCAACACAAACTGTTTAAACATTCCTCTGTCCATCCGCATGCACTTGCATAACGGTCAAATTTCAGTCTGTATGATTACCAATTACCTTTGCCATCGTAGTACAGAGTGTTTGGGATATTCCGAAGAAGCTCAGCAGTTTTGGATTTCGGCCTTTTCTGGACCCGTTCTTCCTCCTCCGAATACCTCCTTGTTGGACGAATTGGTTTGTAGCATACCCTTGATTGATCATTCGTCCTTCTTGGGTCTCTGTCCTCTTCATCTGATGAATCCCCCCTTCTTGGACGAACCAGCCTGCACGATGTCCTTGCTGATTGAGCTTGCGATGGTAGGTCTCTCGTATGTGATGGACCAGTGTATGGTTTCTCATTTGATCTGTCATTACGAGTTGTGTAATCACTCGGACGGGCACCCCCAAATGATGATTCGCCGTGTACGCCCACCCATTCCGAATAATGCCCACCTCCGTTCTTTCCATTTTGGAGTCCTTCACTTGTTACTCCTGTGTCACTAAGAGGGCAATTGGGTACATTTTGGAACGTTTCTTCCCAATCTAATGACAATTGATCATTTGGAGTAAAATCCAACATCTGTAGCATTTCCGCATTGAATTTTATCCTAAGAAATGTTTCCATCAGTTCAGGGGTTAAATTATCCCTATTTTCCCTTAGACAAATTATAGCAGACCGATGCCTGCAATGATCTGAAGGTTTTCGGAGGACGCATTATTCACCGCAATACGATCGGATGAATGAGACCATTGTCACAAAGTTGAGATAGGGGCCTCCATTTTGCCATATTTGTATATGCATCAGTTTTTTGTACATTTTTGTGTTCATGTATAAATCTTTAAAGTTTTCATTTAAAACTTAGTGCATTCGTTTCGGCATTAGAAACCGTGAACATCCATGTAAATTTTATCAAATTCGGTTCAGAAATGACAAAGTTATCTTTTTTATAACTTTTGACTTATTGCTAAAACGTTATAAACCCCCAGGTCAGGCCTCCGTTGATAAATATTCAGCCGCATAGCGTGATATCAAATTCACGGAATGGGTACTTATCTCGTGCACATTTCCTGTCTAGGCAGACCACTGTGGTTATAAAATATAATAATTATTCCAGGACATTTTTTATTTTTGCTCGGAAGACGAGGTATGTGGAAATTTATGTTAAAATTGTATTTTGTATTTAACGTCAATTCTGTTTAGTTATAGCGTCATAATTTATGTCGAAATTATGCCGTATAGAGTTACGCCATGCTGGGTCTTTCTGTCTGTACCTATTTTGTTGGAAGATTTTGTGTTAAAACATTAACTATGGAACGCCGTAGATACATTAGGTTTGTGTGGTTCTATGCTCGCGGTTCCATGATGAACATTAATATTGTCAGCAACGATTACTTGTTGTAAAGGTTACATGTTAAAATATTTAACTATGGAACGCCCGAGGTATGAGGTTTATGTGGTTCTATACTCAAGGCTCCATAATTAAGTATTACCGGCAGAAGATTGTATTTTAATTATTTCAGTTGTTATATATGACAGTTTATTCATTGAAATAGTAACACGTGGTCAGTCGCACGTGGTCAGTCGCACGTGGCCCGTAGCACGTGGTACGATATGACTTTAGTTATTGTTCTTATTTTGTACGTGACATTGTTAATGGCTGCAGTTACATAAATTGTATAGGTATATTCATATCATTTACTATGATTGATCATCATAAACGAACGATAGCAAGCATCGCTGTAATGGAAGTAGAAGTGTGACGTATCATGACTGAAAATAGTATAGCCAGTATACTATTGGTGCATTTATAGCACGTTACATTATAGGAATTTACCTAGTATTTTCCATATGTTATATATATTTAAGCTTCATCCACCGGACATATATTCCCGGCATGGAATGAGATTGGATCGTTACCGGAAGGACATTACCCGGAACGTATTTGCTGTTTTGCCCGGACATAGAGTTCCCGGAGCCGTGCTTACTGTTTTGCCCGGACGTGGTATATCCCCCGGAGTGGAGAGAATTTGTGTCTCGCAGCGTGTGTCGTCACAACCCTCACTACGATGTTCTTGGTCTGCTTGAGATAGCTCAAGGAAGCCAACACTATACTGGGAGCCAGAATGGGAACATCGTCGTCAATGATTGGAATCATCGAGACCAACATAGATACTTGAATCTATATTTAGTTTATTTACCTACGCATAGTAGTAGACGATTTAAGTGTGATTACGTCACATGAGCGTTGTGTATAACGTTGTAGAACGTTAAAAACGCACAAACATACGAGATTGGTGTAACGTTAGAGAACGTTCAAAATAGACAGTTAGCAAGTATTGCAGTCATGGTATAGACTAAGAGAGGAACTGTTTTAGAGCAAGATCTTAGAACTCCGTGTGAACATACATTGATTATATTATTATCATCATCATTCATACAAATAATTCATCATATTATTGTAATAAAACTTGTAAATATTGTACTGAGTGTTGATTGAGTCTGATTGAGTATTGTGGTCCAGCTTTTGTCGGTCCATCCTGTTACAACCATACTTGTTGGGTACTGAATATATTTTACCTGCTGCAATATTCGTCTATGGACCATGGAAGATCACAACAAAATATTCATGGTCTTTAACCCATTCAACCCCAAGTAACTGACATGGACTGGTGCATGCTATTTTTAGACCAATAAATTAATAAGAAAATTACATTTGGACCAGTTCATTTATCAAAATGGGTAATTTTATCTAAAAATAGTAATAATTATTACTGGCAAAAAAGTGCAGATCCTGATGAGACGGCTCGTTATGAGCCGGCTCATCTGGATCTACACTTTTCATAAGCCTATTTAGAGGCCTGTGGGGTTGAAAGGGTTAACATATGTAAAAAGTATTTCTACATATGCAAAAACAATGTAATGCACTAAATATGGCCAACCAGGGACTTTGCATATGTCCGTCTATATTAGTGCTGCCCACGCTCGATACGGCTTTGCCAATATCAATGTTGACGATATCAACAATTGTCTACAAAAACAAATGCCAATAAAGCAACAAAAACATCCTATTATGACAGTCTTTGACTGGCCATAAGTCTTGACAACTTCAACTGGAATTCAAAGTTAGACAGACAATAATAACTGAATAATCCCCAAAATGTAGAATTTTGAAACATGTGGTTTCACAAAAATTCAAATTTCCCAGTGGATTTCCTTCAATTCGACGTAGACTGAATTCCTTCGCTGCCACCATATAAAGCAAAGCGTCTTACCTATTTGTTACACTTTATCAGGATCTGTCTATCTGAATATAACCGGTTGTCACCCTTTAGACTGTCTTGTTGGCAAGCTACAATCTTTCCAATTTGGCTGTCTCGTCTCCCTGATTATCGTCCAGTGCTCTCGTAGTGATATTTCCCCGGCCAAAAGCCGTACCGGACCGGAGTTATCACCACAATATTTTTATAGGAAAGATTTTTTGTTTGAAATTTTGTTTGTAGTAAGTAAGTATTACTATGATGTCTTGAATTAGTTATAGTCCAAATTTGAACGAAATCCTTTTACACATAATCCAATTATAGAAGTATAGGGTTACAAGTTGTTCTAATTAGGCTGTCTGATTAGTGCAGTGGTTAGCGCGCTCGCTTCTTGGACCGGGAAGTATGTCAGGTAGTATGGTGGTCGCCAGATTGGACAGGTGGGGTTTTTCCGGGTACTCCGGTTTCCTCCCACAAAAAGGACTACATTTGCGCTTTCATCCGTGCCAACGAGAGTGATTACTAAACATGTAAGTTGTTAAAACTTGCTTCGCAATCGTTGTACAATATATAAAGTTTAAACTAAGTTGTTCTAAGTGTACAGTCTCTCGTAGGTATAAGAGCAAGTCATTGTCAAATTCTGTGTTATTTAGCAAATTTTCACATATATATGTACTATAGTTTGTGTCCTGATGTAACTGAAAATATACCGAAGAGGTGTTTTGTTGATAATTTCACAAAATCACTTGTTAGGAGATGAGTAAATGCAAAATAATCCTGATCTAACTTATTATCTAAGTTTATTCATAAAAACCTTTAGGATGATGGACCAGTAACAAAGAAGCAAAAAACAGAGAGAATTGAGCTGAAAGGGAAGACATTAGATGACTTCTTTGGTAAGCAGAAGCTGGTGAGACATGAACATGATGTAAGCGATGAAGAGGGGGTCGGCACTGCGTCTGGTTCCAATACTGAAGAAGAGAACGAAATGAAAGGTACACTACAGGGGTTGAACATTTGAATTAAATGTCTTACCTTGTGGCTTTTTAAAGCGACATTTCATCAAAAAAGCAAATTCTTCCAAAATATTATGACCACTAACTTTCAATTAACCCTTTCAACACCACAGACCTCTAAATAGGCTTACAAAAAGTGTAGATCCAGATGAGCCGGCTCGTGACGAGCCGTCTCATCAGGATCTGCACTTTTTGCCAGTGATATGACTATTTTTAGACATAATTACCCATTTTGATAAATGAACTTGTCCAAATGTGATTTTCTGATTCATTTATTGGTTTATGAATATCATGGACCAGTCCATGTGAGTTACTTGGTGTTGAATGGGTTAATAACCAGTGTTTTTTCAATTGACCTACAAATGGTGAAAGTAGGATTTTGTATTTATAATGGTCAGCTACACTCGTAAATACCGTAGACGTTTATTTCTTATTGGAGTCTATGCTACGCGCGTGATACTGTCGTTTAGAGATAATTTAAATCGGATTACATGTAGTCTCAAAAAAATGTGCATGGACACAAATGTGAGATATAGCGGTAAATCAGTACCATAAATGTTGTTATTCAAGAAACATGCGTGGATGGAGGAGGAGGAGGAGATAAACAACAGATTCAGAAAATTTATAAATATGATTAAAAATATTTTGTAGTGGTTATCTACTGAGATATGGTTGGTCCAAAGTGTAAATAGTAAGTTGTTACATCTGCTTCAAAGTGAAGAAATTAATTCTTGTGAACAGGTTTGTAGGTCAATATATAGAGGAAAATACACACTTCTCCCTGATTCCCTCACTTGTAAATTCCTGAGTGTGAAGTGTCTTCCCCCCCTACATTTTGGAAGTAGATTACTCCCAAGTGGTTTGTACAATGGTATGAAGTTTAAATATTAGTTTCTTATTTAATAACATAGTATGCATAATATATATACACTATGGGCAAGTTGCAAATTGATCAGAGCATGTGATTTTTTTCTGGTTATTTGCCCGTGGACAAATAAGAGTTTGATATTTTGCCACCCCTGGTATTGAGTCAGTTTCTAATATTTTGGTATTAATGCAGCCAGGGTTGGCCGGGAAATACCGGTATTTCCCGCCCCGGGAAATAAGCCCAGAAGTGGGAAATACCGGGAAATAAGATTATGTGTCTTCCAAACACGTTTTTTGCTCATTTTTATGCATTGCTTTGTTGTTTTCTTGCCATTCACGGTTACGGTGTAGAAACCCCATACTGGATCTTTTGACTTCATGGTTAAATTTGGATCGTTCAAAAGTGTATATTCAGTGGCTGAGATTTACTGGAACATAACTGAGTGTGGATTTGGGTCGCCTTATATGATGCAAGGTTGAGTAAAACTCAATTTGACAAGTATAGTATGTTTTGTTTTTAGGCAATACAGACACCTGGTTGTCTGTTAGATGGAAGCCACTGTCCACTATCCGCTCTGACAGTGTATTCCAGTGAGATTAGGACTATAGAGTATGGACACCTTTGTCTAATTGGCTGACATCTCTCACACCTACATGTATCTTGAAATTGAAGTCCCACAACACACCTTAACACCTGACTGGGCATTGCTAATTGAAATTGTGTACAAACAAACAGTGTGGGTCATCTCAAATTATGATTCTGACTTCTTTAATAACTAATTGATTATTTTAATAATACAGCTATATTATGAACACATTTCAGGGATAATCCTAAAACATTTGCATTTTGCCTACTACATTAAACATTTAAAATACCTCCAATAAATGTATGTATAAACTCCTTAAACTGTGTTTGTATACAATGTATATTAGAGTAATAATGAACAGTCTCAATAATGTTAGATCTCTAACATTTATATAAAAATTATAAGCAATGCGTAAATGCCACTATGAATGCCTGTATTTTTCGTCATATTCTTCAAAAGCAGTTCATTTTCATCCTGCACACATGATACTACAATCAGTACACCGGGTAATAGAAATTGTATGGTATATATACCCGTATTTACCACCAAAATCATCCAAATTCTTATTTCCCGGTATCCAAATTCTTATTTCCCAGTATTTCCCAGTATTTCCCGCCGAAATTGCCAACCCTGAATGCAGCAGAATACATATATTAATACTATATTTGTTGAATAGTAATCAGAAATTACGGATATGATTATTTATAAAAACAGTGAAATGTTTTTAACATCTCCCTAAGCTCCTGCCACAACTCCATATTCTCCTGGAATGAGAAATCACTTTAAATCTCTTAAATCTTAAAATTTGGACCGTGCCCAACCAACTTCTCACTGTATGAAACTATTTCTTTCTCTACCTGAAATGAAGAGAAATGTCACAACCTATAGACTATTTCTCCCCAATGGTCCACTTTCTTTAGCCTGATACACAAAGTACAATTTTCAAAATTAGTGAACAATGACACTTATGGGACATTCTATTTACTCTTTTACAGAGAGTGATGATGAACAAACGCCAGCAGCAATTGATGATGAAGAAGATGATTTAGAGCAACCGGAATCTCCAATGGATGTGCGGGAAAACATCAAGCATAAGTTCCTTGTAGAAATGCCCGAGGATTTTTACCAATTCTGGGACTTCTGCAAGGCTGAACGACCAGATGAACCAACAGGTATGGATTTCACTGATTGATTTTACCAGACGTTCGCCTCTGTGGTTAAGGTCGCTGACTTGTATACCACTGTAATCTATCATCACTGATGGTCACGGGTTCGAGCCCCGCTTAGGCCGTGTCTCATTTATATGAAAAAGTTGGCAGTTTCTTACGGAGGTTGGTGCACCCAAGTACTGGTTAACCGCTGGAGCCTGCCCAGGAAAGGTGTTGTTAGGTAAACTGCCCGCCGGCGATATAGCCCAAAATGGTGCTGATGCAGGCGTAAAACCCGAAATATAAATAAATAAACAGATTTTACCAGACGAAAGTTTAGCTGTCTTCACACTGTCTGCCATGGTTCATGTTGATGAAACCTGGTCTGTATCGAGGCAAATAGTAAATCAAAATAGTTAACATGATACAGATCAAAACCATGATGCTATGTTGAAATTTATTATTCAAATTCTGCTCCTGAACTGCCTCGTTAATTTTGATGAAACTTTGGTTACATCATCGGAGCAAGACTACATCAAATATTTGTTATCCTAAATTCAAAATGGTCGCAATTCTCTTTGAACTGTTTGTTAATTTTGATGAAATTTGGCAGAAAGCCAGATAGTTAGCAGACCACAAACAGCTATTAACAGCGTCCCCACACCTACGAGGAATTCAGGAAAAAGTCTGGGAATTTTGTTGTCTGTGTTC
This sequence comes from Archivesica marissinica, assembly GCA_014843695.1. Lineage (NCBI taxonomy): Eukaryota > Metazoa > Mollusca > Bivalvia > Venerida > Vesicomyidae > Archivesica > Archivesica marissinica. Next base: position 51,482,045 of record CM026391.1, read on the forward strand.
CCACCTTGGAAAAGTATGGGAAATGTCGAATGAGTGGTAAACCCGGGAAATATTAGGGAATTTCAAGCGAGGGGAATATCACTCTGTCCAGCACTATATACTTGTATACCCTGTCCACAAACCAAATAACAATTATTATTAAGCTGATAGTTTTACCTCTTTTTCAGCTTAAGAACATGTTTTCAGTCACGTTCTGCATAAGGATTATCATCGATATTATTTTATCATTTATACCCCGTCGACTGCCTCAATTGAGTAATTTCACGAATTTTTGGGTGATTTTTACCTTGACACCGGCACAACCAGATTTGGAATCCATAAATAGATTTTCACGTCGTATTTCGCTGTTAGTATTAAAATGTTGAAATATTACCTCCATATTTATTTTGGCATCTTGTACTAATAATGCATTGTGCATAGTCCAACCGTATGCGCATCTTTCAAGAAACGTGAGGCAATGGAAAGGTATATATTTTAAGTGTTATATACCCTGCCTAGCCCGGAACTATCACTTTATAGTTACTGGACCGTTATCCAATCAAAATACTGACAATTGCATTTAAGTATAATAAATGTATAAAAGAAATGTTTAGCTCTACTATTCGACTAATAACATACTCGCACTTCGCCGTTGCCATTTGGTTAAAGTTTTATAGCATGGTTGCTATCTCTTTTGAACCATCTACTACATACCTTTGAAACTTCACACAATTCAATGTGACATGTTTCAGTCAAGTTCCATATCTGTCATAACCCTTTTACACTTAGAAAATCATGTTAACGTTTTTTTCAGCAAGTTGGCTTTTCTCCAGAACCACTCATTGCATTTTATTGAAACATTCACATATATGTTTCTTATCAAAACATAAGCTGTATATGAGTCAAGTTGCATAACTGTGTCACACATAATTTAGCAGAATGATCTCCCTTTTTACACTTAGAAAATGTGGTTAAAGTTTTTAAGCATGTTTTCTTTTCTCCTCAACCACTCATTACATATGTTATTGAAATTCTTATAAATGTTCCCTATTAAGCAGATAAAAAGATTTTCTGTTGAAACACTAACCGAGACTCGTTTTCAAAATCAATCCACCTACACTGTATGCTAGGGTAAGTGAAGAATTTCTGTTCAAACCACGGCATATGAAACACTAACTGAGACTCATCTTCAGAATCAATCCACCTACACTGTATGCTATTATTTTAAGCAACACTGAACTCGCCAACTAACAATATAAACTTACATGACAACATTAATGCAAATTTTCGAATAGACGAGCGTGTCCTTCTGACAGCTCTTACTAGTTATCCCGATGCTACAGTTCAGGTTTCATCAAAATGGATTAGCATATCTGGTTTTTCTGTTATATCCCTTGGCTGATAATATCTGATTTATTCCCAATTGTATATTCATGGTCCACATTGGCATTCACAACTAGAGCCATTTGCGATAAAAAAAATAAAAATGCCTCAACCAAATTCCAAAATACTTTTTTTATTACTTTCGTATATAAATAAGAACTTGTTAACAACATGCATCGTTAGGTAATTTTGGCATATTTAACAATATATGTTGTCATACGAGTGATTCGACTGTTCAGTGATTCGACAGTTGACAACCCTCAAGACACATGGAGTTTTTCAACTTTAGTATTGAATCCCAACATAAAAAACCATTTTGAATCCACTTTCGGGTAACATGAATGTATTTTTCAAAATTGTGCATACCGGTACATTATGTGGAAGATCTCTCGTATATTGACAGTACATGTCTGCAGTGTTGAAAGGTGCTGAGACATATGTGTATTTTAGCAGTTAATTTTAAATGATGATGAAAATATGTTGCAAGAAATATCTGGAAATTGTTTGAATATTTATCAGTTATATAAATGATTTGTTATCATCAAGCTTGGCTGTTTGGCTTACATGTATAGGATTAAATTGCAGTTGACCGACCATCATTTTTATTTAGGACAAATTTGGGCCGTTATTTGGCCCCATTCACCTTGCCAAAAAGTATATATTTCCCCCCTCCCGATTTCAGCCGAAAATTCCCCTTGACCTACTGGTAAAAAAATCAAACTATGCATTACTGCTATTCCAAATCCGATAAAACAAGAACTGTCTGTCTGGATAATGTATGAATGTGTTTGTTTGGCATGTGAGAATGTCATCTGTGAAAAAATAAAACAGACTCTCATTCATTGCATTATGCTCTCATCATTTGGGATAATTAATTACCTTAAAGCCCCATTGTTCTTCAAATTGATCAATAAAACTATATTGCATGCCCATTTTTATCCTTGTGGAGGATTAGGATGCCACCATTTACAAACTTAGTCATGATTTTATAAATAAATATCCATACAGTGAGGTAATTTGCAATTTCACAAAGACCAGTTAATTTGTTGGCTGATGTTCAAAATGTAACAAACATGAATAACTTATTATTAATATATATAAGTATATATATAAGTATATATAATTGTCAGCTCCTTACAATTCTTGGTGTGCATCACATTCATTGAAAACGCATATATTGACTTTAACTTGTTTAATCATATTTTATTGCATTGATCAAGATATAATATACAAAACATAGGTATAACAATATAGCCTGATAATACAAATGGTTTGGGCCACAAGTTTTAACAACATTAGAAAACGGCCCGCACCACTTTAACTTGTAACTGTGTACATCTACAAAACTTGCCTATGAAACAGAAGTGGTCTTTGCAAAATGTATGTCCCCAAATGTATATTGTAGGTGGAAATAGATATATATTTAGTTTATGGCAGTTGTGTCAGACTGTTGACTTAGTGCAGCTGAGCATACCGTATATCTGTTGTATTTTTACCATCTAATTTCACATTATTCATGTGCACCTTCAATCGCCAAAATGAGAACATCGAAAATTGATTCATAATATTTTTCCAAATTGCATTGATTGATAGAATGAAATGTTAATACATACAGACAGTATAGAGTTGCTGATGACATAGATATATTGCCATGCAGGCTTTTCATGATTAGGGCTTTAATTATGACAGATAAAGCTTGGTGTAGTGCTATTTCATAGTACAGTCAGTTTGTTGATATTATTCACAAAATACAGGTGATGATCTGTGTATGTCATATTGTCATCTATGTTTGAGTAACATTCAGTCCCCTGCATGTAATTAAATTTGGCAGATGTTTGGGAAGGTTGGTATTGTGAACGAACGATGTAATTTTGTTTATAGTCGCCACCGCATAAATGCATTTGGGCGACTGTATTTTCTAAGATGGTTATGTCCTAAGGTGATTCTTCTTGTCTAAGGTGATTCTTCTTGTCCTAAGGTGATTCTTCTGTGGTGGTTATTCGATGATGATTATACTTGTTCTGTGATGATTATTCCTATGCTTCTATGATGATTATTCCTGTTCTTCTACGTTGATTAGTTCGGTATTCTCTGACGGTTCTGTATTCTGTGTGGCTTATGAAGACGTCATCAGGTGGTTACTTCTTTCTGTGCCGGCCAGGTTGACAAGGCCTGGTCTGTACGTGGTCCTTTGTAGGGCCACACTCCTCACTGTTGGTCACCCCCGCAGCAGCATTAATACGGATCTGACAGTTAGACATCTGGTCGTCGATTGTCGCAAACGAGTCTACTAAACTCCGGTGTAGCTCGGGGGAGCGTGGATCCACGACTATTGCCGCTCCCTCAGGTCCGCCGTCTCGTCTAACCGCCGGAGAAGTAGAAGAAGGAAGAGAAAGTGTCGCAAAAAAGCCGGCGAAGATATAGTGCGTCAATATCACTATCTAGAGTGTCCACTATCTAGAAGAGCTGGTGGATCTGTCCTGATGTGCCGTAGCCATGGATCCACATGCTGGCGAGCCTCCCCTTCACAAGATCGACGACCAGAAGATCCCAGAATCCTACGCTGCTGCTGCGGGATGTGCCCCGGTCACGACGTGCACGTCGTGAGGAGATCGACCGGGGGTATTGTGAATAACAATGCATGCTTTTATAAATGCTCTGAATGTACGTACTTTCGATGCATGTTTTCCAATGGAAAATATATACATATCGGTATTGTATGTTGTAGATAAAAACTGTGATTAATGATTCCATAGATATGCAAATATAATTCCAAAATTAATACCATATATTGTGGAAGTATTGATAACGTTGTGTTCGCTATAAGTGAGAAAGGATGGAGTTTGTGCCCTGCCTGAGCCGTTACGATTGTGCCCTTAGAAAAAGCATTTAAATTCCACATGCCTCTTCTCTCTCCCTCAGGAATGAGGTCTCGAGAGTAATTAATGTAAGTTGTAAGAACTTGGTTTCGCAATCAAGCTAAAATAAAAAAAATTCATAGTACAAACCGGCTACATATTTGATCCTGATCCGATGTGAAAGTAAATATTCGGGTAAACAGTAGCAGCGAAAAATGCATTTCAAAACTAAATAATCGCAAAAACAGACACATAAACGCGAAATTTGCAGTAAGCAAATATAACCCGATATATGGTAGTTTGGGATGGGCGCTTGTTCATACTACATTTGTACACTTCCTCTCAACTTACTATAAAACATCCACCGTAACATGACATTGTGTAACATGCAAGGTGTGTATCGTCATGGTCACACTTGACCTTGTGACCTTTTTTATCGAAAGTCGTATCAGTTTTATATAATGTATAACTTTGCCATGTAAAATTGTGCAATAAATTTTATCACTTTTTTGTGATTTTTGTGATATATATTTTACAGATGCATTGTGGGACCTTGCTGGTTTGCAACTCGTTGGTCCTTTTGATATACTGGCTGGAAAACACAAAGGTGTGAAGAAAAATAGGCACGGAAAATCGCCTAACTTCCTTCTGCACTGGCGATATTACTACGATCCCCCAGAATTCCAGACTGTTGTACGAGGTCACAGTGCTAACCAGTTTCATTTGGGATACTTCAGGTGCGATATATTCTTGGAACCATATTCAGTGTTGTTGCATTACCTTATCTTGTCCTGACACTGGATTGTGTTCTTACTTTGTCTTGTCTACACATTGTGGATTGTGTTGTCTTTCTTTGTCTTGTCCTGACACATTGTGGATTGTGTTGTCTTTCTTTGTCTTGTCCTGACACATTGTGGATTGTGTTTCCTTACTTTGTCTTGTTCTGACACATTGTGGATTGTGTTGTCTTTCTTTGTCTTGTCCTGACACATTGTGGATTGTGTTGTCTTTCTTTGTCTTGTTCTGACACGTTGTGGATTGTGTTTCCTTACTTTGTCTTGTTCTTACACATTGTGGATTGTGTTGTCTTTCTTTGTCTTGTCCTGACACATTGTGGATTGTGTTGTCTTTCTTTGTCTTGTTCTGACACGTTGTGGATTGTGTTTCCTTACTTTGTCTTGTTCTTACACATTGTGGATTGTGTTGTCTTTCTTTGTCTTGTTCTGACACGTTGTGGATTGTGTTTCCTTACTTTGTCTTGTTCTTACACATTGTGGATTGTGTTGTCTTACTTTGTCTTGTCCTGACACATTGTGGATTGTGTTTCCTTACTTTGTCTTGTCCTGACATATTGTGGATTGTGTTGTCTTACTTTGTCTGGTCCTGACACATTGTGGATTGTGTTTCCTTACTTTGTCTTGTCCTGACATATTGTGGATTGTGTTGTCTTACTTTGTCTTGTTCTGACACGTTGTGGATTGTGTTTCCTTACTTTGTCTTGTTCTGACACGTTGTGGATTGTGTTGTCTTACTTTGTCTGGTCCTGACACATTATGGATTGTGTTTCCTTACTTTGTCTTGTTCTGACATGTTGTGGATTGTGTTTCCTTACTTTGTCTTGTTCTGACACGTTGTGGATTGTATTTCCTCACTTTGTCTTGTTCTGACACGTTGTGGATTGTGTTTCCTTACTTTGTCTTGTTCTGACACGTTGTGGATTGTGTTTCCTTACTTTGTCTTGTTCTGACATGTTGTGGATTGTGTTTCCTTACTTTGTCTTGTTCTGACACGTTGTGGATTGTGTTTCCTTACTTTGTCTTGTTCTGACACGTTGTGGATTGTGTTTCCTTACTTTGTCTTGTTCTGACACGTTGTGGATTGTATTTCCTCAATTTGTCTTGTTCTGACACGTTGTGGATTGTGTTTCCTTACTTTGTCTTGTTCTGACACGTTGTGGATTGTGTTTCCTTACTTTGTCTTGTCCTGACACGTTGTGGATTGTGTTTCCTTACTTTGTCTTGTCCTGACACATTGTGGATTGTGTTTCCTCACTATGACTTGTTCTTACACATTGTGGATTGTGTTTCCTTACTTTGTCTTGTTCTGACACATTGTGGATTGTGTTTCCTTACTTTGTCTTGTTCTGACACGTTGTGGATTGTGTTTCCTTACTTTGTCTTGTTCTGACACATTGTGGATTGTGTTTCCTTACTTTGTCTTGTTCTGACACGTTGTGGATTGTGTTTCCTTACTTTGTCTTGTTCTGACACGTTGTGGATTGTGTTGTCTTACTTTGTCTTGTTCTGACACATTGTGGATTGTGTTTCCTTACTTTGTCTTGTTCTGACATGTTGTGGATTGTGTTTCCTTACTTTGTCTTGTTCTGACAAGTTGTGGATTGTGTTTTCTTACTTTGTCTTGTTCTGACATGTTGTGGATTGTGTTTCCTTACTTTGTCTTGTTCTGACACGTTGTGGATTGTGTTTCCTTACTTTGTCTTGTTCTGACACATTGTGGATTGTGTTTCCTTACTTTGTCTTGTTCTGACACATTGTGGATTGTGTTTCCTTACTTTGTCTTGTTCTGACAGGTTGTGGATTGTGTTTCTTTACTTTGTCTTGTTCTGACACGTTGTGGATTGTGTTGTCTTACTTTGTCTTGTTCTGACACATTGTGGATTGTGTTTCCTTACTTTGTCTTGTTCTGACATGTTGTGGATTGTGTTTCCTTACTTTGTCTTGTTCTGACAAGTTGTGGATTGTGTTTTCTTACTTTGTCTTGTTCTGACATGTTGTGGATTGTGTTTCCTTACTTTGTCTTGTTCTGACACGTTGTGGATTGTGTTTCCTTACTTTGTCTTGTTCTGACACATTGTGGATTGTGTTTCCTTACTTTGTCTTGTTCTGACACGTTGTGGATTGTGTTTCCTTACTTTGTCTTGTTCTGACACATTGTGGATTGTGTTTCCTTACTTTGTCTTGTTCTGACACGTTGTGGATTGTGTTTCCTTACTTTGTCTTGTTCTGACACATTGTGGATTGTGTTTCCTTACTTTGTCTTGTTCTGACACGTTGTGGATTGTGTTTCCTTACTTTGTCTTGTTCTGACACATTGTGGATTGTGTTTCCTTACTTTGTCTTGTTCTGACACGTTGTGGATTGTGTTTCCTTACTTTGTCTTGTTCTGACACATTGTGGATTGTGTTTCCTTACTTTGTCTTGTTCTGACACGTTGTGGATTATGTTTCCTTACTTTGTCTTGTCCTGACACATTGTGGATTGTGTTTCCTTACTTTGTCTTGTTCTGACAGGTTGTGGATTGTGTTTCCTTACTTTGTCTTGTCCTGACACATTGTGGATTGTGTTGTCTTTCTTTGTCTTGTCTTTACACATTGTGGACTGTGTTTCCTTACTTTGTCTTGTCCTGACACATTGTGGATTGTGTTTCCTTACTTTGTCTTGTCCTGACACATTGTGGATTGTGTTTCCTTACTTTGTCTTGTCCTGACATATTGTGGATTGTGTTTCCTTACTTTGTCTTGTTCTTACACATTGTGGATTGTGTTGTCTTACTTTGTCTTGTCCTGACACATTATGGATTGTGTTTCCTTACTTTGTCTTGTCCTGACACATTGTGGATTGTGTTTCCTTACTTTGTCTTGTTCTGACACATTGTGGATTGTGTTTCCTTACTTTGTCTTGTTCTGACACATTGTGGATTGTGTTTCCTTACTTTGTCTTGTTCTGACACATTGTGGATTGTGTTTCCTTACTTTGTCTTGTTCTGACACGTTGTGGATTGTGTTTCCTTACTTTGTCTTGTTCTGACACATTGTGGATTGTGTTTCCTTACTTTGTCTTGTTCTGACACGTTGTGGATTATGTTTCCTTACTTTGTCTTGTCCTGACACATTGTGGATTGTGTTTCCTTACTTTGTCTTGTTCTGACAGGTTGTGGATTGTGTTTCCTTACTTTGTCTTGTCCTGACACATTGTGGATTGTGTTGTCTTTCTTTGTCTTGTCTTTACACATTGTGGACTGTGTTTCCTTACTTTGTCTTGTCCTGACACATTGTGGATTGTGTTTCCTTACTTTGTCTTGTCCTGACACATTGTGGATTGTGTTTCCTTACTTTGTCTTGTCCTGACATATTGTGGATTGTGTTTCCTTACTTTGTCTTGTTCTTACACATTGTGGATTGTGTTGTCTTACTTTGTCTTGTCCTGACACATTATGGATTGTGTTTCCTTACTTTGTCTTGTCCTGACACATTGTGGATTGTGTTTCCTTACTTTGTCTTGTTCTGACACATTGTGGATTGTGTTTCCTTACTTTGTCTTGTCCTGACACGTTGTGGATTGTGTTTCCTTACTTTGTCTTGTTCTGACACGTTGTGGATTGTGTTTCCTTACTTTGTCTTGTCCTGACATATTGTGGGTTGTGTTTCCTTACTTTGTCTTGTTCTGACACGTTGTGGATTGTGTTGTCTTACTTTGTCTTGTTCTGACACGTTGTGGATTGTGTTGTCTTACTTTGTCTTGTTCTGACACGTTGTGGATTGTGTTGTCTTACTTTGTCTTGTTCTGACACGTTGTGGATTGTGTTGTCTTACTTTGTCTTGTTCTGACACGTTGTGGATTGTGTTGTCTTACTTTGTCTTGTTCTGACACGTTGTGGATTGTGTTGTCTTACTTTGTCTTGTTCTGACACGTTGTGGATTGTGTTGTCTTACTTTGTCTGGTTCTGACACGTTGTGGATTGTGTTGTCTTACTTTGTCTGGTTCTGACACGTTGTGGATTGTGTTGTCTTACTTTGTCTGGTTCTGACACGTTGTGGATTGTGTTGTCTTACTTTGTCTTGTACTGACACGTTGTGGATTGTGTTGTCTTACTTTGTCTTGTTCTGACACGTTGTGGATTGTGTTGTCTTACTTTGTCTTGTTCTGACACGTTGTGGATTGTGTTGTCTTACTTTGTCTTGTTCTGACACGTTGTGGATTGTGTTGTCTTACTTTGTCTTGTTCTGACACGTTGTGGATTGTGTTTCCTTACTTTGTCTTGTTCTGACACGTTGTGGATTGTGTTGTCTTACTTTGTCTTGTTCTGACACGTTGTGGATTGTGTTGTCTTACTTTGTCTTGTTCTGACACGTTGTGGATTGTGTTGTCTTACTTTGTCTTGTTCTGACACGTTGTGGATTGTGTTGTCTTACTTTGTCTTGTTCTGACACGTTGTGGATTGTGTTGTCTTACTTTGTCTTGTTCTGACACGTTGTGGATTGTGTTGTCTTACTTTGTCTTGTTCTGACACGTTGTGGATTGTGTGTCTTACTTTGTCTTGTTCTGACACGTTGTGGATTGTGTTGTCTTACTTTGTCTTGTTCTGACACGTTGTGGATTGTGTTGTCTTACTTTGTCTTGTTCTGACACGTTGTGGATTGTGTTGTCTTACTTTGTCTTGTTCTGACACGTTGTGGATTGTGTTGTCTTACTTTGTCTTGTTCTGACACGTTGTGGATTGTGTTGTCTTACTTTGTCTGGTTCTGACACGTTGTGGATTGTGTTGTCTTACTTTGTCTGGTTCTGACACGTTGTGGATTGTGTTGTCTTACTTTGTCTGGTTCTGACACGTTGTGGATTGTGTTGTCTTACTTTGTCTTGTTCTGACACGTTGTGGATTGTGTTGTCTTACTTTGTCTGGTTCTGACACGTTGTGGATTGTGTTGTCTTACTTTGTCTGGTTCTGACACGTTGTGGATTGTGTTGTCTTACTTTGTCTTGTTCTGACACGTTGTGGATTGTGTTGTCTTACTTTGTCTTGTTCTGACACGTTGTGGATTGTGTTGTCTTACTTTGTCTTGTCCTGACACGTTGTGGATTGTGTTGTCTTACTTTGTCTGGTTCTGACACGTTGTGGATTGTGTTGTCTTACTTTGTCTTGTTCTGACACGTTGTGGATTGTGTTGTCTTACTTTGTCTTGTTCTGACACGTTGTGGATTGTGTTGTCTTACTTTGTCTTGTTCTGACACGTTGTGGATTGTGTTGTCTTACTTTGTCTTGTTCTGACACGTTGTGGATTGTGTTTCCTTACTTTGTCTTGTTCTGACACGTTGTGGATTGTGTTTCCTTACTTTGTCTTGTTCTGACACGTTGTGGATTGTGTTGTCTTACTTTGTCTTGTTCTGACACGTTGTGGATTGTGTTTCCTTACTTTGTCTTGTTCTGACACGTTGTGGATTGTGTTTCCTTACTTTGTCTTGTTCTGACACGTTGTGGATTGTGTTGTCTTACTTTGTCTTGTTCTGACACGTTGTGGATTGTGTTTCCTTACTTTGTCTTGTTCTGACACGTTGTGGATTGTGTTTCCTTACTTTGTCTTGTTCTGACACGTTGTGGATTGTGTTGTCTTACTTTGTCTTGTTCTGACACGTTGTGGATTGTGTTGTCTTACTTTGTCTTGTTCTGACACGTTGTGGATTGTGTTGTCTTACTTTGTCTTGTTCTGACACGTTGTGGATTGTGTTGTCTTACTTTGTCTTGTTCTGACACGTTGTGGATTGTGTTTCCTTACTTTGTCTTGTTCTGACACGTTGTGGATTGTGTTGTCTTACTTTGTCTTGTTCTGACACGTTGTGGATTGTGTTGTCTTACTTTGTCTTGTTCTGACACGTTGTGGATTGTGTTGTCTTACTTTGTCTTGTTCTGACACGTGGATTGTGTTGTCTTACTTTGTCTTGTTCTGACACGTTGTGGATTGTGTTGTCTTACTTTGTCTTGTTCTGACACGTTGTGGATTGTGTTGTCTTACTTTGTCTTGTTCTGACACGTTGTGGATTGTGTTGTCTTACTTTGTCTTGTTCTGACACGTTGTGGATTGTGTTGTCTTACTTTGTCTTGTTCTGACACGTTGTGGATTGTGTTGTCTTACTTTGTCTTGTTCTGACACGTTGTGGATTGTGTTGTCTTACTTTGTCTTGTTCTGACACGTTGTGGATTGTGTTTCCTTACTTTGTCTTGTTCTGACACGTTGTGGATTGTGTTTCCTTACTTTGTCTTGTTCTGACACGTTGTGGATTGTGTTTCCTTACTTTGTCTTGTTCTGACACGTTGTGGATTGTGTTTCCTTACTTTGTCTTGTTCTGACACGTTGTGGATTGTGTTGTCTTACTTTGTCTTGTTCTGACACGTTGTGGATTGTGTTGTCTTACTTTGTCTTGTTCTGACACGTTGTGGATTGTGTTTCCTTACTTTGTCTTGTTCTGACACGTTGTGGATTGTGTTGTCTTACTTTGTCTTGTTCTGACACGTTGTGGATTGTGTTGTCTTACTTTGTCTTGTTCTGACACGTTGTGGATTGTGTTGTCTTACTTTGTCTTGTTCTGACACGTTGTGGATTGTGTTGTCTTACTTTGTCTTGTTCTGACACGTTGTGGATTGTGTTGTCTTACTTTGTCTTGTTCTGACACGTTGTGGATTGTGTTGTCTTACTTTGTCTTGTTCTGACACGTTGTGGATTGTGTTGTCTTACTTTGTCTTGTTCTGACACGTTGTGGATTGTGTTGTCTTACTTTGTCTTGTTCTGACACGTTGTGGATTGTGTTGTCTTACTTTGTCTTGTTCTGACACGTTGTGGATTGTGTTGTCTTACTTTGTCTTGTTCTGACACGTTGTGGATTGTGTTGTCTTACTTTGTCTTGTTCTGACACGTTGTGGATTGTGTTGTCTTACTTTGTCTGGTTCTGACACGTTGTGGATTGTGTTGTCTTACTTTGTCTGGTTCTGACACGTTGTGGATTGTGTTGTCTTACTTTGTCTGGTTCTGACACGTTGTGGATTGTGTTGTCTTACTTTGTCTGGTTCTGACACGTTGTGGATTGTGTTGTCTTACTTTGTCTTGTTCTGACACGTTGTGGATTGTGTTGTCTTACTTTGTCTTGTTCTGACACGTTGTGGATTGTGTTGTCTTACTTTGTCTTGTTCTGACACGTTGTGGATTGTGTTGTCTTACTTTGTCTTGTTCTGACACGTTGTGGATTGTGTTGTCTTACTTTGTCTTGTTCTGACACGTTGTGGATTGTGTTGTCTTACTTTGTCTTGTTCTGACACGTTGTGGATTGTGTGTCTTACTTTGTCTTGTTCTGACACGTTGTGGATTGTGTTGTCTTACTTTGTCTGTTCTGACACGTTGTGGATTGTGTTGTCTTACTTTGTCTTGTTCTGACACGTTGTGGATTGTGTTGTCTTACTTTGTCTTGTTCTGACACGTTGTGGATTGTGTTGTCTTACTTTGTCTTGTTCTGACACGTTGTGGATTGTGGTCTTACTTTGTCTTGTCTGACACGTTGTGGATTGTGTTGTCTTACTTTGTCTTGTTCTGACACGTTGTGGATTGTGTTGTCTTACTTTGTCTTGTTCTGACACGTTGTGGATTGTGTTGTCTTACTTTGTCTTGTTCTGACACGTTGTGGATTGTGTTGTCTTACTTTGTCTGGTTCTGACACGTTGTGGATTGTGTTGTCTTACTTTGTCTGGTTCTGACACGTTGTGGATTGTGTTGTCTTACTTTGTCTTGTTCTGACACGTTGTGGATTGTGTTGTCTTACTTTGTCTGGTTCTGACACGTTGTGGATTGTGTTGTCTTACTTTGTCTGGTTCTGACACGTTGTGGATTGTGTTGTCTTACTTTGTCTTGTTCTGACACGTTGTGGATTGTGTTGTCTTACTTTGTCTTGTACTGACACGTTGTGGATTGTGTTGTCTTACTTTGTCTTGTCCTGACACGTTGTGGATTGTGTTGTCTTACTTTGTCTGGTTCTGACACGTTGTGGATTGTGTTGTCTTACTTTGTCTGGTTCTGACACGTTGTGGATTGTGTTGTCTTACTTTGTCTGGTTCTGACACGTTGTGGATTGTGTTGTCTTACTTTGTCTGGTTCTGACACGTTGTGGATTGTGTTGTCTTACTTTGTCTTGTTCTGACACGTTGTGGATTGTGTTGTCTTACGTTGTCTGGTTCTGACACGTTGTGGATTGTGTTGTCTTACTTTGTCTGGTTCTGACACGTTGTGGATTGTGTTGTCTTACTTTGTCTGGTTCTGACACGTTGTGGATTGTGTTGTCTTACTTTGTCTTGTTCTGACACGTTGTGGATTGTGTTGTCTTACTTTGTCTGGTTCTGACATGTTGTGGATTGTGTTTCCTTACTTTGTCTTGTACTGACACGTTGTGGATTGTGTTGTCTTACTTTGTCTTGTCCTGACACGTTGTGGATTGTGTTGTCTTACTTTGTCTGGTTCTGACACGTTGTGGATTGTGTTGTCTTACTTTGTCTGGTTCTGACACGTTGTGGATTGTGTTGTCTTACTTTGTCTGGTTCTGACATGTTGTGGATTGTGTTGTCTTACTTTGTCTTGTTCTGACACGTTGTGGATTGTGTTGTCTTACTTTGTCTGGTTCTGACACGTTGTGGATTGTGTTGTCTTACTTTGTCTGGTTCTGACACGTTGTGGATTGTGTTGTCTTACTTTGTCTGGTTCTGACACGTGGATTGTGTTGTCTTACTTTGTCTTGTTCTGACACGTTGTGGATTGTGTTGTCTTACTTTGTCTGGTTCTGACACGTTGTGGATTGTGTTGTCTTACTTTGTCTTGTTCTGACACGTTGTGGATTGTGTTGTCTTACTTTGTCTGGTTCTGACATGTTGTGGATTGTGTTTCCTTACTTTGTCTTGTACTGACACGTTGTGGATTGTGTTGTCTTACTTTGTCTTGTCCTGACACGTTGTGGATTGTGTTGTCTTACTTTGTCTGGTTCTGACACGTTGTGGATTGTGTTGTCTTACTTTGTCTGGTTCTGACACGTTGTGGATTGTGTTGTCTTACTTTGTCTGGTTCTGACACGTTGTGGATTGTGTTGTCTTACTTTGTCTGGTTCTGACACGTTGTGGATTGTGTTGTCTTACTTTGTCTGGTTCTGACACGTTGTGGATTGTGTTGTCTTACTTTGTCTGGTTCTGACACGTTGTGGATTGTGTTGTCTTACTTTGTCTGGTTCTGACACGTTGTGGATTGTGTTGTCTTACTTTGTCTGGTTCTGACACGTTGTGGATTGTGTTGTCTTACTTTGTCTGGTTCTGACACGTTGTGGATTGTGTTGTCTTACTTTGTCTGGTTCTGACACGTTGTGGATTGTGTTTCCTTACTTTGTCTTGTACTGACACGTTGTGGATTGTGTTGTCTTACTTTGTCTTGTCCTGACACGTTGTGGATTGTGTTGTCTTACTTTGTCTGGTTCTGACACGTTGTGGATTGTGTTGTCTTACTTTGTCTGGTTCTGACACGTTGTGGATTGTGTTGTCTTACTTTGTCTGGTTCTGACACGTTGTGGATTGGGTCTTACTTTGTCTGGTTCTGACACGTTGTGGATTGTGTTGTCTTACTTTGTCTGGTTCTGACACGTTGTGGATTGTGTTGTCTTACTTTGTCTGGTTCTGACACGTTGTGGATTGTGTTGTCTTACTTTGTCTGGTTCTGACACGTTGTGGATTGTGTTGTCTTACTTTGTCTTGTTCTGACACGTTGTGGATTGTGTTGTCTTACTTTGTCTGGTTCTGACACGTTGTGGATTGTGTTGTCTTACTTTGTCTGGTTCTGACACGTTGTGGATTGTGTTTCCTTACTTTGTCTTGTACTGACACGTTGTGGATTGTGTTGTCTTACTTTGTCTTGTCCTGACACGTTGTGGATTGTGTTGTCTTACGTTGTCTGGTTCTGACACGTTGTGGATTGTGTTGTCTTACTTTGTCTGGTTCTGACACGTTGTGGATTGTGTTGTCTTACTTTGTCTGGTTCTGACA
>CM026391.1:51498118-51535618 GCA_014843695.1 Archivesica marissinica
GTCTGGTTCTGACACGTTGTGGATTGTGTTGTCTTACTTTGTCTGGTTCTGACACGTTGTGGATTGTGTTGTCTTACTTTGTCTTGTTCTGACACGTTGTGGATTGTGTTTTCTTACTTTGTCTTGTTCTGACATGTTGTGGATTGTGTTTCCTTACTTTGTCTTGTACTGACACGTTGTGGATTGTGTTGTCTTACTTTGTCTTGTCCTGACACGTTGTGGATTGTGTTGTCTTACTTTGTCTGGTTCTGACACGTTGTGGATTGTGTTGTCTTACTTTGTCTGGTTCTGGACACGTTGTGGATTGTGTTGTCTTACTTTGTCTGGTTCTGAACGTTGTGGATTGTGTTGTCTTACTTTGTCTGGTTCTGACACGTTGTGGATTGTGTTGTCTTACTTTGTCTGGTTCTGACACGTTGTGGATTGTGTTGTCTTACTTTGTCTTGTTCTGACACGTTGTGGATTGTGTTGTCTTACTTTGTCTGGTTCTGACACGTTGTGGATTGTGTTGTCTTACTTTGTCTGGTTCTGACACGTTGTGGATTGTGTTGTCTTACTTTGTCTGGTTCTGACACGTTGTGGATTGTGTTGTCTTACTTTGTCTGGTTCTGACACGTTGTGGATTGTGTTTCCTTACTTTGTCTTGTACTGACACGTTGTGGATTGTGTTGTCTTACTTTGTCTTGTCCTGACACGTTGTGGATTGTGTTGTCTTACTTTGTCTGGTTCTGACACGTTGTGGATTGTGTTGTCTTACTTTGTCTGGTTCTGACACGTTGTGGATTGTGTTGTCTTACTTTGTCTGGTTCTGACACGTTGTGGATTGTGTTGTCTTACTTTGTCTGGTTCTGACACGTTGTGGATTGTGTTGTCTTACTTTGTCTGGTTCTGACACGTTGTGGATTGTGTTGTCTTACTTTGTCTGGTTCTGACACGTTGTGGATTGTGTTGTCTTACTTTGTCTGGTTCTGACACGTTGTGGATTGTGTTGTCTTACTTTGTCTTGTTCTGACACGTTGTGGATTGTGTTGTCTTACTTTGTCTGGTTCTGACACGTTGTGGATTGTGTTGTCTTACTTTGTCTGGTTCTGACACGTTGTGGATTGTGTTTCCTTACTTTGTCTTGTACTGACACGTTGTGGATTGTGTTGTCTTACTTTGTCTTGTCCTGACACGTTGTGGATTGTGTTGTCTTACGTTGTCTGGTTCTGACACGTTGTGGATTGTGTTGTCTTACTTTGTCTGGTTCTGACACGTTGTGGATTGTGTTGTCTTACTTTGTCTGGTTCTGACACGTTGTGGATTGTGTTGTCTTACTTTGTCTTGTTCTGACACGTTGTGGATTGTGTTGTCTTACTTTGTCTGGTTCTGACACGTTGTGGATTGTGTTGTCTTACTTTGTCTGGTTCTGACACGTTGTGGATTGTGTTGTCTTACTTTGTCTGGTTCTGACACGTTGTGGATTGTGTTGTCTTACTTTGTCTGGTTCTGACACGGTGTGGATCCACTGATGTAGGTTCGAATCCCACTTGGGGTGTCAAATTATTCCATGGGATGAAGTTATCCAGCTGGCTTGCGGAACCGGCAGTTCTAACCAGATTCTCATCTGTACCTGACATAATGTTCGGGGAGGCACCAGTCGCCATATGACCTAAACTGTTGGTGCGACTTTAAGCCAAAAAACAAACAAATATTAATTTTCATGAACTGCCTCTTGACAAATAGAAAATGAAAAAAATGAAAATATATTGCTGATTTCTCCTCGTGAACTAATGGACAAGTTGATCAAAAACATTTCTGCTTCAAATGTCTGAACTACTCGGTCAGTAGTGATGGAACATAGTGTGAAGCTTCTGGGCAATTAGTACACCAGCTGAAATCATTCCCATCAAAATCCAAATTGAATTTAACCCTTTCAACACCCGCAGACCTCTAAATATGCTTGCAAAAAGTGTAGATCCAGATGAGCAGGCTCGTGACGATCTGTCTCATCAGGACCTGCATTTTTTGCCAGTAATATTACTATATTTAGACAAAATTACCCATTTTGATAAATGAAATTGTCCAAATGTAATTTTATTATTAATTTATTGGTCTAAAAATATGCTCCAGATATTCAATTTTTTAACATTTAAAAACATGACTCCATTTCACTTGTGTATTTGTACACAGGGATTCGGCATGTTTGGGGGTACTAGTATATATATTTAAGTACAGGGATTCTACTCTGTGGGATGTCAGATTTCACATTGATCAGTAAAATGGCCCTATCTGAAACAATTGTGTACAAATCTGTCCAAATATAACGCCTATCCCGAGTCTTTATATTGTTCTTCAAATAAAACACAACTTTAAGCTGCATGCATGTATACTTTGCAAACAATTGCCACAGACATTGGCCATAGCAGGTCACATTTCCATACTAGGACACGGGTTCTGTCAGCAACAAAAAAATCTTCGACAGGAGAGTTTTAACAGTGAATAACATTATCAATAAAATGTGTTTCCACTAACGTGTAGGTTTATTCGGCAAAAATGTACGTCAAAAAGAGATTTCGTAGAATTTTTCAATTTGTTTTGAAATTTTTTCAAGCGTCGCAGTTCGCGTTGAAGAACAATATAAAGACTCGGGATAGGCGTTATATTTGGACAGATTTGTACAAAATTGTTTCAGATAGGGCCATTTTACTGATCGATGCGAAATCTGACATCCCACAGAGTAGAATCCCTGTACTTAAATATATATACTAGTACCCCCAAACGTGCCGAATCCCTGTGTATTTGTATTGCTGTGTTCTCCATGTTTGGTTCTATGCTATTTTCAGGGATGATCCTAATGAAATGCCAGCTCTAGTTGCAGCTAACTCGGCAAAGACTGATTGTATCATATCTGCCAAGGGAGATAATTTATTTGCAGCGGTCAGGTACATGCATAGCTCAGCTCTCTCTAATAATATCTTGGTATCCTATATCTACATACAGTGTATTTTTAAGTGATTTGTATACCAGTATACATATCTATATGTCCACAATGGGCCTCGAAATAAAAAATTTGAATATACAAATTTCATGTTGCAAATACAGTCAAACTCGCACAACTAGAACACTCTAATTTGATCGAACAATGTCCTCTAGTCTCGGCAATAATCTCTATATAATGCATATTCTACCTTCAATAATTTGAACACTGGGAGCTGCAAATCTCTATTACTAGATGAATTAATTGTGAATTTTACAAGTAAGCCTCGAACACAATCGGTGGCCTGTCTTGGGCAATGTTGACAATTTTTCTTCTGGTTCGAATCCAATTGATGGTGTGGAAGGATTACATGCGAGGAAGCTATATCACAGTAATTGTTATTCCAGTACCCTATGTTTGTGTTATAGGCTGGTACCGGACACCTGGGGCACAGTTTTAGTTGTATTGTTAGAATTAAATACTGTCATTGGCTCCAATTCACTTGCCATTAACCGGTGTAGGGTTGAATGTGATTAGCTGGTTTGTTGAAAGTGCCCATGTCTGAAATACTGGCAGTCTTCCTCCAAACAAAAACTGTCTCAGTCACCATATGACATAAATTGTCAGTCGTGAGCCTTTGAACCCCAAAATATAAATAGATAATTTAAAATAAACACGAAATAGTAACCATGGCAGTACAGACGGATCTGTAGTCCAGTGGTAACCCGCTGGACTGGTAATCCAGGGATCGTAGGTTCGATCCCCCGTCTGACCCTAATAAAATTAACAGTCTTTCAGATGGGACATTAAACCGAGGTCTCGTGTCGGTGCTGTATACCGTGCACGTAAAAGAACCAGAAGAGATTCTGGAATGGGTCTCTATCTGTATCATTGCACTATCCTCCAAAATCTAAAATGACTAATCTCTTCAGGAGGCGTCGCTCATGGGCAACCAGTAGCGACAATAAATAAACGTAAAACACACAAATCATGGCAGTGTACGCTAAATCTCGTGCATTACATTTCAGCTTGTGTATTGAAGAAAAGCTCAAATCCAAGGAAACAAATAATGCAAGCAAAATAAAATTACAAGAATTGTTAAACAGACTAACAGAGTGTGCTAAGAAAAACAAGCATTGTCTGGAAATGAAGTCCAAACGTATGAAAGAACGAGACAAGAAAGTTGTGTGTAAGAGTTTCCATCGGTGCGGTATTGTAGTGCCTGTTGACGCAAGTGAGGTCGGATACCGGGAGGTCCCAGAGACACCAGGTAAGTAATCTAATGGATATGATTTTGCATCAGGGGTGGGTGACATAGACAGTAGAAACATGAAAGATGGAAAAACAGCTAAACCGGTCAATGCTGCTTCTTGAAAACAGAAACTGATTAATGAAACATGAAATCCATGCACATGGTGAGTCGGTACATCCACCTATATAGTTTAACAGTGGTTGGATTTAAATAAACGAATATTCGAACATGCTTAGCCATTACTTACCTGGAAGTATGTGAGACGGTATGGTGGTCACCAGATCGGGCAAGTGGGTTTTCTCCGGGTACTCCTTTCCCCTCCCACACGAATGACCACATTTAAGCTTTCATCTGTGCTAACGAAAGTGATTAATACAAGTTGTTGATGCTTGTTGCGCGATCGTTGTAAAATAAATAAATTTTAAACTCTTTTTTTTTTACTTAGCAATGCAGGGCTCACGCTGGCCATCGCAAATGGCGCCAAATGCGATAATAAATTGAAAATGGCACAAAAAAAAAAAAATCGCGAAAATGCCATAAAGTTGATTTTCCCAGGACACAGTCTCTGTGTGTATTGGTAAAACTGGTAGACTGGGTTTAAGCTTGTAGTTAGCGAGCGTATCTGGGGAGTATAAAATCGATTGCATAGCTGTCGTCTAGTACACTACGGGGTATTGACCATTTACCGCATCCCTCTAGGGCAATTGCGCGATCATATCGTCAGGGAGCTTTCAGCGGGTACACAATACAATCAAATAAGCGCCTGTGCGAAATGGAGTAGTTACTTTCACTTTCAAAAGCATGGCTGTCAATTGTAAGTGAAAACATTGGACACAATTGAATTTTAAACGAACTACCGATAGTTCGATGGACTATCGGCGATAGTTATCGACTTGGAGTTTTGCTATTGACCTATTGCTATCGCCAGCTCCACTATCGCGACCTATCGATAGGTCGACCTATCGTTACACCTCTAGTGAAGTTGCAGGGCATCTGAATTATCAGGAAACGATTAATTATGGCTTGTGCCATAAACTAGTTAAGGGTTTGTTTACAGATGAAACTTATCATGGATTATCAGCAAAAGGCCACCTCCTGTCGTGTTGTAGGAAGTGACCTTTGTCTGTCGAACAGAAAATTGTCGGCAGTTGTGGTCACTTCAAACAGCTGACGAGTAAACAGGGTTAGTGATTGCTAGCCTCTTTGATACTTTTATTGACAATTGCATAGAAACTGGGGTCCCATATGCACAACATATTATTTACAACTGGGTGTGAATGTCTGGCGTACTTTGCTGATCAGTATAAATTTCAAAGTAAACAGCATCTGTCACCAGTTGCCAAAATGGCTTCTAAGCGTATGCCTGCATCTTGTGATACTCTGCCGTCTAAAAAGGCGAAATTGTTCGCAAATTCGCCAAACAGAAACTTCAAGGACACTTGGAAAATAGGCCATTCTTGGCTCAATTATGATGCAAAACAAAAGCTAATGTTCTGCGACGTCTGCATTGGTGTTCAAAAAGCGAATTCTTTCACTGCTGGATGTTCGGTATTTAAGAAGGAATCGGTAACCAAGCACGCTGTGAGCAAAGGTATGTAGATACATCTATCTTGAATGCGTATATATCTGGAGCTTAAGTTAAGGTGCGTAATTTGAGGTAAGATTATTCCATCAAAAATGGCAAGTTGGAAGTGATTTAGAATCGTCTCAAAAATATGATTCTAAAGGACTCCCAACTTGGATCTTTTGTGAAGAAATAACCAAATTTTATCAAAAAGTGCTCAAATTACGCACCTTATCATATTAAATGTAATTGAATTAAATAAACACACAATACTTTTGGCTAACAGATCATTCACCACGTTTGTTTAATTGTTTATTTTTATTGTGGCTTCATGTCTATTATTAGATGGATAAAATCTCATCAGGATCTACATTATTAGTAAAAAGAAAC
Organism: Archivesica marissinica; assembly: GCA_014843695.1. Classification (NCBI taxonomy): domain Eukaryota; kingdom Metazoa; phylum Mollusca; class Bivalvia; order Venerida; family Vesicomyidae; genus Archivesica; species Archivesica marissinica. The sequence continues at coordinate 51,504,284 of CM026391.1, forward strand.
GACATATATTTTACCAATGGACATTGCTTTAGCTTAGATTGTAGTATATTTTAATGAAACTTCTCCATTTTCAGACCATGTTGCAGCAGCATCTGCTGCCAAGCAGTCGGTTGGCATGGATGTCGCGCGGACAGCTGCATTGAACAAGAGCGAGGCGGCCGTAACATCAGCCATGAAGAACGTGTACTTCGCAGCAAAGAAGGACCTGCCCAATACATTGTTTTCTTCACTGAATACTCTGTGTATTGAACAGGTATATATTGTAGACTAGAAACTATTTTAGTAATTTTGAGGTCAGGGGAGCTAATCACATTTTCTGAAAATATTGCCAAAAATCAATATTTATTCAAAGCAAGTCAATCATTTATTCTATTAGTTAATATTGGTAAAAAACAGCAACGTGTGTTGAAAACATGTGGAATGGTAACAATTAGGTATCCATGTAATGTCCGTAAAAAATCAATATTTTTGCATAACTTTGTGCATCTACATTTAATGTTGGACTTGTCTCTTCTTATAGTGTCTGTGAATTTTCAGGGCGCCTCCCTGTGACCTGAGGGTGGATAATCACACAACATACGCCCACAACCAGAGCATCGACGACTTTCAAGATGCGATAACGAAAGTGCTCCATGATGAACTGTTGGCAAAAATCAACGCGTCTGTGAAGTTTAGTCTCATGTTAGACAAGTCAACAGACATTTCTATTCACCAGAACTTAATCCTGTATATACGGCTCGTAGAAAAGGACTCCCTAGGTACAGTGAGCCCACAGACCCACTTCTTGGGCATCAGTGACTTGCATCGTGCAAATGCGGAATGCATATTTACCAAAGTTGTCGCAATGTTAGGTCAAAAGGGAGTTGCCCTGTCAAATCTGTGTGGTGTCAGTACTGACGGTGCAGCTGTTATGGTGGGAAATCGGTCTGGTGTGGTTACCCGACTAAAGAGTTCAGTCCCTGGAGTCCTAGCCACACATTGTATCGCCCATCGCTTGGCACTGAGTTGTTGCAGTGGTGCTGACACTATCCCATACCTTGTAAAGTTTCAGGACATTCTTAACTCTGTTTACAAGTATTTTCACTTTTCCCCCAAGAACATGGCCACACTATCTGAAATCCAGTCCATACTGATACTCCAAGCTCAACCAAAACGATTCAAACAAGTTTTTCATACCCGATGGTTGAGTTTTGAAGGCTCGGTTGATGCCCTGATAGCCAGCTATGGCAGTCTGGTGTCTGTGTTCCTTGAAGAGAACACAGGCAAGGCACTCAGTATGTACAAGCCCATCGCAACGTACACATTCCTCTACACTGCCCACTTCCTGAGTGATGTACTGAAGCCCCTGGCAATTCTGTCAAAAATGTACCAGAGATCTGACCTGGACTATTCGGAGGTCTCGCCCCTACTGACATCAACAATAGACAGACTAGAAGGCCTTCGGGATAAGAGAGATGGGTCCAGTTTGGCAATATTTTTATCTGTTGCCCCCACCGAGCCCCAGGTCGGCCCAGATGGCTTAATGACGTTTGAGTTTGCTGGGCATACTATAAGGGATAGTGAGAAGCAGAGGCAGGAGGCAGTTAGTGTTGCAGATAAGTGTGTGACATCCATGGTGCAAAGCCTCAATGAACGTTTCTCAGACAATGCTGATAGTGCGGTCTTAAGAGCATTGAGCAACATGTTCAATCCACAGTTACCTGCATCATCAGTGACAGATGACATTGAAGTTGTGTCAGACTACATCACCTCATTTGGAATGGGCGGGTACAGGGGAGAGCTGTCACATTTTGTTGAGTACTCTCGGACTAGCCACAAATCAGTGGCCAACACCAAAGATGTGGCCAATCTGGCCATTCGCCACAAAGAAACTTTTCCAGCATCAGCCGAAGCTGCTGAGCGCCTTCTTGTGTTGCCAGTTTCTACGGCAGATTGTGAACGTGGCTTTAGCAAGCAAAACTTGATCAAGACTGCACTGCGGAATAGTCTAAAGTCAGAAGGCCTGGAAAAGCTCATGACCATTTGTATAAATGGCCCTGAGCTGCAGAACTTCAACTTCAAGGCTGCATTTACTGCATGGGCATCCAGGAAGACCAGGCGAATTCTTAACATGAAATAGATGTAGCCACTGTCTTGATCAAGTTTTGCTTGCTGAAGCTGGCGTTTACTCTGCACTAATGTATTCACAGAACAATAAATGTTGAAACATGTTGCATGTATATATATTTATATGAAAATACAAGTAAAAAATACACTACATTAACCAAATTAGTCTTTTGTTGTTCTAGTTAATACATTTCTGTCATTCAATTTCAAAAACTATTATATTTGTCAATTGAAGTGATGTGTATAACAGTTTAGAAAGTTTAAAGAATGTATCCGTTTGATTCTAAAGTGTTGGCATTGATTTTTAAGTCTGCCTAAATTTTTGGCTCCAACTTCACTGAAATGGCTCCAATTTTTTTCATTTGGCGAAAGTGGTGGCGCAAAGAAAAAAAAAGCCAGTGTGAGCCCTGCAATGTAATCACAATTACTTTATGATTACAATTCCAACCATTATTGTACTGTACATGTACCACAATGCATTTGAAATGACTACAATTCCTACCAGTATTGTACTGTACATGTACCATGTGACTAGCTTTATTTTTTTTGGTCTGCCAAATTCCGTTTTATTGATTTTTATCCCATTAGAAATGTACTTTAATTATAATATTCATAATGAAATATAATTAGCATGCTTTTTATATTTCATTCAAGCACATTTATTTTAGATGAGATCATATATCATTTGTATGTATATTATGCAACAGTAAATTGAGCCACCTTCTAGATAGTTATTGTCGTATTGACAAATGTGATATTTACAAGGTGAAATGTATGTAGACATGACAAATGTCATGTACGCCATCATCATTTGCAGAATAAACTATATATAAGCATTATAAATATAAGAATAATTTTTTATTAGCATTTATAGGTTAAAGTGACTCAACACGGCATGGTTTTTTGTTAAACAGATATGAACATTTTAATATCATACTTATTATTCTCCGTTTGTGTCTGTCAATTAGTGTGTGTTTTACGTTTATTTATTGTTGCTACCAGTTGCCCATATGATCAACGCCTCCTGAAGAGATTAGTAATTTTAGATTTTTGGAGGATAGTGCAACGATACAGACAAGAGACCCATTCCAGAGTCTCCTCTGGTTCTTTTACGTGCACAGTGTAAAGCACCGACATGAGACCTAGGTTTAACGTCCCATCTGAAAGACTGTTAATTTTATTAGGGTCAGACAGGGGATCGAACCTGTGATCCCTGGATTACCAGTCCAGCGTGTTACAACTGGACAACAGATCCGTCTGTCAATTAGACAGTATTACTCCTCAATTTGTAGCACACGAAAGGAAAGATAATGTAACTATGAGGACGCTGTCAATACCTGTCAATTGCTGCATAGAGACAAATCATGACAATTGTTCGCACCCCCGTGTCTGCATGGGTCCATTCATTTGTGTTATATTTGTTATATCTGAATATTAATTGATTGAAAATTAAACAGTTATATGCAGTATATACAGTAACATTTTATTTGAGAACAAATACAATGAAATTGCAAATTTTATATTCGATTATGATACATAGCCATCCCTATTATATTTTAAACGTACTCTGACACTGAACATTTCTTCAACTTTCATTGGCCAAACATGCAATTTATACTTACTCTGGAGTTAATTTTATGAACCCGTCTTATAGGCGAGTGCATGCCAAAACCACATATTTCAGGACCAAAGTAGGGGGGTCATCTTATAGGCAAGTGCATGCCAAAACCACAGATTTTAGGACCAAAGTAGGGGGGTCATCTTATAGGCAAGTGCATGCCAAAACGACAGATTTTAGGACCAAAGTAGGGGGGTCATCTTATAGGCGAGTGCATGCCAAAACCACAGATTTCAGGACCACAGTAGGGGGTCGTCTTATAGGCGAGTGCATGCCAAAACCACATATTTCAGGATCAAAGTAGGGGGTCATCTTATAGGCGAGTGCATATGAAAACCACAGATTTCAGGACCACAGTAGGGGGGTCGTCTTATATGCGAGTATATACGGTAATCAGGGACATGATTTAATTAGGAGAACGTGAATTATAAAATGGTGTAGCAATTTATTAATGGCTAAATTGCGGACCCGTTAAATTGTGCAGAGTGGTATATTTCAATCGTAAATGGGAATCTCAAACAATAGGTTTCTAAAAGTTTAAGGATTGTGTCACCAGAACGGGTGTTATGGGTACTTTACGCTCAGTATTATCGTCCAAGAGAATAGGCTCAAGTTCAAACATAGTGGCCATCATATACGAATAAATTGAGCTCACAAATGATGCGATTTTGCTTGAGTGGTCTGGGGGAATATATATATTGAAACCTAGAACGTCAATGATGCACTTTGAAACATTTAAATCTACGTCTTGGATATTCAAATTTGATATTAATTTGACTTTTTATGTTGCATGCAGAATGTCCAAATTGATAACGCAACCCCTCGCCATAACCCCACAACCTAGTTTTTATTGCATTTTTGAGGTTTTAGATTTTTTATTTTCTGTGACAATCTGCAGGCCCATGCCTTCAGTGCCTTATAGTAGCTACATGCCTGAACTGATTACGATTCCGGGTCTGCATTGTGACCATGAACCTAAATACATGTACCAATGGTTCATGGCAGAACAAATAAAAATAAATGTCATCACAAATGTTCTTAGCTTGCGTGTGATAGGCTTACTTGCTTATTAATTGTCTCACAGTTGTGTGGGATGAGAATTTACTGACTTCATCGGCTTTGCAATCTTTACTTCAGTCTGCACCATTGCATTTTTTAGTACAGTAAATTAGAGTTGGGTGCACTCGACTGCACTCTGGGCTGGCCATTAAGGACGCACTGAAAATAATCTGATATCTACAGTAAAATCAGTTGTTTTTTTAAAACAAAAAACGGAAATTCTGCATCTATTTTTACACATGTTATAAGAAGCTCCATAGCAATCATCAGTTATCCCTTTCACTCAAATACCATGTATCTGACAAGGTTATTATATGAAATTTCAAACTCGGTCTCAATCTGGAGTACTTGTTGATTATAAACTTGAATGTGTGTCGGGATTCAAACTATAAACTTGAACGTGTGTCGGGATTCAAACTATAAACTTGAATGTGGTCGGTATTCAAACTATAAACATGTGTGTCAGGATTCAAACTATAAACTTGCAACAGGTTAAGGCATTCCGATATTTGGTGTAATTACTGTGCATGTAGGCTAAATAATATCAATTTGCGGGCTGTCATTACTTGGGGCCCCTTCTTCAGAAAGACCCCCCCCCCCCCCTTCGGACAAAAGCATGAGAAACCACTTCTTTGTGTATATTATCAATGGATGAGAGTCTTGGTGCAGTTATGGCCCTTTAAAGAAGGAAATACACAATACTTGCCTACATGAATTGATGAAAAGCCATGTCTCTGGTGCATGAAATACTGCTCTAAGGTGCACCTGAGATCTATAACAACCATGTTGCAACATTAAACCACAAACTAACAAACATATCTATGTAATATCATTTTCAGTCTAAGCGTCTTCAGTTACAGAATGTCTTTGAATGTGTTGAATAGGCGTGAGTGTGGGGAAACCTGAAATAATTAATAACGCCAACATCTAGTTCATACGCTTGGGAGCATATTTACAGATCTATTGACATTTGATGGAAAATATATTTGTCTGAAGCTACATACATACAATATGTGGATACTTCTATGGATGGCTGTATTGCAACTATAGTACGGCCGTAGTCGACTGTCCGCTTATGGTGTGTGTTTTACGTTTATTTATCGTCGCTACTGGTTACCCATATGAGCGATGCCTCCTGAAGAGATTAGTCATTTTTGAGGATAGTGCAATGATACAGACAGAGTCTTCTCTGGTTCTTTTACGTGCACGGCGTAAAGCACCGACATATGACCTCGGTTTAAAATCTATCTAAAAGCTTTAGTTTAATTAGGGTCAGGAAGGGGGATCGAAACTGCAATCACTGGATTACCAGTTCAACGGGTTAACCACTGGACTACAGATCTGTCCTGACCACTTTTTCGGATTTTAACCCATTCAACACCAAGTAACTAACATGTTCTGGTCCATGATATTTTTAGACCAATAAATTAATAACAAAATTACATTTGGATCAGTTCAGTTTTTTCTAAAAATAGTTATATTACTTGAAAAAAGTGCAGATCCTGATGGAGACGGCTCGTCATGAGCCGGCTCATCTGGATCTACACTTTTTTGTAAGCCAATTTAGAGGTCTGTGGTGTTGAAAGGGTTAATAAAAAAATTATTGCTAACATGTTTAGCACCAAATGGGTGTATTGTATTGTAATAGTACATGTATTATGATGAAACTATAATCCACCCTGAAATGGCTCAGGAAATTTCATTCACAATCTAATTTTGTTCAGGGGGAGCATGTCCCCGGATCCCCCTAGACAGTGCTCCTATTTCGCAGGACCATTTCCAACATGCAAGCAACAGCCGTGTATAATCTTTGCAATGGGAGACTTGTTAAAATAATAATTATTGAATTTGATGAACCTAGTAGTTTTAAAACAAATATTCAAACTTACTGAAGACACATATGTTTTTATAGCACTAAGACAATCTATCCGGAATTAAGATGAGAAAACGGATCAAAATTGATAGCATGTGGTGGTGCAAAGGAAACAACGATAAAATATAAAAACAGAAGAAACCTATTGAAAGGACCACCTGTCCTCCATTTGAAGTACTCAGGGGCAGTAACTCACCAATGTTTCTCATTGCAGTTTAAGTGCAGTATGATACTTGTTTAGTTAATTGTGACCTGTTTTTCAGCTGATCTGAAAAAGATGTTTAAGAAAATTAGCGATAGCAAGACGGATGCCGAGCGTGACAAGAACTTTGAGGATTTACAGGAACTCATAACTCTTGTGCAGTTTGCTAATGATGAGTGTGACTATGGTGAAGGCCTTGAACTTGGCATGGACTTGTTTTGCTATGGTGGTGATAGTCTCCATTCCACAGTTCATCAGTTGCTACCTCTGGCTTATATGTTGTTGAACAGGCCAGAGTATGGCAAGATCATTGAAGCACATCTTAAACATAGAAGACACGATGATCAATTGAGTCAGTTATAGTTACTAGAAAAGGAGATGCAGAGAACAATGAATAGAATAAAACCCCACTAATCTGCACTTCTTCCGGACTGGACAAAAAGGCTCTTTTGTAGTCGAGAGAGTGCCTATGAGGTAGTAGATATGAGAGAGCTATGGATAGCCTCCTCACTTGAAAGAATTAGACACCCCCAGTAAGATTCAAACCTACAAGTGATTTGAAGTCGGCGACCATAACCACTCCACCACGGAGGCCGCTGATTACTGATTGTAGAGGTCTGACTGTATACTAAAGAAATGTTCCACTGCCTGGATTGCATTGGTGAGACACTACTTGTCCTTGAGTTGATTACATTGTGTATTTTGCAGTTTTGCAGTTTTGCTCCATTGTAGAGCAACTATGTTAACATAGATATCATATACATGTATACTGTTTTTGTCTCAATTAAAAATAAAAACAAGTCATTTACTATTCAGTTGTGCTTTTACTGCCATTCTATTGTGAAATGGGAATATAGAAATATCATTGTTCATCCATTACGGCTGAACAATTGAGCTACTATTTCTTATCTTTGTACTTTTGTATGGAAATTGGTTAGTATGTGAATGTCTTGTGTGGTAATATAGAAGCCAAAGTAAATGTCTTGTGTGGTAATATAGAAGCCAAAGTAAATGTCTTGTGTGGTAATATAGAAGCCAAAGTAAATGTTGTGTGCGGTAATATAGAAGCCAAAGTAAATGTCTTGTGTGGTAATATAGAAGCCGAGGTAAATGTTGTGTGCGGTAATATAGAAGCCGAGGTAAATGTCTTGTGTGGTAATATAGAAGCCGAGGTAAATGTCTTGTGCGGTAATATAGAAGCCAAAGTAAATGTCTTGTGCAGTAATATAGAAGCCGAGGTAAATGTCTTGTGTGGTAATATAGAAGCCAAAGTAAATGTCTTGTGCAGTAATATAGAAGCCGAGGTAAATGTCTTGTGTGGTAATATAGAAGCCAAAGTAAATGTCTTGTGCAGTAATATAGAAGCAAAAGTAAATGTCTTGTGTGGTAATATAGAAGCCAAAGTAAATGTCTTGTGTGGTAATATAAAAGCCGAGGTAAATGTTGTGTGCGGTAATATAGAAGCCGAGGTAAATGTCTTGTGCGGTAATATAGAAGCCAAAGTAAATGTCTTGTGTGGTAATATAGAAGCCGAGGTAAATGTTGTGTGCGGTAATATAGAAGCCGAAGTAAATGTCTTGTGTGGTAATATAGAAGCCAAAGTAAATGTCTTGTGTGGTAATATAGAAGCCGAGGTAAATGTTGTGTGCGGTAATATAGAAGCCGAGGTAAATGTCTTGTGCGGTAATATAGAAGCCAAAGTAAATGTCTTGTGCAGTAATATAGAAGCCGAGGTAAATGTCTTGTGTGGTAATATAGAAGCCAAAGTAAATGTCTTGTGCAGTAATATAGAAGCCAAAGTAAATGTCTTGTGCAGTAATATAGAAGCCGAGGTAAATGTCTTGTGCGGTAATATAGAAGCCAAGGTAAATGTCTTGTGCAGTAATATAGAAGCCGAGGTAAATGTCTTGTGCAGTAATATAGAAGCCAAAGTAGATGTCTTGTGCAGTAATATAGAAGCCGAGGTAAATGTCTTGTGCGGTAATATAGAAGCCAAAGTAAATGTCTTGTGTTGTAATATAGAAGCCAAAGTAAATGTCTTGTGTGGTAATATAGAAGCCAAAGTAAATGTCTTGTGTGGTAATATAGAAGCCGAGGTAAATGTTGTGTGCGGTAATATAGAAGCCAAAGTAAATGTTGTGTGTGGTAATATAGAAGCCAAAGTAAATGTCTTGTGTGGTAATATAGAAGCCAAAGTAAATGTTGTGTGTGGTAATATAGAAGCCAAAGTAAATGTCTTGTGTGGTAATATAAAAGCCGAGGTAAATGTTGTGTGCGGTAATATAGAAGCCGAGGTAAATGTCTTGTGCGGTAATATAGAAGCCAAAGTAAATGTCTTGTGTGGTAATATAGAAGCTGAGGTAAATGTTGTGTGCGGTAATATAGAAGCCGAAGTAAATGTCTTGTGTGGTAATATAGAAGCCAAAGTAAATGTCTTGTGTGGTAATATAGAAGCCGAGGTAAATGTTGTGTGCGGTAATATAGAAGCCGAGGTAAATGTCTTGTGCGGTAATATAGAAGCCAAAGTAAATGTCTTGTGCAGTAATATAGAAGCCGAGGTAAATGTCTTGTGTGGTAATATAGAAGCCAAAGTAAATGTCTTGTGCAGTAATATAGAAGCCAAAGTAAATGTCTTGTGCAGTAATATAGAAGCCGAGGTAAATGTCTTGTGCGGTAATATAGAAGCCAAGGTAAATGTCTTGTGCAGTAATATAGAAGCCGAGGTAAATGTCTTGTGCAGTAATATAGAAGCCAAAGTAGATGTCTTGTGCAGTAATATAGAAGCCGAGGTAAATGTCTTGTGCGGTAATATAGAAGCCAAAGTAAATGTCTTGTGTTGTAATATAGAAGCCAAAGTAAATGTCTTGTGTGGTAATATAGAAGCCAAAGTAAATGTTGTGTGCGGTAATATAGAAGCCAAAGTAAATGTCTTGTGTGGTAATATAGAAGCCGAGGTAAATGTCTTGTGCGGTAATATAGAAGCCAAAGTAAATGTCTTGTGCAGTAATATAGAAGCCGAGGTAAATGTCTTGTGTGGTAATATAGAAGCCAAAGTAAATGTCTTGTGCAGTAATATAGAAGCCGAGGTAAATGTCTTGTGTGGTAATATAGAAGCCAAAGTAAATGTCTTGTGCAGTAATATAGAAGCAAAAGTAAATGTCTTGTGTGGTAATATAGAAGCCAAAGTAAATGTCTTGTGTGGTAATATAAAAGCCGAGGTAAATGTTGTGTGCGGTAATATAGAAGCCGAGGTAAATGTCTTGTGCGGTAATATAGAAGCCAAAGTAAATGTCTTGTGTGGTAATATAGAAGCCGAGGTAAATGTTGTGTGCGGTAATATAGAAGCCGAAGTAAATGTCTTGTGTGGTAATATAGAAGCCAAAGTAAATGTCTTGTGTGGTAATATAGAAGCCGAGGTAAATGTTGTGTGCGGTAATATAGAAGCCGAGGTAAATGTCTTGTGCAGTAATATAGAAGCCAAAGTAAATGTCTTGTGCAGTAATATAGAAGCCGAGGTAAATGTCTTGTGTGGTAATATAGAAGCTAAAGTAAATGTCTTGTGCAGTAATATAGAAGCCAAAGTAAATGTCTTGTGCAGTAATATAGAAGCCGAGGTAAATGTCTTGTGCGGTAATATAGAAGCCAAGGTAAATGTCTTGTGCAGTAATATAGAAGCCGAGGTAAATGTCTTGTGCAGTAATATAGAAGCCAAAGTAGATGTCTTGTGCAGTAATATAGAAGCCGAAGTAAATGTCTTGTGCGGTAATATAGAAGCCAAAGTAAATGTCTTGTGTTGTAATATAGAAGCCAAAGTAAATGTCTTGTGTGGTAATATTGAAGCCAAAGTAAATGTCTTGTGTGGTAATATAGAAGCCGAGGTAAATGTTGTGTGCGGTAATATAGAAGCCAAAGTAAATGTTGTGTGTGGTAATATAGAAGCCAAAGTAAATGTCTTGTGTGGTAATATAGAAGCCAAAGTAAATGTTGTGTGTGGTAATATAGAAGCCGAAGTAAATGTCTTGTGTGGTAATATAGAAGCCGAGGTAAATGTCTTGTGCGGTAATATAGAAGCCAAAGTAAATGTCTTGTGCAGTAATATAGAAGCCGAGGTAAATGTCTTGTGTGGTAATATAGAAGCCAAAGTAAATGTCTTGTGCAGTAATATAGAAGCCGAGGTAAATGTCTTGTGTGGTAATATAGAAGCAAAAGTAAATGTCTTGTGCAGTAATATAGAAGCAAAAGTAAATGTCTTGTGTGGTAATATAGAAGCCAAAGTAAATGTCTTGTGTGGTAATATAAAAGCCGAGGTAAATGTTGTGTGCGGTAATATAGAAGCCGAGGTAAATGTCTTGTGCGGTAATATAGAAGCCAAAGTAAATGTCTTGTGTGGTAATATAGAAGCCGAGGTAAATGTTGTGTGTGGTAATATAGAAGCCGAAGTGAATGTCTTGTGTGGTAATATAGAAGCCAAAGTAAATGTCTTGTGTGGTAATATAGAAGCCGAGGTAAATGTCTTGTGCGGTAATATAGAAGCCAAAGTAAATGTCTTGTGCAGTAATATAGAAGCCGAGGTAAATGTCTTGTGTGGTAATATAGAAGCCAAAGTAAATGTCTTGTGCAGTAATATAGAAGCCAAAGTAAATGTCTTGTGCAGTAATATAGAAGCCGAGGTAAATGTCTTGTGCGGTAATATAGAAGCCAAGGTAAATGTCTTGTGCAGTAATATAGAAGCCGAGGTAAATGTCTTGTGCAGTAATATAGAAGCCAAAGTAGATGTCTTGTGCAGTAATATAGAAGCCGAGGTAAATGTCTTGTGCGGTAATATAGAAGCCAAAGTAAATGTCTTGTGTTGTAATATAGAAGCCAAAGTAAATGTCTTGTGTGGTAATATAGAAGCCAAAGTAAATGTCTTGTGTGGTAATATAGAAGCCGAGGTAAATGTTGTGTGCGGTAATATAGAAGCCAAAGTAAATGTTGTGTGTGGTAATATAGAAGCCAAAGTAAATGTCTTGTGTGGTAATATAGAAGCCAAAGTAAATGTTGTGTGTGGTAATATAGAAGCCAAAGTAAATGTCTTGTGTGGTAATATAAAAGCCGATGTAAATGTTGTGTGCGGTAATATAGAAGCCGAGGTAAATGTCTTGTGCGGTAATATAGAAGCCAAAGTAAATGTCTTGTGTGGTAATATAGAAGCCAAAGTAAATGTCTTGTGTGGTAATATAGAAGCCGAGGTAAATGTTGTGTGCGGTAATATAGAAGCCGAGGTAAATGTCTTGTGCGGTAATATAGAAGCCAAAGTAAATGTCTTGTGCAGTAATATAGAAGCCGAGGTATATGTCTTGTGTGGTAATATAGAAGCCAAAGTAAATGTCTTGTGCAGTAATATAGAAGCCAAAGTAAATGTCTTGTGCAGTAATATAGAAGCCGAGGTAAATGTCTTGTGCGGTAATATAGAAGCCAAGGTAAATGTCTTGTGCAGTAATATAGAAGCCGAGGTAAATGTCTTGTGCAGTAATATAGAAGCCAAAGTAGATGTCTTGTGCAGTAATATAGAAGCCGAGGTAAATGTCTTGTGCGGTAATATAGAAGCCAAAGTAAATGTCTTGTGTTGTAATATAGAAGCCAAAGTAAATGTCTTGTGTGGTAATATAGAAGCCAAAGTAAATGTCTTGTGTGGTAATATAGAAGCCGAGGTAAATGTTGTGTGCGGTAATATAGAAGCCAAAGTAAATGTTGTGTGTGGTAATATAGAAGCCAAAGTAAATGTCTTGTGTGGTAATATAGAAGCCAAAGTAAATGTTGTGTGTGGTAATATAGAAGCCAAAGTAAATGTCTTTGTGGTAATATAGAAGCCGAGGTAAATGTTGTGTGCGGTAATATAGAAGCCGAAGTAAATGTCTTGTGTGGTAATATAGAAGCCAAAGTAAATGTCTTGTGTGGTAATATAGAAGCCAAAGTAAATGTTGTGTGCGGTAATATAGAAGCCGAGGTAAATGTCTTGTGTGGTAATATAGAAGCCAAAGTAAATGTCTTGTGTGGTAATATAGAAGCCGAGGTAAATGTTGTGTGCGGTAATATAGAAGCCAAAGTAAATGTCTTGTGTGGTAATATAGAAGCCAAAGTAAATGTCTTGTGTGGTAATATAGAAGCCGAGGTAAATGTCTTGTGGTAATATAGAAGCCAAAGTAAATGTCTTGTGCGGTAATATAGAAGCCAAAGTAAATGTCTTGTGTGGTAATATAGAAGCCAAAGTAAATGTCTTGTGTGGTAATATAGAAGCCAAGTAAATGTCTTGTGCGGTAATATAGAAGCCAAAGTAAATGTCGTGTGTGGTAATATAGAAGCCAAAGTAAATGTCTTGTGTGGTAATATAGAAGCCGAAGTAAATGTTGTGTGCGGTAATATAGAAGCCAAAGTAAATGTCGTGTGTGTAATATAGAAGCCGAAGTAAATGTTTGTGTGGTAATATAGAAGCCAAAGTAAATGTTGTGTGTGGTAATATAGAAGCCAAAGTAAATGTTTTGTGTGGTAATATAGAAGCCAAAGTAAATGTCTTGTGTGGTAATATAGAAGCCAAAGTAAATGTCTTGTGGTAATATAGAAGCCGAGGTAAATGTTGTGTGTGGTAATATAGAAGCCAAAGTAAATGTCTTGTGTGGTAATATAGAAGCCAAAGTAAATGTTGTGTGCGGTAATATAGAAGCCAAAGTAAATGTCTTGTGTGGTAATATAGAAGCCAAAGTAAATGTCTTTTGTGGTAATATAGAAGCCAAAGTAAATGTCTTTTGTGGTAATATAGAAGCCAAAGTAAATGTCTTGTGTGGTAATATAGAAGCCAAAGTAAATGTCTTGTGTGGTAATATAGAAGCCAAAGTAAATGTCTTTTGTGGTAATATAGAAGCCAAAGTAAATGTCTTTTGTGGTAATATAGAAGCCAAAGTAAATGTCTTTTGTGGTAATATAAAAGCCAAAGTAAATGTCTTTTGTGGTAATATAGAAGCCAAAGTAAATGTCTTGTGTGGTAATATAGAAGCCAAAGTAAATGTCTTTTGTGGTAATATAGAGGCCAAAGTAAATGTCTTTTGTGGTAATATAGAAGCCGAAGTAAATGTCTTGTGTGGTAATATAGAAGCCAAAGTAAATGTCTTGTGTGGTAATATAGAAGCCAAAGTAAATGTTGTGTGCGGTAATATAGAAGCCGAGGTAAATGTCTTGTGTGGTAATATAGAAGCCAAAGTAAATGTCTTGTGTGGTAATATAGAAGCCAAAGTAAATGTTGTGTGCGGTAATATAGAAGCCAAAGTAAATGTTGTGTGCAGTAATATAGAAGCCAAAGTAAATGTTGTGTGGTAATATAGAAGCCAGGTAATATAGAAGCCAAAGTAAATGTCTTGTGTGGTAATATAGAAGCCAAAGTAAATGTTGTGTGCGGTAATATAGAAGCCAAAGTAAATGTGTGCGGTAATATAGAAGCCAAAGTAAATGTCTTGTGTGGTAATATAGAAGCCAAAGTAAATGTCTTGTGTGGTAATATAGAAGCCAAAGTAAATGTCTTGTGTGGTAATATAGAAGCCAAAGTAAATGCTGTGTGCGGTAATATAAAAGCCGAAGTAAATGTTGTATGCGGTAATATAGAAGCCAATGTAAATGTTGTGTGCGGTAATATAAAAGCCGAAGTAAATGTATGCGGTAATATAGAAGCCAAAGTAAATGTTGTGTGTCGTAATATAAAAGCCGAAGTAAATGTTGTATGCGGTAATATAGAAGCCAAAGTAAATGTTGTGTGTGGTAATATAGAAGCCGAAGTAAATGTTGTATGCGGTAATATAGAAGCCAAAGTAAATGTTGTGTGCGGTAATATAGAAGCCAAAGTAAATGTCTTGTGTGGTAATATAGAAGCCAAAGTAAATGTCTTGTGTGGTAATATAGAAGCCAAAGTAAATGTTGTGTGCGGTAATATAGAAGCCAAAGTAAATGTCTTGTGTGGTAATATAGAAGCCGAGGTAAATGTCTTGTGCAGTAATATTGAAGCCAAAGTAAATGTCTTGTGCAGTAATATAGAAGCTGAGGTAAATGTCTTGTGCGGTAATATAGAAGCCAAAGTAAATGTCTTGTGTTGTAATATAGAAGCCAAAGTAAATGTCTTGTGTGGTAATATAGAAGCCAAAGTAAATGTCTTGTGTGGTAATATAGAAGCCGAGGTAAATGTTGTGTGCGGTAATATAGAAGCCAAAGTAAATGTTGTGTGTGGTAATATAGAAGCCAAAGTAAATGTCTTGTGTGGTAATATAGAAGCCAAAGTAAATGTTGTGTGTGGTAATATAGAAGCCAAAGTAAATGTCTTGTGTGGTAATATAAAAGCCGAAGTAAATGTTGTGTGCGGTAATATAGAAGCCGAGGTAAATGTCTTGTGCGGTAATATAGAAGCCAAAGTAAATGTCTTGTGTGGTAATATAGAAGCCGAGGTAAATGTTGTGTGCGGTAATATAGAAGCCGAAGTAAATGTCTTGTGTGGTAATATAGAAGCCAAAGTAAATGTCTTGTGTGGTAATATAGAAGCCGAGGTAAATGTTGTGTGCGGTAATATAGAAGCCGAGGTAAATGTCTTGTGCGGTAATATAGAAGCCAAAGTAAATGTCTTGTGCAGTAATATAGAAGCCGAGGTAAATGTCTTGTGTGGTAATATAGAAGCCAAAGTAAATGTCTTGTGCAGTAATATAGAAGCCAAAGTAAATGTCTTGTGCAGTAATATAGAAGCCGAGGTAAATGTCTTGTGCGGTAATATAGAAGCCAAGGTAAATGTCTTGTGCAGTAATATAGAAGCCGAGGTAAATGTCTTGTGCAGTAATATAGAAGCCAAAGTAGATGTCTTGTGCAGTAATATAGAAGCCGAGGTAAATGTCTTGTGCGGTAATATAGAAGCCAAAGTAAATGTCTTGTGTTGTAATATAGAAGCCAAAGTAAATGTCTTGTGTGGTAATATAGAAGCCAAAGTAAATGTCTTGTGTGGTAATATAGAAGCCGAGGTAAATGTTGTGTGCGGTAATATAGAAGCCAAAGTAAATGTTGTGTGTGGTAATATAGAAGCCAAAGTAAATGTCTTGTGTGGTAATATAGAAGCCAAAGTAAATGTTGTGTGTGGTAATATAGAAGCCAAAGTAAATGTCGTGTGGTAATATAGAAGCCGAGGTAAATGTTGTGTGCGGTAATATAGAAGCCAAAGTAAATGTCTTGTGTGGTAATATAGAAGCCGAGGTAAATGTCTTGTGCAGTAATATAGAAGCCAAAGTAAATGTCTTGTGCAGTAATATAGAAGCTGAGGTAAATGTCTTGTGCGGTAATATAGAAGCCAAAGTAAATGTCTTGTGTTGTAATATAGAAGCCGAGGTAAATGTTGTGTGCGGTAATATAGAAGCCAAAGTAAATGTCTTGTGTGGTAATATAGAGGCCAAAGTAAATGTTGTGTGTGGTAATATAGAAGCCAAAGTAAATGTCTTGTGTGGTAATATAGAAGCCAAAGTAAATGTCTTGTGTGGTAATATAGAAGCCAAAGTAAATGTCTTGTGTTGTAATATAGAAGCCAAAGTAAATGTCTTGTGTGGTAATATAGAAGCCAAAGTAAATGTCTTGTGTGGTAATATAGAAGCCAAAGTAAATGTCTTGTGTGGTAATATAGAAGCCGAGGTAAATGTTGTGTGCGGTAATAAAGAAGCCAAAGTAAATGTTGTGTGTGGTAATATAGAAGCCAATGTAAATGTCTTGTGTGGTAATATAGAAGCCAAAGTAAATGTTGTGTGTGGTAGTATAGAAGCCAAAGTAAATGTCGTGTGGTAATATAGAAGCCGAGGTAAATGTTGTGTGCAGTAATATAGAAGCCAAAGTAAATGTCTTGTGTGGTAATATAGAAGCCAAAGTAAATGTTGTGTGCGGTAATATAGAAGCCAAAGTAAATATCTTGTGTGGTAATATAGAAGCCAAAGTAAATTGTGTGTGGTAATATAGAAGCCGAGGTAAATGTTGTGTGTGGTAATATAGAAGCCAAAGTAAATGTCTTGTGTGGTAATATAGAAGCCAAAGTAAATGTTTTGTGCGGTAATATAGAAGCCAAAGTAAATGTCTTGTGTGGTAATATAGAAGCCAAAGTAAATGTCTTTTGTGGTAATATAGAAGCCAAAGTAAATGTCTTTTGTGGTAATATAGAAGCCAAAGTAAATGTCTTGTGTGGTAATATAGAAGCCAAAGTAAATGTCTTGTGTGGTAATATAGAAGCCAAAGTAAATGTCTTTTGTGGTAATATAGAAGCCAAAGTAAATGTCTTTTGTGGTAATATAGAAGCCAAAGTAAATGTCTTTTGTGGTAATATAAAAGCCAAAGTAAATGTCTTTTGTGGTAATATAGAAGCCAAAGTAAATGTCTTGTGTGGTAATATAGAAGCCAAAGTAAATGTCTTTTGTGGTAATATAGAGGCCAAAGTAAATGTCTTTTGTGGTAATATAGAAGCCGAAGTAAATGTCTTGTGTGGTAATATAGAAGCCAAAGTAAATGTCTTGTGTGGTAATATAGAAGCCAAAGTAAATGTTGTGTGCGGTAATATAGAAGCCGAGGTAAATGTCTTGTGTGGTAATATAGAAGCCAAAGTAAATGTCTTGTGTGGTAATATAGAAGCCAAAGTAAATGTTGTGTGCGGTAATATAGAAGCCAAAGTAAATGTTGTGTGCAGTAATATAGAAGCCAAAGTAAATGTTGTGTGGTAATATAGAAGCCAGGTAATATAGAAGCCAAAGTAAATGTCTTGTGTGGTAATATAGAAGCCAAAGTAAATGTTGTGTGCGGTAATATAGAAGCCAAAGTAAATGTGTGCGGTAATATAGAAGCCAAAGTAAATGTCTTGTGTGGTAATATAGAAGCCAAAGTAAATGTCTTGTGTGGTAATATAGAAGCCAAAGTAAATGTCTTGTGTGGTAATATAGAAGCCAAAGTAAATGCTGTGTGCGGTAATATAAAAGCCAAAGTAAATGTTGTATGCGGTAATATAGAAGCCAATGTAAATGTTGTGTGCGGTAATATAAAAGCCGAAGTAAATGTATGCGGTAATATAGAAGCCAAAGTAAATGTTGTGTGTCGTAATATAAAAGCCGAAGTAAATGTTGTATGCGGTAATATAGAAGCCAAAGTAAATGTTGTGTGTGGTAATATAGAAGCCGAAGTAAATGTTGTATGCGGTAATATAGAAGCCAAAGTAAATGTTGTGTGCGGTAATATAGAAGCCAAAGTAAATGTCTTGTGTGGTAATATAGAAGCCAAAGTAAATGTCTTGTGTGGTAATATAGAAGCCAAAGTAAATGTTGTGTGCGGTAATATAGAAGCCAAAGTAAATGTCTTGTGTGGTAATATAGAAGCCGAGGTAAATGTCTTGTGCAGTAATATTGAAGCCAAAGTAAATGTCTTGTGCAGTAATATAGAAGCTGAGGTAAATGTCTTGTGCGGTAATATAGAAGCCAAAGTAAATGTCTTGTGTTGTAATATAGAAGCCAAAGTAAATGTCTTGTGTGGTAATATAGAAGCCAAAGTAAATGTCTTGTGTGGTAATATAGAAGCCGAGGTAAATGTTGTGTGCGGTAATATAGAAGCCAAAGTAAATGTTGTGTGTGGTAATATAGAAGCCAAAGTAAATGTCTTGTGTGGTAATATAGAAGCCAAAGTAAATGTTGTGTGTGGTAATATAGAAGCCAAAGTAAATGTCGTGTGGTAATATAGAAGCCAAAGTAAATGTCTTGTGTGGTAATATAGAAGCCGAGGTTAATGTCTTGTGCAGTAATATAGAAGCCAAAGTAAATGTCTTGTGCAGTAATATAGAAGCTGAGGTAAATGTCTTGTGCGGTAATATAGAAGCCAAAGTAAATGTCTTGTGTTGTAATATAGAAGCCAAAGTAAATGTCTTGTGTGGTAATATAGAAGCCAAAGTAAATGTCTTGTGTGGTAATATAGAAGCCAAAGTAAATGTCTTGTGTGGTAATATAGAAGCCAAAGTAAATGTCTTTTGTGGTAATATAGAAGCCAAAGTAAATGTCTTTTGTGGTAATATAGAAGCCAAAGTAAATGTCTTTTGTGGTAATATAGAAGCCAAAGTAAATGTCTTGTGTGGTAATATAGAAGCCAAAGTAAATGTCTTGTGTGGTAATATAGAAGCCAAAGTAAATGTCTTTGTGGTTTGGGAGGTAAATGTCTTGTGCAGTAATATAGAAGCCAAAGTAAATGTCTTGTGCAGTAATATAGAAGCTGAGGTAAATGTCTTGTGCGGTAATATAGAAGCCAAAGTAAATGTCTTGTGTTGTAATATAGAAGCCAAAGTAAATGTCTTGTGTGGTAATATAGAAGCCAAAGTAAATGTCTTGTGTGGTAATATAGAAGCCGAGGTAAATGTTGTGTGCGGTAATATAGAAGCCAAAGTAAATGTTGTGTGTGGTAATATAGAAGCCAAAGTAAATGTCTTGTGTGGTAATATAGAAGCCAAAGTAAATGTTGTGTGTGGTAATATAGAAGCCAAAGTAAATGTTGTGTGGGTAATATAGAAGCCGTAATATAGAAGCCGAGGTAAATGTTGTGTGCGGTAATATAGAAGCCAAAGTAAATGTCTTGTGTGGTAATATAGAAGCCAAAGTAAATGTTGTGTGTGGTAATATAGAAGCCAAAGTAAATGTCTTGTGTGGTAATATAGAAGCCAAAGTAAATGTCTTGTGTGGTAATATAGAAGCCAAAGTAAATGTCTTGTGTGGTAATATAGAAGCCAAAGTAAATGTCTTGTGTGGTAATATAGAAGCCAAAGTAAATGTCTTGTGTGGTAATATAGAAGCCAAAGTAAATGTCTTGTGTGGTAATATAGAAGCCAGTAAATGTTGTGTGCGGTAATATAGAAGCCAAGTAAATGTTTTGTGGTAATATAGAAGCCAAAGTAAATGTCTTGTGTGGTAATATAGAAGCCAAAGTAAATGTTGTGTGTGGTAATATAGAAGCCAAAGTAAATGTGTGTGGTTTGAGTAAATGTTGTGTGGTAATATAGAAGCCAAAGTAAATGTCTTGTGTGGTAATATAGAAGCCAAAGTAAATGTTGTGTGCGGTAATATAGAAGCCAAAGTAAATGTCTTGTGTGGTAATATAGAAGCCAAAGTAAATGTGTGTGGTAATATAGAAGCCGAGGTAAATGTTGTGTGCGGTAATATAGAAGCCAAAGTAAATGTCTTGTGTGGTAATATAGAAGCCAAAGTAAATGTTGTGTGCGGTAATATAGAAGCCAAAGTAAATGTCTTGTGTGGTAATATAGAAGCCAAAGTAAATGTCTTGTGTGGTAATATAGAAGCCAAAGTAAATGTCTTGTGCGGTAATATAGAAGCCAAAGTAAATGTCTTGTGTGTAGTGTGTAATATAGAAGCCAAAGTAAATGTTTGTGGTAATATAGAAGCCAAAGTAAATGTTTGTGTGGTAATATAGAAGCCAAAGTAAATGTCTTGTGCGGTAATATAGAAGCCAAAGTAAATGTCTTGTGTGGTAATATAGAAGCCGAGGTAAATGTTGTGTGCGGTAATATAGAAGCCGAAGTAAATATCTTGTGTGGTAATATAGAAGCCAAAGTAAATGTCTTGTGTGGTAATATAGAAGCCGAGGTAAATGTTGTGTGCGGTAATATAGAAGCCGAGGTAAATGTCTTGTGCGGTAATATAGAAGCCAAAGTAAATGTCTTGTGCAGTAATATAGAAGCCGAGGTAAATGTCTTGTGTGGTAATATAGAAGCCAAAGTAAATGTCTTGTGCAGTAATATAGAAGCCAAAGTAAATGTCTTGTGCGGTAATATAGAAGCCAAGGTAAATGTCTTGTGCAGTAATATAGAAGCCGAGGTAAATGTCTTGTGCAGTAATATAGAAGCCAAAGTAGATGTCTTGTGCAGTAATATAGAAGCCGAGGTAAATGTCTTGTGCGGTAATATAGAAGCCAAAGTAAATGTCTTGTGTTGTAATATAGAAGCCAAAGTAAATGTCTTGTGTGGTAATATAGAAGCCAAAGTAAATGTCTTGTGTGGTAATATAGAAGCCGAGGTAAATGTTGTGTGCGGTAATATAGAAGCCAAAGTAAATGTTGTGTGTGGTAATATAGAAGCCAAAGTAAATGTCTTGTGTGGTAATATAGAAGCCAAAGTAAATGTTGTGTGTGGTAATATAGAAGCCAAAGTAAATGTCGTGTGGTAATATAGAAGCCGAGGTAAATGTTGTGTGCGGTAATATAGAAGCCAAAGTAAATGTCTTGTGTGGTAATATAGAAGCCGAGGTAAATGTCTTGTGCAGTAATATAGAAGCCAAAGTAAATGTCTTGTGCAGTAATATAGAAGCTGAGGTAAATGTCTTATGCGGTAATATAGAAGCCAAAGTAAATGTCTTGTGTTGTAATATAGAAGCCGAGGTAAATGTTGTGTGCGGTAATATAGAAGCCAAAGTAAATGTTGTGTGTGGTAATATAGAAGCCAAAGTAAATGTCTTGTGTGGTAATATAGAAGCCAAAGTAAATGTTGTGTGTGGTAATATAGAAGCCAAAGTAAATGTCGTGTGGTAATATAGAAGCCGAGGTAAATGTTGTGTGCGGTAATATAGAAGCCAAAGTAAATGTCTTGTGTGGTAATATAGAAGCCAAAGTAAATGTTGTGTGTGGTAATATAGAAGCCAAAGTAAATGTCTTGTGTGGTAATATAGAAGCCAAAGTAAATGTCTTGTGTGGTAATATAGAAGCCAAAGTAAATGTTGTATGCGGTAATATAGAAGCCAATGTAAATGTTGTGTGCGGTAATATAAAAGCCGAAGTAAATGTATGCGGTAATATAGAAGCCAAAGTAAATGTTGTGTGTCGTAATATAAAAGCCGAAGTAAATGTTGTATGCGGTAATATAGAAGCCAAAGTAAATGTTGTGTGTGGTAATATAGAAGCCGAAGTAAATGTTGTATGCGGTAATATAGAAGCCAAAGTAAATGTTGTGTGCGGTAATATAGAAGCCAAAGTAAATGTCTTGTGTGGTAATATAGAAGCCAAAGTAAATGTCTTGTGTGGTAATATAGAAGCCAAAGTAAATGTTGTGTGCGGTAATATAGAAGCCAAAGTAAATGTCGTGTGTGGTAATATAGAAGCCAAAGTAAATGTCTTGTGTGGTAATATTGAAGCCAAAGTAAATGTCTTGTGTGGTAATATAGAAGCCAAAGTAAATGTCTTGTGTGGTAATATAGAAGCCAAAGTAAATGTCTTGTGTGGTAATATAGAAGCCGAAGTAAATGTCTTGTGTGGTAATATAGAAGCCAAAGTAAATGTTGTGTGCGGTAATATAGAAGCCAAAGTAAATGTCTCGTGTGGTAATATAGAAGCCAAAGTAAATGTCTTGTGTGGTAATATAGAAGCCAAAGTAAATGTCTTGTGTGGTAATATAGAAGCCAAAGTAAATGTCTTTTGTGGTAATATAGAAGCCAAAGTAAATGTCCTTTGTGGTAATATAGAAGCCAAAGTAAATGTCTTGTGTGGTAATATAGAAGCCAAAGTAAATGTCTTGTGTGGTAATATAGAAGCCAAAGTAAATGTCTTTTGTGGTAATATAGAAGCCAAAGTAAATGTCTTTTGTGGTAATATAGAAGCCGAAGTAAATGTCTTGTGTGGTAATATAGAAGCCAAAGTAAATGTCTTGTGTGGTAATATAGAAGCCAAAGTAAATGTTGTGTGCGGTAATATAGAAGCCAAAGTAAATGTCGTGTGTGGTAATATAGAAGCCAAACTAAATGTCTTGTGTGGTAATATAGAAGCCAAAGTAAATGTCTTGTGTGGTAATATAGAAGCCAAAGTAAATGTCTTGTGTGGTAATATAGAAGCCAAAGTAAATGTCTTGTGTGGTAATATAGAAGCCGAAGTAAATGTCTTATGTGGTAATATAGAAGCCAAAGTAAATGTCTTGTGTGGTAATGTAGAAACCAAAGTAAATGTCTTGTGTGGTAATATAGAAGCCAAAGTAAATGTTGTGTGCGGTAATATAGAAGCCAAAATAAATGTCTCGTGTGGTAATATAGAAGCCAAAGTAAATGTCTTGTGTGGTAATATAGAAGTCAAAGTAAATGTCTTGTGTGGTAATATAGAAGCCAAAGTAAATGTCTTTTGTGGTAATATAGAAGCCAAAGTAAATGTCTTTTGTGGTAATATAGAAGCCAAAGTAAGTGTCTTTTGTGGTAATATAGAAGCCAAAGTAAATGTCTTGTGTGGTAATATAGAAGCCAAAGTAAATGTCTTGTGTGGTAATATAGAAGCCAAAGTAAATGTCTTTTGTGGTAATATAGAAGCCAAAGTAAATGTCTTTTGTGGTAATATAGAAGCCAAAGTAAATGTCTTTTGTGGTAATATAGAAGCCGAAGTAAATGTCTTGTGTGGTAATATAAAAGCCGAAGTAAATGTCTTGTGTGGTAATATAGAAGCCAAAGTAAATGTCTTGTGTGGTAATATAGAAGCCAAAGTAAATGTCGTGTGTGGTAATATAGAAGCCGAGGTAAATGTCTTGTTTGGTAATATAGAAGCCAAAGTAAATGTTGTGTGGTAATATAGAAGCCAAAGTGAATGTCTTGTGTGGTAATATAGAAGCCGAAGTAAATGTCTTGTGTGGTAATATAGAAGCCAAAGTAAATGTCTTGTGTGGTAATATAGAAGCCAAAGTAAATGTTGTGTGCGGTAATATAGAAGCCAAAGTAAATGTCTTGTGGGGTAATATAGAAGCCAAAGTAAATGTCTTGTGTGGTAATATAGAAGCCAAAGTAAATGTTGTGTGTGGTAATATAGAAGCCAAAGTAAATGTCTTGTGTGGTAATATAGAAGCCAAAGTAAATGTCTTGTGTGGTAATATAGAAGCCAAAGTAAATGTCTTGTGTGGTAATATAGAAGCCAAAGTAAATGTCGTGTGGTAATATAGAAGCCAAAGTAAATGTTGTGTGCGGTAATATAGAAGCCGAGGTAAATGTCTTGTGTGGTAATATAGAAGCCAAAGTAAATGTCTTGTGTGGTAATATAAAAGCCGAAGTAAATGTTGTATGCGGTAATATAGAAGCCAAAGTAAATGTTGTGTGAGGTAATATAGAAGCCAAAGTAAATGTTGTGTGCGGTAATATAGAAGCCAATGTAAATGTTGTGTGCGGTAATATAGAAGCCAATGTAAATGTCTTGTGTGGTAATATAGAAGCCAAAGTAAATGTTGTGTGAGGTAATATAGAAGCCAAAGTAAATGTTGTGTGCGGTAATATAGAAGCCAATGTAAATGTTGTTTGCGGTAATATAGAAGCCAATGTAAATGTTGTGTGCGGTAATACAGAAGCCAAAGTAAATGTTGTGTATGATAACACACAATTTATAAATTTAAACTTAGTGACATTTGGATGGGTGATTCCATCCAGAGGCATGATAAGACAAGTTATTCACACTTTTATCAGTAACTTCTTTGAAATAAATATGACATTTTCTATTTTTGTCATCAATTTAAGTTATTAAATAATTTGTCTTCATCATACTATTTATTTTCGTGAATCTTAAAAAAACAATGTTTTAATAATTCACTAGCGGTTCTTTGGGATGGGGGCGGAAGCGCATCGCTATTATCTGTCGATCATAGGTTCAATATGGAACGTACATTATGTTAGCCTGGGTTCTAGATTTTTAACTTCTAGCCAAATGACATTGATATGTTCAGAAACTCAATACGGCCCAATTAATAGTCTGTGTTAAAATATATTTATTTGACTAACCAAGCAAAATATATCGACCAATTAATAGTCTGTGTTAAAATATATTTATTTGACTGACCAGGCAAAATATATCGACGCCTGTTCCCAGGCTAACATTATGTTACATAGGCGTCGCGGCCCCAATATGTTGGCCAGGCAGGCGGATTTTTTATTTTATACTTGTGGAAGTTATGTCTGCGGCCCCAATATTTTGGCAAGTCGGGTGTATTTTTATTTTATACTTGTGGACTTTATATGCCACATTGCAAGTGACGGCTATGTTTATCTACTCTGGGTTTCTACACACTGTATGCTGGGTGGGTTACATGTACCGGATACCCGTTTATAGAACATACATTTATGTCGGCAAGACGTAACTGCAAATTGGCGTTGACTTTAAGTGGAACATAATTATATTTTTGTAAAATAATATTATAAAGTAGCAACACGTATTATAAAAAATAAGTTTACTTTTTATGTCCAGAAGCAATTAAGATCGTGTTTACAGTATCTAGATATCAAAATGTTCAATGGGGGAGCATGCCCCCGGGCCCCCTAGCAGACTCGGGCCACATCGTAGCCCTCAAAATCCGCGCCCCCAATGTCGGCTGGCTTCCGACACCCCCTAACACAAGATATTGCAAGTCAAGTCAAAATCCTTTATTTCTCTCAATTCATGTTAGCATGAACACATGCAGTATGACCAATGCGATTTTCTCAGAATCGTGTTAATGAATTGATTACAAATGTTTACGGTATCCATTGGATAAACTGTAGGATATCTGTTAAGATTTAATTATGTAATAATAATATGAGAAAACGGGTGAAATACATTAACTCATTGGGTAATTGGCAATATCTGATTAATTCTATGATCAGTGATGACGCCACTAAACATCAGACTGTGTGGAGTTAATTATAGTAGAAAACTAAGAAAATATGCTTTCGTGTAATTGGCGTCTATTTAAATTAACTATATTAAATTTAAAACGGGTAAAAAATTGTGGAGATGCCGGGGATCGAACCCGGGGCCTTTCACATGCAAAGCGAACGC
This sequence comes from Archivesica marissinica, assembly GCA_014843695.1. NCBI lineage: Eukaryota > Metazoa > Mollusca > Bivalvia > Venerida > Vesicomyidae > Archivesica > Archivesica marissinica. Next base: position 51,529,976 of record CM026391.1, read on the forward strand.
TCTACCACTGAGCCACATCCCCAACTAGAAAAGAAGATCTGTAATATACTAGATAAAGCGTAGTAAATAACTGTGCCAAGCGTGTCACGCCTTTATATAACGATATAATTTTATAGTCCGTGTTCTCCCTCATTAAATCACAAGCATCCGGCGCATACCCTGGACCCCTCCGGGCATACCCTGGACCCAAGTACAACCCCAAATAGTCATAATACATGGTAACATCAATCAAGTATCATTTCTAGTTCCAAAAACCCATTTTTTTATATATAAGATTGTCAATTTTTTTTTCACAAATAACTAGAAATGATACTTGATTGATGTTACCATGTATTATGACTATTTGGGGTTGTATTTGTGTCCAGGGTATGCCCGGGGGGTCCATGGTATGCGCCGGATGCCTGTGCATTAAATAAAGAGATCTTAGGAGTATACTATATGCATGAAATATCGACCCAAATCGCTACATGACTTTTAACAGTTGTTGGGATTAGCATATTATAAGTACAGAATACATGTCCCAGAGAACATTAGTACTAGTCTTTGTGGAACTACTTCGATGTAGGCCTATACATATGATATTCGTATAGTTTATGCCTAATAGAGACCCTATTATTGTTTATACGGTTGAACTTGAATGTGCTTTACTATTTCAGTATTCAAATTAAAAGTAAGCAGGAAGCCTTAAACCAAAAGAACAGTTATATATACAATGTATATATATATGTAGATCTAGTAAAAACTCTACATGCAATGTATGACACGTTATGGGCCAACTCAAAAGTCAATACGTGTATAAAATTACAAATGTGTTACATACGTACATACATACATCAGTGTCAGGATATAGCAAATTAGCAGTGCCTCAAATTAGATGTCTGGCTACTAGCTTCTGCACGACAGCTGGCAACGGAATAGTTTCTGTATGGCAGCTGGCAATAAAATATCTTCTGCACAACAGCTGGCAACGGACTAGCTTCTGCACGGCGACTGGCAACGGACTAGCTTTTGCACGACGGCTGACAAAGGACTAGCTTCTGCACGGCGGCTGGCAACGGAATATCTTCTGCACGACGTCTGGCAACGGACTAGCTTCTGCATTGCAGCTGGCAACGGAATAGCTTCTGCACAGCAGCTGGCAACGGACTAGCTTCAGCACGGCGGCTGGCAATGGACTAGCTTCCGCATGGCAGCTGGCAACGGACTGGCTTCTGCACGGCAACAGACAACCGAATAGCTTCTGCATGACTGCTGGCAACAGACTAGCTTGTGCACGGCGACTGGCAACGGACTAGCTTCTGCACGGCAGCTGACAACGGAATAGCTTCTGTACGGCGGCTGGCAACGGACTAGTTTCTGCACGGCGGTTGGCAATGGAATAGCGTCTGCAAGGCGGCTGGCAACGGACTAGCTTCTGCACGGTCGCTGGTAACGGAATAGCGTATGTACGGCAGCTGGCAATGGAATAGCTTCTGCACGGCGGCTGGCCACGGAATATCTTCTGCATGGCGGCTGGCAACGGACTGGCTTCTGCACATCAGCTGGCAATGGACTAGCTTTTGCACGGCGGCTGGCCACTGACTAGCTTCTGCACAGTGGCTGGCAACGGACTAGCTTCAGCACGGCGGCTGGCAACGGACTAGCTTCTGCATGACAGCTGACAACGGACTAGCTTCTGCATTGCAGCTGGCAACAGAAAGCTTCTGCACAGCAGCAGACAACCGAATAGCTTTTGCACGGCTACAGACAACGGAATAGCTTCTGCACGGCTGTTGACAACGGACAAGCCTCTGCACAGCGGCTGGCAACGGACTAGCTTATGCATGGCAGCTGGCAACGGAATAGCTTCTGCACGGCGGCTGGCAACGGACTAGCTTCTGCATGGCGGCTGGCAACGGAATAGCTTCTGATTAGCTTCTGCACGGCGGACGGCTAGCATCGGATTAATTTCTCACGGCGGCTGGCAACGGAATAGCTTCTGCATGGTGGCTGGTAACGGAATATATTCTACATGGCGGCTGGCAACGGACTAGCTTCTGCACAGCGGCTGGCAACGGACTAGCTTATGCATGGCAGCTGGCAACGGAATAGCTTCTGCACGGCGGCTGGCAACGGACTAGCTTCTGCATGGCGGCTGGCAACGGAATAGCTTCTGATTAGCTTCTGCACGGCGGACGGCTAGCATCGGATTAGTTTCTCACGGCGGCTGGCAACGGACTAGCTTCTGCACGGCGGCTGGTAACGGAATATATTCTACATGGCGGCTGGCAACGGACTAGCTTCTGCACAGCGGCTGGCAACGGAATATCTTCTGCACGGCGGCTGGCAACGGACTAGCTTCTGATTAGCTTCTGCACGGCGGACGGCTAGCATCGGATTAGTTTCTGCACGGCGGCTGGCAACGGAATAGCTTCTGCATAGTGGCTGGTAACGGAATATCTTCTACATGGCGGCTGGCAACGGACTAGCTTCTGCACGGCGGCTGGCAACGGACTAGCTTCTGCATGGCGGCTGGTAACGGAATATCTTCTACATGGCGGCTGGCAACGGAATAGCTTCTGCACGGCTGCTGACAACGGACTAGCTTCTGCACAACGGCTGGCAACGGACTAGCTTCTGCACGGCGGCTTGCAACGGACTAGCTTCTGCACGGCGGCTGGCAACGGACTGGCTTCTGCACAGCAACTGGCAACGGACTAGCTTTTGCACGGCGGCTGGCCACGGACTAGCTTCTGCACAGCGGCTGGCAACGGACTAGCTTCAGCACGGCGGCTGGCAACGGACTAGCTTCTGCATGGCAGCTGGCAACGGACTAGCTTCTGCATTGCAGCTGGCAACGGAATAGCTTCTGCACAGCAGCAGACAACCGAATAGCTTTTGCACTGCTGCAGACAACGGAATAGCTTCTACATGGCTGCTGACAACGGACTAGCTTCTGCACAGCGGCTGGCAACGGACTAACTTCTGCATGGCGGCTGGTAACGGAATATCTTCTACATGGCGGCTGGCAACGGAATAGCTTCTGCATGGCGGCTGGCAACGGACTAGCTTCTGATTAGCTTCTGCACGGCGGACGGCTAGCATCGGATTAGTTTCTGCACGGCGGCTGGCAACGGAATAGCTTCTGCGTGGTGGCTGGCAACGGACTAGCTTCTACATGGCGGCTGGCAACGGAATAGCTTCTGCATGGCGGCTGGCAACGGACTAGCTTCTGATTAGCTTCTGCACGACGGACGGCTAGCATCGGATTAGTTTCTGCACGGCGGCTGGCAACGGAATAGCTTCTGCATGGTGGCTGGTAACGGAATATATTCTACATGGCGGCTGGCAACGGACTAGCTTCTGCACGGCGGCTGGCAACGGACTAGCTTCTGCATGGCGGCTGGTAACGGAATATCTTCTACATGGCGGCTGGCAACGGACTAGCTTCTGCACAGCGGCTGGCAACGGAATATCTTCTGCACGGCGGCTGGCAACGGACTAGCTTCTGATTAGCTTCTGCACGGCGGACGGCTAGCATCGGATTAGTTTCTGCACGGCGGCTGGCAACGGAATAGCTTCTGCATAGTGGCTGGAAACGGAATATCTTCTACATGGCGGCTGGCAACGGACTAGCTTCTGCACGGCGGCTGGCAACGGACTAGCTTCTGCATGGCGGCTGGTAACGGAATATCTTCTACATGGCGGCTGGCAATGGAATAGCTTCTGCACGGCTGCTGACAACGGACTAGCTTCTGCACAACGGCTGGCAACGGACTAGCTTCTGCACGGCGGCTTGCAACGGACTAGCTTCTGCACGGCGGCTGGCAACGGACTGGCTTCTGCACAGCAGCTGGCAACGGACTAGCTTTTGCACGGCGGCTGGCCACGGACTAGCTTCTGCACAGCGGCTGGCAACGGACTAGCTTCAGCACGGCGGCTGGCAACGGACTAGCTTCTGCATGGCAGCTGGCAACGGACTAGCTTCTGCATTGCAGCTGGCAACGGAATAGCTTCTGCACAGCAGCAGACAACCGAATAGCGTTTGCACTGCTGCAGACAACGGAATAGCTTCTACATGGCTGCTGACAACGGACTAGCTTCTGCACAGCGGCTGGCAACGGACTAACTTCTGCACGGCGGCTGGCAACGGACTAGCTTATGCATTGCAGCTGGCAACGGAATAGCTTCTGCGTGGCGGCTGGCAACGGACTAGCTTCTGCATGGCGGCTGGTAACGGAATATCTTCTACATGGCGGCTGGCAACGGAATAGCTTCTGCATGGCGGCTGGCAACGGACTAGCTTCTGATTAGCTTCTGCACGGCGGACGGCTAGCATCGGATTAGTTTCTGCACGGCGGCTGGCAACGGAATAGCTTCTGCGTGGTGGCTGGCAACGGACTAGCTTCTGCATGTCGGCTGGTAACGGAATATCTTCTACATGGCGGCTGGCAACGGACTAGCTTCTGCACGGCGGCTGACGACGGACTAGCATCTGCATGGCGGCTGACAACGGAATAGCTTCTGCACGGCGGCTGGCAACGGACTAGCTTCTCCATGGTGGCTGGTAACGGAATATCTTCTACATGGCGGCTGGCAACGGAATAGCTTCTCCATGGCGGCTGGTAACGGAATATCTTCTACATGGCGGCTGGCAATGGAATATCTTCTTATTACCTTCTGCACGGCGGACGGCTAGCATCGGATTAGTTTCTGCACAGCGGCTGACAACGGACTAGCTTCTGCACGACGGCTGACAATGAAATAACTTCTGCACATCGGCTGGCAACGGGCTAACTTGCACGGCGGCTGGCAATGGACACGCTTCTGCACAGGGGCTGGCAACGGACTAGCTTCTGCACGGCGGCTGGCAACGGACTAGCTTCTACATGGCAGCTGGTAACGGACTAGCTTCTGTACGGCTGTTGGCAATGGACTAGCTTCTGCACGGCGGCTGGCAACGGAAAGTAAGTATATTTTCTTTATGATTTCAGAATTTTATTTTTAACATTTGCACATTTTAATGAAGCTTTAATGAAGCTTTAATGAAGCTCCTACCATATGACATATCAAGATACGCCTTATACGTCATATCTGTAAATGATTGTACAAGATACGCCTATACGTCATATCTGTACATGATTGTACAAGATACGCCTATACGTCATATCTGTACATGATTGTACAAGATACGCCTATACGTCATATCTGTACATGATTGTACAAGATACGCCTATACGTCATATCTGTACATGATTGTACAAGATACGCCTATACGTCATATCTGTACATGATTGTACAAGATACGCCTATACGTCATATCTGTACATGATTGTACAAGATACGCCTATACGTCATATCTGTACATGATTGTACAAGATACGCCTATACGTCATATCTGTACATGATTGTACAAGATACGCCTATACGTCATATCTGTACATGATTGTACAAGATACGCCTATACGTCATATCTGTACATGATTGTACAAGATACGCCTATACGTCATATCTGTACATGATTGTACAAGATACGCCTATACGTCATATCTGTACATGATTGTTATATATATTTATTGTCATTAATTGTTTCATTTCCCTTTTCTACTCTACTAGCCAATTACATGTATGATCATATTCCATAACACATTGTAGGAGTTTCTC